>CM038217.1:125757364-126371538 GCA_021442155.1 Cymbidium sinense
TTTTTGACTATATATATATATATATATATATATATATATATATATATATATATATATATATATATATATATACTTTTGAAATATTTATATTTTTAATGTAAATAATTAAATGTGACTTGAATGAAAAAAAGTCCCAGTTTGTTTTTACCATTTTTATTTTTTTTTTTTTTTTTTTTCTGAGATTAATCACTTAAAGATGGATGGATACCCAAAAAAAAAAAAAAGTGTCCCTTGTTTTTACCATATATTTTTTATTTTTTATTTTTTTCCTCCTGAATAGCTTAAAGCGGATGGTCTAAAAAAGTTTATATTTAAAAAAAAAAAAAATATACACACATAACGCAATTTCTATGCATTCACATATTAAACATCTAAAATTTGATATCTGTAAATACAATATCTTTCATAGCTTCGAAAGGTGCATTTTATTTAAGAAAATTAATTAAGATACTATTTTTGTTATATTAGTAAAGATTTGAATGATTAATATGCAAATATCAAAATTAAAATTTTTGATATGTAAATATATAAGAATTATATGCTATGTATGTAAATACTCCTTATTTTGAATTGAATCATACAAAAATCTCATTTCATATAATACTAATGATTTCGCTACACAATAGTAAATATTATTTAAAAAGTAATGAAAGTTTATTATATTTGATCAAACATGAATTTTGATGTAATTTTAGAAGTCAAAACAACTAAATTTTTAAGTTAAAAATTCTAAAATTTATTTTCAAGATCATTATAATTTTATTTTTAATAAATTTATAATTAAAATAATATGATTCACAAGAAAAAAAAAAAAAATATTAAAAATATATATTGAGCCCAACCTAAATAGGTCTAAAGTAAAGACTTAATAGTATGATTAGAATTTTTTCATCAAAGACGGGTCAATGATTCTCCATATTTTATGTGCTTATAATCAAATGAGAACTTCGCTGGAATAAATACAATAACATAAAGATTACCAAATTATGAGTTCAACGAGTCAATAAGATGTCCAAAAAATATGACATACTTAAAAAAGATTTATTCATAATGTCAAATGGATCCCATGGGAAGTTTATTAATAAGTCATATTTTAATATATTTAATGAAACTTTTTTATATAAGAAGAATTTTATGACTACTAAGTATTGTCATTGGCCGAAATAAGAGAAATGAGATCACAATCACATACAATTTACTTAGTTCAGTGACACGGCTAGGGCTGTCAAAAAAGCTCGTTGTTCGTGAACAGTTCGTGTTTGACTCGTTATGTAGTTGTGCTTTCATTCGTTAAGTTAGCTAAGCGGGACGTGACATTTATTTCGATATATAAGCGAGCGTTAACAATCATCGTTTGTTCGATCGTGTTATTTCGATTTAGCTAAAGATAAAAAATTATATTATATTATATTATTATTATTATTATTATTATTATTATTTTTATTACTATTATTATTATTATTATTATTATTATTATTATTATTATTATTACCATTATTATTATTAGCACAAATTATTATTATTATTATTATTATTTATTATTATTATTATTAAATTATTATTATTATTATTATTATTATTATTATTATTATTATTATTATTATTATTATTATTATTATTATTATTATTATTATTATTATTATTATTATTATTATTATTATTATTATTATTATTATTGGGCATATTATTATTATTATTATTACATCAAATGATAAGAATTATTCATTCGAAATTATATACATTTTCTTAGAATACATCCTATCATAAATCCTCATTCCTCACATTAAGTAAATAGGTGAAGTGAAAGCAGTGAAGAAGAAGGAAGCGAACAAGTGAAGAAGAGCAAAGAACGAAAGAAGAAGAAAACGCAAGTGAAGAAGAAGGAACAAGCAAAGAATAAAGAAGAAAAAGTGAAGTGAAAGAAACTCTAAAGCAAGATCCCGACAAGATGCCACACATTTATACATCTTATTTCCCCATTTCCATAAAACCCCTTGCATTTATTTATTTGTTCATTGTCCATTTCTCATGAAACAGAATCCGTTTAGATTTTTGCCACAACAGACTAGTGGAAGTTTCTTTCCATGGTTTTTTTTTTTAAGCGTTAAAAATCATTCTCTTGATTTTAATTAAATTGTCTTTCACTACAAGAAATAAATATAAACTTTCATTTCTGCAAATTTCTAATTATAATAATAATAATAATAATTATTATTATTATTATTATATATTATTATTATTATTATTATTATTATTATTATTATTATTATTATTATTATTATTATTATTATTATTATTATTATTATTATTATTATTATTATTATTATTATTATTATTATATTATTATTATTATTATTATATTATTATTATTATTATTATTATATTATATATATTATATATTATATTATTATTATTATTATTATTATTATTATTATTATATATATTATTATTATTATTATTATTATTATTATTATTATTATTATTATTATTATTATTATTATTATATACATATGAATATAATTATTTATCATAAAATATAAATTTTTAACTTGTTATGAAGATTTATTCAAATCCTATATACTTTTCAAATTATTTATTCTATTTCACGAGAACATACAATGATTTTCAAATGAGAGAACACAACAATTAAATTTATTTATTTGACAGAATAAATTTAAGTAACAGAACAATTATGTTAAATCGTATTCTTTACATGAAGGTATATCTTATTCCCCAAATTTACGTAAACACTTTGCATTTATTTATTTTTCAACTAAATAAAACACCAAATCCATGCATTTAGTTTACCTTAAGTTTCCATTTGCCATTTTTCCATGAAAGTTGGCGCTTTGGAACTTGATCTGCAGTTTAATACAGCGATTGAGACTTAGGGATTTAATTTTCAGTAAAATAAGCATAATGAGAACAAGTTTGCAAATTGACTAAGTAATATAAAATTTGATCAAATATCACTATAGATTTGTAATCAATTATATTGTTTTGAGGCATTCTCTAGCTGCCACATCATTTCAAATATATTCTTTCTTGCAAGCAACTATGAGTCTGGCAGTAAAATTTTTTGGCTTTCAACTTAATATATATATATATATATATATATATATATATATATATATATATATATATATATATATATGATAATTTTTCAACTATCATATGGAATCATTTCAAAATAAATTTATTTAATTTTGTAGAAATTTAATTACAAATATATTAAATCAATTTATATGATAATGTATATTCACATGCATATATAAAAACTCACAATAGAGATAAAATCTCATGAGATTTATGAATTGAAATAATCTAATGAGTAATTAGAGATTATGTAATGATCATTTTCTTTAATGAATTTGGTGAAAATATTTAAAAATTTAGATATATGTTGGGTGATATAATTAGTTGATTGATTAGATAATAATTATATATATTAATATATAATTAAATAATAAAAATATAAATGATAATTAAAGTAGATTGTCTCGATGAATTTTAGAACTCTTAAAATTTCTAAGCTCACACCAATTTTTAGATCCCTTTCTTTGTAAAACCTAACATATCATAAGATTACTGAATTCCTCTTATTGAGATATTTGTTTTCATTAAAAGTATCAAAATTTCAAAATTATTCAATCAGATAAATAATATCATACAGTTTTCAAAAGTTCAAGTGCTTGACTTAAATCTATTTAGAGAAACCAAAACATTTATTTCAACAAAAAATTATTGATAATGTAATTCAAATGTTCCTAAAACTAAAGTGAATCTTGAAATTTTACTTGGTTTAAAATATAAGCTTAATTAATGGATTTCTAGTAATATGTTAAGGATGTGATCAAATTTATGATTATAATCATTTCAAAAAAAAATTAGATTTATTTTTGCAATATAATTTTGATTGATTATACATATATTATTAAGATATCATTAATATTATTTAAAAAAAAAGTGCTCTTTATGCTAGTTTTTTTATATGATTGAAAATTAGGTGATACATATATATAGCAAAATATATAATCTTTTTTTTGTCATTTGAGCGAATTTAATGTAAAATATATATATATATATATATATATATAATGTATCTTATACTTGAATAGTTGAAAATTCAAAATTACCGATCCTTCGATAATGCGAAAATATATACGAGCTGTACGTGCGCACTGGCCGATTCCGACACAGAAAACTTTTTAATTTTTTTTTAAATATTTCTTAATAATTTATAGCCTTCGGCACTTCCTATGTAATCCAGATTTAAGAGAAGACACATTAATTATAATATTAAAATTCAAATCTAGACTAAATCCAACATATTATTTGATATAATTTTTTATTAGTTTTATTTCTTAATTCTCTTAAATTCTCACTGTCTTGAGATTACAATCTAAATGAATATGACTCAGTAATGATTTAAATATTTTGTAGTTTAAATTTTTTTATTAAGAAAAGTATCAAAATTATTGAATTATTTTGTCTTCATGTTATGATAACATAGTGTAAAATAAATTTGCAATCTTTCATACTTCTATTTAGGAATCTTCAGTTCGGTCTATCCAAGGGTGCACGTAGAATATCAGATGGCGCATACACATTTGATGTGTTACTTTCTATATTTTGATATCACCCTGAAGATGAGGTGTTAGGTGATTACCCTTTCAAAAAAAACGAGGGACATGCTCTGTTAAAGGATATTTTGTCTTCCCCGTGTAACCTGGCCAGCACCTGTGTGGCAGGGGCAACCCCTACTGTGTTGAGTGTTTTTCCTTAGCCATATAAGGGCTCATTGGCCCACATGACTGAGTTTCTATCAGATATATACTCATATTTAAATATTTTCCGCTATTATATGTTATAATAATTTTAAAATAAAGTTAATCAGATTATGATGATTTAAATTTTCTCACAAAAACATAGTGACAATAAATTTCAATCAATCTAAATTCATACCTCATTTAGGCAATGCGATATAAGTGGCCGAAATTCATTTTTGCGGTCTTCCATCCTTTTAGAAAAGAAAAAAAGGGTGAGAGCACGAGACTGAGCTACAGTGGCAAACACATCGCCAACGTCGCCTTACTTTCTATATTTTGCAACCCTGAAAGAGGTGCCGGATTCCGCGAACTGCCAGGTGGCGGTGGAGCTTCTCACCGGCAACCACCGGTTGCCGTCATGACGAACCGGAAGGGAAGTATATCAGGTCCCATCTCTCGGCATTATTCCTACACATACTCCATTCATGTTATCAATTAATTATTTCATTAACAGAGGACGGCTGAAGGAGGCAGCAATCCAGTGTATTAAATAAAGAAAGATGAAAAAGGTTACGCCTTTATTAGCCGCTTGAGCTTTCTTGGTTGGAGCTGGAGAAGAAAGCTGCTGTTGTCGCACCGAGCGGTTCAGGCCGAAGGTCCCGCCTTTTGAATCGCCGCCATGGCGTCTGGGTACCAGGGCGAGATGATATCTGGGGAGCTTTAAGATTTGGGGTCGAATCGACCGGTGGGCTCTTGAAGAGGTCGCTGACGACGGAGCAGGAGGCGCAAAACGCTGTCTTTGTTCGGTCGGTAAAGCAGAAGAATCACGTTGGGTCACCAATTTCTTTTCTTTCACCATCTTCGATTCAGTCCTCTCTGTCGTCTGCCTCTTCTCTTCGTGGGCATGGGAATCTAAAGGTTTCATGTTGGTCGTTTCCGGCTGCAATCCCGGTCGAGCCGGAGAAGAAATCTACGATCACGAGTCGGCTTCAGCAACTTGAAAGACAGCTCTTTGATGACGAGGATGACGAGTTCAGCATGTCTAATGGCTCTGCCATGGCGAACAGTGAGTGGAGCGAGACGGTGAAGCTTATCTCGTCGCAAAGCCTCTGTCTAATTCTCCGACCTCGTCGTCTTCCTCGTCTTCGTCCTCTTTGGCCTTCCTCAAGACAGATGCTCTCGACACAGCCACAGCTATCTCAGTGGGAAATCTGGACTCTGCCGCAAATCTCTCCTTTTAAAGAGCGCGGCAAACAAACTTGGAGTCCTGAGCAAAGGCTCACCGCCATGATGGTGACCGCTCTTGCTTTGCGCATCAATGATCCGGCAACTCTTGCCGTAACATCAGATATATTCACCAGAACACCTGACCTCTTCCCAAATGCTCTATGAAGCTTCCCCTGTTTCAAATTAGCGCTCATGACTGCGAATCTAGCCATTCTCGAAGCAACCAATGAACATCAAGATCCACATCATTGATTTTGACGTCGGCCAAGGCTTGCAGTTGGCCTCTCTCCTCCACTCCTTGCCGAGCGACACCGACGTCTCCGTGAAAATCACAGCTTTTGCGATCCATCCTTCCCCTTCAACTCCCTTGCCGGCAATCTGAGCCTCGTTGGCGACCGGCTTGCTAAGCTCGCGGAGGGGCTAGGTATCGTGCTGACGTTCAGCATAGTGAACCGCAGAATTACTGAGCTCGACCGCGCTGCGTTGAACTGCGAAGAGGAGGAAGTCCTGGTGGTCAACTTCGCCTTCCTTCTCTCCCGCATCGCCGACGAGAGCGTCTCACCGGCGAACCCTCGCGACGAACTGCTCCGGCGAGTGAAGGCCCTCGGGCCAAAGGTGGTTACTTTGGTTGAGCAGGACATGAACGGCAACACGGCGCCGTTCGCCACTAGATTTGCGGAGGCGTGCGCGCATTACGGCGCATTGTTGGAGTCGATGGAGGCGATCATCGCGGGCCGACAGAGTAGCGAGCGGGTCCGGGTCGAGTCTTGCCTCGCCCGGAAGGCTTGTAACTCGGTGGCCTGGGAGGGAGCGGACCGGGTTGAGCGCTGCGAATTGTACGGCAAGTGGAAGGCACGGCTGGGAATGGCGGGGTTCAAACAGGTTCAGCTTGGGCCAGGTGTGGTGGAGTCCATTAAGCTCCGGCTCGCTTCGCTCGGGAATAACCCCGGGTTTATGGTTAAAGAAGAAGACGGGCGGGTCGGGTGCGGGTGGATGGGCCGGGTGATCAGTGTCGCGTCTGCTTGGCATTGAAGATGGACTTACATTTTACTGTGTTTACCAACTTCCTATCATTTTTTTTTCTATTTCAGTTGCTTTTTTATTGGAGTTTAATTACTTATATAGATTTAAAAAAAATTTATGTCACAATAAATTGATAATTCTAATTTAAATTAATTTTAAAATAATTACATTTATTTTAATATTATATAATACATAAAACTTTCAATTACATTCTTCCTAAAGCCAAGTCAATAATTTTTAGTCTTTTCCTATCAAACATTAAATTTGTATATTTTGAGCTAATTTTTACCCAACTGTAAAATACATACGACGTTAATATCTGCCAAAATTGCTGCAAATAATTATTATTTTTATGTCGTATATTTTGACCCTAATCAATGACGGATAATAATTGTAGATGCCATCTCATTATTATTATTATTATTATTATTATTACATTATTATTATTATTATTATTATTATTATTATTTTAATCTTTATTCAGAAAATGTTTACATTTATTTTTAATATACAAATTTGAGGAATATAGTACTATAATATTTTCAGAGTAATGAATGACTTATGTATGTGAAGAGCGGTTCAAAATTTATGAAGAGTAATAAAAAAAGGGCTTTTACGTACACTATTATTTTATTTTTATATATTTATAAATTAATTATTTTTTAACATCAAAATTTCAAATTGATATTCAAATATTAAAATTCATAACAGAAGTTTAACTCATATTTTTTATTTTCGTAAAATTTATAATGATTTGATCATGGCATGCATAAATATATAAATTTCTTAGTTCAAAAAAATGATGAATGTGATTAAATTATAAATACATATATTTTAAATGATTGATTTATAAATATACTTAAAAATTTTGAGCGAATAAAGGAAGAGTTGCATTCGAGCGTACAAATAGACCGGCTGTAGAGAGTTGTTAATTAGGATGGACGACCATCTAATCTCTTCTCTGTGGTTAAAATCTTCCATAGGTGATAGTTTCAGAATCATGTTATGTGTGTACGTGCATTTGTATGTTGATATTTAATTTTTTTTAAATGAAATATTTACTTATATATTATATAATTTTTATATTTTTATATATCTAATATTTAATTTTTGATATATATATATAATGTATAAAGGACTAATTTAGGTCACATGACTAATTTATAAATAAGATACTAGTTTTAATATGAATAAGATATTAGTTGATCATTTAGGTCAAATGACTAATTTATAAATAAGCATATTTTGAAGATAAAAGATAGATTAGTGTGAGATTATTGTGGAGACCACTGGAGATGATCAAATCACTCTTCCTGCAAAGGTAGAGATGGAATGAACAAAAGACAATTATAGGTGATAAAAAAAAAAGCTCTAGAGGCAGAGGTAGAGGTTGTTAGATCTATTCTTTTAATATAATGATATAAAAACTTTGAATCTCCATATATTTCATATCAAGAATGTATAAAATTAAGGCTTGTTTATAGAGTTAGAAACATTTTATGCCATTTTATTGAAACCATTTTGATTCATTTAGGATGTGTTTGGGCTAAGATTGGCTTCGAGGACCGACAAAGAGACGAATTAAAGTCTTTGATTTTAAAATGAAGGGCATAATTTTGAAACTCATGATGCCACTACTCTAATGTAATTAATAGATATAGATTGTATCAATCAAATGCTTCAACATAATTTTAAGAATATTAATGAACTCAATTTAGGGATGCTAGAAAAAATAGGCAATTTTTTAAAACTAAGTATGGTTAGAAGCTTAATTAGGTAATTAAGTATTAATAAAATAAATTTAAGAATAGGTAAATGCACTACTGACGACCACCACATGACCGACGCGACGTGGCCAGCATATGTTGGCCCCCAATTAATCGGCGATTTCAGCCGCTTGTCCATGAATTGGCGACCGGCATATTAGGGCGATCAACCCGACGGTCTACCTCTAGTTGTTTCAAGTCATTCCACGCGATTCTCTCGACTCTCGAGCTCGAAGCGTAACATCCTCGTCTCACCACCGTTCTCGAACATCGAGCTTCCGACACCCGCCGACGATCACAACTGCATTGTGCCGCTCCTGTAGAAATAAACTTGTTTTTCTTGCCGACAGCCACGTTTACGGCGTTTGACACTTTCCCCTCTCATATAGTAGGGTTTGGAAGCCAACATTAGCTTCCGGGGACAATTCCGGCGGCTCCATTTTGTTTAGGGAAGTTACCTGTGGTGGATTCGACTTATTTTTGCACATATCCCCGTCGTTATTTGTAAACTCACGGCAAATCCCTACTTCTATCAATTTATAAAGTAATGGAGTATGTATGGTAGAAATTTGAGTAGTATTTTTAGACTTTTGTTTGAGTTGTATGTCGTGAAGCTTTGATTCAAGCTATATAGTTTGTTTGGCAAGAATGAATAGAGAATTTGTTTCGATCCTTTCTATGGAAGCGAATTAAGTATCGATGAGCTCACCAAGTTATGGGAGGTTGAAATCGTCCAATTAAAGTTCTCACACGACCTACCTAATATTGAATTAATTACGAGAATCTTGCACATTGATCCAGCGCCACAATACCACTCTAACATGCCATGTAGTGGGTGGCGGATTTATAGTCTGTAATATCACGATGATTTTATGAAGTTACGAAGCTTCCGTCATATGTTGGTGTTGTATGTCGAAGTGAAAGATGTTAATATTACATCCACATCAGCTGATCCAGTAGTAAAGTCAGTAGATATACCATTAACGAATACACTGTGATTTCATCGCACAAGCACACACAACGAACTTTGATGAGTTGATTCCCGCAAGATATGGTCAACATTTATCCGATTATACTTGAATAATTAATATGATAATTTATTGCTCAACTTATAAGTTATAATGATGATATTTATATTTGATGAAATGTAGTGGGCACAGACGAAAGAGTGACTATAAGTAAGAATAAGCGATATTAATGATGATTGTCGGGGTTTAGTGTCAATAGAAATAATATATTAAAATAACTCATTTACATAAGTTATAAGATAAAACTAGAGAGTGGGACAACGAGGATCATAGGGCCACCATTATGGTCATCGCCCATCTCTGCACCGACCAAGACACACCTGAAAGTGATGCGATTCTACGCAGACACCGGAGGAAAACAATTTTCACAAGATAGGGTTTAGAGACAAGATACTTGTGTCTGCATTTATATTTTATTTATCTGTTTATTGCAAACTTGAGAGTCATGTACACATTAAATTTGGTTATGTCATAATGAACTTCTTATTATTCATTCCATTTCAAATGAATTGTTAACTTCATAATTGTCATCCATTAAACTATTATCAACTTGATGCGTCAGAACCATTTCAAGTTTAAACCGCATTTTTTTCTTTGTTTTAAAGTAGGTTTATTACTCTCACTTTTAAGAATAAAAATTTAAGAATTAAGATTTGATGAGTACTTAACTCTATGTATCGCAAAAATCATGGTTCTTTTCATACTTAAACCATGACGATTTATCTCTCACACAAATCACACCTTAAAAAAATAATGAATCGCCCAATTAATGGCTCGATTATGAAGCCGCCCACTAATTGACGACTCGACTTCAAACTTAACGTAAACACCATCACATCGTAGTCGACGTACGTACCAGTCGCCACTAATTGGGCGACTATACCTATTCTTAAATTTTTTTTGGTTAATACTTAATTACCTAATTAAGCTTCTAACCATACTTAATTTAAAAAAATTGCCAAAAAAATAATAGTGATAGTTTATAATCTTAATGTCAAAATATATATTTTCATGATTGCAATTCAATGTCACAAATATCTATCTTGTCAAGAGCGATCTAATTCTAAATATAGTTCATGAATTGGAGATCTCTATAGATGTCAAAAATTCTACAAAATCTTAGCATAAATGAAAAAAATATATGTAATATGATGCATATTGAAGTAATCAAAGCTAAGGTCTTACTACTTGTATGGAGAGGTTAGCATATTGACAAATTTTATGAGTTATTTGGGATCATTTTTATTTACACACAGTTCATTTTCATCTTGATAATTGATTTTGAAAATAGGGCTGTTAGAAAAATTTAGTCACTATAAATAATTTATTTGTTAATGAAAACAAACAAATATTTTGTATTTATATAAAAGGAACACAACAATCCTTTTATTATGCGTTGATTTTAAATAATATATTTCCATAGACTTTAAACCCATATAATAAAAATTTTCATCTCCAATATAAGATATATATATATATATATATATATATATATATATATATATATAAATATATATATATATATATATATATATATATATATATATATGCAAAAAATGCATGATGATTGTTACTTACAACAGAGCACCTGATTTAAAAATATTTAGTAACAGTAACTTAAGCAACAAATTTAGTTGTATTTAAAAATATAATTTAAAAATAAGTGAAACAAAATATATCAGTCATATATGCCAAATTATAAACAACGATTTAAACAATTCTTAAGAAAATATAGCAAAATGAATTTAGTGAAATGATTCATATAATTTTATATTTCATATTGCAAAAAGCATATAATACAATCACTAAACCACAATTAAATCTCAATTTTGCATGTTTAAATTTAAAAATATATATAAGCATAGGACTTTTATAAGAAAAACTTAAACATTTTGTATGAATATATATTTATAAATATCTATATAAAAATATATATATTGAGTTCATTATTTGAGATAGCTGCAATTATATAAAATTATAATAATGAAGATGCTACAAAATAAATATTTGAAGAAATTATTTGTGTATAAAAATTTTATTTTATAATAATTAAATCATAATTTTAATATAATATATAGTGATATCATATTGAAAAAAATATATTTTTTATCATAGATTTATATATATATATATATAATATATATATATATAATTTTTCATGATTTATATATAATATATATATATATATATATATATATATATATATTATATATATATATATATATTATATATATATATATATATAATTTATTTTATATATGTGTATAAATTATTAGCACTTCTTTCTTTTTTTTTTTATGTGCCAACTATCCAATTTTTGTATATTTATGATTTAAACATCTTAATTATATTTTTGAACTACTGAAATGATATATTTATGTGCATCATAATCAAATTTTTATTAAATTTATAAAAATAAAAATTGAATTGGACTTTCGTTATAAATTTTAACATTTGAGTGTTGAAATTTTGAGTTGTAAAATCCCCTTTGTAATTCCATGCGAAACTGGAGGAATCCCAGGCTTGAATTTCAACGTCAGTCTCTTTCACCTCCACAGAATCCAATCTCTCTTCCTAAACTTTTTTCAGGACTGAGCCGCTGACATCACTTTGTTCAGTTTTTAACGCAACTCCAGCCATTAAGCTACCTAATGACAGAAAATGTCTTAAAAATTTAAAATTTTGTTTTAAAAAATTTAAGATTTTTTAGATCATTTTTATTTAAAATTTGTATATTATTTTTTAAATTTTATTTGATATTTTTTATATTTTTATTTTAAAAATAGATCGCATTATTTTTAAATTTACTCGAATTTTTTTAAAATATTTCAGTGTTTTTAAAAATAAATATTATCATCAAATTTATTTTATTTTAAATTAAAATATAAGAAAAAATATAATAACTTTATTAATTGATATTGCTACAATGAAAAGAGTTTTTTTTTTTTAATATAATAAGGATTTTCAAGTATTAATCTATAGCAGGATAGGTGATGATTGAATTAAAGATTATTCGATGAATTATATTTGATATGATACTTAAAATACCACTAGTCAAAGCATCAATCTTAAGTTGATTCTCAATTAAAATAGTCAGATCTTTAAAATATCACAGAGAAACTTTGGGATATCAGTTAAATTTAAAATATAAACATTGGGGTGTTTATAGTCAAATCGGTCTTGTGACGGATCTAACCAAGATCATAATCTTTATTTGAGCATTCAAATGCTTAAAATACATCAAATGATCAAAAGAATCATTTTGGATGATGGAGTGGAGTGGAGTGGTTTGGTTTGTATGTATTCTGAGGCACTCCATCTATAAATAACTCATTTTTATAATGCAGTGAGAGAGACTTAAAAGCGAAAATCTTAAAGCGTAATCGTGGCACTCGGCGATCCGACCGCTATGTTGGTTGCCACCCGCTATATGGCAAGTCGGTAGTGCCAGATTCTCACCGCTCGATCCTAGCTGTCCACGCCGACCACTTTACGGTCATCGCTAATCTATTGTCTGGCCGTGCTCGCTGTACCGAGCCAGATCCATGCATACCGTATCAGTAATGGTCCCGTATCTGACGCCTTCCGTTGGTCATCCTTTGTTCTATTCATTAACCTTTCGGGCGACTATATAGTTTTAATTGTTTCATTCCCATTAGCCTATTAGCATTATCTATTCTGCATCCAGTATGAAAAACTATCGAATAAATACTAATGGAGATTTTTTTCTTGGTAGCACTGATTTTTTTTCTTTGATTTTTACTCAAAATTCGCGGTTTTCTTAATTCTTTTAAATATCTCAATAACTCAATAAATTTAAGATATAAACCTCTTTATCAACTAATTTTTTTAGCACGTAATAATATTGAAAAAAAATTAACTTGATTAACAAAGTTATATGCAACGTAATAAAAAGTATAAAATATATTGTTAAACATAATTAATATTTAATTCATCCATCACATTGAAATATAAAATTTTATTTTAAATTTTATATTATTTTTATATTTATTATTATTATTTTATTTATATAAAAGTTTATGATTATAAAAGGCTAATTATGTCATTATATATATATATATATATATATATATATATATATACATATCATAAAATTATATTTGTATATGAATATTTAAATTTTAATATATGTATACACAATACTTAATTATTATAATAACATCAAAGTAAACACATAAAATATATTTATTTAAAAATTAATATGATTTTAAAATTTTAAGTAAATATATAAATAAATATTGAAGTTTAAATTATATACATGTGCAAGCTATTATATTTATATATATATATCATTGTATGAATAGATAAAATTATTATGAAAATTAAGTCGAATAATAGATGCCATACATTGCAGTTAGGTGATAGCGATTGAAAGAAGTATCATAAGTAGTTATTAGTAAATCAAATCATTCTAAATAATTATAATGAAAAGAATATAATAATAAAATAAATAAATAAGTTAATATAATTTTAAATAAAACATAAAATCTGGTAGCCTCTATGTTGAAATCTGAAAAACAATATTTTGTAACATTTAAATTTATTATGATATGAAGAACGTCATACAAAAAAAAAATTCATTTATATTTAAATTTATTTTTAAGATGTATGTAATGTTAATTGTTTAATATTACATTTATTTTAAAATATATTAAAAATTTTAAAACTTATTTTGATTAAAAATTTTAATATATTCTTAGAAAAGTTTTTACTAGATTTACATAAATAACACAATTTTTATGCATTTAAGTATTTAATTTATGAATATTAATATTTATAAATATAGTATTTTTTATGCATTAAAAAATTTATTTTATTTTCAAAATTAATGATGATAATATTTTTAATATAATATTAAAAATTTAGATATTATTATAAAATTATTAAATATTTAGTATATATATACAAAAAAAAATTTTCATACTAAATTTTATACGAAGGAAGGAAATCGACATCCATCAATGCATCATAAAGAGATCAAAATAAAAGCTTAAAGGAGGAGAGAGTCAACATCCACCGGTTCAACAATAAAGAGAACGAAATAAATGCTGAATGGAACTCAATAAATCATTTTTTTATGCGTTTAATTATGTTTGATTTAATAATATTTTTTATATGGAGTAAAAAAAATGTATGTTTTAATAAAAATATGGAGTCTGATAGCAAAATTATGAAGATGTTTAATACCCACGTGGAAATGGAAAGATACCAAGCGTCATTATCCTCGTAACTAATAGTAGAAAAAAAAAAATCTTATATTCGGTGAAAATCTTATATCTGATTAAAAATTAGTAAGGTGAAATTTAATGTCTTTGATTTAAAAAAAAAAATAAACAATGTATCTATATTTATATAATCAAATTTTATATCGCAGTAATCTCAAATTAAATTCAATGTACTTGAAAGACATTTATCAAAAATAATAATAATTAAAATATTTTTTATTAATTTACAAAAAAATCCATATAATAGCATTAAATAAATATTTAAATTTAATAGTAAATATTATTGATAAATAATTTTACATTTTTTTACTTAACGGTCAAACTTAATCTCTCTAATAGTTCAAAAAATTAATTAGAAAATTTTACATACATATCACAAAATTATGATGTATTTATATATCTAATATTTAAATTTAAATATTCACTTATTTAATATTTTTTTATGTTTAAAGTTATATATTTATTTTTTAAAATGAATGATGATGATATTTTAAGGCTGATATTAAAGATTATGATGTTATATATATATATATATATATATATATATTGAAGTTTAGAATTAGATATATAAATATATAAAAATGGTGTGAAATGTATATAAATTCTCTCAAAAATTAAACATTTAGGTTATGTTGAATACATGTAAGCTTTATTACCTGTCTGAATCTTAAGCACTCTAATCTTGCGTCTTGATCCTTCTGTACTTGGCTAACGTCATCTTTTCTTTTCAAAGAACTTTATTACCTGTCTCATCATCATGAATCAAAGAATCAGTTCCGCATGAAGCTTGAAGACGTTGGCCTTCACTTGACGCACTTAACGATGCTGTTGCGTTGCACCAAACATTTGTTGTGCCTAAAGCGCTGGAACTGAACTCTACTACAGTACTTACAGATGGAAAATCGATCCAATTATTTACTTGATCTTATATGCCAACTACAAGTACCGTTTCTAACTAAACTATATATATATATATATATCAAGCCTAAGCCCTAAGGTGTTCATCCTCAGGATCAACTTTTGAAATAGAAAATGACTGTAAGTTGCAGAAAATTTTGACTTTGAAAATCATTTTCATCATAATACATGGTTGTAGCCCACTTGTCCCAGAGCAATCCCAATCCAAGTTATCATGTCTACACTTATACAGTTATACTCCACTCCATTTAGCAATTGTGCCAGCCGACTAATCCGACCAAGAATTCAACGGACTCAAAAAAGAAAGCTGCATGGTATCAAGAAGACAATGATCTAATCGTCTTTTATCGTCTCTTCTTATATCTCCAAAAAGAGAGAAAATATTACGTCCAGTCATACGTAACTTTATGCGGACTCAATCTCGACGAGTGTCGGTGGTTTTCCGTTTTGGCTTAACGTAGCTGAAGACGGCGCATTTATCTGGCGACCCGGCAGATCATTCAACTGAGAAAAAAGAGGCGCGTTCGACATTCCTCCCCATATGTTTAGGCTTTCTCGCTAGCTCGGCTCCGCTCGATCGTGACGTCGGTAGGCATTTCGATGGTTTAGCAAATCTTGCGAATAACTTCCATTGATATATTGTAGGCACAGGTATTTACATGTGTTCGAACTTTAATGAATTTAGGATTTCTCTATTCTTCTCACCATCAGGTATGTAAACATTTTAGAACATTTGAGTTATTTAAATGAGCGAGATGTATTTTAGTAGTTTTGGAGATATTTTTGTATGTACTCTCATCTGTCAAGATGGTACCATTATTATTTTAAATTTTTTTGCCTTGTGAAATATTTATATCACATGGTAGGATGTTTTTGAGATGAATTTTGTGGCGATTAGGGATGATAGTATGTTATCGATGGAATTAAAATTTTGTGGCGATTTCATCGTACTCTGTACTCTGAGAGTCTGAGTATCATTTCTTCTTATTTTTTTGGCCATTGGAGAAAATATGTTCATTACAATCCATTAGGAATAATTTGGTTTGTTTGGTTAGTTTTAATGTTATTTTGCATCGTACTCTTTACTCTCTTGAGAGTACAGATGATTTTAATGGATATTTTTCTTTTTTTTGGCACGGTTGTTGATTATGTTCATTACATTGTGGAAGTAATTTGGTGGTATTTGGATGGTTTATGGGATTTTTTGCATCGTACTCTGTACTCTCATGAGAATAGCATTTTGGTCATTTTTTTTTCTTTTCTTTGGTTTGGAGAAAATATGTTCATTCTCCATCGGGAATAATTTGGAGGTGTTTGGTTGGTTTTTTAGTGTTATTTTGTATATGTACTCTGTACTCTTCTTGAGATATATTGTGTACATATTTTTGTTCGAACTTTAATGAATTTGGTTTCTATTCTTCTCGATATATGTAAACATTTTAGAACATTTGGTTATTTAAATGAGCGAGATGTATTTTAGTAGTTTTGGAGATATTTTTGTATGTGTACTCTCTACTATCAAGATGGTCTGTATTTTTAAATTTTGGCCGATTTTGTGAAATATTTAGTATATCATTTGGATGTTTATAATGTTTCAAGATGAATTTTGTGGCGATTAGGGATGATATTTATGTTAGATGGAATTAAAATTTTGTGGCACGATTTTCACGACTCTACTCTCATGAGAGTACTGATTTATCATTTTCTTATTTTTTTGGCTGTTGGAGAAAATATGTTCATTCTGATCCATTAGGAATAATTTGGAGGTTTGTTTGGTTAGTTTTTAATGTTATTTTGCATCGTACTCTTTGTACTCTTGAGAGTAGATGATTTTATGGATATTTTTTCCACTTTCTTTGGCACAGTTGTTGATTATGTTCATTACATTCCAATGGAAGCAATTTGGTATTTGTTTGGATGGTTTATAGGATTTTTGCATCTGTACTCTGTACTCTCTTGAGTACATAGCATTTGTCATTTTTCTATTTCTTTGGCTTTTGGAGAAAATATGTTCATTCAATCCATGGGAATAATTTGGATTTGTTTGGTTGATTTTTTAGTGTTATTTTGTATCTATACTCTCTGTACTCTCTTAGAAGTAATTTGGAGGGATATTCGGATAGTTTCTGGGGGGATTTATGATTTTGTGGACATTTTTTTCCAGTTTCTTTGCCCTGGTTGTTCATATTATGTTCATTACATTCCAGTGAAAGTAATTTGGTGACTGTTTGGATTATTTTTGGGAGATTTTTACATCAGATTCTCTATACTCAGTATGAGAGTATTTTTTCATTTTTCATTTCTTTGGCCTCATTTGGAGGAAATATGTTCATTGCAATCATCATGAACAATTTGGAGGTGTTTTTTTTAGTGTTATTTTGCATGTACTCTCTGTATTTTGAGTACATATAATTTTGTGGATATTTTTGCTTTGGCTCGTTGTTGATTATGTTCATTACATTACATCGGAATAATTTGAGGGATGTTTGATAGTTTTTATTTTTACTCATCTCTGAGAGTACATGATGTGGATATTTTTCGCTTTGGCTAGTTGTTCAGATTATGTTCATTATATTCATAAAACAATTTGATGTTGGATGGTTTTTAGAATTTTGCATATGTACTCTCTGTACTCTCATGAGAGTACAAAGCATTTTGGTCATTTTTTCTATTTCTTTGGCCTATTTGGAGGAAATATGTTCATTGCAATCCATTAGGAATAATTTGGACGTTGTTTGGTTCGTTTTTTAGTATTATTTTGCATATGTACTCTATATACTCTCGTGAGAGTACAAATAATTTTGTGGATATTTTTTTCAGTTTCTTTGGTTTGGTTGTTCAGATTATGTTCATTACATTACAATGGAAGCAATTTGGAGGGATGTTTGGATGGTTTTTGGGGGATTTTTGCATCTGTACTCTTTGTACTCTCTTGAGAGTACATATGATTTTGTGGACATTTTTTTCCAATTTTCTTTGTTGTTATTATGTTCATTACTTACTGGAAGCAATTTGGATGTTTGGATGATTTGAGATTTTTTATATATACTCTCTGCATCTCGAGAGTCATGAGAATCTGAGCATTTTGGTCATTTTTTCTTTTTTTTGTTTGGAGGAAATATGTTCATTACAATCCATCGAATAATTTGGAGGTATTAATTTTTAATGTTATTTTGCATCGTACATTCTCTTGAGAGTAGACGATTTTGGACATTTTTTCCAGTTTCTTTTTTGGAGGATTATGTTTATTACAAATCAATTGGGAATAATTTGGAGGCTGATTGGTTATTTTACATGGTTGATTTGCATCTATACTTTCATTAACTGACTTTTCATTTTGAAGTTTATCATGTCTAAAAAAGGATAACTTCGAGATGCAGGCCTACCACCGTTAGAACGGTGTTCGATAATATTACAGCATGATTTATTGATGAAGTCATTGACATTTTAAAGAGGCTTCATCTGCATCAATTCATTAGACTCCATGGAATTCAACAAGACTCAATAGCCATTACCTCAATCTTGTCTTGCTGGGAGATAGAGAAGCAAGCTTTCTTTCTGGGTGGGCAGTGCATTCCTTTCACCCCCGATGAAGTTGCAGTAATTGTAGGGATGCCAAACAGAGGGGAGAAGGTCTTATGGAAAATCTCCTCGCAGTTGGGTTTAGTAAAGACTATGCTTGAGCATGGATAGCTCGTTTATGTGGCAATTTGTCTTGTACATACATTTTTTGTTGTCAAATTTTTTTTTTGTATATCACAACTATAGGGTGACATCAGAATTGATTGCCTATAATGACATAGATAAATTTGTTAATACAGCAGAGGCCATCTGGGTTTTCCTAGTTTCACAATTTGATGGTATTACATCAATGATTAATACCCAGAGGACACCAGGGTACATGAGTGGATTTGTCACTCTTCTTATGGTATATTTTATATCTTCGGTTATGTATTATTTAATGCATTGAAGTTAACTTACATAAATATTAATTGTAGATCCGGGCCGCTGAGCACATAAGCATCATGAGCCGCCATCTCCATTTGCAAAGCCACGATGTCGCGATGGTGAAAATAAAGTTTCAGATGAAGCCTTCACCGGGTTTAGGAGGACACCGTGACATATAATAATATCACTTAGTTCTTATAATTATGTATTTATTTATGTTGTAGTCATCACATTTTCTTATCGGTTTAACAGTGCCGCCTTCATTCGAGGACATATGAAGAGGAGACTGGCTCCTTGAATCATTTTCTCCTGCCCAACATGCAATACATGTTGAGCCCAATAGCAATCTCATTCTAAGTTCACTGAGTTCAGTCTCCATTGAATCTCCATATGTCTCTCCTCGATATTCTCCCCCATCCAGTGTATCTAGTCTGCCCTCTGCTACTACCCCCACAGAAGGCTTTGCGGTGGAGAGGATACTTGCAGGTTTTAGGGACTTGAAAGATATAATATCTTCTTTTCAAGCAACAATGATAGAGAGAATGGATGAGATTGATTTGGTTCCATCGAGGAGGTTCTTGGGTGGGTCCTACCATCCCTCTTGGGGAAGCTCAGTGGAGGTCACCACAAAACTCTTGAGGAGGCACACTGGGAAACATGAGGCACAGGGGCATGGAGGCTACCAGAGGAGCTTCCCATGGAGGAGCAAGGAGTCTCATGTGGAGGCAACTACTGGGATACTCCACTCAGGATACTTCCACTTGGGAAGCCCCTGAGGTAGCCTCCACTGGGAAGCCCTGAGTCCACCATGTGGGAAGCTATTGGAGGCCTCCAATGCACATGAAGATGCTCAAGCCTTTAATCGGCAAAGATTGAGCTGGTGTGAAAGCTCACGAGAAGGAAGAGGAAAGTTTGGTTCCTTCACACACTTCTGGAAGTCACTAAGCAAGAATAAGTGATGTGGTGGCCTCCACTCAAGATGAGAAGTCAGAGGTATTAAGTTACTTTCTTTTAAATTTGAGATAATAGAAATAGATTTCACTAAATTTTTTATAGGTTCAAAGATGAGCCAATAAAGGTCGATGACCCACAATCGCTATGGTGGAGGAGCATCAGTCGGAGGTATGAATCATCTAAGTAAATCGATCCTTAATTCATAGTGAATCTAGCTCTTCATCACTAACTTTCATCGCCAATAATTTCATTGCAGCCAGCACATGCACATCATTTTGTTGAGTTCTCATCCAGATCTGTTATGCCTAAGCCGATGCTCCATCTTATTGACATCGCTCCGAGAGGATAAGTAAGTCAATCTTCAATCGACTCCTTCATACATAAAATAACATATTAATTTAATTAAGCTTTTAAAATATTTATCACTTGTAGGGTGATACATATTGAAATTTGGGAATATCATTATTGCACGAGGGCGATCGATGAGTTGCTCAGATCATCTCTCTGATGTTGATGCCTTCTTCTTATTGTCGAGAGTACCGCTCGTCTCAGTATGTCCCTATTTGTACATCTCATGCTTGCACTGGGTAAGTTACCCCACATATATGCAGGGTATTATAATTCAATCATTATTTGTATAGATGAAAACTACAATTTATAAACGTTCTCTTCTTTTCTTACCGATCAAGTATATGGCCTACAAGAAAGCAAAATGTTCATCCAAAGATGTCACCGCAGACAGGTGTTAAATGAAATACTTACTGCTGATTATAGATAATGTACTTTGGACACTCTGGTTGGGCATATTAAGCTAGGGGCAGTATTTTTATGACTCATTACCAAAATAACCCATAAGGCCATTCTTAGAGATTGTAAGAGTTATTTTCAATTTGGTTTTATAAATTTGGTTTTTTACCCATATACTTCTTCTTTTATCAAATTACTTGTTGAAGATGTTGACCAATCTTTTGTGAGCGATCCCAAAAAATGGCCAATCGAAATGGTGAGTAAGGTCAAGATAATAGTGTTGACTACGGGATGTTTGTCTGCAAGTACATGGAGGCAACAATTAGAAATCTCATAGCGGTGACCACCAAGATTGGCCTAAGAAGATGAATTGCTTTAGAAGTTCTACTATCTTTTGTTTGGGAATGAAAAAGCCAAGCTAAGAACTGTACATTTAAATTTTGATAAGTAGAAAATAATTGTACAGAGTATTTCATTTTTTTCAATATTATTAGATAGTTTGGATCTTTTTTTATTAGTGAGAACACTGCAATTTGGTTGATCTTTGGAATGCTTTCTTGGGATGTGTTTCATCTGCTCTATTACTCTCTAGGAGTGCATAGTATTTCATCTATTTTTTTCAATTTTCCTTGGGTTTGGATAAATTATGATTAGCGAGAGAATCTGCAATAATCACATTTGTTTGGGCTACTCTTGAGATGTGTTTAGTCTCGTACTCTTTTGTCTTTGTTTATCTTCTCTGTTTCTCTTACTCTCTCTCTCTGTGGATCTTTACACTGTACTCTTGTACTTACTCTTTATTCAGTCTGGTAGTTTGAAGGCTGACTATAAGAATATTTGAAGTATTATGTAGCTTAACTCTTTGTATTCTTCTCACAGTACAGATTATTTATTTATTTATTCCCATTTCCACTTTTGCTTTGCAGGACGAAGAGGAATTGTTCACTATAACCTTAAAGCAAGTTGGATGCTCCTAGGTTACCTTTTTATGAGTTTTCTGAGCAATTTTGCATATGTATACTCTTTATACTTACTCTATGTACTCTCTGTAATCTTTGTACTCTCACTCCACTATTATACTCTCTCTGTACTCTGTACTCTCTCACTCTGTGCTTTCTATATTCTGTACTCTCTGTACTCTCTGTACTCTCTATACTCTCTGAATTTATATCATATTTTAAATTCAAATCAACTGAAAAGGTGAAGCTAAAATTTACATTATCTAAAATTTACGTTATATTAAGTCACATTCAGAATACCTCAAATGAGGTATACAAGAGAAACTACTTACTGTGAACTTAATATAAGTAGTGCGATTATTTTCTACTAAAATCATGCTTCTTAAAACCTACTTTCTTTGAAACATGCATAAAATAGACAAATATCTTGTCGATGATCGACTTACCAACGTCTTATTCACAAATATAAATTTTGAAATATGTGGAGCAAATTATATATTTTAAGATGATGAATTTTTTTATAATAATGTAATAGTATCATGAATTAAATTAATATCATTGATAAATTTATAAATAATTACTAAATATATCACTACTAATATAATCGTCATCATATTTTTTTTCTTTTTCATAAAATGTAGTACTTTATAGAGTACATATATCAAACTATGTAATGCATGCAATGGAAATTAACTCATTCGTAAGCAAGGTAGACTCATCAATCAAATATCTTATAATTTGGTAAAATATGAGAGATTTAGTTGCCAGTCTAAGGATTACAAAGTTATGTACCCTATACTTTTACTCTCTTACTCTCCTGAGTCTGAGAGCTTTCATTTTATAATAATAGTACATTTCAGAATAAAGCTACTCAAAAGAAGAAAGTCATCGACAAAGAAATGATTACCTGATGCGGAGCATGAGAAGGTCATCCTATGCCATGACTCACAGGCGGTCTTCTTCGAATCCCATAGGTGAGGCTCGGTGTGTTAAGTAAAAGAAAGTCATCTTGGAGACTCTAAAGCTTTGCAGAAATAATTGCACAGTCGATGAACACATAATTAAATGATATCATGCTTTGAAATGTTTTCCTGTAATAATATCCATTATCAACTTAGTGTACCCTTCATTGCGATTGTTGAGCTCAAGTTGAATTCACGAGGTAGAACATCGTGTCGTTAATGATTTTTTCGATATATGCTATTCTATGTACCTCTAAAAATACTTTGGCATAGCAGAGAAAGGTGTTGCAGTGGCGAAACGTTCTGCACTATCGGTTTGAACTTTGGTTTTGTAATAATAAAATATGATGGTTTGAAGATTAGCAATATTTTAAATACTATAAATTAAGAGGCAAATAGAGAATTACTCTTGGCTTTCTTGGATCTCTCCCAATATCCTTAAGCCTTATATTGGAAACACCCTTTGGGCGTTCGGATCCTTCAAGATGTCTTTTCCCTTATCTGTTGTAGCTGACTTCTTCTTCTTCTTTCATCGGTGAGAAGAATTCCACTTATTATAGAGTCAACATCTCATTATAGTTTTTTTAAGGATTGGAGCATATAGTCCGCTATTATTACCACATGCGACACTTATTTGATATGCATATTATTGCGTGGTTCAGAAAATAATGCATAGCATTTCCATTTATGTATTCCACATCTCTTAATTTTCTATATGCTCGATGTAAATATCCCTCTTTCTGGTAGACCATGAAGCACTTATCAAATCGACTACATCTTCGACTAAGAACTCTGATACAATGGGCACAAAGTAATCCCATCATTTTAAATTTCTTACAAGTACAAGTTACATCTAGGGTAGTCCCATCGAAATGGACAGTCCATATTTTGGATGCTTTTTTATTCTATAAGTTTCTCACCAAGTACTCCATGGGGCTATCATCTTACAGAGTTACTGATAGACCTCCAACTCTATGAAAAAATTCTTCCTCAAATATAGTATACAACTTTCTTATATAAAATATAGCAGCTTGTTTTAGAATTTGGTGTCTTAACAAGGAAAATCGATGACTACACTTGAAATCTTCATCATGTTCATTTCGGTCATGTCTCCATAACCTTCGATCCCAAGAAATAATCAATGGCGAACTTGTTGGTTTAGAGATTAGTGACATATATTATTCATTGACTCACTACGTTGTTGACAAGATGCCCATGCGAATGAGTCTTTCTTTGAATGTAGTGGACCACTTGGATCTAATTTTATAAAGCTCGGACAGGATGATCATGCAAATTGCCTTCTCTTAGCATGCGGAGACCAAGCTTCTTCAAACTCTTCCTCAGTCATATTTGCTCATGCATAAAATATCCTTGTACCCTCTTATTACTATTAAAGCGGTGAACCTTGGAAGGTTTTCTTGAAATATATACCATTGGCACAACTATGATGAGTATCGCATTATTTTGATAGCTTCGTTAAGCCGATCTTGATCGGTGAATATTGTAGGATGTCATCACTCATTTAGAAGAAATGCGGAATAGCCATGAGATGAATTCGTCTCTTCTATAAAAGGCTACTCCAAATAACATATTTTTGCCGGTGATGATTCACTCCAACAAGAGAGGGCATAAACAAGATTATATTTATTGAGTCAATAACTTATATCAAAAATTATCACATCATCAAAACATTCATATTCTATCCTAGACATGCCATTGTTCCAAAAAAAACTTACTAGGCAATCTGACTCATCAACTTGTACATCCCATGCAAACATCCCGTCCGCTGCTTGCCTTTCTTTGAACAACAGTATTAATGCATTATTGTCACCATTCGTAATCCTCGATCTTTTCTCTTTCTGAATAAAATTGAAAGCATCTTGTTTTATAAATCTAATATTTTCTACATCGCCAACCTCCTCACTTAGATAGCTAAATGCATCAGTTGCTCTAATTAGGCCTATCATTGTCTTCAACATGAAGCCTTTTCATTTAATAATGCATTGTGATCACGAAGATGTAGGTTAACAGCTTTAAATGAATGATTATGACTTTCTATATATTTTTTAATCATCCGGTTCCGTCAAGTCAAGAGAATCTAATCATGGACAAGCATCCTTGTATCGTTTTGGAATTTTTTCTTTATTTAGGCAGATTTCTTCGACTACTTTTGCACATAAAAACTCTTTTGATTTCAATTTCTTAGAGTTTGGCCAATAACTAGTATGGTCCTTCCGAACACTGAAATCAGTTTGATGTGCGTAATCACAGTACAGTGCATACACCTTTGTTTCATTCTGAATAGTGGTGCCAAGGAGTTTCCCCAAATTTGGTTTATTATACATCACGACTTCATCATCATGCTCATTGCCTCATTCACCGCCAAGATAGCTCCACATAAATGCGACATGTAAAATAGCTCCACAAACAAACATATTCCCTCCAAACAGGCCAAAGAAATGGGAAAAATGAGCTAAATACAGAGAGTACAGATGCAAAAATCATCCAAACATCTCTCCAAATTGCTTCCTATGTAATGTAATGAATAAATTTCCTCCAAACAGGCCAAAGAAACTAGAAAAAAAGGCCAAAGTCGTCTGTACTCTTAAGAGAGTACAAAGAGTACATATGCAAAATAACACTAAAAAACTAACCAAACCGCCTCCAAACAAGTAAAGAAATCATTATAGAAATATAAACAATATTATATCAAGTTACTCATGATTTGAGTACAGAGTATAGAGTGAGTGAGAGTGCATAAAGTATATAGAAAGTCTGAGGAGAGTCTGAGAGAGGAGAGTCTGAGGGGTCTTCTTGCTCAGTAAGACTTCTTTTGCTTTGTATTTTTTACCTTCAAGATGCTCTTTAAATTCCTCCTTTGGAAGTGCTAACCTCATGATAGCATATTCCTCATGCCATAAGACCTCCCCTCTGTTTGACATCCTATTATCCTTTGCAACTTTATCGGTGATGCTCTTTAAGACTTCTTTTTTTTTTGTCAAGGCTTCTTTTGTGTGTTTTTACCTTCAAGATGTTCTTTAAGGGTTTCCTCCTTGGAAGTCTTGATCTCATGAGATAGCACATTATCTCTATTCCATAAGACCTTCTCTCCTTTGTTTGGCATTCCTACAATTACTTCAATTTCCGGGGTGAAAGAATGCCTTACCCAAAAGAAAGCTTGCTTCTATGTCCCAACAAAGGCATTGAGGTCATGGTATTGAGTTTTCCTGAATTTCATGGAGTCTAATGAATTGATGCAGATGAAGCCTCTGTAAAATGTCAATGACTTCATTACTAAAGTGTCTGGCAGAATGTGCAAATGGATAAAACCTCCGAAACCATCCAAATAAATTGCCAAATTACAATGGAATGTACTCTCAACCGGGCCAAAGAAATGGACAACATGACCAAAATCATATGTACTCTTATGAGAATGAGTCTGAAAAAATACTAACAAATCAACCAGCTCCAAATTATGCCTAATGAACATATTTCCTCCAAAGAGGCCAAAGAAACAGCCAAAAAATGATCAAAATACTCTATACCCTCAGGAGAGTACAAAGAGTACATAGAGTACAGAGAGTACAGAGAGTAATGAAAATAATCTCAACAACCAGTCTGAAGAAACTGGAGAAAATGACCAAAAATCATATGTACTCTATAGATGCAAAATATCACTAAAAAATAACCAAATAGCCTCCAAATTGTTCCTCATATATTGTAATGAACATATTTCCTCCAAACAGGTCACAGAAAGTGAAAAAAATAACCCAAAATGCTCACTCTGAGAGATGAGAAAATCTGAGAATCTGAGATGCAAAATCCTCCAAAACCATCCAAACATCCCTCAAAAAATTGCTTTGGTATGTAATAAACATAATCGAACAACGGACCAAAGCTGAAAAAATGGCAAAAATTGTATCTATTCTCAAAAGTAGGTGAGAGTCTGAATCTGCAAAATAATACTAAAAAAATACCAAAGCTCCAAATTTTATGATTGTAATAAACATATTTCCTCCAAACATGCCACATAAAGTGAAAAAAGCGCCCAAAATGCTATACTCTTGGTATAGAGTATAGAGAACAGATGAAAATCTCCCATAAAGATTAACCAAACAACCACAAAATTGCTTCTAATGGAATGTAATGTCCATATTCTCTCAATCTACGCAAAATAAACTACAAAAATATTCAAAATCATGTACTCTCATGAGAGTACTGAGAGTCTGCAAAATCTCAAAATAAGCAAAGTCCTCTTGCAAAGAACTCCAACGATGTAGAAATATACACTAAATAAAAGAATTTCAAGGAATAACACTAATAAACCGTAAAAAAATTATCGTATACAATTTGAGAAAAATTACCGATGAATTTTTTATTTAATCCTCGACTATTTCCTCAAGGCCCGTTCTCCATGGTTCTTTGTAAAAGGAAATGAAAAAAATCTCTTTCTCTCTCTGAACTTGATTTGCAAGAAAAAAAATACACCCCTAAACCCTAAATTTAGATATATATATATTTCTTTTAAATTCCTCCCGCGCATTCTGACGAGGCTTCTTTTCCATTGTTTGAGCGGTCGCGGGATAAGCGGCGTGGTGGCGTCAGATCGATTCTGATGCGTTAAGTACGGAAAAAAAATTACTGGACACGCGTCGACCCAGGATTGGAGTCCGCATGTAAAGCTACGTGCGGACTCCGGACGTAATATTTTCTCCCAAAAAGAAACCCTAAATTAGGCGCTCTTTAATTATACAGCTGGTGTTAAACATTGTGCCATTGTGGTGTGCCTTTGACAACCTTTGACAATCCTCGGAGGAGGAGGAGAGATATTATTGTAATAAATCTTCATTATTATTATGTTCTTTTTATATATATTTTATCTTTTGCTCTTGCCTCTGTATTTAAACATATTTGTATTAACATTAAAATTAATGAAATAAAATTTGCAGTTTTTATGTGTCACTCTACTCTTTCATGATTAGTCTTTTAAGATGTCATTTTATTGTGATTTCTTTGAATTTAGTTATTATACTTAAAATTTTGTGGATTGAGTGGGATATGAGCTGATAATTGTTCATTTTAATAGTTTTTGTAGGTTCCATATAAATCAGGGGTAGAATTGGTATGACTGAGGGGAATAATTATACTCTCCTGAATTTTATAATTTCTCTTATATAAGATAAGCAAATTAGCTACTTGGTGATCTAAAATTATTTTGCCCTCCACTTCTAACATATAAATTTGTCCATCTTGAGAAAAGAGATTGATTCAACTCCGGTATTAACTACACCTTGGATACCATATTTTGATTGCTCGCTTGTAAATGAGAAGTTCATCAAATGCATATATTACCTCTTGCTTGAGTTCATCAGATTATGATCTTCTTGGTTTGATTACAATGTAAGATTTTTAATCTCTCTTAATTGTCAATTTTTTATATTTTTCTTGACCTATATATTCGAATTGTATCTGATTTGGTAGCTCATTTTAATTGATCACAATATATTCCCACTTTTTTTTTAAAATATCATAGAATATATAACAGATTTCATATATATATATATATATATATATATATATATATATATATATATATATATATATATATATATATATATATATATATATATATATATATATATATATATATATATATATATATATATATATATATATATATATATATATATAAAGAAAACTAATAAGAAATATTATATAATATTCCTTAGAAACTGCCTTTGCATTCCAACGGCTACAATTTTAAGTATATACTTTGCTAACCCAAAAAATAAAAAATAAAAATCCAACCAACCACTCCATAACTACTACTTTTCTTTAATCATGGAAACTGTTAAAAGAAGAGTGAGGTTCTTATGTGTGGAGAATGTGGCCAGCTGCACAAAGAAAGAATATGTTATGGCAAATCAAAGTATTTAATTTAGTCCTAAATTGAAATTTTATATTAAGGTTAAACTATCAATTAATTTACCTTAATCATAAGAGTTCTTTTTTAACATATTAATCATTTAAAAGGGTATTAAGGAATTATGAGAAATATCATAGAGTTACACACAATCGTGTGATGGATCGATCATAATTTTTTATGTCAATAAAATGAGAATGGATTATAATGGTATAATTCTTTATGAGAGTTTTAGTTCAGGTTTTGATTGGTTGTTGTTGTCTAGAAAATCGATGTGGTAGAATGAAAGTTTACGCTTGCCAGTCAACACACACAGGTAATTAAAGAGCGAACAAGAGACACTCCAGAATTTTTAACGTGGAAAACCTCGAAAAGAGGAAAAAAACCACAGGGGAGAAAAGCTTCCATATATATTTGAGTACAAAGTCTTCCTGATAATAGGATTACATAATTGCATATGAGAGAGGAATAATAATTGTGTAACAATGATCCCGTTGTATTATTCTTGATGGTGGAGATCTTTGGGTAACCGGTGGGAATCTGAGGGCAATTAGTGGCACGGTGGTGGTGGTGGTTGATGGTCGTCAGCGGAGTGCGATCTTGCACGATCTTGTTTGGAGGATCTTCTTGAGCTCTCTCTTCCTCCTCACATGGGCTTTTCCTCTTCTTCCTCACTCTTCCTTTTTCTTCCTTGCTTGGACTCTTCCTCTTCTTCCTTTTGACTCCTCTTCTTCTTTTCGACTCTTTCTCTTCTTCCTTTTGACTCTTCCTCTTCTTTACTTGCTTCTCCTTCTTCTTCACTTCACTTTTTGCTTTGGCCCCCCTCATGTGAGAAATGAAGGCCTTTATAGATGGGAGGAGGCATTCTTGTAAATTCATGTAAAGCACCACTCTCCATCGACGACGTGGGATGATTCCTTGATCATTTGATGTATTTTGAGCATTTGGATGCCCAAATGAAGTATGAGATCTTAGGCTCGTTAGATCCGGCTGTCGGATTTCGATTTGACTATAAACACTTTATATTTGAGGATTTAATTGATATCCCAAAGATTCTGATATTTTAAGTCTTGATCTCGACGGTTTTGACTCAAAATCATATCGCCTTTCGACATCGATTTGTACTTTGACTAGTGGTATTTTGAGAGTCATGCTCAGTTATTTTTGGATGAGCTTAATCATCAAAAAATATATATCAAATCGAAAATAACAATTGGAAGTTTTCAGTTTGGGACCATGTGATAGGCGTAGTGCCTCGTGGCCATGTATGGGGCTACTATTTAATGGGAGCGGGTGGGTCATGGCCGCGTTCAGATGTCTGACGTTCGTCGGAAGACGAATCTTCAGCCCGTAGCCAATTCTTGCAGCGTTTGCTATGTTCCATGTGGCCGTCATGGCACTTAATACCATGAGCGATGTGAATTGAAGGGTTTTGAGCCATTTTTTGAGGAGTTTTGAGCCATTTTTTGAGCCGTTTTTTGAAGAGTTTTGAGCCATTTTTTGAAAAATTTTGAGTCATTTTTTGAGCCATTTTTGGAGTAATTTTGAGCCATTTTTTGAGCAATTTTTGGAGGAGTTTTTACCTTTTACTTGTGTAAATTCCCAGGGTGAGAGGGAGAGGCACACCTTCTCCTTGAGTGAGGGTCCTGGAGGCAATCAAGAACGATCAAGAGCGAGGGGAGCGATCAGGATACGGTATCGTCGTGGTTCCGTTTCGACCTCGTCGGACCGTCCGGTTAGAGGCGATCAAGGCCCAATATCGTCGTGGTTCCGGTTCTGACCGGACCGTCCGGGTTGAAAGCGATCAAGGCCCGGTATCGTCGTGGTTCCGGTTTACCCGTCGGACCGGTCCGGTTAGGATCAAGGCCAGGTCGTCGTGGTTAGTTTTCCGGCCCTTCGGACCGTCCGTTAGAGGCGATCATGCCTGTAGTGGTTCCGTTCACCACCGTCGGACCGTCCGGGTTAGGAAGCGATCAAGGCCCGATCGTATTCCGGTTTCGCGTCCATCCGGGTTAAGGCGTCAAGGCCAGTATCGTGGTTCCCGTTCGTGCCGACGGCCGGTCAGGTTAGGCGATCATGCTCGTATTCGGGTTCCATTTCAACCGGGTCCGTTAGAGGTGATCAAGGCAGTATCGTCGTGGTTCCGGTTTATCATGCCGTCGGACCGTCCGAGTTAGGAAGCGATCAGCCTGATATTAGAGGTTTCGGCCGTCGATTCTGGCCTCGTCGACCGTGTAGTTAGAGGCGATCAAAACTACGTCTTGGTTCTTCGTTCATCGTTCACAGGTTAAGAGGATGAGGGGTTCGATCTACGATGGTCCACCGCAGCGGAACAACCGCCATGGTCGAGCGGTGGCGCAACAACGATGTAAGATTAAACGAATGGCGAGGCCGCGATGCGTGGTGGCAGATTATATGACCGGGTGATGATGCAGTAATTAGGGCGGTAATCGATGGCGGCGAACGCTGTAGTGGCGAATGATCAGCGCGGTGGTTAAGCGGGCTGGCGATGTGGATGGCGTCAGCGGCAGTGACCAGCGGCTGACGCGAAAAGCGGCGTGGCGCGTAACCGGAATTCACGGTGGCCGGATGTCGGCGGTGACCGGCTACGGTTGAGAGGCTGGCCGGGCTACGGTCCAATCACTTCTTGAAATAATTTCTTGAAACTTCAATGGATCGTTCAAGTTGATAATTGATATGTCAACACTGTTAGATATAATTAAATCTCGAGGATTTTGATCCAGGTTGTTGTCCAATCATGATATTAACATGTGTGGAGTGGGTACAAAGTTTTGACCTTTCCTAGGTTATTATTCGCCGACGCTAACCTATGGAAGAGGCCGTGGAAGTCCAGGACTTTTGACCCCGGTTGTTTGTCGAGTTTTGCTCGATGACATTAACGTATGGAGAAGTCCACAAGGACCTTTTGATCTTTCACGGGTTGTTTATGAGCTTTTGCTCGATGACATTAACCCGTATGGAAGAGATCGCAAGTCCACCAAGGGCTTTGACCTTTCGGTTGTTTGTCGAGCTTTTGCCATGATAATGCTGCGTATAGAAGATCAGAAGTCCACCAAGGACGCGTTTTGACTGCATCTTGTTGGTTTGGAATATTATTCGACGGCGCTTAACCTGTATGGAAGAGGAATTAAATATTTGTTTGAGCTTGTAGCGAGTTGACCATTGATCTTTGCCTTTTTTATGGTATCTTGACTTACTTTTTTAATCAATCGAATGCAGAATTTGGATAATCTTTTGAGATTAAGAGTTGCCCCAGTTGGAGGCATGTTGTTTGAGTCGATTGATATGGAGATCGTGGAGAGATCTATCTTGTCGCTTCTTTTGATGGGCCCGGTCGCATTTCTGGGTGCTTTTGCGTTTCCTGTTCAAATTATTTGCGATGGGCATTAATAGCTTCATCGGAGATTTGTGCTTATCGATGAACTAAGTGAGGCATGAGTGGACCGTGTCCCATTAATGCGAATAAAGAACCTGAGTCCTCCAAGGAAAACTCCTCTTAATAGTTGATTACTCAGGTATTTGGCGAGCTTCTAAGGAAAACCTCTCGAAAGTATTCTTTGAGTGATTTCGTTCAATAGGAAAGATGGGAGGAATCCTTAATGATTCTCCGATTTGCAATGAATGTTCCACAAAGAATCGAGTTCGTTAAAGGTATGGATGGATCCCCTTGGAAGAGAGTAGAACCAAGTCAAGCTTGCCTGAGGTCAGGAAAGACGACAAGCGGTGTGCTTGTTGGATATGCATGATAGTCTGTAATGGTCGATGTGTTCTGTGGGTGATTGCCCCATCATAGGAATCAATGCTGGAAGCTTGAAACCTACGAATTGGATGTTGAAGAATGACTTGACTAAAGGTGAGACTCCTCACCGCATGTGGGTGAAGATGATTTCTGTCTTGAAGGTGAAATTCATCTTATATTAAAGCGTACTTACCGTGAATGTCGGGATTAACAAGATGAGCATGTGTGAATCTATCAACAATATTATTAAGCTGAGTTGGTTGGCGATGGATGAGTGGAACTAGCGATGTCGAGATGACATTACGGTCTCCATGCGAGGAACTCAGTGTCGGGAGGATTAGCATTTTGACCTCTTCCGTGACCGATCTTGAGGAGATATGTTTGTAATTGTAGTCCTTGCAAAAACATTATCTTATTTTGAGACTCCTCCATTCGTGGACACGATCTTCCAAAGAGATTCCGTTCTCAACAAGGTCATGTCGAGTGAGACAAAAACTTGGCGTCCTTGGTTGAGGGATGGGTTTGAGAATGGCGAGGAGTTGGCGGAGGCTCCATTGTGACAGTGTTGTGCCTTTATTAGCCATTGGATGTTCACGAAATTGTGGTTGAAGGATTTTTCTTCTCGACCTGGCATTGCGTCTTTGAAAACCGATCCGCGTAGAATGAAAGTTTACTTAGCCACTTGTTAAGTCCACACGGGTAATTAAAAGAACAAGAGACACTCCAGAATTTTTAATGTGAAAAATCTTGAAAAGAGGGAAAAAACCATGGGGCCTGGCCCAGTAAAAAGCTTCCACTATGTATCTGTTTCAGAGTACAAAGTCTTCGATAAATTCAATGCATATGAGAGAGGAATAATAATTGTGTAACAATGATCGTTGTAATTATTCTTGATGGTGGAGATCTTTGGATAACACGGTGAGAATGGTACAATTAGTGACGGTGGTGGCCGGTGGTGGTGGTTGATCGTCCGGAGATCTTGATCTTGTGCGATCTTGTTTGGAGGATCTTCAAGCTTCAGCTCTCTCTTCCTCCTCACGTGGGCTTTTCCTCTTCTTCCTTCGGACTCTTCCTTTTCTTCCTTGGACTCTTCCTCTTCTTCCTTTTCGGACTCTTCCTCTTCTTCCTTGCTGGACTCTCTCTTCTTCCTTCCTTGTGACTCTTCTCTTCTTGCTTGACTCTTCTTCTTCTTCTTCACTTCACTTGGCTCTCATGTGAGAAGGCCTATTTATAGATGGGAGGAGGGCATTCTTGTAAATTCATGTAAAGCCGTACTCCCCTCGATCGGACGGCGGGATGATTCCTTGATCATTTGATGTATTTTGAGCATTTGGATGCCCAAATGAAGTCAATTATGAGATCTTAGGCTCATTAGATCCTCGTCGAGACACTTTCGATTTGACTATAAACACTCCATATTTGAGCTGTTTTGGGATTTAATTGATGTTAATGATATTTTAAGTCTTGATCTCGATCGGTTTTGAAATGTCATCGACATCAAGATTTGTGCTTTTTAGTGGTATTTTGAGAGTCATATCAGTTGTAAAATAAGTATATTGTAATTGGAATGTATGAGTTCTAATAAATTTGTCCTTTTTGTATGAAGTAAATGTAATGCAAAGTAAAAAATTTCAAGAATTTTAAACTCACTTGCAATTCATTTTTTTTTATTTATTTCAAATTTGTTAGATTTGGTTGAGTTCTAAAATACATTGGGATCATTATTGTCATTTATAATAGCTCAACTAATGGGTAATCACCATCACCACACCGCCATTGCTAATGATAGTGCATTCACGACTTCTTTGTCACTCGGTATCACTTTTAGTATTTTATATTAATTTTATTTTACCTCAAGTAAAAAAAATCTTTTGTATTTATTTTACATCTAATCAAATAATTCTAAAATATTTTAATATTTCTATAATTTATATTTTTTTCAGCAAATCAAATAATCCCTTAATATGTTTGAGAATTAAATAAAAAATAAAAATTGATTTTCATGATAAAATTATACTATATTTTGAAAAACAATTATTATATGTGAAATCTAATTTTAGCTTCTATATCTAAACTTCATTAATATATCATCATAAGATGTTTAACTAATATATAACTATTATGTATTGATTGTGAAGTGATTAGTATCTGATATGACATTTGAAAATTCTTGGTCGAAGCCTTGATGTCAAATGTCGATTCAGATAAAGAAGAGATCAAGCACTTATTATCAATTAACTCTTAAACATGGAGTATTTATAGTCAAATTGGGCGTCTTGACGAGCCGGATCTAATAAGCTTAAGATCTCATAATTTCGACTTCATTTGAGCATTCAAATACACAAAATACATCATATGATCAAGGGAATCATCATGAGCCGTCCGATGGAGGAGTGGTTTAGATTTTGCATGTATTTGCATAAACACTACCCCTCTAATCTATAAATAGCCCCTCATTTTACATGAGGGAAAGACCAAGCTAAAGAGAGTATAGAGCACTAAAGCTTGAAAATCCTTCATAATTGCCACCCTCTCGGCGCCGCCGCCGCCGGTCCTACTTCGTCATCACCGCTTGCCGGTCGCTCACCGCCATCTCGCCGATCACCACCGCCTGGCGGTCATTCCGCATTCTGCAATTCGGTTGTTGCGCATGCGCCGGCCGTCGTCTACATCATCCTGTCGTGTCGTTATCGGCGGTTATCTCGCTGAACAACCGTGCCGGCCACCACGTCGGGCATCACCACTCCGATCCTGCCGACCGCAATCCTTGCGCCGTCGCCACCATCTCTGCCGTCTGCCGACGGCCATCGTTGGTTGACCTCGGCCATTCTCATCCGAGTTACTCTAACATGGTTATATCTTGTTATCGATTCGATTTGTGTCGCTTCTATCATAATAATTATGGAAAATTTTGTACTCAAACGATACATATGGAAGATTTTTTGGGGCATGATTTTTCTCTTTTCGAGATTTTTCCACATAAAATTTTTAGAATTTTATCATTAATTCTTCAAACATCTGTGAGTGGGATTATGACAAAGCTAAGACTTTTACTCTCTTATTTGGTTTTTTTAGCACGTATGGTTTATAAATTATTATTGATGTGACACTTAAAATACTACTAGTAACAAATCTTGATGTCAGTAAGTTGATCCAGTTGTTAAGATCAAACTTAAAATATCATCAAACTTTGGGATATCAATTAAATCCTAATAGCTCTTAAACATATAGTGTTTATAATAAATTGAGCGTCTTGGGAGAATCTAACAAGCCTAAGATTTTATAATTTTGACTTTATTTGAGCATTCAAGTACTTAAAATACATCAAATGATCAAATGAATCATTTTGAGCGTCAGATGGAGCTGGTTAATTTTGAATGTATTTATAAAGCCACCTCGCCATCATAAATCCCATTCTTCAGGAGCAAAAAATGAATGCCGCTGAAAATCCCAGCATGTCGGCACTCCAATTGCCCGCTGTTGGCGGCCCGGCCGCCGGCGTCGTAGTACCACTGCCGCCGATCCTCATCGTCGTCAATCTCTGACGCCGGTCATCACCGCCGACCACTATCACCGTCAATCATTGTCGTATTTCATAATCGTCGACCGGCGTTGGTCGCCGTCAATCATCCGTATCGGCCGATCATCACCGGGGACGCCCTTGTCGTTTGCCTGCTTTTGATCTCTACTACAACTAACAATTACAATCGAGTGATATATATTATTGTTCGATTTTGGGATTATTACTCTTCTCATATCTGATTATGTAATCCGTTATCGGAAATTCAGTTTTCTTATTAACTCTTTGGCTCTGTGTGTATCAACTCCATGAAAAGAGGCGTAAATTTTTACTCTACCACAATTAATTTTCTATCACACAACAATTGTATATATAAATATTATGTATTATTGCATAATTAAGTATTATATTAATATATATCTATGAATATCATATAATATTATATTATTAGAATTCATCTAAATTTTATATATAATAATCTCTCATATTTTTGTATGATACAGTTGCGTTCCAACTATATGTTTTGACCGGGCAAACCCGTACTCGGCCACAAACCGTGCCAACCCGGCCCGTCAACCTCAAATCAAATGGTCTGTCCGACCCGATAAGAATAAGAATACGGCTCACGTAACGTTACACGAGCAACTGCGCACCTAGAATGTTCCATAGCGAGTATACTGTTGCCAGCGTCCGCATCAGAAAATTAGGTGCGCGAAGGAATCAACGGCCGAGCTCACATCTGACACGTTTCAGGAACTCATTGAGGCCCACATCTGATTCAACTATTTTATTATATCGCCCATTTCCCCAATTTCGTATTTTATTTCGTTGATTGATTTATTATTATTATTTTATGCTCTTGTTTTTTATTTCTTCCCCCTTCTTCTAGCTGTAAGAAGCAAGGGCAGTACGGAAAGCTTAGCTCCGAAGTTTGGCGTGCAAATTGCTTTATCTTCGAAGTGAGTGGAGGATCGGCCTCTCCACCTTCTTTTCACTCATCTTTTCTCCGTTTCTTTCCTTAAATTTATTTTAAATTTAGGCTGCTAAATCGAATAAATTCATTCAAACATAAAAATAAATTTACTAAATTCTGAATTTAGTAAATTCTGCTAAATTCAGCAAATCAGATAAATCCTCTTAAATCTCGAATTTAGTAAATACTGTTGGAAGGTAGGATTTAGGGATTTAGAGAGAGAGAGAGAGACGCGAGCGAGAGAGAGAGAGAGAGAGAGAGAGAGAGAGAGAGAGACGCGAGTTAGAGAGAGAGAGAGACGGAGACATCAAGAAGAAATTCAGTTTTTAAAAAAAATTTATGTATATAGCACACAAATTTTATGTATTTATATATCTAATATCTAAAGTTTAATATTTATAAATATAATATATTTTCTATGTTTCAAGAATTAAATTTTATTTTAAACAAATTAAGAAAAGGAGTGTTTTATTGTAATAATAAAAATTTAAGTGTTATATATATAAATATTTATATTTAAGTATTAGATATATAAATATAGAAGAATTATGTGCTATGTATTTAAATGCTCTTTTTCTTTAATCTTAAGGGAGATTTACATACATACCACATAATTCTGATGTATTTACATATCTAATACCTAAAGTTAGATATTTAATTATCTAATATGTTTCTATGCTTAAAAAGATAAATTTCACTTTTAAAAAGTGAATTATGTAAATACATAAGAATTGTGTGATATGTATGTAAATCTCCCTTCATTTAATTACTATTTTTTCTTAATTAAAATATTATGATAAATTAATTTTAATTTAATATTATTAACTATTTATTAATATGTAATTATAAGGTAATTATATATTATTAATTATGATTATTAATTAGATTTAAGTAATTTTAGTTAATATAATAGTTGATAGTTTTTAATTTAATTTAACTTTATTTAAACTGATTTAATAAAATATTATTTAAGATTAACTTATAAGTTATTAAAATTAAATTATAATTTAGTAAATATAATTATAATTGTTATAAATTTGATAGTCAATTAATTGAAAATTTAAAGAATTCGCGATTTTATCTCTTCATGACTTAATATAGTTTTTTATTAAGATATTAATCTACTAATGTAATTTAATAGCTATAAATTTTAATTAATTAATAGTTAATATAAATACATAGTATTTTAAATTAATATTGATACTATTAATTAATTAATTAATATTTATTTAAATTAATTTTAATTGTGTATTATTAATGATTTATTGATTAAAAAAACTTTTTAAATTCTAACATACTTAAATATTTAAATAACTTATCAAACATCTTTTAAAATTTAACAAAATTTAATTAATTTATTACTAAATATTTTTCAAAATTTAATATCTCAAAATTTACTAAATCTAAATATACTAAATTTACTAAATTCTATTTGAAATAAATCAAATCTGTTACCAAACACTCCCTTAAAATCTTTTCCGTCTTAGCTTAATTGTCTGAGTCCAAGGACCTGATCCCTCTCTCTTTTGCTTGCCTCTCTTGCGTTTCACTGTCCATATTTGGCGTTTCGATCTATTGCAAGATTTTGTGGTTACCGATCTCAGTCTGGTAACGCTATGATCTAGTTGCTTCTTCGCTGGCATCTGACCCTTTGGATGCTTCTTTTGAATTCTGGTTCAGAGTTATCCTATGCCTTTTTTGGTTCCCGTATGCTTCTTCCATCCGACGTTTTCTTATTATTCTACTTTTTTACTGTTTCCTAGCCCTAGAAATTTGGATTAAGGACCTTTGCTTTGCCCGCCAAACGAAGGTTTGATGTTTCTGAATTCACAGCGTTGTTTTTTGTTTTTGTTTTTTTATCTTTGAATTTTTTTTTCATCAAGATCCCAAGTCGATTACCATCCCAACGAATTGGTAACTTCAATCTAGCTTTCTAATCTTCTGTTGGCGTCAAGGTTTTCTTTTTTAATTTTTTTTGGGAGCAGGGAGGGTTGTACTGTTCATGCTACTAAAGGAAGTAAGAAAGGGAAAACTTCAAGCTTCAAATGGCAGATCGTAGTCGTGCTCTTTCTATAGAGGAGCTTCCAGCACATTTGATTCTTGAAATTTTGAGTTCAGGTCGTCTCAGCTTTGCAGATCTTGCTTGCTTAGAGGCAACATGCCGAATTTTTAGGGGAAGTCATGGGGCTTGTCCTGATAAATTCCGTTCACTGATTGAATGCGCTTCATTTCATCTCTGTGAAAACCACCTGATATTTGCTTCTCTGCCTCAACGCGCAAAGATGGAACTTGTTGATCGCTATGGTGGGAATTGGAAGAAGGTCCTAAGATTCTTGCAATCAGTGGAGCAATCTTCAGGCACTGTCAAAACGTCATCAGGCAATGTATTACTTTGATACTTTGACTACTCTAATAGAATTGAATCTGCTCAGCCTTAGATGGAAAATAATGTAGTCTATATAAGAGGCCAAATCTCATAGCTAGACAATTCTTGTTATTTCCAGGCTGATACATAAGCAATTATTATTTTTTTTAAAAAACTTTATCTGCAATTCCACCATGGTACTAGGGTTCTAAGCAAACTGAACTGTTGCACTCAAACAATAGCTTGAGATTCATTCAACTGAGGTTCACTTGTGTTATTTTAATTAGTATCGAATCCATTATTGATGATGCTCGGAATAACAAATGATTAAGTTTGAACATTTACCTGTTAATTTATTTATGTTCATTTAACAAACTTGTTTTGCTTTTCACAATTAACATTATAACATATTGGTTAAATGCTCATTTTATGTTTATATAGTAGCTTATCTTGTGACTAATTTCATATTCTAATATGAAGTTTGTTTTAATCACATAACTATACATAAATCATTGTAATTGGTATAAATTTGTTTGAGTTTTTTTTTTATATAAATAATTAGATACTTCAATTGATTACATTTTTTAAGAAATGTTGGAGTTTTGAACACGTCAAATACCATGGTAAATAACATTTATTTTTTGAGTATGGTATAATCTAAAGCAATAACATAAAATTGGTTGAGCTAAATTAAAGCTCACTTGTAGATTAAGCTTGATTAGAAAGTGATTATATATTCACGAGTTTGCTTTTTTGAGCTTCTATTGAGCCTCTTAAGAAAATATATAAATATACTAAAAGTTAGTACTTGGCTTGGCTTGTCTCATTTTATCTTGTCTTTTGTTCAACTCTGTTTGGTATCATACATGCATCTCACTTAATGTAGGGTTGCATGTTAAACGGCTATACTTGGTTTTGTTGGTGATCACTCAATTTCACACATATAGTTTCCTAGTACTGTTGAAGAAGATTTTGGACCAAGAACTCATGCATTCTTTCATCCGGGTTTGGTATTTTGTTAAAATCCTTAATTTGAATTCTTCTTGCAAGACAAAACTAAATAATTTTTTTCCTTAGCTACAATGTTCCCAAAAATTCCTTTTCTTTAGTGGAATGTATGACCTCAGATAATGGTGAGCATTAAGGAATGGAGTGGTTGAAAGCAAGGGTAGAAAGGGCATGAAATAATATAGTAAGTAGCTTTTTGAAGTTGGGGGAAAGAAGGAATGGAAAAGGCTCATAAAGCAGAAAGTGGTAAAATGACAAGTTCATCATAGATTATGATTTTGCATGATAGTCCATCCTTTTTTACTTGATCGGTAAATCAAGGAGGTATACTTGTTTTTGGTTCCTGTAGCATGTGATTTAGGAGGATGATAGAATAAAAAAAAATAACAAAAAAAAACCCCTCAACTGATAATGCATAAGAGTGTTTCGTGAATGAAATGTAAAAAAGGAGAAATTTCTGACAAAAAAGTTAAAAATGTGAGTGGATAAAATTGTAGTAACACTGCCTTTGATGAATGAAGTCAAGTGCTGGAAAAGAGGAATCACTAACAACTAAAATGGTTGCTGTGGTAATTAGAAATTAGAATGTTAAGATGCATTATGATAAAATCATGAAAGAGTTTTAAGGGATTATATTATGAAATTGTGGGAGTAGTATCCATTGAAATGAAAGATTTTGAGGGTATTACAGTGGTGAAATTATTGGGATTAGCATTCTTTGTGGCACCATGCAGCATTTTCAGGAAAAGTCATGGGACCTTTCTTGATAGAATCGTTCAATGATTGAATTCACTGTATTCCACCTCTATGAGAACATCTAGATATTTACCTATCTTTCTTAACATGCAAGGAATAATCTTGTTGATCGCTTTGGTGGGAATTGGAAGGTCCTAAGATTCTTGCAGTCTGCGAAAAATATTTCAGGCACAATTATACCGTCAACAGACGATCTGCTATTTTGATGCATTTATCTACTTTGGTGACAATGAATTTGCTCATGTTTAGGTGGAAAATAAACTATTTCATATAATCTAGGAAATATATTAGCCGGATATGCTTCAAATATTTCTTGATAGATACATAGTGTTTTTTTTTTGGTAACTTTATTTTACCATGGTGGAAGCGGTGGGTGTAAACAAACCAGTATGCTTGATGATCTTTCAACTAAGATTCATGTATGTATTTTTACGTAGATAATTGAATAAACTTTAATATGACTGATGAAGCTAAGAATATAAATGAAAATGTTAGTACATTAGTTAGTCTATTTAAGTTTATGAACTTACCTTTTTGTTATTAAATAAATGGCTTGATAAAAGTTTGGTTAATTACCTTTAATCTTTTTTAAATTATGATTTAAAACTTTTTTGCTCACATATTTTTTAAATAAAGCATATTGTTGAGATATAAATATGGTGGGAGTTTATGCGACAAAATCAATCTATAATTCAATTTAATTATGATTTTAATTTGTTATAAATGCTAAGATTACACTAAATTTTATGAATAACTATGAATAGATTTATGTTTGTTATGAAATTATTTCTTTGAAGTATTAGCATATTGTATATGTTTAAGCTTGATTAAGCTTATTTTCAGCTCAAGCTTAATAAGAAAGTGAATTTATAAGTTTGACTAAGATTTAAACCTCTGGCCTTTTCAAGCTCAGTTTGATCTTGTCCACTACTTGGTATTATCCAGTCATCATACATCATAAACCTCTTATGAAAAGCTACTTTGGTTGATTTCATTGTATAAAAGAAGGACCTCTTTTGGGAAACCAAGATATAGAAGTTTTGAGATTAGTCAGCTTATTAATAAAGTAGGTTAGTTGTCGAACAGACTTGTATATTCAAAGAACTATATTTATTTCTATTTCACACATTCATTTACTTTGTTCTTTATAAAAAACTTTTACAAACTAACGTTAGTTTATGTGGACCAAGAGCTCATGCATTCCTTCAATTCATATATTCCAATTTGAGTTAGTAGTCAAGCATCTTTAATTCGAATGCATCTAGTGAGCCAATTGTTACTGGACGAAAGTGGATTACAAAACGTGCAAAAAAATTAGTTTGAGTGTTCCAAAGCATATACGGAACAAATGAAAAACCAAAGTAAAAGATATCATACAGAAGACACTATATTTAAGCATTGGAAAACCAAGGAAAAATCAGCTACACCAGAAATCTACTATGAAAGAAAATGTTACGAGAATTGCATTGTTGTCTGAGCTTCTACATTTCGTCACTTTATGGCACACACAAGAGAAAAATTGCATTAGAATACAAAACTTCAAAAAAAAATTACATAAATACAAAGTTTCCGACTGTAATCAGCGGTGATTGATTGTCCTTGTTAGTATGTAAAGTCAAATTTTGACTTAATCGAACTAAACTTGTTTAATCACTGTTCAGCTCGAGCTCACTTACCAGGCTCATGCTTGACTCGATTTAAATAAAGTCAAGCTCTAGTTTGACTCAAATGCTCGAGCTCATTTAAAAAGCTCGATAAGCTATCAAATCTATAACATATACACGATATATTGCAGTTCATTATTATAAAAAACAAGCTGGCTCGATAAACTATCGAGTCAAACCAGGCTCAAACTCGGCTTGAAAATTTTTCGAGTTTGATTATGAGCTTGAGTTTGTGGCTTGATAAGCTTGACTCATGAGCTTGTTAATGAGCCGAGCTCGAGTCAGCTTGCAAACCGGCTTGACTCATTTACACCCCTAGGTGCTGGCACCGCAATCCTTCAGGTTTTTTTGCACGGGTTTGATTACCGTGGCACTATTATGCAGTGTCGAGGTGCTTCATAGCGCTCTATGTCATTTTTGCCTTTGGGTGCCTTGTTCCCAGCGTCGAGGCGTCGTGGCGCTACCCTCCTTGCGCGGAGGCGCTACATTCTCTGATTCTGAAGTTGAAATCTTTTGTTTCAAAGTTAAGGCGCTGCTTCTTTGGCACCAAGGCGCTACCTCCTAGAGATAAAACTCAAGCTCCACCATATAACACCAATGTTGCTTCAATGAGTTCTTTCTTGATAACAAATTTCCAAAAACCCTATTTTTATCGGAATGCCATTATTGAAATCAACAATTTTCTTATTCAAGGGAAAACAAAAAAACTAAACACATCGATTTTTATTTTACATGGTAATTGCATCCCTTTTTACCTGGATCAAGAAATCTACAAGGCCTGTGAGTGCTCGAGGTTCCCCCAAAGGAAGTTTTAATAAGGATTAATGGAATCAAGGAAAAAAGCTAAAATGGTATTAGATAAGAGTGTTTAACAGCTGAAATGATGATTTCAAGTTGTATGGTTAAAATGTTAAAATTCTATGCAAGGTGAATTAAAAGATGAAGTTTATAAATTTCAATAATGCTGGCTATGTTGGATGAATTTAAGTGTTGGGAAACTTTTGTTAGAAGTAAGAGTGAATTTATGAAAAGGTGAGGAAATATTCTATTAATGAAGTTGTGGTAGTAAATTCTATTGGAGGTAAAGTTAAGAATGGATAAGTTTTGGTCATTTGGCAATGTCATTTGCATCAAAGAACAAGGATCAAATTAATATGGATGGATTATGATGGAAAATGTTTTGACCATAGATTGTGTGATTATAATTGTGCAAGCGGATTTGTGCAAACTAGCATTAATACTACATGTATTAGCTACGAGTGTTTGGTGGCTAAAATGAAGATTTCAAGTCATATGGTTAAAGTGAAAAAATTCCTCAGAAAAAGAATTAGAAGATGTAGCTTATTAATGTCAATAACACTGGCTATGTCGGATGAATTTAAGCGTTGGGGAACTTGTGGTATAATCAAGAGTACAATGGAAATTGTAATTGTGCAAATAGATTTGAGTAAAATAGTATTAAGACCACATTTAACAGTCAAAGTGAATGTCGTAGAATTAAAAGGATTAGGATAAGGCTACTAATTTTAATGACCTATAGAACTATTAGTTTCATGGATGAAAATTTATAAGTCAACTAATTAATCGGAGATGATGCACCATCATCTTTTACAATAAGCTTCAGGATTTTATGCGGCCAAAATGTTAGTTGTCCGTTTGAATATTTCAAAATCAGGACAATGCCTAAGTGCTAGTTTGGTTCTGACCTCTATTTTTAACTAGTTTTAGATGCAATAATTTGCACTTAATATCATTAATTTAATACGAAGGAGTGACACATTTTTTTGTTTATAATACCTCTTATTTTTGTTTCAGGTATTATTTGCATTATCAGCTTGAATGCTATTGAGGTATTAAATCGGAAATGATATTTGGTATGATTTAAAATTTTAAACACCATATATTTAATTATAAAAATTATCCAAAATTATCCTTCAGATACTTTTGACTTGTTAAAACCTGAATCTGGCTTTCTTGATGGTGTTGCTGGAATTTTCTATAGTACATGCACATACAGTGCAAAGGCCACTAATTTTGAGTCTTGGGTTGTCAAAACTGGTTTATGGACATGCAAAAGCAATGAATCTTATACTCGTTAATAGAAATAATATCATAGATGTAGGAGATTACTCATCCTGAAACTTGATCTGTTATGAATTCTACTAAAGCTTATGATTTATTGCCTATAAGATTTAGTTCTTTGTTAAACTTGTTGCACAAGTCTCAACATCATCGTGTAGGCCTTTTCTTCATTCATTGAATGGATGATATCTATGGATACTTATTTTGTTTATTTAGCCCCATAATTCCTGACAAGCTATGCTTTAGCAAGATGTCCAAATGATCAAACTTCAGTTTTGAATGTTAATAATTTTTGCAGCTCTTTTGCTGAATAATATCCCTTATTGATAAACTAGGATCCTTGAACCAGAGCTGATTCATCTTCTTGGCATGGCAGATTGTATTAGTCATTATAGTCAGAGCTCTAGGTTTTCTGCTTTCATGCTCTGCTAGCTTTATGAAGGGGGAAGTATCTCAAATATAATTTGATGCATACAAAAAAATAAATTGAGGATTATCCTCGCATGATTTATAAAATTTGGTGATTTGTCGTATTTCAACATGATGGAAGGGAAACTCTAAGGGAATACAGTGTAGAGAACTGGTCATTTAGTCACTCAAGAAAATTCATTTCCATTTTCTTATTGCTCGTAACAATCTAGATTTTTTAACTAGAAATATATGTTTACTGCACAAAAAAAAAATGTTTGGTTGCCTGCAAAAAGAATGTGGCCTATGCACTGTATGTGCATGGACTATGGAAAATCCAAAAAAAAAAAAAAAAAGAGAATGTGGCCTTATTGCATTTGTAACACAAAAAACCCAAATAAAAAAAAATCATATTATACAGAATGTATGAAGAGTGATAGTGTTCGTGCTTTTGTAAGGGCAAAGTAATATAATTTCTGTGGTTCGATTCTAGTATTGTTGTTATTAATATTTTGCATATATATGATTGAGTAAATTTGCTCCGGAAAATCTCAATCTATGCAGATGCAAGTAACCACTGGAAGATATCATACGCTCCTGATTCACGATTCTTCTGTTTACTCATGTGGATCTAGTTTGTGTGGTGTGCTTGGTCATGGTCAAGATACTACGCAGTGTGTGGCATTTAGCCGCATCAATATTCCTTCACTCTCTCGTGTCATCCAACTATCTGCATCTCACAACCATGCTGCTTTTGTCATGGAGTCAGAGAGGTACACTATGATGCTTTATATGAAGAAATTCCAATGAAGCGGTTTGTTTACATTCATCTCTTGTCTATTAGGTTTTCACCTGTGGTGATAATTCATCATTTTGTTGTGGTCATGGAGAAGAACGACGTGTCATTTTTAGGCCTACTCTCATTGAAGCACTAAGGGGGATACCATGCAAACAGGTCTGATATTGACTTTTATTTTCAAGATATTGTTAGAATTAACTCAATTTGCTTATTACTTAATACTTGAAAACTCATCACTTGTTGGGTTTTGCAATTAAATGATAATACATCTAATAAAATAATTTGAATTTTTCATGCCCTTCTTCATCTTATTTCTTAAGACAATATTGTCAAAGTTTATATTGACTCAAGTCAAAGCGAGATGGTTTGAAATCGAAGATTTCAATATCAGCTAAAGTCAAATTAAAGTAATTGATTTTGAGTTGATTTGAGAGCTAATTTGAGTTGTATCTATACTAATTAAGATTAATATATATATTCATCATTACGTGCATATTAATGGTATATTATATAATTATGAATATATGTATCTATGGAAAAACACATATCTTTGTGCATATGCTATGTATCGAGTCAATATTGAGTTTAGGGATTGTTTGGTTGTCTAGAAAAAGAATGTGGTGTAAAGTGAATGCAATATATCTGGATTACTTTAAGTTGTTTAGTTGAAAGCGCTATAAATGTAGGGGTTTGTTTTTTCTTGTTTGATGAAGTGAATGTAATGTAATGTATTCTATGGTGACGGTTGATTTATGAGGTGCAACAGCAACGATCGATCGACAGTGGGAGGCTGCAGCCAGTCATCAGCCAATGTGCAGTTGGTGGTGGCAGTGACGGGGGTTGGTGGGCATTGGTTGGCTGGCAGGTGAGGAAGGTGATCGACTGACGACAACAACGATAGTGTCTGGTGGCGGGGCCAAGCGACGATCCTCACTTTACATCGAATGATGTATTTGAAATTCACCTTAGTGGGGCGATGTTGACCTCCACATATGCGTCATAAGTTGAGTCAAGCTCATAAGTCGAACTTGGAATGGCATCTTCGAGGTACAAAATATGCGGGCATCGAAAATGGTAAAACGACATCCGATCGGAATGAACGTCATTCACGTTGAGCGTCAAAATTGATCAAAATATCTAGCATAATCTAAGAAGCAATCGATCAAACGATCGGTATCGATAATGTCGATATGCATGCTCGAGTCGGGAAGCTGCGGCGACGCCGTTACGATCTCGATCGTGAAATTGATTCGTTAGTAAACATCGAAACATCGTCGTGACGTCGAGCTCAATTCCTGGACGATGCGATGTCGAATCTTGGAAGTGACAGCGCAAATCGAGATGGAATACACGGGGCGTCAAAATCAACGACCTCCGATCGACAAACGGACTTCGTCATCACGTTGAGCGTCATTGATCGATATAAATATTCGCGCTGACTTGATGATCAACCAATCAGCGTCGAGTCGTCAAGCGTCGCAAAGATATCGGTCGGGGAGGCGTCGACGCAAATCAAACGACTTCCATTCGTGAAATTGATTGCGTCATTAGTTTTAAAACGTCGAAATCTATCAAGCTGACCGCGCTCAATTGAGCAGTCGCACGAATGTCGAAGCGGTCAGCGGCGCTTTGAATTAAAATTCACCCCGATTTGTGGCTTGACCAAATGGCGTCCGATCAAAGCATTCGCCCGTTGCATTTGGAACATTGGAATAACCTTGAATCAACATATATATTGACCCTATATTAATGTCAGCTTAAAATTCATATTAAGCTTAATTAAACGCTTAAGAAATTAATTTAAAATTCCTAGTTAATCTTACTAACCCAAATTAAGCCCTAAAAAGCCCGTGAACCGTTCGTTCCACTGATTCGGTTTTCCCCTCAACCTCAAGCTTGTTCGATTCCTAGAAACCGTTCCCTCTTGATTCCGAAACTGCAAGCACTTCTCCCCTTCCAATCGAACGGCAAGCACACCGAAAGCCTTTCTTTTTTTTTTTTTTGAAAACCGCACGCACTCTTTCTTCTTCCTTTTTCTCCCTCGTCCTTTTCATCTTCTACTCAAAAATCCTGGAAAAAAGCAAGTGAGACTGGCAACATGAGCTCTTGATAGCGAGGGTTCGACGGATTTCGGTGTTCAAAGCGCTCATCTTTCCTTTCGCTCTCTTCCTACCCGAAACTATCGAGGAAGAGAAGCGAGATGCCGCGAAGGTAAAACAAGCCCTAATCAGAAGAACCACGGGAGCCTGAAAGCAAATATAAGAAGCCAAGGAAGTCAAAAACAGATGATGAGGGAGCTTCAAGTTTCACTGAATCAAATGCAAAAGACACCATCTCGGTTAACAATGAAGATGGCATTCTCAAGGGGCATGGGACTTCAGAGCTTGATGGCCATGTGGTGGCTACCATTTGTGGAGTTGTTGAACGAGTGAACAAGCTGGTTTATGTTCAAGCATTAAGGGCCAGGTACAAGCCAGAGGTTGGAGACATAATTGTTAGAAGGGTCACTGAGACTGCTCCAAAATGCTGGAAACTTGAGATTAACTTCAGCCAGGTTGCAGTTCTGATGCTTCAATCAATGAACTTACAGATGGTATCCAGAGGCGGAGGACTGCTGTTTGATGAACTCAACATGCAAAGCATATTTGAGGAAAATGATGTTATTTGTGATGAAGTACGTGGTTTCCAGCATGATGGAAGTTTACACTTGCAGGCAAGGAGTCAAAAATATGGAAAGCTTGGAAGGGGGCAATTTCTCAGAGTTCCAACACATCTAGTGAATCGCCGCAAGCAGCATTTCCATGTTCTTGAACAATACGGTGTTGATCTGATACTTGGATGCAATGGGTTCATTTGGGTTGATGAGTATGTCGCATCCGGAGAGAATAAAATGGCGGAAAATCAAGAAGACATGGTGAAAGATAGAGAGCAGAGTTACACCCACTTGAAATCAGACAACATATTTTGTGATTGTCAATTCTCTCTCTCGGCATTAGGCTTCGCTCTATCTGTGGAAGCTATTGTAGATACAGTAGAAGCAAGCAAAGCTTCAAATATAGAGATAAAGGACATGCTTGGCAGAGTTTTATGTGCAGACTGCCGAAGAGAGGTGCAGAGGGCTTCACTTATGAAGAAGAAGAGGGGTTGATTTCAACTAAGAGCTTGGAATTCATAATCTTAATCTCCTTTAGGGCTCTTAGAAGATTCATTTATAAATCAGTTTTTTCTTTTTTTTTAGTCTTACGACACACGGATTTTCATGCGCTCTATTTCTGAAGCGACGAGATCTTCAAACCTGAAAGACAAATGCAATATATATTCATCCCCCCTTTTTTTTCAGAAAATTGCAAAATTTCGTGACATTTGGTTTAGGGGTGACATCGCGGTGTTACCTCGATACGCCTTTTGAAGCGTGGCATGGCTTATGACACCACAACTTTTTCATCTCGTCTTCCTCTTATATATATAGATATATATATATATATATATATATATATATATATATATATATCCACATTTATATCCACATATTATGATCGTTTTTCGATCGCATTGCAATCTTTCAGCGAGGAACAAGGTTGGGTATCTGAGGAACATGAGGTTCTTCGTGCGAATGGAAGGAGAGCGGAATGCGAAGCGAGAAGAATTCGCCGGCGATGTTCTTCCCGGTTCTGGCAAGCAGAAAATTAAAGTGAGAGTCGACGCCGGCCGAAAGAAGAATTCGCCTCTTGGCGTTATTTTCCGGTTCTGTGGCGGGTTAGAATTGAGAGTCGAATCGAAAATTAACGCTATGATGTTCTTCCCGGTTTCCATGGACGGATAGAAGAGTCGACGAAATCGAAAAGAAGAATTCGCCTGCGATGTTCGTCTCGGTTCTGCTCGCGAAATAGACGGGTTCTGAGTGCGGGGAAGGAGGTTCTGAGCTGAGACTGACCGGATAGGAAGAGGCGCTCTTGGATGGAGAACAGCAGTATGGAGTGGGCCAAAACAACTGAGAGCAACCTGGCCGGAATCGGAGTCGCATTGAAACAGAGCAATCTGAGATTGAATCCTCGAAGCCTTGATTCCAGTTTAGCCGTGAGCAGCAGGTGATCAGCGGAACAGTTCTGGTGATGCAGCCGACAGTTCTGCGAGCAATAATGGAGCAGTGATGATCGAGGAGCAGCGGTTCTGAGTTTGGCCGCGGCATGAGTGGTCAATAGTTATGCGTTCTGCTCAGCGTGGTCGAATGCGGAGCGGATGCTCAATGACTGGCGCTTTCGGAACAGAGACGGTTAGTCGACGGACTCGTCTGCCTTGAGCTGAGTTCGGTCGCCGGGCGATTAACTGCGGCAAAAGCCGGAACGGCTGAGTTACACCGAGAGCAGCGTGATTGCCGGGCCAGCAATGACCGGAGGAGGTTGAGAGGGAGAGGGAAAATAACCTGCGTGGGAGGAGTTTTTCGAACGTGGGAGGGAAGGAGGAGAGTTTCTCTCTTTTCTTTTTGGAGAAGTTGGCCGTAAAAAGAGACGTGAGCAATTTTTGTGCGATTAAGGGAAGAGAGTGGAGGGAACGGTTGAGCATGTGGGAGAGATTTAGGGATTTTAAATGAATTTTAAATTGATTAAACGGTTTTAATTTAAATTTTGCGCCGGTCAATTCACATAGTCAATATATATATCAATCCCAGGTAATTAGATGTTCGACGCAAATGATTCGTTTAGCGTCGGCCGTTTGTTCAAGTCGTCATCAAATTCCATTTCAGTCACAATGCGTCGCGCTTTCGGCCTCGATTTTCAAACTCCAAATTGAGTGCGAGCGGTCTACGATAGATCTTGGCGTTTAGCCATGTGCGATCAATTTCACGAAGTCGTTTGATCCTCGTCGGCGCTTTTGACCTCGTCGTATGCGGCGTTGGCGACTCGGCGCGATCGATTGATCACCAGTCGTAATATTTATATTCGACCGATCGGCGTTCGAATGCGATGGCGAGTCAGTTCGTGTCGAGGTCATTTGAGTTGATTTTGGTGATGTCGCATGCATTTCGATCGATTTGTCGTTGTCACTTCAAATCACTGACATTTGCATGACTCATCTTGAAGCGACGGTCTCATTTGATAGTTTTGATATTTTGAAGCTAACGGTCGCGATCCATTTATGAGCGGAGGTCGTTTGGTCATCGTCGCCACTTCCGACTTCGATATAAGCGTCGACATTGATAGCCGGCATCAATTCGTTAGATTTTTGCGATATTTATATTCTCATCAATTTCAACGCGTTACGACACGGCCAGTCGAGTCCGTTGTCGAGTCGTTCACCATTTGATGACGTCTGGTGCATTTTAAGCGCGACTTGCCTTGTCACCTCAAGTCTCAATTGATTTGTATTTTGACTTATGGCACACATATGAGTTAAATTATAGTATATTATTATTATTATTATTTATTACTATTATTTTATTACTTTTATTTATTACTATTATTTTTTACTATTATTATTATTATTATTATTATTATTATTATTATTATATATATACGAACACATGTACATATCACAAATCTGGCGTGACTTAGTGGTTAAAACTTTTGTTATCAAAAGATTGTAAGTTCGAATCCTCCTCATCGATTTTTTGATTGCATTTCAAACGCGGTAGAATCTAACAAAACAATTTTCAAACGAAGAAACGATTAGTGAAATTTGGTATTTGAACACATGCCAAACACGAACAAAGCAATTTTCAAACAAGCCGAACACGAACAAGGGTTCGACTCGCTCAAGCTCGGTTTGTTTACACCTCTAGTTCGAACAACAGTCGAAACTTTCTGTTCCGTCCACCTCTCTCGCACGACTTTCCATCCCGAGCGCAATGACCGGACGAGTAGGCTCGTTCGTCTCTCCAAATTGCCGATCCTCTCTATTCTTTGAATCTTGCCGCCCTGCATCCACACATCCAAAGCAGAAAGCCAAAGCCTCGATGTGAGCTCCGAAAATTCGCCACCGACCTCTTTGATGAAAAGAGTATTTTAAAGTATCGGTATAATTTTAAGAAGGCAGATGAGATAGTAGATAAGACACTACCCAGAGATTTTACCCTCGTTTGGTGAGGACTTTAGATCTGGTTCCGATTTCATAAAGAACTCCATAGTTAATTATCCATCTCGATAAGTGAGAGAACTTTCGATTAAAATTTGGTCATTAGATGAAAATCATATCGTATAGTAGCAGAGTTTTAAAATTTAGATTATGAAATTTATTATTTCATTTTAAACTGGATGGTTGGGGGAATGATGACGTTCCCGATCTAGATCCCATGATTAGTCTTGCTGCTTCTGGGTCAACTTAGTCGGAGGAGATATGACCCTCGACAAGTATCCTTAGACGCGAGTTATGTCATCCTTGAAATCCTGTAGGCGGGGTGATATTTGTCAGGAGACAATCATAAGTCTACCTTACCGACTATTACATCAGTATATCCCATGATTCTCACAAGTTTAGGGAGCATACAGTACGTGGAAAAAATTGATTCCTTTGTTGGCGGGCCGTAGCAGTTCTTAAACTAGTAATAAAGGCTGTGATCGGTTTCATCTCTAGATTCCAAAGCTCTTTAACAGCATCATCTATATACCCAACCTGAGTATTCCCGGAGGCTGATGGACTTGAGAAACAATTTTACCCTCTCTCACGATTCATTTTCTCATTAGTCCATACAGCTTGATCTGGACAAGTTGGAAGACTTTGAATGCTAAGCTCACCAAAATGTAGATGAGGAGAAAGGAGAGAGGTTGTTAGCCATCTGCCTTTCGGTTCTCGGGTAGTCGATCGTGGTTTATGGATAAAAGCATTTTGGGCACTTATTGGCATTCTGCCATTCTAGAGTATGCTTTAAGAGCATTACTTCCATTTTGATTCATCCTCAAAAATAAGAGTATCGAGGAGGGGCACCTGACACATCACCTGATGTAATCTTTTGGGTGGTAAGAGGGATCGTTGTTGGCCGGCAGCGCGGATCTATCCATTTCAGAAAAAAATTCTCGGACTGGGACCCCAAAACTGCAGAAGAGAATGGACTACAAGCAATGAGGAGGAGAAAAATCAATCCCTGCATGCGACAGCACGGTGGCGAACTTCAAGGATGGTGATCTCGCTGGTATGGGCGACAATGAGCTAGAGAGGAAGATAAACGAGTCACTCACGAAGGCGGCTGAAGTGTGTGTGACTTGAAGGAACGGAGCGGAGCTTGCCGTTTTTAGGAAGATCGGCTGAGAGTGGCTCACGGATCGCCATTTCCTTGTGGCTGAGGAGTCGGACCAAGAGGGAACAGTTTCGACTTTAGGAGACGACCTTAGAGGCAGATTGAAAAAATTTAACAAAGCAGCGGTTTGAAAAGAATTAACAGGGGCGGTTGAGGAGCTTTGTGTGAGCGGTTGCATCTGCGAACCGTGTGTGTGGAGGCGAGAATGAGGATTGAGTGATTTTAAACTTTATTAAATTTTAAGTTAATTAATATATGGATATTAATCAAGCATTAATCAACCTCAATTTAAATTTTACGATGTAATCATATGGTTAATATATATATCAATAATCAGATATTCGGAACCGTGCGTTGTTCTTATCGGTTTTAGTTTGAGTGTCATCAAAATTAATTCCCTTTGATCAAATCGTTCGTTTCCTTCGATTTTTTTGTCGTTTAAATTGATGAGCGATCTGTTGATAGATTTTGATGTTTGAAGCGATGGGCGATTAATTTTGGCGAAGAGGTCGTTCGATATATCTAGATCTATCTGACGTTTGACTGGCTATTGGCGAGCGGCTTGGTGGTTGATCATCAAGTCGTTGCCATTATATTCGGCCGACGTTTGAACACGATGGTGAAGTCTCGATCGGAGGTGATTTGAGTTGATTTTGGTGGCGTCAGGTCGCCTTTCGATTTAAGCGCGTTGTCATTTCAAAGATTTGACATTCATTTATCTGTTTGAATTGAGTCGGACGGATCTCGTTTGATAGGTTTTTAATGTTTGAAAATTGGCGTGATCATTTCATGAACGGTCGCGCTCAGGCTTCCAGAATATATGATACTTTGATAGCGGCTTTAATCGCTTTGTAGATTTTATGCAATATTTATATTCTCGATTTGATGTTCAACGCGGCGACGTTCATTCATCGATCGGAGGTCGTTTGACCGTTTGATTGCGTTTTATTTTTGCCGTTTCGCTTGTCACAGAGTTCGTCGAATTAGATTTGTGGACTTGACTCATTTCATGACACCGTATGTGGAGATTGACACGATCTTTGTTATTCACTGCGTGCGATTTAAATCCCATACCTCTTCTAGTTGATTGACTTTGCACTAGGGTCGAACCACCAATATTCCTCTTACTCTTATGCAATCAAACACCCAGGCACTAATCTCACTATTATTTAAATCCAAATCACATTTTGTCATAATCCTTAAGTTCCCTATCTTCTCTTCATTTGAGGAAATCTAATACAACCACACTATCTTCTCGTTCTCTCTTCCAAAACAGAAAACAAAATTTTATAATGCAATTTGTGGATGCGTAGAAATAATAGTTGTGGATGTGAGAATGCAGTAAAAATATATGTATTTACAAGTTTGGCCTACTACTATGATATGTAGCGGTGTAAAGAGATAGTTGTGGTCGCAGAAGCATTTTCAAACCACTGAGTAAAAAATTATTAGATCTGCCTAAATCTTGAAATTTTTGACTAAACTTAGAAAAAAAAGAGAAGATTTGAATGTGTGGAAATTGCATATATTTATATGATTGAGAAATTGTACTCATTAGCGCCAGGGAAATTAAACCGTCTCGCTTCAACATCAACAGCTCATGCAGCGGATAGGCAAAATAATTACGATGTAGTAGAGGAATCTTTAATTGAAATTTGTGAATTTATTGAATTTTTAACAAAAAATGATGATTTAATATTAAGTTAAATATAAAATATAAAGATAAATGAATTAAAATGATATAAAACTTGAATTACAGGAACTTGTATGTACACTTGAACTCTTTTCTTCCCAAGTGGTGAATGTGAATAAGCTACCATAACTTCTAATTTATAGAAGTGGATGAGTCTTACATTCAATTGATATAACTTCTAATTTATAGAAGCGGATGAGTCGTACATTCAATTGAAGTATTTTTAAAAAAATATTTGTATGATACGACATGTACAAATCATATTTTTCGTAACTTCAACTTAATAGTAGATAAGAATTCCAACTTTACAACAAACAAGCAATTACTATAGCAATTGTAAATTGAAACTAATGGAGGATGGATCTAGATAAGAAGAGTTAAAAGGCCTTGATTCAATATACATAAGACTTATAAGGGTTTTGATTTAATACTAAATGACAAATGATTAATGGTAAATCTAAATGTTGATTCCAAATTGAGAATAAGAATGTGCAAGAAATTTGATAGCTTATCTTACAAGGACAAGTTCAATTAGGCAACTCATGAACAATCATGAGTGTGGCCTTTAAAAATGTCATTTGGATCTTACATTTGAAATCAGATTTGAAGCACGAGAATTATAATATATCTAATTCTATCTTCAAAATTAAAAGTATTCAAATAAAATTCACAAGAGGACTTACAATGTAGCTAACTAGCTCTTCAATAAGCATATACAAAATCTTTCAATAATGGTTCAAGTTGCACTATAATATATTAGTGAACCAAAAGCAACTCATACAATTTGAATCGATTTGTGATGAATTCGATGAATTGTTATATATATATATGACTCTTTTGAGGCTAGAATAAAAGAAAGTGATGAATTAGTGAAGATTTGAAAGTTCTTTAACTATTACAAACCAAATGATGTTTGAGAATTGGAACATTCAATAAGCAAGTTGAGTGGGTGCTAATAATTACAACCTAAATCAAATGGATCTATAATTCTTATACAACGTGAAAGCGACATTTAAATTTAATTATATAAAAATCATAGGGCTTCATTCAATCAAAAATTAAAAAATTTCATTATAATTATGATTTTTAAAGTCAATGATTTCATTAATTAGATGAAATTATCTAAACTATAAATATCTGATATCGTGAAAATTCAGTCAAATTTTAATGTCGAAAGACTGCCGTAAGTTGGAATTAAATGAAAATATGTCTGATTTAGAAATAAAATTATCGAGTTATCAAATACAGCTCCATTATCAAACAGATTAAAATTATGTAGAGAGATCTTTGTGGGTTCTTAGGTTTGGTCTTGGGATGGGATCGTGTAAACAAAACCTAAAAATTCAATTATTATAGAATTTCTTATTAAAATATCGAAGTTAATTACGATACGACAGGTAGATCCATCGAGATCAAATAAATTAAATGATCAAGAAACTTATGAAAATGATAGTTGTGTTGAATGGTGATTTGATTGGAGGATACTTGAAATATGATTAATTTCAAATCAAATTAACTCAATTAAGTATCAATCTAAAAATCTTAAATGAAATTCAATATCTAAAAACTTAAAAAAATTCAACCCACCTATTGGAATTGTTTGTTAAAGGTGACAAATTATAAAAAATTTCTCAAAAGCGATGTCAAATCGTATGGTTATTTATTGATAATCACCGCGTGTGTCCCGGTGGTGGGCGGCCATGATAAGCGTATGATCTGTTCACTTTACGGTAATTCTATAATATATTATATTACGATGCGAGCGATGCTCCATCGACTCTGCTTTGAGTTGTGAATCATGGGAAGATACAAAAAGCACATGTCGGTGGGTTTAAGTCTCTCCTTATACCATTCAATGATGATTTTTTGATGATTTCTTGTGCGCAGGATCCTTTAATTGGGTGCAGTACCTCCTCATTGGAGGAGGACACGGGATGATGGAGATTTAGATCGGGCATCATCATTCCCCAACCATCCGCTTTAAGCTAATCGATGAATTTCATAAATTCTAAACCCCAAATTCTAAACTCCATATTATTACGCACAGCGTTTAGCGATCTAACGTAAATAATCGAAAGTTCTCTCATGTTGAAACAGATCGGATCTAAAGTCCTCACCAAATGAGGGTGAAATCTCCGGTAGTGTCTTATCTACTTATTTCATCTCTTTTGTCATCAAAATAAATCTTCACTGATGAGAGGAGACAATTTAATTTTGATTGAGTTATTAGAAACTTTGAAGCGAAATTATTCGAGATAGCTTCATCAATGGCCATGAGTGATGGCAAGAACACAATCTCTTTTGACCCAATGGGCTATTGTCCCGAACTCTAGTTTCATTGATGCAGGTAGCAGGGATGTTAACAGCATGTATTATCAATAATGAAATAATTTGTTGGAACTATTCTTCAGAATAAAGCTGAAATAGTTTATTTTAGCACATTCAATTATTTGGAAATTAACATATTATGCTTTTTTAAAAAAACTATTCCAACTTATTTAACCAATTTGAGAATACTTTAAACTTATGTCTCCTATCTAATGTAGGAATATTATTTTCAAGTTTATGTTATTCTAGTTATTTTTATGGATTCCCCCTACTCACCCAGAGAACTGTGGCAGAGCTACCTTTCTTAGGGAAGTTCTTTTTAGTTTCATCCTGATTCGTAGTTCTTTAGGATTTTAATATTAAATCAGCACATAGAGTATTGATTACATTTGTCATATGATGTATTTATTCATTGCAAGTTTATTAGTATTTCTATCACATCTATCACATGCCTTACTTTTTATATTTTGTTCTTTACAGGTTGCAACTGGTCTCAGTTTTACTGTAATTCTTACAAAGGAAGGTGATGTATTCACTTGTGGAAGTAATACCCATGGACAGCTTGGCCATGGAGACAATCTTGACCGTCCCACTCCCACGAAAGTTGAATCACTCGAGGGTATTGGCCATGTCGTTCAGGTTGCTGCTGGCGCAAGTTACTCCTTTGCGTAACTAATAATGGGACTGTTTATTCTTTTGGTTCGTGCTCCAATTTCTGCCTCGGCCATGGAGATCAGCATGATGAGCTTCTTCCCAGACCTATTGACTCGTTTAACTGGAAAAATATTCATGTAGTGCGTGTATCTGCTGGGGATGAACATGCCGTGGCACTAGATTCCAATGGATATGTAAGATTTGTTCCTGACATGAGATCATCATGTGAATTTACTATTTTTTAGTGGCATTTACATACATATCACACAATTCTTATATATTTACATATTTGACATCTAAATTTTTATATTTATATAAATAGTACTCAAATATTTTATATTACATAAAAAATAATAATATCATTAATCTTTTAAAGTGAAATGAACTTTTTCATGCATAGAAAAAATGTTATATTTGTAAATATCAAAGCTTCAGGTGTTAGATATGTATATGCAAAAGAATGGTGTGCTATGAATGTAAATTTCCCTTTTTTTTATTGGCATGGAAGTATTTACTTTTTTTTTCCCCATAGTTTTACTTACTCTAAATCAGTGTGCTAAAAATTGCTCTCTTAGCAGGTTTATACATGGGGTAGAGGATATTGTGGAGCTCTTGGTCATGGAGATGAGAATGACAAGACTAGTCCTGAACTATTGAACAATCTAAAAGGCTATCTTGCTGTCCAGGTATTTGTAATTTAACATCTGCATGCTTAGAAACTTTGGGTGCCTCTGGAACCTCCTTTATGGTCCAACACTTTCTTAGTTAGCTGCATGGTACATGATACCTGCCTGCTTAGAGGTCCAAAGTCTATTTTATAGAATGTTTTCAGTTGTGGGGATCTACATAATGCTCAAGAACAGAGCAGTGCATGCTACCTTCTTGATTTTCTGCCAACAATTATCATAGTTATGAAGTGTCATTAAACGCTATAGTTTTACTATTTATTTGGTTAATGCTCATTCTCCGGTCATCCAGTTTGAAGGTGCCTACTTAATTACATACAAATTTTGTACATTTTAGTCTTTATCTCATTAAAATATTCACATAACCGATAAAAATTGCATATAGAAGTATAGAATTCGACATAAATTATGGAGTTTATTTATCTGGTTCTTTCATTAGCTCTATCTATATGAGTTAACCTCCTCATACTAGTTATCTACTCTTTGTTTTCCTGCCCATACGACATTTTATGGTCTTTGAGATTCCATTTCCATGACATTGAAACATTTCTATTCTGGTTATGGAAAAATGAGCAGTTTATTTAAAATAACTACTTGATTTCATGCCCAAATTGCATTACTCTTCTAAATTTTTATTCTGTGAGGTTTTCTTTTTTTCTTTTTTTTTCCCTCCAAATTGGTATATGCATTGGAACCGAAAGACTTTAATGACATGAAACAAATTATTGTATCCTGCAGAAAGAACCAAAGTTTAAAATTGTATAATCAGGTATTAAGGTATTTTTCATCTGCGAGGCGAGGCTTAAGTCTCAATGCATAAACCTCAAAATCAACATGTTACTATTGACCTCGGTTTGTCTTCCAGAAAAGCCGAACCTCCACTCAACCTCCTCCCCCCCCCCCATCAAAGCCTCCTTGTTCGTTCATTTCAGTCAGTCTGTTGCCCCTGCCCCCCCCCTGCCCCGCCCCGACTTCTCTCCCCCCTATCTCGTTCTCTTTACAACCATAGGTAATCCCGTTTCGTCTCCCTCATATGATTCTCTCACACGGACGATCCCAAAAGCTCTCGTTCTGTCTCTCTCCTCCCACCCTCCCTCATTCATCGTTTCTTTGTTTAGTCCGCAGCCGAAACCAAGGCCGAAGAAAAAAAAAAAAAAAAAATCATAGCAGTAAAATCGAGATCCTCTTCTCGTTTACTGTAGCAAAATTATCGTAGCAGTACTGTAGCAATTAGTGTAGATTCGAAAAAAAAAAAAATTCCTCCATCCCTTCTGCTATAGTACCCGCAACAACCACCTTACTTTTAATTACAAAAGTATAACACAATAAGGCTTGAATGTATGGAAAATTATATGTATTTGCTTCATTTCTATGTAAGTGATCAAAGATCCTACTAAACTCAATAGGGTATAATAGGTTTGAAGAATCTCTTTCAATAGATCTGGATGAAGATTTGTGATAGTAAATACGTCAGTATCTTCGATAGGTGTCTGTAAGCCAAAAATAGTTACGAGGGATGGTGGAATATTCGAAATGTTCTAAAATTTAGATTGAACTTAAACAAAAAAAAAGACTTAAGCAGATGTGTATATATTGCGATTATATTGGTTTTCTTTTGCGGGTTTGAAGGGCATATGCTCTTCATCGAGCGTGATGAGATGAAAAATCTGTCGAGATGTTTAACACGATTATGCTTCGTGGGGTGTGACGCGAACAAAAAAAAAAAATCTTAAATGTGGCTCACATGAAATGTTGCAAAATTTGTAAAATTTTTTGGCTTAAATTAAAATTAATTAGATATTAATTTAAATATGAAACTTGAAGTCCTAAATGGACACAAGTATTATTATTATGTGAGAATGTACTTAAGTAAAAAAAGGAGGTCATTAAACTTAATTCATCACCAAATGAATGCTTGAAGTTTGTTATTTCATATATTGAGACAAACAAAAACGCTCAAGTCAAATATAAATGAAATTTGAGATCAATATTAGACTCATAATGTATTTGTGAGAAATATAAACTTAATTTTGAATAAAATAGGACTTGAAGTGGAATAAAAAAATGAACTCTAATTGGATTTAATGTCTTTTATAATTAATGCGAATAAATTTTATAGTATAGTTGAAAGCTCATTCTCATATGAAGACAGATTCAAATGATATTCAATGCTAAACACTTGATGGAGAGCAACGACTTAAAAGTCTGCAAATGTGAGTACTTGAAATGAATGCTTGTAGAAGGAATTCTACAAGATTGAGCGTTAAGTTCAATAGAGAAGACACTTCATGATATAAGTTTGCTTGTATGTGAGTTAAAATATTCAACGTGCGTAAGTATTTTAATGAATGTGAATCTATTACACATCTCTTGAAGCAAACTTATCTCATATTCAAGTAGTTTAGAGCTTATGCAAGATTTTAAATGAATGAACTGAACGCTATCGGATTTGCAATCTTTGTACAAGCAGACAAAAGACGATGTTAAATTAAATTCTTTATGAATTATGTAGCTTCTTTCAATTCAAAAATTAAGGAATTTTATTATAAATATTATTTTCAAAATTAATGATGTCATTAATTAGATGAAATTATCTAAACTATAAATATCTGCATGTCTTTACTGAAAATTTGAATTTTAATGCGCGAAAAGAAAAGTTGGAATTAAATAAAAATATGAAATTAATCTTATGATTTAGAAATAAAATTATCTTAATTATTAAAATACCGTAGCACACAATCTTGAATGTTTATATTCAAAGTCTCGAGATATCAATTAAAACAAATAAATTTAAAATTTATTTTGTATTTGAGAATTGCAACTTCATAATTATATTTTAAAAATATAAATATTTAAATGAACTAATCATTGAATTTTTAAAATATAAACACATTTGTTGAAATACAAAAGATATTTAGTTGCAAAGTTTTGAAATACAACTACTAGCTTTAACTTACAGATCTGATCTTCTGTTAGGAGCTAAATATAGTTGAGAGGAGTTAAAAGTTCTTAAATATATTCAATTCAATTAATTAATTACACGATGTGTTGAATGAAGATTTGTCGGAGGATACTTCCATCAAAATGTGATTTTAATTTAATTAACATAAATTGAGTATCAATCTAAATGTGAAATCTAATATATCATTTATTATAGTTAAAATGAAATTCAATGCTTAAAGTAAATTCCATTTGATTAGCATTATTACTGTTTTTATTAAAGATGATAAATTAAGATGCTCTAAAAGCGAGGTAATAATCAAATGTATTTTTATATTCATTCAATCAATCTACAATGTCGTGGGGCAGCGGTGTATTCTCGTATGACATTGGAGCTATGATGTAGTTTACGATTAGTCATACGATGTTGTTCTTGTGATGATATTATGATTGATGGTGATTGCTCCAATGACTCATCTTTGAGATGTGTCGTAGGTACAGCACGATGGGGCAAAAAAACTCTCTGCCAAGGTGGACTTAAATTCTCCTTACAAACACCATCCAATCACAAAAGATTCGTGGGCGGCCTTGGCCAACTGTTGACAGAGATTCTTCCAATTAAGTTGGGGCATTCGACTATATGAATGCGATAGTAGGGATGAGAAAGTAATGGATTACAGATCAAGGCGTCATCATTCTCATCCATCGCTTAAACGTATTGAATTTCATAAATCTAAATTTCAAAGCTTCGCTTCTTCTTATATCTTGCATTTAGCTATCTAATAACTAGTCTTAATTAAAGTTCTCTCTCGAGGAGGGTAATAATTATAGTGTAAGTAAACTTATAGTAAACACAGCAACTTACCTTATCTACTATTCCATCGCTTCAAAATTTCAGCGATTCAAATCACTCTCTTCAATGTGAGATGGGTGGCAATTTTGGAGCTACAATTTCTAAATTCTTTGGGGATATGTTTCTCTTTCCATCTTTAGTAATCATATACATCTTATAGTAGCGACAAAATATCGAAAATTCAAAACAAAAAATTGTGATTTAAATGTGTAATAAATTCAAATTACTAATGTATGAGACTTTTATGTCAAATGAATTATTTCAGAGTTTATCCTTATTATACTATTATTTTTGTTACGTGGTACCTGCATTTTGAAAGTATGGGTGAAATAATAATTACTAATTATCTCCATCTTTCACTTACATAATGGATATCTGAGCACTCCTTTCCTTTGTTGGGTTAGGCGTGGTGCAACATCACGCTTAGCAGTCATCAATCTGAGAGATGTTAGAGAGCTGCAATTTGGTTGCATAGATTTCCAGTTATTATAAGCACACGGTACCACATAGGTGTAGTGGATTCAGGTCATGGGAAGGCCTCCCCACTGTGCTGCTTGACCATTTAGCAATAGCCCGTTGTTAAGGAGTTCTCTCGAGAATTTCAGTTTTGAAAGCTGGTCAATCTCGAAGCCTTGAAGAGAATAGTCATTGGGCATCTAATCTCCCTAACTCATGGTACTTGCTTTGCCATTTGTAGGAGACATGATTTTGAGGCATCATCGAAACAAATTAATTAGAAGACAAGAAGAAGAAGAAATCTTTGAGGGCTCAAGATCTATTTAAACAACCAGTGAACAAACAATTACGCCGAGCGGTATTCCTACCTGTAACAACTTTAATAATCTAAAATGGACAAAAATGAATAGCTCTACTAGTGAAGTGAAACAATCTTTCTGGACTCAACAACGTCAAGCTCCACCACTGCAGAGGAAACAACCTGAAACATTATCCGCTAGAATAGATAATGTTCTTAAAGTAGTCAAGGAAAGAGGCTTAATGAAAAGAAAATTTCATAGGCCTGTGATGACTGAAGATACTGAGATTTCACTAAGAAGGTTATCATCTCTTATGGTAACTAGTCAACAAGCCAAGAATGTTTCGTGCGGTGAGCATCGGAGCGTGACACTTGGACCGCATGTCCAAGAATCCGCTGCTGAAAGGTCCCGGCGGAAGGGTCAACAAATATGGAGGTTAAAGCCTCATGATGAAATCACATCAAAGAAATGAATAGGTATGACATCTGATGCCCATATTCAGAAATCCACCTCAAAAATAACTCGCCGTAAGTGGATACCTAAAAGAAGAGATATCACTGATAAAAATAAGATGGTCGACACTCTGAAGAATCCTTTAGGGGATCCCGTCATCAATCAGATTCACCCCCGCGGGGGAAAGTTGACTATGATCGCAGTCCCCCAATGGAAAAAATCTCTATTCCTCACAATGAACCACAGATCCATTGGAAGCGCCGATCAAAAATTCATGTGCAAGAATAAGACGATGAACAAGACACTATTAAAGTAGAAGTCGTCTATATGGTGAGACAGAGAAATGATCAACCTGGTACACGTTTTTACAATCAGAGTCATCGTTCAGCCCAAGCAACAACTGTCCCTGCAAACGCACAAGGAGAAGTATAGTCAAGTTCTCTTGAAGATGAGCAGGGAGGAGAACAACAAAATGAAATAGAGGAAGAAGAAGAGCCTGTATTGGTTGATGTAGTGGCGCTAGTTAGAGAGCAAAGACAAATGCAATGCCAAATGGAAGGCAAAGATAAGGAAATTTCACAGCTCGGTACCAGGATGAATGACATGATGACACAAATGAATATCATGATGGATATGTTGAGGAAGAATATCACATTAAATATAACACTTGTTTTATATGTTAATTAACAGATAGTTAATATTACAATCTCTATACCACCAGTCACTCTAATACCTCAACCTTTTACAGTACATGCTGTGCCTGAAGGGAGGAGTGAAGTTAATTAGCTAGCTCTTCAACTTATAATTCAGATTGTGGCTAATACACAGAAGTAACAAATAATTAGAAATAATAATTAATAAAAAGATAAAGGCGTTATTTCAAAGCTAAAAGTTGGAGTAAAGGTCGCTCTTCCGAATTTGATCAAGTGTCATACCAAAGGTTACTATCAAAATTTAATATTTTAGTGCATGGTAATCCAAAATAACATCTAGCCCAATTCAAGGCTACTTGTGTAACAAGAGAAATGATGCGCTTTTTTTCATTAGTTCAGCCACACTAATTACTTCGGGTGGTATGTAGAATTAATGGTTCGATCAAAACCTTGAAGCTAGACAATGTTCAGAAAGGTTCACTAGTAACCGAAAATAATATCACCTTTAAAGAGAAAAAAGATGAGTCACAAAATTAATTTGCGTAACCTAAGCATGAAATGTGAACAATAATTGAGGAAGAACATCCAATTGTTAATGGAAATATGGATGATAAAATGACACCATTTTTATGTATCAATTACATAACATTGCTGATAGGGTGGCCAAATTTGAAAAGTTAAATCTAAGTCTAAATCTATATATAAATCAAAGAAAAAATAAGCCTTCACACTCAAGAAGAAATGAAACTCATGCCGCTTATAGCTCAAGTGGTGAAAATGAGTAATCTATAATAGATAGGAAAGCCAATGTACAATGATGATAAGGAAAGAAGCGCCCATTTTACAAAATTGGTAGAGGCAATGAAGTCACTTTTTGTGGTGGAGAGCATCCCAAAACAAGCATAAGAGATGAGCGAATGTATCTCTTAAAAAAGATGAATAAATAATATTCCTTTAGGATTGTGGCTAAATTATTTGACAATCACCAAAGTTGATTTGTAATTACGTATAAAAGGCTCAAGATCAAGTAATAATCCAAATTATTCTCCCTATCATCGGGTGATTAGTTATCCTATTGAAGATTGTTATGTCTTCAAAGATTGGCTAGAAAGGAAGTATCAACGATGTGAATTTACATTATTCGATAGTGTTCTAGTCAACCCGAAAAGAGTCTACAAGGATGATTATGTCCTCTTCCGCATCATCCATTAAATGTAAAAAGAATAAAATCAATTTAGATTGAAGAATGGGAAACGTTCTAAGAAGACATGATTTGAAGTAACAAAAGATGTCCAGTGTTAAGTGAAAATCCACTTGAACCTATATTGGACTTAAAAGAAATGCCTAAACCAAATATTTTATTTCTCAATGGCATTTTAATAAGGCTATTTCATCACAAAGATGAGTAAGCCTACTAAATCTCTAAGTCAAAGAAGTTGGTTAAGAAAAAGAAGATCAAGAAGAGAACTATAACTCAAAAGATTATTAATAAGTTAGAAGAGTATCACCGGTCGATAAGACAATCATTTAGCTTGACTTTATGCTAAACTCATTGTTGAATTGGATGAAGAAGATAATGGTGAATTTTGCTCAATAGAGACATGAATTATTTATGTGATATCAGATGTTCAACATGAGTTACTCCAAAATGACAAGGTAGTCAGACAGACTTGACTAACCCATCAAAATTCTTCTTAGAAAAGAAAGAAGAGTCTGAGGAGTTAACATCTGAATTTTATCTAATGACTCAACAAAAAGATAATAATTCAGAAGAAGATTTATGTTTTCCAGATGGAGAAGAGTCAGACTCATCAATAACATCACATATAAAATATATGAAGTTGAAAAGTGAGTTTAACTCTTTTGATTTTCAAGAATAAAAAGTAAATTCAAAGAAATTACTTCTTCAGAGCAATCTGAGCAAGACAAGGTGATCTAAGTTCAGTTGAGAAGTGATAAAGTCTTATCACTATCATCAAAGAAGGGGAATTCAAATAAAGACAATGACCAACAAATTGAAATCAACGAATATATCATTCTCAAAGATCCTAAAAAGAAACCTAGATCAAGCGAAAAGATAGATTATAATATTTTTTCACATTTGAAAAAGATCCCTGCATAATTAAGTGTGTATGAGGCTCTCTTAATGTCAAAAGATCTCCGAGAAACTTTGGCACATACTCTCAAATATCCGGAGAGTTATGAAGCTTACTTTGCCGAAAAATGTATGATTGAATCATTGCAAACTCAAGATCTCTCAATAATCACATTATCTGAAGATGTTATGTTGGGAACAACAGATCACAATCATCCTCTATATGTTTCCGCAGAGAGTGATGACATCTTGATAAATCGAATACTGATTGATTCATGTTCTTGTATCAATCTTATGAGTCTAAAAGCATTAAGGGGATTATCACTTGATATCCAACATCTCGGGAGGGATAAGTTGATGGTTCATGTTTCAAGAAAGGCAAAAACGGGTTCTTTTATTCTCCCACTCAAGTTTGGATTTGTATATTCAAGTTTCATGTAATCGAATACATCGCATTTAGAGCTCTCTGGGCCACGCATCTACATGAGTATGGCATGGTCCCATCAATTATGCATCAGTGTATAAAGTACTTAAAAGATGAAGAAGAGTTCAGAATTCTTGGCTATAATCATTCTCCGTCTTTGAAGCAAAGATTTATGAAGATACAAAATATTTCATCCTTAAAGATCTTAAGCCAATGAGATAGCATTTTAGAAAGTGAAAGAGTAAGCAAAGAAAGAAGAAAATACAATGTAACTCTCTAAAGCACTTGATTTGTACACCTAAATTAAGAAGATCAGTTCCTCATTTGGGAAGTGACATATAAGAAGAAGAAAATATTTCTGTCAAACTTAAAGGAACTTATAAGCTTTCAAAAAAGACAAAGTATAAAATAAGTGATTTTGATTCAGTCTATGACTTTGATTCTACTTATGAAAATAGGGTTCAAAAGGTCGCATTAAGAAGGATAGCTCATTTGGCAGTGTTAGATGACTCCTTTAAAATTATACTCATCCCTCAGATACTTCAAAGAAATCACTCCATTGGAGTCCATAACATTGAAGAATTGATAAAATTCTATGTGCCGGAGTGAGAGTGATGAACAGAATTTTATTTTACAAATCAAAGTCTCTCATAATTTTGATCTACTTATTCAACATGAAAATTTAATGAGAGTGCCAACAAGAATACCAATATACTATCCACCAAATTGAAGAATGATGCATAAGTTTGGAATTCATATTGAAACTACTAAACATAAAACTCAAATCTTAATAGATGTGGAGCCAAAGAAGTCCTAACATAAAAGAAGTGATAAGTTTATCACTAATGGTTCATCTACAAATCTTATCAAAATAAAATTTGTTATAATATAATAAGTCGAGATCGAAATTAATAGTGATGAAGAAGATGATCTCTATAAAATTCTTCTTACAAACGATGAAAAGTAAGCCAAGCCTAAAAGAACTCAAGATGGTGGACAAACAACTATTGTGGATGAACTAAAGAAATCAACCTAGAGTCGAGGATGATCCCCCCAACTTTCGTCGCTCTTCTACCGATGAGAAAGTTGAAGAGCTAAAAGTGCTTATTTTTGTGAATTGATTGCTTTGGACATATATTGAAATGTCGCTTATCCTGATGTGGCGTTCATAAATTAGCAATCAAACCAAAATAACACCCTAAACAAGCTGGTGAATGAGAAAATTGAATAGGTGATCATTTAAACTAAAAAAGCTAATTGAAGGGATTCATACGTGAAAAAAGTATCGATTGATAGCTAATAGTGTGAAGAAAAATGGTCGATTCATATTCAGATCAAGGATCTTAATAAAACTTGTCCAAAAGGCGACTTCCCGCTTCATATATCATAATTGTTGATTGACATCCAACATATAATCGTGATCAAAAATGACACCAAAGATGAAAAACATACATCATCGTAATATCTATTTATTGCACACGTCATGCCTTTGGTTTGAAGAATGCTGAGCTACATACCAAAGAGCCATGAGTATTTTGATGAGTTGATTCACCAGAATGTAGAATATTATGTTGATGATTTGATGGTGAAGAGCTTAAATCATGAAAATCACAATGAAGACTTGATAATTGTGTTGGAGAGAAAATATGATCTCAAGATGAATCCTCTAAAATGTGCGTTCGGGTTATCCTCCGGAAAATTCTTTGGTTATATTGTACGTCACAGGGGAATTGAGATCGATCCTACTAAAATCAAGGCAATTGTGGAGATGCCCCCGTCGAAGAGTTTGCGTTAACTTCGTTCTTTACAAGGACAACTTGCATTTATTCGACGATTTATATCAAACTTATCAGAACGCGTCAACCATTTGCAAAGTTGATGAAGAATGTTCTATTCAAATGGGATAAAGAGTGTTAAGAAGCCTTCAACAGCATTAAAAATTATCTGTTAAATCCACCAATTTGTAAATGCTACTAGAAGCCCCTCATTCTACATACACAATTAAAAGAGTCCCTCTGAGTTATCGTGACAACATAATGAAAAAATAAAGAATGCTTTTATTATATCATAGTTGATAGCGTAAAATGAGATACTTCGATAGAAGCAGCATTGATCTTTACCAAAAGCTCATCATTATATGTTATCTCAAAATTACCTCATCTCAAGGATCGATCCAAGTACTTGATGAAAGACCAAAGCATAGTTGCTTGGCAAGATGGGTAATCTTTTTTAATTTGATATCACATGTTTCGCAAAAGAAGAATGGCAAATCTTATAGATTTTCTTGCATACATCCCATCTCTTTTCTTAACGATTTTTCGATGAGCAAATTATGCTCATTCATGATAAAGAAAAATCACAAATTTGGTAAACGTACTTTGATGGAGCATCATCCATCAAACAAGTCCAACCCCTAAATTTTTCAAGGGCAAGAGCAGGAATCAACATCGTCTTCATAAAACAAAAAGTGGAATAATGAGATGATTATATGGGTTGACGAGCCAATTAATACTAATATGAAGCATTAGAGTGTGTCTTGAAGAAATTATTTTCAGCATTTTTGACGATTCTCAATTTATTATAAATTATAACAGGTCTTGAAGATGTTATTTTCATAGGTATTCAAAACTTGCATATTTTTTTCGATTCTCAACTTATTATAAATCAAGTATTTGGAATCTATAAAATCAACAAGCTTGAGTTAGCTTTTTATCACAAGCGAGGTCTTGAGCTTATGAAGCAAATACCAATGTCACACTTACGCGAGTGACTCGATCCGAGAATAGCAAAGCAGATTACTTAGCAAAATTAGCTAAGGAGATTGCAAGTATGAATGACGATTATGTCATGATCGGGATATTTACTCGACGAGTTCTAGAGCCAACAAAGTATTAATCCCACGTGTAGGGGTTATCAAAACACGCCAGATGCAATCTGCAGTTGCTCATACTCTTCAAAATCAATAAGAAATTATACCCAGAAGAGTTAAGAATGACATTGCTTCAGAAAAGCAACGAGAGGCTTTTATAGTAGAAGAGTCGCATGATTGGAGGCAACCCTTCATCGATTATTTTAAAGAGGGCAAATTATCGAGTAATAAATTATTGACCGCTCAAATTGGGAAGAGAATGTTGCGCTATGCTTTCGTCAATAATACATTATATCGTACATCGTTCAAACAAATGTGGCTATGATGCCTAGGTACAGATGAAGCTAGCAAAGTAATGACCGAAATTCATGAAGGACTCTGTGGGGCACATCAGTCAGGTCCCAAGATGACAGTAAAAAATCAAAATGATGTATTATTATTGGCCATCTTTGGCGAGAATTGTATCAATCATGCCAAGAGGTGTCATGAATGTCAAGTACATAGGAATATAATTCACCAACCTCTAATTCCATTACATCCAACAATAGCATCATGACATTTTGAATGTTGGGGTACAGATGTAATTGAACCAATTGATCTGCTGTCATCAGTTAGTCACCGCTTCATCCTAGCAAGGGATTGATTATTTCTCTAAGTGGGATGAACCTATCCCATTTAAAGAAGTTACTGCTGATCGAGTGATCAACTTCTTCATGCATAATATAGTCTATAGATTTGGAGTGTCGCGCCAAATAATTTATGATAATAATGGTTTGACAGAAGCTTCTAATAAGATATTAGTTAAGATGCTTAAGAAGATCCTCAGTAAAAATAAAAGAGAATGACATACCAAATTGATAGAGACATTATGGGCGTATCGAACGACCTACAAAACGTCGACTAAAGCCACTCCATATTCATTAGTATTTGGAACCGAAGCGGTCCTTTCGCTTGAAGTTGAGTTGCCTTCAATTCGAGTAGCTATTCAATACAATCTAAATGAAGATCAAAATGCTCATTTGAGAATGGAGGAACTCAACGCACTTGATGAAGTTAGATTGCAAGCTCATTAAAATCTAGAAGTCTATTGAGTAAAGATGTCCAAGACTTTTGACCATACAATGCGTCCTCGAACATTCCAAGAAGTAGAATTGGTCTTGGTGCTGAGAAGATCAATTATTCCTAATCGAAAAATTTGTGGCAAATTTAAGCCAAATTGGGAAGGTCTTTTGTCATCGAGAAGGTGTATAAATGAGGGACATATCAACTCATTGACCTAAATGATGAAAGACCAATGCACACAATTAATATCGACACGAAAAAAGTATTATACATGATAAATATATTTTCGAGGTACTATAAAAATTACCTTGCAAAATAGAGGGAATTTATATATATATTTATTTAGGTCGACAACGTTATTCTTGCCGAGATTCCTAAATAAATATATATAATCAAGAGAAAAGGAAGATAATCTTTGATAATAGACGATAAAAAGAAAATATCATGAAAATTCCCCTGTTACACAGGGGGCATTGTTTTTAGATTTAATATATAGAGAAAATCCGTATTACATGTTAAAGCCCTCTTAAGAGCATGTCAATTCAAATATTGATGTATTTGTTTAATTTCATCTTAAAATTCTTTTAATATGCTTTAGAATTTCCCCTGTAAGATATGGAGCATTTTTATTTTATGTTAAGTTTATTTGGGTTAACATTGTGCTATAGGCGAGATCCTCGAATATATTTTGATTCGAGTAAATATCATACTTTGAACCAAGATCTCCATTTGATTACTCTATGATCCTAATATTAAAGGTACTTTTGGTTATCATGAAAAGTTAAAATGTATCTTTGAAGTTGTACGTAAGTTGATTATGCAATTGAAAGATTCATCTTCTAGACTCGTAATAGTTTAAAAGTCAAATGAGAGGATTTTGAATTTTCAAACTTTAATATTGTTAAGTTGGGGAAGCACAAGTCTGTCCACAGCTCAAGTCCAGCACTTAAGTGGGTCATGACCGTCGGAGTCAATAAGCCCAAATGTGGCCGAGTCGCTGACTGCTCTTCTCACTTAACAAGTTGTAAGAAAATGTCATAGTGAGTAGACCTTGTTATGACAATATATGCCCAAAGCTGACTTGACTTAACATACCAAACAACTATATAAAAATACCTCGAAGATATGCAAAGACGAAGATACAAAATCTCAATAGCAGTACAAAACAAAAGAAGAGAGAAAAAGAGGAACAACTATCTTTTCTTCAGCAAATCCGATGAAGCACCAAGCATGAGAACTGAAGAAGCAATCCTAAAGTTTGTACATTTCATGTGAGCAAACTAAGGGATATATGTCGTCAATAAGCCCTTCGATGCATCGAATATTGGGTTGACAACTCTTAGTCATCGACTGAGTCAAATCCTTGAGGATTAGGTTACCGACATGCAACTTTCTCTTCATCCAGTCAATTAAATCTTCAAGCAAAACTAGAATAGAAGGAACTTTAAACTTCAACAATATCAAATCCTTCAAACTCAAAGCATCAAAGTGATGATTACCTCTATTGACTCAATATGCTATTGACTCAATATGCTATTATGGTCGAGTCACAAAGAATGAGAATTAATGCATCCTCGCTTCATTTGACAAATCAGGTGAAACACAAATTTGCTGACCTAGACGAGAGCAATAAAAGGAGCTTTAAGTTTCAAAACCATCAAAGAAAAACTATCATCAAGCTCTAGTAGATTGAAAGATAACAAGCTTTAATGGCTTATCAAGCTATTATAGCCAAGTCAACGGATTCAAATTCTACACCAACATGAAAGTTCACATAACCATCTACCCTGGAGACATTGTCAATTATCAAGTCATCAAGCTAGGCTCTAAGGAGTTGATTCATCAATTAGAGATTGACAAAAAAAGTCGAATGAGTATAAATAGGAAATACAATTCATTGTTTGCATCGATAATTGCAAATAACTTCAAAGAATTGCAACGATATATCATCAGATTGACGTCAAACGAATCAGAGAAATTCGTAGAATTAGTCAGCTCGTAATAAATATGGTCCGTTTTGGACATATACCATATTTATTGGGGGGCATTTGTTGACCTCAGTTTGTCTTATAGAAAAGTCGAACCCCACTCACCAATTCCCTCTCCATCTCCCTTAACTGCATGCACACTCCATCAAAAAACCTTCTCGTTCGTTCATTTCGATAATCCCCGTTTTGGTCATCTCCCTCATACGATGCTCTCACACGGACGTTCCAAAAATCTCTCGTTCTCTCTCTCTCTCATCATCGCTTTCTCTCTTTAGTTAAACCGAGAGAGGAAAAAAATCACGAAAAAACCGAGATCCCTCTTATCAGTAAAATTCAGATCCAAAAAAATTCCTCCATCCTTTTTACGATCCAAACAATGACTTAGTGAAGATTCTAGATGTGATAAATCCGCTAATAGAATACATAAGCCAAAAAACGCTTCTAATGCTTCTAATGATTAAAGTTTAAATTTAAATTTTGGACTTGAACAAAAAAAAAAGGACTTGACTTGAATGTGTATATATTGCATTGTATTGATTTTTTTTTGCAAGCTTGAAGACCTTCTCATGCTCATCAAGATGTAGCGAGATAAAAAATCGGTCGAGATGTTTCAAAACACCAATCGTTAAGCTCATTGAGACCAAAAAAAAAAAAACTATTAGATAATTATATTTAAATGTTTAAATTTAAAATTTATTTAAATTAAAAATTAATTGGATAATTTAAATATGAAACCTGAAGTCCTAATTTTTTTAAATTTTTTTTTATTTTTACAGAATTGAATTTAAATAGACACAAGAAGTATTATTATTATATGAAAATATTCTAAGTATAAAAAGAGTTCATTCGCTTAATTCATCACCAAATGAATGCTTGAAGTTTGTTGCTTCATATATTGAGACAAACAAAAACACTCAAGTCAAATATAAATGAAATTTGAGATCAATATTAGACTCATAATGTATTTGTGAGAAATGTAAACTTAAATTTTAATAAAATAGGACTTGAAGTGGAATAAAAAAAATGAACTCTAATTAGGTTTAATGTCATTTATATCAGCACGAACAAATTTTATAGTATAGTTGAAAGCTCATTTTCATATGAAGAAAGATTCAAATAATATTCAATGCTAAACATTTCAATGGAGCTTACAATGACTTGAAAGTCTATCTGAAAATGGGAGTACTTGAAATGAATGCTTGTAGAAGGAATTCTACAAGATTGAATGTTAATTTCAACACAGAGAAGACACCTACAATCATGATATAAGTTTGCTTGTATGTGAGTTAAAATATTCAACGTGTGTAAGTATTTTAATGAATGTGAATCTATTACATATTTGAAGCAAACTTATGTCATATTCAAGTGGTTGAGCTTATTTTTAAATAAATGAATAACATACCGAATTTGTAATTCTTGCATCTGAGAAGAATATATTAAATTAAATTTTTGAATTCTTTCTATCAAAAATTAGATTATTCTAATTATGATTTTAAAATCAATAATTTATTAAATAAATTATCGAAGTTATAAATGTATATGCTTCGCATGAAAATTTAGATGCAAATTTTAATGTCGAAAATATCACAGTAAGTTGAAATTAAATGAAAATATAAAATTAATCTTATGATTTAAATAAAATTATCTCAATTATTAAAATACCCAAAACTGACAATGTTGAATGTAGATTCAAGAATTTTGCGTTAAAAATAAAGAAATTTAGAATTTATTTTGTATTTGAGAATATATTACAATTTCATAATTATATTTAAAAAATATAAATATTTAAATGAACTAATCATTGAATTTTCAAAATATACACAATTGTTGAAATATAAAGATATTCCAAAAAGTTAAAATACAACTACGAACTTTAACTAGATCGATTCTTTTAAACAGAGTGTAGAAAAGTTTTTAAAATAATAATAATTTACCCTAAGATAAATATTTCAACCGGAGGATATTTCTATCAAAATGCGATTCTAATTTCAAATTAAATTAGCATAAATTGAGTATCAATCTAAATGCGAAATCTAATATATCACTAAGCTATTAATAGTTAAATGAAATTCAATCCTTAAATATTGAAAGTAATCTTCATTCAATCCACTTTTATTTGTTTGTTATAAAGAAAATTTTACCACAAAAGATAAAAATCAAATGATATTAACTCTCAATTAATCTCATGCTAGTAGAGACATATGTCCTTTTGTTACCAGAGCCCATACGATCATATGATCGAGTTCCCGACGGGTATTTATAAAATAAATTTATATAATGATGTGACTATCAGATCTTGAGATGTATCAAATAATCACTGCAAAAGCTCTATCGCTAGTTAATTTAAACTCTCCTTATACAAACACTACAGTGTAAAGATTACATGATGCAACCTGGTTTACTGATCCTTTAAGGTTAGTCATTACTTTCTCACTAAGTTAGGGATCAATGATATCTTATATAAAACCACAGATCTATCAAGATGTCATCGCTCACCTAACCATTAATAATGATGAATTTCATAAATCTAAATTTCAAAACTACATTCTACTATACGCTACGATTTATTATCTAACCATTAGTTTTAATCGTTCTTTTCAAAGATTGGAGGTAGTTAACTATAGCATGCCTATTAAACCAAATACTAAAGTCTTGAAAATAATGATAAATCTTTGGGTAAGACTTTATCTACTATTCCATTTCTTAAAATTTCATGACATTCAAATCACTCTCAATGTGAGAGCCAAGTGAATTTACAAGCTATACAAAGTAAAAAAATTGCACACAAATTAAAGTACAAAGCAAGAAGGAATATATTACTATTTTAAAGTATTTATATATTAGAATGTAACATTAACATCATATTATAGTAAGAAATAATAAATTACATAAAATAATAATTAACATATTACTATTTTAACATCAAATCTTAAAATAAAAAATATTATACAAATATCCAAATAATATACGATATTAAAGTAAGATCTAATGACATAACAATTCAAAAAAAATTTATTATAATAAGATTTTTTCTCCCATTCTAACTATAATAAGAATATCACAAGTAATGATGATGTTGGAGGTGGCCAACATTGTCTGAGGAGATGAGAAAGGAGGAGAGAGGAGACGCTTAAGTAATATCTATCCAAAGATTAATTACGAATGTATTAAGGCATGCGTGTTATTTAGATAATTAGAACTTATATTTGATTTTTTTAAGAGAAAACTCTGATCTAAAAACTGACGTGAGGCACGTCTCAGTCACATGGCACCAATGAAACATAAGCGTCATTGTAATTTTTCAAAAAAGTACTGAGGCTGATTTTTATTTGCATAATTTTAAATAAAGCTAAGAACATTCCTACATTTTGATATGTTCATTCACTGGCTTTAATCACAGGTTTAAAAGGAGGAAGACTTTGTTCTAACAGATGAAGGCTCTGTCTTAGCCTTTGGATGGATGGGTTTTGGCAGCCTGGGCTTCTCTGACTGCGGATGTTCAGACAAAGTGTTGCAGCCTCGAATCCTTGATAATCTTAAGTCCCATTACGTCTCCAAATCAGCACAGGACTTTACCACACCGTTGCAGTGACAAATAAGGGTCTGGTCTTTGGTTTCGGAGATAACGAAAGAGCACAGCTCGGCCATGAATCTAAGGGGTTGCCTAAAGCCAACTGAAATTATGTTGCAGACCACGATGGAAGATATGGCAATAGCAGCACAGCGGATGAGCAGCTATTATATATGTTCATTAACTCTGACTCTTTTGAATAATGAATTTGTTCTTGCAGTAAAGGTTCTCAACTAATTTCATTTGTTCATAATTTTCCTTTTGATCACTTTCTTTTTGTTTTTTTATTTTTTTTTATTTTTTGGAGTCAAAGATGTATTTGAAATGTTGGACTTGTTATACTTAGATAAGTTATTTTTTATGTTGTCAATATGATTATTTTATGAGAAATTTACATGCATAACACACATGTATTTATATATCTAATATTTAAAATTTGATATTTATAAATATAACATCTATTTTGAAAAATATATTTCATTTTAAAAAAATTATAAAATATATTATTTTTGATATAAGATTAAGAATTGTATAAATATCAATTTTAGATGAAAATATATAAGAATTATATGCTATGTATGTAAATATACCTTATTTTATACAAATTATAGTGTTTAAATATAATTTGTCTAATCTCGTTGATTCGATCTTGAAAATAAAATAGCAAGATCAGGTGGATAATGCCACTAAATGCTTTTAAAGTAATTTTTTTATTTGATTAAATCATAAATTATGTACACAAATTATATAAAAAAGCACCAATGTTTCTGATATTATGATTTGTCTTACGGTTACGTATTGCTAAAATTCTGTATGACACCTTATTGAACGTAAAGGTGTATATGAGTCAGCAATCTAACTTATCTTTGGCTTAAATTTGAGATTGACTAATGGAGTTCTAAGATCCAGTTTAATTTTATTAAGAGTGTCGGTTCACAAGCCGACTGATTTATTAAAAAATAGATAATATAATTTATATCTAAACTTTGTTGAATAAATCGATAAAAAATAAAAAAAAATGAAGGCATAGATAATACAAAATAAATAAAATAAGAAATTGAGGAGAGTTTTAATTTTATTAATTTCTTGAGCTTTGAACTTCTGAATTTTGATATATTTTAAATAAATTATATATTAATAATTTTTAAATAAATCATCTCATGAGTCATGAACAAATTACTTGTCTGGTTTAAATTTAATTTGTTAGTTTATTGATATATTTTTTTTGAGATATTTAAATTAATTTAATGATAAATTCATGCATAATATATGTAAAAATTTGAACACAAAACTCCTTGCTTTGTGCGCTTATTGATATTAAAGATGGGCCCAAGTTACCTCATTAGTATGCTTCAAGTTTTATTGTCACCTTCAAAATGTAATTAAGTGATAATAATAATAATAATAATATTATTATTATTATTATTTGTTAGTAGTTGAAAAAGCACTAGTAATTTTATTTTATTTATTATTCTTTTAAAATATTTCCCCTTTTCTTGGCTGTGGGTGGAGGTATAATGTACACATCAAGACTTGCAAAAACAATTCTTATTTTACAGCCAAATGAAAACGAGAATGAAAGAAAAATAATAATTACATCGACGTTGCATAAAATATAAAACTCCTGGCATTAAAAATACATGATGTTGAAAATAAAATAAATAAATAAATTAGAAGAAGAAAGGGGTTTTAGGTTTACTGTCAAGGATCCCTTATTTTCTTTGCATTTTATATTATTATTAATTAATTAATTAATTAAGAATATTGTTATAAATTTTGGGATATAAAAAAATGTCATTATGTAGCTTTAGGTTAAGAGAGTTATGTGATGTGAAAATTTTCATCTATGAAAAAATCTAAAATGTGGCAATTACTTGCATACAAAATACATAAATTTTATTTATTTATAAATTTAATATTTAATGAGAGATAAGTGAAAATATGCTAATATAGAGAAAATAAATAGAAAATAAATAAAAATATCGGAGCACAAAAATATTTACTAATTGATGGCTATATATTCTATTTTTTTTTTTTAAGATTCAGATATAAGTTCATCTTTATAAAAAAATTTTGAACAACAAAAATATAATAAAATTTCAAAATATTATTAATGAAATAGACATACACAACAACCAACAAACAAGCCCAATAAAAGTGAGGTATTTCGTGAATCCTTCATCTCCATTGTGTCTATTATGTGTCAAATTCTCATTTAATTCAAGTATACTAAGATCATTTTTATACATCTTAACCAAGTTTTTTAGGTCTACCTCTACCTTTCTTAACATAAGGCAAATCTAATGCATCTACTCTCTAATCGTCATGTGGACGGTGGCTTTATGTGGCCAAACCATCTAAGGCGACTCTCCCTAATCTTATCTACCACTTACTCCAACTTTTTCCGAACATACTCATTTTGCATTCTATCTCACAGGTAAAGCCACTCATCCACTGAGCATCCTCATCTACGTAACACTTAACTTAGTCTTATGTTTCTCTTTTTTGGGTAACATTCACCATAAGTCATTGCGGTCTTACCACCATCTTATAAAATTTTCCTTAAGTTTAAGTGGAACTTTTATCACATAATAGGCGGTCATTCCTCCACTTCAACCATCCAACTTGAATTCTACTAATAATATCTCCATCTATTTCACCATCATTTTGAACAATAGAGCCTAAATATGAATGCTCACTCTTATTAACTTGATCACTAAAGTCACAACACCACTAAAACTTCTACAACTAAAATTACACTCCATATATTAGGTTTTAGATTTGCTTAAAAACCTTTAGACTCTAAAGTTGACCTCCATAATTCAAGTTTTTGTTGGACTCCTCTCAGTCTTATCAACAAGAAGAATGTCATCCAAAAGCATACACCAAGGTACATCTTCTTGTAAATGCCTCGTAAGAACATCCATAACTAAAGTAAAAAGATAAGGGCTTAATGTTGATCCTTGATGTAATCCAAGCGAAATACTAAAATATTTTGCCAATCCTCCTTGTGTTTGGACACATGCTTTATACATATCCTTAATGACTTGAATATAACCAATATTAACTTCTTTCATTCTAGAACTCTCCAAAGAACATCTCTTGAGACTTTATCATAAGCTTTCTCTAAATCAATAAATATCATATAGATCCTTCTTATTTTCTCTATGCTTCTCCATCAAACCTCTTAACAAATGTATAGCATCCATAGTAGATCTACGGCATGAAACCACGATTGTGAGAAACTTACGTATCACATATCTATGCTCAATTACTCTCTCCCATAATTTTAATGTATGGAACATTAACTTAATTCCTCATAATTTGCACACTCTTGTGCATCACCTTTATTCTTAAATATAGAACCAACAAACTCTTTCTCCACTCATCGGCATCTTTTTTTGTCTTTAAAATAACATTAAAAGATTTGTAAGAAATTCCTTGATCTCCTTAACATTTCCACACTTGTTGGAATATTATCGGTCTATTGCTTTTCCACATTTCATTTTCTTTAAAGCTTCACTAACTTGATTTACTATCTGACGATAAAAATGAAATTCTATTTTTGTTTAGGGTATTAAGGTTGCTAAAATCAATCTTTCATCCTTCATTGAAAGTTTATTAAAATGCCTCATCCACCTATTTTCAATATCTTTTCTAAGAAAAGCATTTTATTATTTTCATCCGAATACTCCTCACTTGAACTATGTCTTTACTTCTCCTATCTCTTTGGTTGGCTAACTTATACATACATCTTTCACCTTCTTTGGTATCTAATCTATTATATAAATCACTAAAAGCTAAATTTTTTCGTCATATTGCTTTCTTAGAATCTCTGAGCCATTTTATATCTTTCCCAATTCTCAGTTTTACATCTAAACCAAGTTTTATAATAATGCTTCTTATTTCTTATCTTTTCTTGCACACTCTGACTCCACCACCAACTATTCTTATTAAAAGAAGCTTTTCTTTTTGATTCTCTAATCACATTTTTAGCAACTTGTTTAATAGCACTTGATATTTTTTCCCACATAACGTTAGCTTCCTTATGAACATCCCAAACTCTAATTTCTTGTAGCTTGCTCTTAAAAATAGTTTTATTTGTATTCTTTAAGTGTCTCCATCTAATCTAGGACAATAATTTAGTTTATTTTTCTCTTACAACCTTTCATCTTAAAATCTAAAATAATAGATGTTGGGTACTTAAAATTTCACTTGGAATGACTTCATCTTTACAATCTAAGCGATCTATTTTTCTTATCAAAATAATCAATCGTGTTTTACTAGATCCATTTTATAAGTAATAATATGTTCATATCTTTTTTAAATAAAGTATTAGCAACTACAAAATCATAAGCTAAGACAAAATCTAATATAGTCCTACTTCTTCTTTAGTCACTCAAATTCATAACCACCATGAATACTTTTAAAATCTTACCACTCTACCAACATGTCCATTTAAATCTCCCCAATAAATACTTTTTTTCTTCAAGAGGTATCTTTTGTATTAATTCTAATTCATTCCAAAATTTTTCTTTTGACCTCCAAACCTACTTGAGGAGCATGACACTTATAACATTGATAATCTTAGTATCACAATAATCTTTAAAGTATAATTCTATCTCCACATATTAATACTTATAACATTATCCTTCAAACTTTTATCTATAATCACACTACATTTCTAGTTCGACTTTTACCAAATACCAAAGTTTAAAACCTAAACTATCAATCTCCTTGGCCTTCTCACCAACCCATTTAGTTTCTTGAACACATAAAATATTTATCTTTCTATGAACCATAATATCTATTAATTCCATTAATTTACCAGAAATTACCTATATTCCAAGATCTAACCTAATTCTAATTTCATGGACTAACTTCTTTGTTGCATCATAATAATGTGGGAACCTGCATATTTAACATCTCGCGATCTGGCTAGCATTTTTTTATTATTGATACAACGTGCCAGGACGTAATCAATGATTTAAAGGATTCATGTATGATTATTTAAATTTTATGCTAATGTCATTACTAACCTCCACTTTTGCATCCGGACTTGGGACCGGCAATGATAGTGTTTATTAATGAAATAGACATAATATTAGGAAAATGAAATTTATGTATTAGGCTTTTATTATGAATTTCAATATTTGATTATCAATTTGAAAAAATTAAGATAAAAGATGATTAATTTATAAAAATAGAAGAATAAGATGATTTTATGTATATATATATATATATTAAAGTCTTAAAAATAAAATTGTATACAAATAATGAAAGAACAATGCAAAATCAGAATGAAAAACTAAAGTGAAATTAGATAATAAATTTTTTTCCCTCATTAATTTTTATATATCCATCTCTTTATTTGCATTAACTGATATTTATTTAAAAATCATTAAATATAGATCGAGGTTAGAACATAGGGATCAGATAATTTATAACGCGAGGGAGAGCTGTCTCTTTCTATTATGTGGGGGGAGTGATCGTATCGCGATAGGACGATACGGAATTTATTTAAAGGAAACGTGAAATACAATAAACTATCCCTCTTCATTAATGGAGGAAAAATAATATATTTTTTTCTTTGATTGTGACCTATTTAAATGAGACCGAAGAAGTAGTTGCTCTCAATATTTACGTGTGAAATTGGTAGATTAATAACATTTTAAAAGTCTTAATTACTTTAATTAGGCTTGAACTTGATCGGAAATTTTTTAAAAAAAGAATTAAAATCTTAATTAACGGAATAAGCACATTTTTAAAATTTAGAAATAGAGCTTAACTACTATGCCAGATCTTGTATATCGTTTACGGCGGCATTTCTATCTAGATTAATAAGCTAATTTATCAAAAAATTTTTTTGATAATGCGATATCTTGATCGTGCTCTCGTTTGTTATCTGAACTTGTCGTTTGAGTCGCAATTAGTCACGACTTTCTTGACCCAAAATTGAGATTGTGGCGTCTTATAAGAAATTTTGATGTATCAGTTGAGTTCGTTTATGATTTAAATTTCATATATATGGCATGCAAAGGAACTATATATAAGCTCTATTTGTAAAACAAAGAAAACTCAACTTATAGGATAATTTATGATTCTCTCTCAGTTTTACATAATTTTGTATTATGTATATTTTATATAAAGATAATGACTATATTAATTTTTATATAAGTAGTATTTTTTTTTTTCTTTTACCTATGAATTATCTTGTTTGATTAGTGACTTGATCATATTAAAAAATAGAAAAATATGATGGATCTTATTTTTTAATTTTATATTTTTTTTTTGTATTTTTTTATAAGTGAATTATTGAATTTTGAATGCTTAGTAGTTTGCATATTGGAGAATTTTGTCGCTTGTTGTTATCTTAATGATATTTAAATATTTAGATTATTTTTTAAAAATATAAAAATGTAAAACATTACCAATATTTTAAAATAATATGTTGGTTATGATCACCTATAAGATACTATTGATCTCATAAATTTATTAAATAAAAAATGTGGAAATACTTAAAAATATAAAAGCATAGAACAATGTACTCAGGTAATATAATCTACAACTGAGTATCTTTGAAATACTAATACGGCATTATGCGTGGTGGAAGTCGTCACTAGGTGGTCATGTGCTCTCAGGGGATTCAGCCTTAATGATCTTGCACATCATCTTGATCATCGAGAGGTGTAACATCCGGTATCTCCTCGCGATGGTCCCGGCCGAAGGGTACTATGGGGTACACCGCATGCATCCGCGGGGCATGTATGGATGGGTGAGGATACATGAAGAGCCCGCACCGCCAGACCGAAATGGACCGGATCGCCATTCCTTCCCGGAGTACCTGAGTCGGTGTGCTATATGGGGTAAATGTATGGACCGACGCCGCATGGACGATGGACCGATCGAACTCGTGAAGATGGTCGAGAAGATCCGTGGACGCCGCGATGGAACTACTAGCTTCGTTTGCATCTCTATACCTGCTATCTGATATGTGCATATCCTTATTAAGTTTCCTGCATAATTCCTCAAGTATTGATCGAATGCCGAAATCGCTCCATATCTCTCCCAAAATAAGCCGAGAATATATCATGTGTGTCCAAGATATGTTCCCTCTACGGAGAAAAAAAAAAATTATGTTTATATTAAGCATATAAATTTATGAATAGCAAAATTTTTTTTAACACTTACCATCGCCTCTCTCGTGAGCACGAGGATAGTAGGTGGTCCGGTATGGTAGAGCCCGAGCATGTATAGGAGGCCCGGATCGATACCACCTCATATACCGACTCACACCGTCAATCAGTGGAACCGCACACCGCAATAATGGCATCGTTCCGCCTCCCATCATAATATGGTGGTAAACAAACCAAATCAATATCGCCTTTCCCCGCCCATCGACTCAAATGAAGGATCTATGGATCGGCATCAACTCAGATACAACTGTCGAGAACGCGACATGGAGATACCACTGATGCATGCCTTCTTGAAAAAATTTTCCCCGAGGTGGCAAAATGGTCGATGTTTTGCCCATTGCAGAATCTCACCGCGATGCACGCACCAACTGAATGTCGACCTGAGATAAATCAAATGATGCATATAATGAACCAAGTCTTGTAAAGTCCTAATAAACCGCCCAAGATTCATCTATTCGCTTCAACGATCGAAATGCTAAAGGAAACAAAACCATTATTAAGATCGATACCAACAAAGAAGAAGTATTGCATTTTCCCAGAGAAAAGTACCATCAAGACTCAAAGACTGGTCTACGTAATCGCCAACCAACTATGGACCAAAAGCCCGTAAAATGCGCTCAAATCGACTAATGTGCTTGCTCAATTCATACACGCTGTGGATAATCAACATAAAACAACCATAAACCGATCCAAAGAACGATAATTCTTCCCAACCGCCAAATATACTTTGTATGGCCTTCCTCAAGGCATCCCATGCTTTCATATATGAAACTCTAATATCAAACTTTGAATCCATTCACCAATGATTTCTAGGTTTCAAGTCCAACCGACATCCGATAACAGTCGATGTAGTAACTAATAAATTGGGAGGTATTGCCTATGTCCTGCTTCAAGATTGAATGTGAACATGTGTGGCCCCATGCACTTGAAATTACCTAAGCACCACCAAGCCTCTTGCTTGCCCGAGCATGCGACGCCACAAACATGGCCTATTAGATTAGCTATGAATGCAACGATCGTGAACCTCGACTTATTAGAATCACATGTGACATACCACGCTATTTGTGATTGACCAACCCGCATCAGAAATTTTAGGTGTCTCTTGTCATGGAAACACATTCCCTCAAGTAGTCTCACTGGAATAAAATTATCTTCTAAGAAAATAGAATTTGATGGGAGACCATCAAAGTTTAGTTCTTCATCCCATTGTTGTTGATTGACAAGCTTGACGATTCATTGTTACTAAACATGTGTTCCTCAAAGGTCGCTGTTTTGTTAGAGTAATCTCTTAATATCTAACCGACACAAAGATTTGGATAATTTTCTTCACCTATCTCACCATCGCTATCATCCGGTTCAACTAGTTACGGCATTGTTTCGTATCCTCAACCCCGATTTCGGAGGAGCCACCATCGTAATGGTGCTCATCCATGTTGAAGCTATATGAGTAGCCCTGATAGAGGTGCCGATATGTCTACATCTTCACCGCACATATAAATGTAGTGTTTTAAGTTAATGCCTGGCCTTTGAAGATAAACAAGCAATTCAAACAAATTACCTATGATGTGGTCCTTGTATGTAAGTGGTGTTGAGAAGTTTCAATTGCTCGAATTCATCCGCAAAGATAATCATGCGCTTCATCGGCAGCTTTTCATTTCAATTTCAACATATACGACAATAGGTTGCGATTGTCGCATTGATGACCACTCAGACTTCGTCATCATCTAGTGGTGTAGCAATGAAACTTGCACCAACAGGAAACCTACATATGAGATTAATCCTGAACCGGGTTGAATCAACGTTTAGTGACCGCATGATTCGATCTTGAACACTATTAAAATTAGCTCGACGAGAAATTAATATAGATATTTTTCCCGCCAGTATATGTAGGGAAGAAATCATCACTGACGCTAAGTTCGCCACCATAATACAGCACCAGACATACTGTGCTTGAACTCATTTTCAAATCAAATATTTGTACCTGAAATGGAAATGCTGAATAGCAGACCTGTTTTAGTTAGCTGAATTAATGGTTATCTTGTAAAATACAAATGACCAATAATTTATGATCTGCCTTGCAAATAATTTAGATGGCATCGAGCCCAAATGATATTTGATTCTCAATCTTTCTAGCAAAGCCAATTAGCATCATGCTTAATTCTACCGACTGATTGTTTGCTAGCTGGCATTTTGCCACAAAGCATTACTCAAATATTAGAGCTTAAACCCTTCATTGGTTGACAGGGGGTATAAAATAAATTATTGAACAAGCCAAGCAAAAAACAAATAAAAGGCTAGCTTGATAAAATCACAAAGGCTACAATCTTTAAATGGTTCATAAAAGTTAGCAATGTGGTGAACATGACCTCTTTTTCTTGAAAAGTTTACATACCTTAATTTTCTATGGTAATCAAAGAGTTTGCACTTATTATCTGTAAGTAGACTTGATTTTGAAAGAATGGAGTGTTATACCCACAATAATCAAGAGATTAGTCCCTCAATATTGAGAGCAAGTTAATATAAGCAAGTCAATCTTCACCTACAATTCCTGAGCATACCAAGTATCAAGATAAGTAGGTAGCTTACGAAATAAAGTATAGCCTTCTAAGTTTAGGTGAGACATATATGAAATGATTTATTTTATCACTACATGGAACTTGGAACATATGTCAATGTCCAATTAGGTCTTAAAGGTATTGCGGTTTGAGGTATACAAGTGGTATTAAACATTGTTGACACTCAATATTAGCGACACTAATACATTAATAATTATTAATGAAAAATTACTCATACAACCAGAAAGGATATTAAAATTTAAATGACAATTACAAATCAAATTTAAATGACAATAAGTTCGACCAAGGAACTACATTAGACCATACCACCTTCATTTAAACTATTCTACACATCGGAAAAAAAACAAAACAAGAGCACTTACATTTAATACTAAAAAAATATTATTTCCCTTGATTCGGTCTTGTAAAAGAGAAAGCTATTTTGATCACAAGAAAAAAAATACCAATCAAACCCAAAAAAACAAACAGACACTATGACTAAATCAATCTGCAAATAAAGATGAACGCTTACACATCGAGCAAATCCAAGAGCACAAAGATCCTTCATTTTCAACCATTTTACATCAAAGATGAAGAATAAGAGAGTCTTTTAAATTGATTTAGGTCTTGTAAAATGAAAAGCATTTGATCATAAGAGAAACAAAAAAATCCAAATACTAAAAATATTAAAATAAGTTAGATCGACAACATATATACCTAAAAATATTAAAATACATATCACAAATACATATCACTCATTTATTTTGAAAAAAAATAACAGAAAATACCTTTTTCCGGCAAAAATTCATTGATCCAAGCCGGGCTACGGCAGAAGCGTACGGCATAGGATCGGGCGAAGGAATGGGGCGGCGAAGCCGGGCGCTTGTGCGGTGCGGCGGAGGCTGCCCTAGAGAACGAAAGAAGTGCGAGAGATCAGGATCCCGATCTCTGCTCGCTTTTAAAAAAAATTGATTGCCACGCCGCTAAACGCGCGATCGTACTATTTCTAAATTTTTTAAAGACGTGCTTATTCCTTAATTAAGGTTTTAATTATGCTTAGTTTAAAAATTTTGCCAACTTGGTCATCATCACGGTGCCGATCATCGCCATTAACCGCTATCAATAATCAGATACCCAACTACTAATACATACGAATCGATCAAATTTTATTATCGAATTTCATACATACAATATTGTAATTTCATTATTGGAAAAACTTAAACTTCGTAATTCAAAATAGATATATAATTAAGCATTTTAAATGGGCTAGGGCCCATAATTTTTTTCTCTCTTTCTGGAGTTTTTTCATATAAAATTTCTGGAGTTTCTTATTCTAACTTCAACTATATATGTGTGTGTTAAATTTTCATACAAGTTAAGATGTGAAATTTTATTTTACCACAACTGATTTTCTGACACGCAATAAAACTTATTCAAATTATCATATTTTATTTTCTAAAATTCGATTCAATTTAATGGAAGTAAATAATAAATAATCCCGCATCAAAAAATAAGAGTTATATACAGAATATAATATGTTCATTATACATATTTATTAGCACAAATTTTTTATTGGTGAATCTATAATTATTGTGATTCGAGCACAATTCACTTCTTGATATCCCACACATGTCAGAGCTTTCATATACCCGATTTGATTTTATAATTTATAATATTTTTATTAAAAATAATAATTATTATCTAGTAACTTCTAGAATCTCAAATATTTCTATTTTTAATTTTTTTTATTGATATGACTCAGGCCATTGCCAAGATTTAATGGATAATTATCTTTGCAGTTTAAACAGTCAAACTTAGGTCGTATTGATTAGATTATTTTGACTGTCTCTTATTATCTAACTTGTGGGGTTATTCATCATCTTATATTTGACGACGGTCGGAACTCTGACCAGTTCAATCATCTCCGGCGGGGCGCCTATACCTAAGGTGGAAAAAAGTAAGACCGAGAATTTAACGAAGGCCAGGTGAGATTAATAATGATTCTCACCTATAAGATGAGTGGGTTGTTGGGTGGATACTTATTGTAAAAAAAAAAACTTAAAACTTGTGTGGTTATCCTCCTTTTTTATTTCATAAAAAATAAAAATAAAAAATAAAAAACAGCGGATTTACACCCACACCACACAATTTTTATAGATTTTCATATCAATCACTGAAATTTGTATATTTACATATATAAAACACATGTATATATATAGAAAAATATTATATAAATAAATATAAAAGTTTAGGTGAATATCTGCGTAAATATTTTTTTTAAAAAATTAATGCTTTCGCACTAATATTAATTTATTACTAGTTTATGGAATTGCTAGAAGGTTCGATGAATAATACAGTGACAGATTAGAATAGGAACCAAAGGGCCAGGCTGTAAAACAATTTCATTAAATTAAATGGCCATAAATAAATAATTTTATTGATTAGTATTCCCATCTATATTACTTAATTATTTTTAAGAAGACCTGGCTAGTGTGAATTCTTTAAGACTCTGTTTGAACATTACTAATATTAAAAATATAAAATCCAAATAAATTATTATAAATTCATAACCAATCGATTAAATTATTTTAATTAATTTCTTTTTTCTTCACTTGTTCAATCAAAACAAAGGCTACAGATGCTACTGGTCAAAAATTTATCAAAAATACACTTTTCAAAGAACACACTATTGCATATTTTTTGACAGTTTTTTTTCGAATTTATTATTATTATCATTATTATTATTATTAAGAGTATTTACATACCTAACACATAATTCATATTTATTTATATTTCTAACATATAAATTATTATATTTACAAAAATATTATTTAAACTTTTAATACTATATTAAAAATAATATCATTATTAATTTTTTAAAGTAAAATATATTTTTTCATATATATAAAAAATATTATATTTATAAATATCAAATTTTAAATATCATATACTTAAATGCATAAGCATTGTGTTTTATATATATATATGATTATTTTTATTAAATGTTGTTGCTGACGTGTAACAGTGTAAATATGAAAGCCGGAGACTCTGGAGTTGGTAGCCTTATAGTTGGTCTTCTTAGTTGGTGGAATATATATATATTGCTATTTAATAAATAAAAAGGCATAAAAATTTACGATTTCAGTTTAGGCTTTGTTTGGCTAAGCTTATGAGATTCTTAAAAAACTCATTTAAGAGCACTTATGTAAAAGCTGTGGTTCATATGATTTTTTTTTGGGAAATTTACATACATACCACGAAATTCTTATGCATTTACATATTTCACACCCAAATTTGAATATTTACAAAACTAGCACTTTTCCTATGTAGAAAAAGGTGCATTTCACTTGAAAAAAAGTAACAATGGTGGTATTTTTGATGTAATAATAAAGATTTAAATGTTATTTAAGTAAAAATTAAAGTTTGGGTGTGAAATATGTAAATGCATAAGAATTGCGTGGTATGTATGTAAAGCCCCCCCTTTTTTTTTTGGCTGAAAAGTTGAGAATACCTGTTTGGATAAAATTAGCTTTTTAAATTCTAGCTTATACAGGAGACGTATTGTAATAGGAAATGCCAAAAATGCCCTTCATCTCATTATGAAAACTATTTCTACAAAAGTTACAATTACGAATTTAAGAAATTTATACTATTCAAAAATATATGCATCGTAATAGTTTACTGACAAAAAAAATTTTAATCATTCGCAAATTAATTTCTTTCTTCAAATATTTATAAATTATTATTTGAACCCCACTCTCTTCAAAAATCAACCAAGGAACTGAAGCATTAGAGAACGATAAGCGCCCCTCTAACGGCTTCTTTGATGAACGGTAAGCGCCCTTCTAACTACTTCAATTTCTTAGTGCTTCGAAAGAGGGCTGATCAGAACCGAACGGATCCATTGAATGCGGATAGTGACAATGACGAGTGGCAAGAGATCGTGATGGGGAATTTGAAACGCCGGAGGAAGAGGAAGATGAAGAGGAAGAGAATGAGTGGAGTCGCCTGCTGATGGGAATAGTTTGGCTCCCAATGACGATCCCTCGAAGAGTTAGAAGGTCGGCGACGTGTCGATGATGAAGAGGAGCAGAAGCATCTCGCTGGAGCCGAGGATGAAGGATTCCCGGTTCCTACCGATCGACAGGGTATGATAAGCCTATTGATCAAAACTCAAGAGATTGTTCCTTGGATCAAGATGTTCAAGAATTTTGCGATAAGGATCGTGGGAGAGGAGTGGGAGAATGGGGGCAATCACGACAATAGTTTTCCCAAAACGACGGTTTGTCGAGAAACGGAGGTAGGCGTCGCCTTAAAACCGAAGGTAAACTCCGCTTTTTATTAAACGGAGTTTACTAAAATCACTATTCAAACACTTATAAAAAAAAATACCACTCCCAAAAGCAAAAAGCACCAAATAAGCTTAAACAAATGGAGCCTTAATTTCAATGAACCTTTAATCCATAAACGTCATATTTAAATAGAAATTTTAAAATTTAAAATTAATTGCAAAAAAAAAAATCAGTTGATGAACAATGCATTATTTGATTAAGGAAAAACTATTAGGTCAATTCTCTTGATTTAACTATAATATATTAGATTTAGATATCATTTTATTCTTTAATTAATATTTCAAAATTTTATATTATATTTTTGAGATATAATTTGAGTTCATTTTAATTCTAATCGATCCACTTTTGATATTGATGAATTTGTCTTATCAAGACATTCAATTTAACTGTAAATTTTATTAAAATTAGAGTTTAAAAGATCTCAAACTTAATTCTAGAAGATTCTAATATTTATATTGCTACTAGATTCATGCCCAATCTGCATATTATTATTGTAGAGCATGCATATTTATATGGCTTAAATAACTAATCAACAAATAATTTTGAATTTGCTTCGAATTAAATTTGAATAAGCTAGAATATGATCATTCATGGTTGAGTAGACCCAACTTGAAATTATTCCAATTTCGACTTAAGCCAAAATGAGACTAAACTCCATATCACCCCTAACTCATATGACAACATATGGCTTATTAGGTTAGATTAAGGGTTTATTTTGGGATAACTTTAGTTTTTTGATAAGCTCGTTATAAAACTGTTGTGAAGAAAATAGTTTTTAAAAAAATTATTGCATATATTATAAATATTTTTTATTTTGAAAAAAATTCAAATAGTAGTTTTCTGACAGTCACCACATTCTAACATCTCTAATTCTTAAAAGTAATTTTTTATAACAAAATTTTCTAAAAAATAGCTAAAAAATTGATAGACAAATACAACTATAGTTACTTTTTGGCTGCTTTGTGAAATCAGAGCAGCCATAAAACTGTCATAAATACAATATAAATTGAAGAGTTGAGTCGCCCAAACTCAACCCAATTTGATAAAGCAAGTTAAGACATTGCACTCAAATTTAAATTTTAATCAAAATACCATATATAAATAAATGCCATATAATTTAAGCAAAAAAAATTCCTAAAATATTTTGAGTTTTTTTTTAGAATGAATCCAAAAGCATTGATTTTTTATCTTTTCTGACGTAGGAGAAATATAAAATTTTAATTTATTTCTTATTCATCTCAAAACAAAACAATATCAATATATATATATATATATATATATATATATATATATATATATATATATATATATATTGATATGATCCTAAAAAATTCTTAGAAGACTAATCATGCCGAGCAGTTTTAATCGAAATCAAATGGTCGAGATCATGTACTTAAAATATCATTGAAAACTTTGGGACATTAAATTGTTAAAAGCTCTCAAATATGGAGTGTTTATAGTCAAATCGAGCCCTCACGAGTTCCAACAAGCCAAAGATCTTACAATTCGATTTCATTTGAGCATTCAAATACACAAAATACATCATATGATCGAGGGAATCATCATGAGTCCATGGAAGTGGTTCGATTTTGCATGTATTTAGAGATGCTCCTCCAATCTATAAATACCCCTCATTCATTATATGAGGAGCAAACAAGAGAGAGGAGAGAGCTCTAAAGATCCTCCAAGATAATCGTATACCACCACTGCCGCCAACCACCGCCACGTCCGTACCCACCGCTGATCCTTGCCGTTATCTGGGTCTCCATCATGATGACTCTACCAATGATTGTTCCTCGATTTCTATTGTTCTCTCATTTCTACCGCAGTTTCCTCTGATTTCATGATTGCCACAGCTTCACCATCATTCGCTACTACAAGAATCACAACATGATTTGTCACATAGCTATTGTTCCTTTCATATACACGTAATCCCTAGATCCCAAACGATACATAGAAACTTTTAGGCAGTGGTTTTTTCCCTCTTCGAGGTTTTCACGAAAAATTGAGTTTTAGTTCACTTTTAAATACCTGTGTATGTGCTGGATATCACAACTAAGCTAAAGTGAAAACTTTTACTCTACCGCAACTGGTTTTCTAGCATATATATATATATATATATATATATATATATATATATTTGATCAGAAAAAATGGTAAATTATTATTTTTAATTTGTCCAAGTTGGGACTCTTTAAATTTTGGTACTACTCTTACATATGTGGGATTCAAAATTTAAATTAATGCTAATGCAATATAAAATTATCTGAAACAACTGTCATCCACCCCTACCTATCTTACGCGCAATTTTTTTAAAATATGTTAAAACCAAATTAGCTAATTGAGTATTGATAAAAAAATTTAAGACATACAGCCGCTTCAATTATCGGGCGCACGTACGCCGGAGACGACGCTGGCGACTGGCGTGGCTGAAGTGCGCCGTCAGGCGATCGGAGAGCGCCGCCTTCAATTATGGGCGATGCTTTGATGCGGGGAACCGGGCCGCCACTAATTTGACCGGTCGCGACATTTTTAGGGCCGATCGGCCCGACGGGCTTATTTCGGTTTTCCTAACTCGCCTCCAGAACGCCGACCGGTCCGACCGCTTCACCGAGCACCGCCCTCCGCCTTCTCGCCCGCCGTAGGTCTCACCGCGCATTGCTTTTTTTCCACCGTTTCACGACTTCTTCTAGGTATTTTTACTATTGCTATCACTGATCTCGCTATGCACTAAGTCGAGAGAACATGTTAAAGATTTCAACATATAGCATAAGTTTAAGTTCCACATTCATGCCATTGTTTGGGGAGTTGATATTATTCTTATTTTATAATGCTTACGAACACAAATATCAAATATGCTTCTTTGTCTCTACCATTTTGAAATGTCATTTTCTACATTTGGATTTCTTATTTCTTTTGCATTTCAGTTTTGTTAGGTGATGTTGCATAGGTATAACCTTGAAACTTTTATGATACAAGAAACTTATTCTACTAAAATTATCCTACTAAAATTATCCTACTAAAGTTTCTAGTATAATATAAAACTATGATAAAAGAAAAGCGCTTTAAAAGAAAATAGTAATGGTGTTATGAATGATATTATTGGTGTTTTTAATGTTGTTCCTAATTTTTTGAATGGTGTCCTCAATGTAATGTAAGTTGTAGTGATAAGCTTGTAGTGAAATTATTGTTGAAGTATTTTGGAGAGTAATCAAGTTTCAGCTACTATTATTTGTATTATTCACGAAAATTTGCAAGTGGATGATTTTTTGTTTTAGTTTCAGATTATAAGGAGATTCGTGTTGCTGAAAATCTAGAAAATGGTTCTATTATTTTCCTAATAAAATATTTAAAAGAAAATCTTGTTATATCTTCTTTGAATTTGGACAAGCATGATTGTATGGAGCTTGATAATGTGCAGAAAGTATTTTTTTGCTTAATAAATTAGTTTCTACCCTTCTTTAACTATTATTTTTATGGTACTGCTTAGTGATAAGCGTTTAATAGACAAAGAGGATTTGTCTTCTTATCAAATGGGATCTTCTCCTAAATCTATTAATAATGATGAGAAACTTTTTTGATGATGAATCAATGGATAATGAGACCGGTTTTCAAACTATTTTTGTGAAAATGAAAATTATAGTTTTAAAATTATCCTACCAAATCTACGTAGTAATCCTTTTTTTAACTAAGTAGTTCATTTTTATTAATAATTTATTTGTAATTTATAAGATTGTTGATACTTCTCATGTAGTCGAATTATTCTTCAAAAAAAGCACTTGTCTATGTGGATTTCCACTCATTATCTTAAGATTAATTTCCGCTTTTATTTATTGGATCCATTATTTATCATAATTGTATGTAGCGTAATTGTAAACAATAATCTTCTACTTTTGAGATCGATGGCGAGGAGCACCGCCACTAGACGTCGACGAGCAGTGGAGCCGCCCCACCAGGAGCGTGCACCTTCCGAGGTTCATCCTAGTATTGCCTCTACATGGGCATCGAGCCACCCCGTAAGTGAATTTGTTATTTGCAATGTGTTACCGCTACCTTTTATTTGGGACACTAACTTACATTTTTCTTTTCGTGAGCACCGATTTCGATCACATTTGCTTATGCCGGGAGTGGCCCATTACATGCACGAGATTCATCCGGCGCAGATCACTGCTGCGTGGAGTCGACGCTCATCCAGGATCATCGGTTTACCGCTTGGTTGAGATGGTCTACCTTTCCACCTCGCCAGTAGTGATGACCGCGGACGCGCGACGGCGATGATTCTAGGTCTACGATTGATGGACCACCTATCAGTCCATTGTGATTGGCGGGAAGAGATGGGACACTTGGCCCGATTCACGATGATTTGTTAGGACACCCATTACACGCGTGATGTATCATGACCATTTATCCAATATCGAACATTCGGGGATGGGCTGCACATGTTACATGCATGCCACCGAGGCAGGTGGACTTTCTACGAGTCATATGATAGAAACACGTGATGACTTCTTCCCACGCCGTCCGCTTATATTTTATTTCGATTGTTTCTTGCCGATACTGCTCTGAGGTCCACGATCTTACCACTCTTGGAGGATCGGATGATTTTAGCATGACAAAAGTGGAGCGCTTTGGCTCATCTATAGAGAGTTGCACGAGATTAGACCCACTGGCCAACATGGTCGGGTTGCCTACACCTACTTGATTTGGGCTTGGGAGCATATTCATGTAGTACTTTTACATGTCCCATATCCCGCAGAGCTGGTCGACGTATTTTGGTGCTTAACTACATTTCAAATTATGCATTTTTAAAGATGTTTAAACTGCAGCGTGGAATGACAAAGTATGCAATAGCCTTTACGAAGCGGTGAGAATGAGCTAGATGGTTTATGGACTATGAATCGCATTTAACATTGTAGCCTTAATACTATTATTTACATTATGTTTTAACATACTTTTATCATACGTGTAGGTGATCTGGGAGCCGTACAATGAGCAGATCAGAGCAAATCTATCTGTTGTATGCTTTGTGGGCTCTGACATATGGTTAGAGTCCCTCTTATCACCGGAAGAGGGTTGAGATTTACCGATGAGTCGGCCTTGGCCTTACTCCCGTAGAGTACTGCTTGACCCTAGAAAAAATGGTCGAAAGGTGATGCCGACGGTTGAGTACCACCGCACACATAGCCTTTTGGGAGAGTCCGGATTGCCTCCGATGGGTTAGATGAGGTCAGACGTAAATACCGCTATCGATCATACGCTTTCGGATCATGCTTCTTTGTACTTATTGGTCACCGATAGATCCACCACCACATACTACGCTAAAGTAGTGGAGCGTCTTTATGTAAGTTATGATATATAGGAAATATTCAATATTTTTAAAGTGATAATTTTTTTTTTTTGCGCCGGCGGTATCTCAGCGGCAGCGGGACATATTTCCGGCCATATTTGGTCTTTGTCGATGATCACCACTTACGATGATGTCGATAGATCTGAGGTGATATCGAGAACCTTGATCGGCGGCGTGTACATATAGGCGACACACATACGGATCGGTGCACGAGAGGGTGTCGCCGCGGCATGGAGCGCCGGTCCATACATCGTGATCCGGGTCCTTCGCCCGTAGCGAAGCTAGTTCCTTCATTACGCGATCCGGGCCATTCACGTATCGCGGCGATCCGGCCGTCACATATCGGCCGTCGTGTCGACTTCGCGGCCACCTATATTCACATCGCGATGATATATGTCGTCGCAGGATGTTGTTACAGAGAGCGGCATCACTACGTGATCGTCCATCTCGTCGCGACCGGTACACACAGGGTGGTGCAATCTGTCACCGGAGGTGTCTCGCGGGGTAGGGCTTAGGAAAGTGTAATACGTACATTTGCCTTTTGATTCATTACAAGCGACATAGTCATGTACATGTTAACCTTGATTATGACATAATAAATGTTTATAAGTTTTGTTTCTAAATTTTTTTTTGTACATATGTTAATGTATTTACTTAAAATACTCATCGTTGGTGCGATTATGATATCTGCGGTTATTGATTTATTAGCCTATTTAAGTCAACAATCCAAATAAGTCAATTATAAATATTTCTTTAATATCTTACAGGCATATAGGAATAGCCCAAAGATTAAAGTATTGCGACTATTAAAGTCCTTTGTTGATATTCTTCCAAAAGATTGTTTCCAGGAATAGTACCCCATGAGGTATGAAGAAGAAAGATGGCAAAAATAGAAAATGTTTAACCAAAAGTCTAAACTTTAACTTGCGTGTTTAATTACGCCAAAATTCGGAGATAATCGCTCAAAGAAAGTTTTTTGTGAGATTACACGCTCAAAGATATCAATAAAATGAAACGACTTTTTTACCCTCCTTGTAGTTAATCGGATCGATACGGCCCAAATGAAGTCGAGCTAGTCGCTGATGGTGGGCTTAGTCTTGAAGCAGTTGTTCGATTCTTGCTTGCCCGATTCTTGGGCGGCGGCTGATCTTGAAACCAATGCTAATGCTTGATTATCGAAAATCCGGTCCGTTTGACCTTCGGGCTGCAGAAAACATCATCTCTTTGGGTATTCATCAATGAACCGAGGTGCATTTGTGCTTAAGTGTTGGGTTTGGATAATGATTTAAGTATATAAGAACAAAAATAGTTAGTATTTTGTATCATATCAAATTCTTTTCATACAACATTTTAGAAGCCTTGCAAACATATTCCATCCTATCGAAGTTGGCACATTTAATTCCCATTTGAGCACATAAACATACACTAATAACCCAATTCATTTCACAAATGGACAATAAACAAATGTTCATTATCCGTAGTTGGTTAACTTGTACATGACTATGAAGTTGGTTATCAAACCAAAAAATAAAATGTAGATGCAGAGACATTGTCCTAAAACCAACACCATATTACTCTCTTGTTGTCCTCAGTGCATGCTTGCCCGGCATATATGTCGGCGTCAGCAGCATCGGTGGCCCTCTACCATCATTACGACGAAAGAATCTCAAATAAATTAGTGTCAATATTGTAAAATCTTGAAAGGGAAAAACAAGCATTGTCTATTGGAAAATATCTGGTCATTTGTCAATGTTATGGGGCGATGACTGTAGTGACGGATATTTTGCATATGCTACAAGTTACGCTACTTGAACTGCGTTTTCATCCATTGTGTTTACATCTATTCGTTGGTAATTGGGCGACCTTCTGCGAAAGTTAGGAAGCGTGACTAATCCATCCTCTTCACTGAAAGATGGCCAATCAGAGCGATCTGGTAGAGTATGAAATTCATTTATGTATGTCAGCTTATACAGCTGCAGAGTGTAATACTGTGACACGCACGTGAGATGGTTTAACCGTCAAAATCCCAATGCGACAATGACATGTGGGCATGGACAATGATATATGATTGTTACACCACAATTACAAACACAGAGCCATTATCTAATAAATCAACTCGAGCGATGTGGACCTATCAAAACACGCATCTCATGTGGGTTTATATTAACGAGTTGAAATGCCTACCTCCCTTTCGGTCATTTGTATAAGTGTGGAGAACCTCGGGTATAAATAGACAAGTTTACTTCCTCTTCAGTAGCGGTGGATAATCGTTTCATGAACAAAGCTACTAAGTTATAGTAGATAGCGTGATTAAACCGGTTGGTAAACCGTGCCGCTTGATTACACCGTTAAAGCACTCAGATGCATTCGTTGTCATTGTCCCATAACGCATACCACCATCGTTACAAGTGACCATTTTCTGAGGTCACGCTCTAAGCCAATTGTATGCTTCTTCTTCACATTTTTAATGTCAGCATCAAATGGTTGAATTAACGAACATCATCGGTGTTACGCCATGTACATCTTTTGGCGCATACAAACTCAACATCGGCAATTCCTGTGCGTCACGACTTTTTAAAATTCTCGCAAATGACGAATGCCTATCGCGCCCAGGAAAAATCTCTTTGCATCCACGCAAAAGACCCGGATGTTTATCGATATTATGCATAAATCCGTCTACTAGACACCGGGTAACATATCATGCACACAAACCAAACCGAATCAACATTTTCGATTCCACAACAAAAATAAGGAAACAACCCATTATTGTCGATACTGGCGTTAATAATGTGCCACGATACTTGCCCAACAAAATGTACCATCTAAGCTTAAAGCAGTCTGCGAACTCCATCCCGGTATTGAAGGTCCAAAGCCCAAAAGTCTCAGCGTTGCGTCTTGGTAGGGAATTTTGTAGGCGTAGCGGTAAAGTAGTAGAAGCGATTGCATATAAAGGCGAGTCCTGTAGGACTCTTCCCGATAGAATATTGCTTTTATTGCCTTTAGCCTTGCATCCCATGCTTTCATATATGAAACTTTAACATTAAATTTTGACTCCATCCTACCTATAATCTCTCAGGTTTCAAATCAATCGGTGCACGATCCAGTTTGATGTAGTATGCTATGAAACACTGTCGATGACCGGATGAACTTCTTGCATTGACACATCTATGATTTTCACCAACTTTTGATATTCTCCAAGCACCCCTAATCATCCGATCTTTCAATGTAGCGCCAATTCTGGGGCCCTATCGTCTTTGCACCGTGTAGTTCTTACGGTTAGAGAACTGTTGAATTGTACATTATTTACTATGGACCACCCGACAATAGCAAATTGCAAACTCCGTTTACTTGCAAAACACATACCTTCGGGAATGTCATTTGGAATTTCAATTTCATCATTTAGGGCAGTTTCGTCAGATGGGCCGTCAAAGTAAACATCGTTGTCCCACTGCCGCGTAGTTTTACACATCCGGACATACTCGTTTGTGGACAACATTTGACTCTCACTGTCAACATTGCGAAATGAGTGATTTCTCGAGTATGGTATCTATATTCTCGAATGCGGTGGCTTCAACGGACAGTCATCTAATACCCTCGGACTCTACTTGACCCTTACTCATAGTCGATACTCATCTCCAGCGGCACTCGGGCACATACGGTTCATCGAGCGGTGAAAGCGCATCATCATAACTTAAAGTTCGGAACTAATTATCATATTAATTGTTACAAGTTTAATCGGATAAATTATGACAATAAACACGGGAATAAACTCGAATGCGTTGTATCCCGGATGTTCTTGTCGATGAAATCCTGCGTATCTGTTAGCGGTATATCTACTGACCTTACTAGGATCGGTGATGTGGATGCAATATTAACATCTTCCACCGACATACAACACCAACATCGGCGGAAGCTTAGTGTAACTTCACAAACGTCATCGTCAGATATGACAGACGCTATAAATCCGCTACCCACTGGATAACGACCTGTTAGAGTGACAGTGTGGCGCTCCGGATCGATGTGCAAGCTTCTCATAATTCGTTGCTTCAATGCCAGTAAGGTGCTCATCTGACGGGAACCTTAATTGGACGATTTCGACCTCCCACATAACTTGGACTGAATTGCTCATCGATACTCAGTTCGCCTCCATAGAAAAGTATTAGGGAAACAAATTCTCTATTCATCTTGCACTAAAGTTAGGGGTGAGAAATTAGCTCGAAGATCGTGACTCGCTCGAGTCGAGATCATTTCGAAATAACGAGCGAGCCGATTTCGAGCGAGTGTGGCTCGAATTTTGAGCCGACTTAGCCGACGGCTTCCTTCATGAGCTTCATGACGGATCGAACGAGCAGGCGCAGCCCATGACGGCCGTCCGATTAATTCGGTGATCTAAAAAAAAAATCCTATTCTAATTCGTCTCGACCCCGAGGCGACCTCTTCTCACTTCTCACTTCTTCGGTTCTCTTCTCCTTCTCCTCCGTTCTCTGTCCGTGATAGCTTACATTGCGGCGTCTTCGCGTCTTGCTTCGAGGATATCGTCGGACCGTCGATCGATTAGTGTTTGGTTTGCTTGATTTGATCGATTGGTGGGTATCCTTGTGTGTGCTTGGTTTGCTTCCTTGCTCGAAATACTTTCGATTTTCTTTCATTTCGATTACGTAAGTATTTCATGGAATCATTATGTTGGTTATTTCAATTGTTTACATTATTCCATTATTTGAGGTTACTTTATTGGATTTGGGGATGTTTAGGTTCTTTAAGCATTCATGCCAATCATGCGTATCTATGTTTTTTTTGGGGACACAGGGGTACTTGCAATTTCTTGGGGTTTGTAACGATTTTATGTAAGCATCATAGCCCGTGGCATTAGGTTGTTTTAGTTCTAGTTACGGTCTGGTTTGTAAGCTTCAGAACCATTGTTGCCTCACTTTCCCTGCTATGGCTCATGGTCGCTTGAATGTCAGGCGCTTGCATTTGTATTTGTTTCATTTCCTAATTGTATTTGTTTCACTACCGTAATGATCTTTGCTCCTCGTTGAATGTCGTGTCTCGCCCTCACCGCCTAGAGGAACTGGCTAGGGTTTTTCGATTGCTGTTGCCTCATGCCTATTGGAGGTTATTTGTTGCTATGAAGGTTGTTTACTTGTTTCGTGCGTCCATGGGACATGTTATGATGTTCACATGCCTTTCCCGCTTTAGACTTGGTTGTTCTGATTGTTGCCTTGTTGGTAAATGTTGTCATGTTGATAGATGTAGATTTCTTGGTTGTAAATATATGGGGATCTTTTATGTATAATCCAATCTTTAAGCAGATTTCTTGGTTGTTTTAAGTGATTCTATGCATTGCTTTTGTTTCATTTCTTATAGACACAATGGCAAGTCCTCCTCAAAGTAAATCTATTAGTTTTTCAAGTGACGCAAGCTTACCTATTGATGATAATACAACAACTCAAAATGAGAGTGTGGGTGAAATAAGCGTTAAGATCGGGTAAGAGACAACGATCCAAGTTTGGCAACACTTTGAAATTATCAGAATGAGAAGGGAAAAATGGTGCGTAAGTTTAAATGTAATTATTGTGTTAAATCATATGTGAAACAAAAAACTGGAACCACATCTAAGTAGACACTTCAAATCAAATCACTATAGCAAGGTTGATAACAAGTGGAAAGAAGAAAAAAACTATTTGATCCAAGAGGATTTAGAGGAAACCGTTCAATATCTAGTTTATGTGTTTCCCGCCTATGATCATTCTAGAATAAAGAATATTGTGGCTAAGATGATTATTGTTCATGAATATCCATTTATGATAGTTGAACATCTATGGTTCAATATTCTGATGAAATCGATGAATCCAAATTATCATAAAATTTCAAGATTTGGCATCAAAGAGGAGTGTATGAAAGTTTATGAAGTCAAAAAAGATAAGTTGAAAAAAGTTTGAAAGTTGTTGAGAGAGTTTCATTACTAGGATCACTGGACTTCAAATCAAACAATTGGTTATATGTGTCTTACTGTGCATTACATTAGTTCTGATTGGAAATTACAATCTAGGATAATTAGTTTCATTGATTTGGATCCTCCTCATAGTGGGTGATTGAGGCAAGTTTGTTGCAGTAGGGGTCTACAAGAACAAAGTTAGTACCATAACTTTGGACAATGCATCATCTAATGATGTAGCGGAAATCAAAGCTTTATTCATTAGAAGATCGGTTTTCTATTGATGGGTGATTTCTTCCATGTTCGATGTTCTCATATTTTAAACTTAATGGTGCGGGGATGGGTGAAAGAAATCAGTTCAATAACGAAAGGGTAAGAGAGTCTATTTTATTTATAAAAGATCTCGTGTACATAAATTTGGAGAGATAGCAAGACAGATTGGCTTATCCACATCAAAGGCACTTTGCATTGATGTGCCAACTGGAACTCCACATACAAGATGTTAGAGTGCTTTTATTATAAGAATGTGTTTCTGAATATGCTTTCGTGATCAATTATATATGGTTGCCCTCGAGAAGATTGGGTTAATTTTGAGAAAGTAAGAGTGCTTGATTTTTCATCGCATTCTTGAAATTTTTTTGGTTCATCCTATCTACGTGAATAGATTGCTTCCCAATCTAGTTCTAATCAAGAGAATATTGGATCGAGAATGCTCATCTAGTACTATTTTTATTTCAAACATGGCAAGTAGCATGAAGGCTAAATTTGATAAGTCTTGAGAGTGTTCATTATTATTTTGATTGCTTGCATTTTAGATCCAAGAATGAAACTTTTTTATCAATTACTACTACCCCCAAATTTATGATGTTCACATTGTGAATGAAGAAGAACCAAAACAAAACTTTTTTGAGCTATACTCTTATTATTACGTTGATATGCTACGCAAAGAAACTAAGCATCCACCTCTCAATCAGAAGAAACACATTTGAAGGTGGTAATGCTTCACATGATGATTGATTGGCGGGTTTGTATGACTTCATAGATTCTCGGCCTCTTAGTACCAGTGTCGATCGGAGATATACCTTGATGAAGCATGTGTGAAATGCCCAGTTGAATTTGACATTTTGGAGTGGTGGAAAATGTATGAAATATAAAACTCTCTCAAAGATGGCCAAAGATATTTTACCATCCCGGTAACCACCGTTGCTTGAATCGACTTTTAGTCTGGTGGTGGGTACTAGCGATTATAGAAGTTCAATTTCACCAAGAACATTAGATGCTTTAGGTGTATGTGGATTATGCATATAAATCATCAAAAGATCCATTGGTAATATTATCTTACTTTTTTATTTTATAGTACAATTCTCTCTCTCTTCTATTCATATATGAGTTTCTTTTTAATCTATTGCAATTTGTTCGATGCTTTAGTGGAAGAGAACTTGGTTATAAATGTACCTGAAAGCTTATCCACGGAATCAGATATATGAAAATCAGGTGATATCATTTCAGTTATGCTCTCTTTATTTTTGGAGACTTTTTCTATACATACTATTTGATCATTTTTTGTGATTGTTTGTATATATTTTGGAGACTATTTTCTTTCAGAATGTAGGCTATGTAAGATCACATTATATATTTGTCGCTTCGCTTTTAATATTTTTTCTCTCGATAAAGGGCGTATGGCTATATGATGCCCAATGATAAAATTGAACCTAGATTGATTAATGGAGGCTTTCGTGATTAATTTTATACTAATAGTGAAATGATTTGGTCGATGATGATCTAACTTTGAGGCCATTTCATCGCTTAAAGTGACATAATAAGATATTACTGATAGATATTGATATGTAAGTTTCACCTAGATTTGAAATTTTTGTGTTTCATCTTACATTCTTACTATATTTTATCCATCGATGCATGCAATAATATAAAAATTTTGGGTTGCAATTTTATTTTGACTTTACAAACCTATTTTGTTTCATCTTGTCATCTTCCATGGACCATAGTTACAAATTTACAATCTTACTATATTTTATGTACTAATGCATTCTACATTCTTACATGATTTGCATTCTACATTTTGCTTAGTTAGTCACCCTAAAAAAATAAAGAACTCAACCCGCTTTTTGAGGGCACAAGTCATGAGGTTACCATTTATAAGATTTCGAGGAGAGACTATTGTAGCAAAATGATTTAGCCAATTTTCATTCAAGATTATGTTGAGCTTCCCATGCGTATACTATCTTGTGATCATATATTCATATGTGGTTGTCTAATTGTCTTATTTTTGGTGGCCTTATAGTGATAGTCTTGGCTTGGAGATTTCTACATTCTTACATGGTTGTGTCATTGTGTGTTGTCTTTGCATTTTCCCTTTGTAGTGTATGTATTGTCTGCTGATCTGCTCAGACTGATCTAGCCTCTTTCACTCTTTGGGAATTTGGAGAGTTTTTTGTTTGCCTCTAGGCTCTAACCTTGAGTCTTGACAACCTTGTTCTATTGTTCCTTTTGGGCCTCGCCGCTAGTTACGCTGTTTATTCTGTGTAACTGTGGTTGGATTTGTATCGTGTAAACTTGTGTTGGATTTTTTAGTTGGACTTGGTTATTTTTTGTTGGTTGATTGGTTCACTTGGTTTATTTCGAATTTGGATCACTTGGATGTGGGTGTGTTTGTGGTGGTCGTTGGGTAACCCGTGTTTTTTTGGCTTGATGGTTTCTTCTCACGCTCGCCTGGCTCTCTACTCATCCCGTATTCGCGTTTCGGTCATCATGTTGCGCTTTTGTTATTTTGTTGTTGCTACGCCTCTCTGGCTCTAACCTTGTAATTGTCGCGGTTGGATTTATTATCGTGGTTGGACTTGGACCTGGTTATTTTGGTCGTGTTGGTTGATTGGTTCACTTGGTTGGCTATTTTGAATTTGATCACTTGGATTTGATGGGTGGATGTGTAACATGTGTTATCGGCCAGGTGGTTTTTTTGTTATTTTGTTTGGTCATTATTTGCGCGGTCAGCTGGTCGCGCTTTTGTTATTTTGTTGCCTTGCTACTTGCCTCTAGCTCTAACCTTGTAATTCTGTTGGATTTATTATCGGTTTGGACTTGGACCGCTATTATTTTTGTTGGTTGATTGGTTCACTTGGTTTATTTCGAATTTGGATCACTTGGATTTGGATGGGATGTGTAACATGTGTTATCGGCCTACCGGGTGTTTTTTTTGGTTATTTTGTTGTCATTGGTGCATGATGTCATTTCGCTGTTGCCTTGTTTTGTTGTGTGGAGCCGTGGAGGATATGAGATCTAGCTTATCATGAAGTATTTTTTTGCTTTTTAATTTTCGATGATGAGAAGAGAATATATTTGTAATTCATTTGTTTTTTTTCATTACTACCAAGCCTCTCATTGGATGCAAGCAACCTAGAGCCTTTATTCTGCTTTTCGACTCCACTATATTAATGCATCATATTTTTGATTTGTGAGATTTTGTCACTTTTGCAAGGGATTTATTTTTCTATCTTTAAGGGCTTTGGCAACCTAGAGGTTGAGCATTCAATTATTGAAGTAAAATATAAAATTACAAATTTTCGCTAATGCTTGAAGATGGATATTACTTTCTCTCTCGACTCAGTCCCACAAACAAATTTATATAAGTTTGTGATTTTCCGGCTTAAAATGCAATATTATTTTGTCATTTGTCAATTGTCAATCCTTCTTTGCTATGAATTGAATCAATGAATGTCGCTCCACGCTGACGATGTAAGCGATGGAGGCAAACTTAATTACAGAAGTTATGTGAAACAACCGAGTTTTAATTTGTACAAAAGAAATCATGTATTCATGTAAATGCCTTTATGCTCGTGATTCTGACACACTCTAAGAATTATAATCAAGTTCAATGGAGTAATTTTCTTTTGTATGTTGTTATGTCTTAATAAATTATAAAATGGCTAAGTAATTTTCGCTGCATTTGTTGTGGTAATAAATTATAGAATCAAGTTTGATAACTCCATTGCATTTGTGAGCTCAATTGTTTATAGTTAATGCTTTTACAAAAGAAAATAGTGAAGAATATAGTGAATGAAATGCTTAGTTGTTGATTTTATAATTAACTTGCTATTATTATTTGTGATTTGTCAAGAAAAGATTTGTAAAATTTAAAATTAACTTGCTATTAATAAGAAAAGTTTTATTTATTCTTTTTGTTTGTTGGCTATTTTAATAATAATGTATATTGTCTAGTGATTGGTGAAATTATCAAAGTAATTAAGTTTATTATTATATTGTTATTTTATTTTCTTTTAGCAAATTATTTGTTAAAATGTTAATGGTTTACCGAATAATATTTGTTTGTTCTTGTCTTCTTGATCAAACTAATTTGAATATAGGTGTATATCAATTTTTTTTCCTTTATAAATCTAAAAGAATGAAAAAATGTAAGTCATCTTAAGTAAAAATGGTTTAAATGGATTTTTTTTCGAGCCAAACGAGCTTTTGTATCGATTGAACCCGAGACGGACGACAGCCGGGAAATCACATTCGAGCGGATCGAGAGCTCGATCGACTGATCACTCGAACTCGAAATTTCGAGCGACCACGAATTAATTTCGAGCGATTTCCGAAATTTAATTAATGGCTTTCGAACTAACTAAAGTTGACTACTAAATGAGAGAGGAAGTAACCGTCAAAAAAATAAAGTTTCTATTTAAGCGGTGGAAAAAAACATGCCAGAAGTCGGAGGTGAGATCTGCTGGCAGGATCGACCTGCTCCTACGCGAGAGCGAGTTCTGGCGGAGAGGAGGAAAACCGAGGCTGGGGCGATCATCGACGTCAAAAACGTGGGCCCCCAATTAGTGGGCGATTCGATTCGGTCTCACCGCGCCGATCAAGCGATTAATTGCTTTACCATCATGACTCTAATTTTCGCGTGATCGCCATTTCCGTCGCCCAAGAATCGGCGTCACTATTCTTAAATTTTTTTTTATCAATACTCAATTAGCTAATTTCAGTTTTAACCGTACCTATTTTAAAAAAATTGCCTCTTTACGCTACGAGGAAGTCAGCACAGATCTTAATTGAGTGCAGAGCACAAATATACAAATAAGGATTCAACCTTTTTTTTCTTTTTTTTTAAATTACCATGATAATTGGAGGGTACTATTTTAATTTCCAAACATCTACATAATGTAAAAAAAATAATTTAAAAAAAATGATCACAACCGTCCAAAATGTATTGCATGATTAAGATTTGAGAACTTTATTCTCGAATTACGATAATAATTGGAGAGGATCTAAATACCATTTATAATAATGACATAAGTAATTTATCTTTCAAATCTACACATGCAATGAAATTAATTTTTTATTTAAAATGAAATTAAAATTTAGGTGTGAAGAGGAAGAAAACTTCTAACATCCTTCCTCCTATTCAAGGGATCACCCTACAGTAAGTCGCACCCATACCTTTTGTAAAGAAAAATAAAAAATATTTATCTATATATAATAAATGCATAAATTTATACTTTCTCCATTTTTTTTTTAATTCCATAAAACTTTGATTTTATTTTAGGCTGATGAGCACTCGAATATAGCCCTTGAAATTCTTTATAAGAAATTTAATAAAAACTTTGTTATGAGAAATGGCCATAAATCATTAAATAAGTATGAAGATTTGTGAGGTATGTAAAGATTTATGCTCATCAATGAAACATAATTTGGGAGATTTACATACAATCACACCGCTTTTATATATTTATGGATTTAATATCTAAATATTAATATTTAATTATATAAAATCAAATAATTTAATTGCATTAAAATATATACATGGAAAAAATATTTTTTTTCACATCAATAAAGTTAATATCTTTAATTTTTTGATGTAATTTAAAATTTTAGATTGTATAGAAGTATATGTTAAATATGTAAATACATAAGAATTACAAAAAAATTATGTAAATCCTCCAATATAATATTACAAAATATCTTTGACATAAAAATTAAAATCGAATTTTTTTAAATCATGAAATCAATTCGCACCCCGCATGCACTCGAACCCTCATCTCCTCCTTGAGAGCTTCGCTCCTATTCTACGGGATGTTGTATCTCCTTCTTGAGAGCTTCGCTCCCATCTGATGGGACGTGATGTCTCGCACTATTTCAATCAGATTCAATAAATTAGATTTTATAAGTTAAACTCAAAATGAGAGATTTACGGTTCAACAATTCAATTGAAGATGAATTAAATATCATAATAATTATTTTTATATAATTAAAATAATATAATAATATAATAATTATATTTTTCATAAATTTAATCTATAATATTTAAATTGAGAATTCTTCACTCACTCATGAATATTTTGAATAAGAATCTAAATTTTAAGAGAGATATATATATATATATATATATATATATATATATATATATATATATATATATATATATATATATATATATATATATAGATTTTATTTTTAGCTTCTAATAAAAATTAAAAATTAAAAATTAAAAATTGAACAATAGTAAAACCAACTGATTCTTCAAAAATAGATTCAGTTCACCAATTTAATTGCTTTTGACAATTTTGAAAATTAAAATTAAATTTGGATCATTTTCAGTAAAAATAGCTTAAAAGAAACTTATAATAGGAATTATCCTATTTCCGTCATAGTACATATTCTCAAGTCCACAGATGCCCGCAGATGCAATAAACTCAATTTCTTTCATTTGTTTAAACACTCCATTACATAAATTCAAAAGAGATTGTTTTGGGAAGGAGAAAAGTATTCTCATACAGAAACTCAAAATAACAGACAATTATTCTCAAAGAAATCAAAACCTTTCTCCCACCTTCCCTGTCCTTCAATATTAGCAAACCTGAAAATGCTCCTCAAACTGGTCTCTAAAAACCTTGAGAATGTCACGAAGCACAACAATGCCGACGAGGCCATAGTCTTCCTCCTCAACCACCCACACATACCCAACTCTGTGCGCCAAAGCCTGCACCATGACCGCCACCAAGGAGCTCCCCGGATGGCAAACAATGGCTTCCTCCGACCTGCGCCCCATCCTCGAAGAATAGCTACCTAACCTCCTCAATCTCCTCGGCACCTTCCTCATCTCTCCTTCTTCGTCCGAAGAAGACGATGTCGAAGATGAAAACACCGTGAGACCACCTCCATTAGCTCAACCATCCCCTGCATGCCTTTCTTCTTCAACAGAGACTTCAAGGCCCGAACTGCGGCGTCAGGGGGAGAGGTGCACCAGTCAATGTAGGCCATGAAATCGCCGGCGGTGAGGACGGAGAGCGCAGCGGCGACAGACTCGTCGCAGCCTGTGAGGGTGGAAGGGGAGATCTCGCCGATGAGCTTGCGGTCGTCAGTAACGACCGCGACGGAGGTTTGTTCGGCGAGGGCACGGTAGATGAGGGGGAGGGCGGAGAGGGCCGGGTCGTGGTGGTGAACGGCGAGGATGTCGTTGGAGCGGACAAGGCCGAGCTCTGTTACGGTGCAGGCGGCGATGGGGGAGAAGATGGAGATTGAGTTAAAGAAGAAACGGGCGAAGTCTTCCGGTGTCAGCCAGCAGAAGATACCGGAGTAGTGAGGCTGGAGCTTCTTGCGGGAGCGGATGGGAACTAAAAGAATGTGCGCACCGCCTAGGATCAGGTCCAGAGCATCAAGAATTCTGAAAACAGAGACAAGATCAAATTTTGATCAAATAAAGTGATTTCAGGTAAGAATTGCGTTATTCTATACTATCCCTCTTTTGGAAGAGGAAAAAATTAATTATCATTTAACTTCGCAAGAAATAAATAATGCGAATTCCATTTGAAGATATGAACTGCTTCATCTATTAAATATAATTTTAACTGGCAACCGAACCCAAATCGATGACGATCTAAACAGGACCGCTGATTCAGCCAAGGAATCCAATCAAAGCACGGCAAATCGACGGTCAAAGAAGTATCTTTTCCAAGAAGTACAAAATAAGTACCTCGAATTCGATTCAACGCAGCGCACGAGGGCAGCTGACTCCTTCGATAGGAGAACGGAAACGGGATTCTTCAGGGCGGCCGCCGGCGACGAGATGTTCTCCTTGGCGCAGAGATAGCAGAGAATATCAACCATGCATATTTTTCCAGCGCAGGATTTCGCCTCCGGCGTCGATCTATCGGAAGTCCACACGCTTACGTAGGTCTCTCCAGGTTGACGGAGGGCGAACAGGGCTTCGCCGACGGTGGTGGAGATCGGAAGCGATTTCAGCGCCGGCTTGCCGATGCAGAGATCGGATAGCTCATGAGACAGGAGGCTAACTGCCATACACTCGCGAATAAACCCTAAGGTCTCCGGAAAGGATGCGGTGTTAAGGAAATAGAGAAGGAATGGTGGTGGGGGGTTTGAGAGAAAGGGATGAGGGGTTTATTTATATTTATAGAAGATGTATGGAGGAACAGTAAGGGAGAGATGGGAGCCTTGGGAGGGGATTGAGAAACGAAATATTATTTAAGAAAAACAAATATACTGTGATTGTCTTGACTGTACTTGAACTTTAAATTGGGCCTTTGAAACAAATCGCGTTGGGCTGGATATTAGTTATGATAATAGATAGATAAATATATCGGAAAACTATAATCATAATATTTTGATGTAAACTAGATTAAGATAAACTTAGAATCAAGGATCTTTTTTATAATTTTTTAAAGATTAAAACGAGATATTTTTGCTTTTATATATATATATATATGAAATTAAAACGTAGTTTTAAAAAGTACACTATTCAAACGAGTATCAAAATCAGAAATTCACATTTTCAAATGCAAAACGTACTAAAAAAGCCCTCCCAAACGAAGCCTAAATCTTTTTTTAAATTATTATTTAAAAAAAAAATTTACTATACTAATTTGAAAATAGATCTAATAATTTTTGGAGTATTTATATATATATATAATGCACAATATATAATATTACATCAAAAACAATATTAATATTAATTATTTAAAGTGAAATATATTTTTTATATAAAAAAAATGTTATTTTTATATTATTATCTTCAACATATATTTGATATTATATTTGATATTAGGAGGATTTACATACATACCACTCAATACTTATTTTCTTATCTAGCTTCTAAAATATTTTATTTATAAAACTAACACCTTAATTTTATTAACATCATAAAATACCTCTCTTTTAAGAGAGAATATTATGTGAGGTGTCAGGATATAATTTTGTATCTGGGCATCAAATCAGATACAGACATTTGATAAAATATAAATTAATTATAATACTTAATTTATATTTTATCAAGTGTGTAATATCTGGAGCACGTAATATTGAGTTATTTGTAATCCAGAAGCATTTCATTGCTCTAACAGTTCAATGCTCTTTAAACGCAAGCATTTCCTCCTGGAAAACACTAAGAACCACTCTCTTGAGACTATAAACGAACTTTACCAGGAGTTGTTCTGTTGCTTGGTGTTGGAGTTCTCAATATCGTCGGGTTTGGCGGTTTTGTGCTCCCAAGACGATAGGTCTGTGCGATTGGCTGCCGGCGATGGAGAAGAGAAGACGGACTCACCGCCCTTAGTTCGGTTGGTGAGGACAGATAGTTCTTGCATTCGATTCTCTTGAGTGCACTACCTTAGCGGGTGAAAAGAAACGGGGGGCTGACACTTGTGGACTCGGGGTTATCAGACTCGCCCGGAGATTAGTCATTCGCAAAGTTGTATACCATAAAATGAGTAAAATTAGAAATGAATATCCGTCAGATGTAAATTTTATATATCATAGGTTCATGAGAGTAATATGATCTACTATAAAGGGATGAGGCTTGGACGAAATGGCTGGTATTTTTCTATAGGATTTCAGAACAGCGTGGCAGCCATCTGCTAGTTTTAGAAGCAATTATAACTCCTTTATTTTCTATAATTTCAATTTGCATCTAATTTAGAATGAAAATAAATAGAAGAATTAGGACCTCTTTATAATTTTTTTAATATGAAATAAATACTAACGCTCTTTTTTGTTTCAAATATTTTTAATTCTTATATCTTAAAAATTTAATTAATGAATTGAGTTTGACTAAGTATTAAATTATGATTTTTTAATGACAGATTATTACAAACAGAGTTCGGATATAGTTCTATGTTCAGATTCTAATAATATAATGTCATATGATGCTCAATTAATATATAATTATTATATATTAATTATAAAAAAATTATAGAATTAAAATTTCTAAAGAAATATTTAATTGAGAAAAACTAGCTCAAAAAATATAAATTTAATTTAAATTTGGGCATGCAAATAGTTTTCGCATGCCTGCATTCACTCAAATTCATCTGATTTAAATAATAATAATAATAATAATAAAAGAGTTTCGATGTTGGGCGAAAATGAGGACAATTTTACGTTTTAATATTTTTGATGACCGGTTATGGCTGAAATTTATGCAAACTTTATTAATATTTTGAAGAGTGTCGGTCCAGACAACAATTTCAGGCGAAGATCAAAAGGAATAAACCGTAATTTATAAATTGGAACGACATTTTACCAAACTTTGCACCGGCCTTCAAATTTCCTTTACAGTCATGTGGATGAGACCAAACAAATTTAATGTGAGAACCCGAATTAATTAACCTTATTTATTTTATATCTTAAATATGCTTATAATATGTTATAACTTAAAAATAAACAAAAAAAAAATCAAATCTAAATCTCAATTTCACGATAATTATTTAACTTAATTTTTAAAATGAAATTAAAATCAAAGTAAAATATAAGTTTTAAAATAAAAAATATACATATATATATTTTTTTGAAAAATTAGAGCCCAATCGTATTGCTCAAATGAGGTAGTTACATCAATGTAAACAATACATAATGTAGAAGAAATAAAGAAAAAGGGACTGTTGAACAAAGATAAAATTAAAGCAAAAGGATGCTCGAAACATCAAAAACAATAACATTTTTTTTTTAAGAAAAATTAAGGGTTTTGCCGAATTTTCATTTCAAAAGAGAAGATAAAAAAAATTACAATGGACTATAGAAAAATTGAAAAAGAAAACCGTTTAGGAAGGAGTAACAGACCTGTGGTAAAAATAAGGATAAAAATAAACTCTACTCACCTGGGCTAAGAATAAGATTCTCAATGCAATCTGAGAAACATTTTTTCCTTAAGAGAAAATAGGTCCCATAAATATGAAAAGGAAGCCAACCTCGCCTTCTCGGTGGTCAAAACTACCCTCTAAGGTATCCATCCAACTTGCACAAGAAAAAGAAAATCCAGCTGGAAGAAAAGAAAGAAACAAAGGGGAATACCCGGTTGCAGAGATGACCTCTAGGATGAAGATGATAGTAAAGCGTCAATGGAGACCAATAGAATTTTCATCATCGACCCGGTGGGCGGCAAGAACTAGCAAAAATTCCTTCCAGGCAACAACATCCAAAAACCAGAAAAAAAAGAACAATTTATGAAACGAAATTCCTAGATTTGTTCAATAGTTGGCGCACATGCACTGGCTAAGTAGGGTTAAACTTCCATTTTCTCAACTTGAGAGCTTCAACAGATATGATCTGTGATAATATGGAAACATGCAAAGTAGAATCTCCTCCATGAAACCTGCGATTCCTTTCCTTTCAAATATGATAAATAGTAATAGCAATGATAAGAAAACCATGTCTTTTAAGAGCCTTACGACCAAAGCCATTAATAGAGCTAAGGACTTGATGAAGGGTGTGTTGAATAAGAAAGAATGAACCATTATGTAAGAGTGCTCTAATTAAACTCATAGAAACCGAACATTCAAAGAAGAGATGTACATGAGATTCATTAATCACTTTACATAAACAACAAGGAATGATCGAGCCCAAACCTCTAGCGTAGAAAACATATGCAGTCTTTAGTCCCCCTAAGTAAGACATTCAACAAAAAATGACAAAATTAATAGAGTAGTCTTTAAACCAAATCTCATCCTTCCAACTAACCGAAGGGATGTGCTCAAAAAAGAAGGATTTAATCACTCTATGATTGATTTGAGTTTGTCCACACCAAAGAATGGAATCATCATAAGAAGAATCAGAACACCTCTAAATCAGATCAAAACAGTAAAGAAATTCAGTTTTCAAGAGCTCTGGCAATAACCACTTTCCATTCGATAGAACATAAATCACAGGAGAGTTAGGGGAGAAGGTTGAAGATGGAAAAACAAATAAGACCCAACAATTCCAAAAGAGAATGTCCAGCACACCATGGATCAAAAAAGAGGGAGAACAATTGCCCATTACCAAGATTAAATTTTTGATTTCCTCTAACAAGATAAGTCAGAACCTTTAAGTCTTTCCAAAGTGGGGAAGATTGAAGGGGATGTTTGCTCCAAATGGAACCATACTTATTAAATACCCAGTCCTAACATGGATGTTCTATTGAGAATCTTCCACAGTATTATGATTTTATAGATTTGGTTCAAAGTAGAGACTAAAGTAATCCTAGTTCTTCCTTTATCTCTGGGAGCATAGCTTTAGCCCAAGAGATAGAATAAAGCTTCTTGGATTCCCCTTGATGAAAGAAAAAGTTAGCCGTGAGAGCCGAAATTTTCTTTATCACCCCTTTAGGACAAGTCACTGATCTAAACTAATAGGTCAAGTAATTATTGATAAAAGCTCTAAGAAGTTGGAATTGACCTCTAAAAGAATGGATCTTACTTGTCCACCCCGCAAGCCAATTGTGTAGTGTGTCTAAGATTGACCTGAAATGGGACATCTTGAGGTAACTCGTTGTTAAAGGAAGACCAAGATATTTGAGAGAAAATTGCCTAATTTGATATTAAGCACTACACTGAACTACTCTGGTTGTCTCACATCTTTAGAGAAACACAAGGAGGATTTGTCACTATTAACCGCTAAACCCAAATAGGCTCCTAATGAATGTAAAGAAATATTAAGAGCATTGATTGTAGATAGGGCTGCAAATGAACCTAGCGTTCAACAAGTTACTCGTGACTCGGCTCGATTAGAGTTCGTCAATGTTCTTTAACTAACTAATCGAGCTTGAACACTTTTGTAAATTGATTGATAAATGAACAAGCTTGAACAAGTTGTTGTTCAGTTCATTTATGTTCATGAACAGTATCATTTAAAGCTCGTGAACAAGCTTGTTAAGAAGCTCGATGATTGCTCGATTAAGGCTTGTTCATAAATGATACTGTATAAGATTATTAATGATATTGTATAAGGCTTGATTAAGGCTTGTTCATAAATGATCAGATAAGATTAATGATTCGAGAAGGCTCGATTAAGGCTTGTTCATAAATAATGATAAGATAATTAAGATAAGGCTGACAAGGCTTGAGTAAGGCTCGATTAATGCTCAATTAATGCTCGTTAATGGCTCAATTAAGGCTCATTTATTTCATTAAACGAGCTGCTTGTTAACATGCTCGATAAGCCTAATCTGAACCGACCTCGCGAACAAACTCGAGCCGAGCTCGAACGTGATTTTTTTAAATGAACTCGAGCTTGAACACCATCCTAAAAGCTCGAATCAAGCTCGAGCTCAATAATGACAAACGAGCTTGAACTCGAACAAGCTTCTACTCGGCTCGGCTCGGTTCGTTTGCAGCCCTAATTGTAGAAGCCTCAGCTTGACCCATAGCCAACAGATCATTCACAAAAAATAAGTGGAAAATATCACAATTTCCCACAATAAAAGAATTATATCTTTTAAGACTTACTTCTCTATCTAAAGGCACCAAAAAAGTATCCAGGTAAATAGAAAAGGGTAGAGACACCTCCTTAATCCATTAAAAGAGGTGAAGTAGCCTTCAATCTCCCCGTTGAGAATAATTGAGAAAGGAACCTCCATAATGCAAGCCCTTATCAGATTAATAAAGGGATGAGGTATCCCTTTCTGATGCAATCTATGAAGAATAGACTTACGTTTCACCGCGTCAAAGGCTTTCTTAACATCAATTTTTATAATAAATCTTTTTTGGGAGTTGGAAGGAAGAAAAACATTGCAAATCTCATGAGTCGGGGCTATGTTATCAGTAATATCCCTATTTTGAATGAAAGCCGATTGGGCATAATGTACTATATTGGGTAGAACTTTTTTAAGTCTGTTAGTCAAGACTTTAGCAATTACCTTATAGAATGTATTACATAGGAAAATAAGTCTAAAATCAGACAGCTTATTTGAATGTTTTACTGATGGAGGTGGATGTTCTTTCTTTTGATAATATTGAGAGAACGTGGATATTGAAGGTGAAAGAAGAAGATATGTTGGATAACTAGTGCTCACACTAAGGATTGTCAAGGTTTGGCCACTAAGCTCTCAAACCATAAGAATAACTTAATAATTTATAATTGCCAAAAGATCTCTTTCATTATAGTAAGAGGGACTATTTATAGCCATCACAAGAATCTTTCAAAAGAAAAAGAACTCAAAATATAGAGGAAAAGGTGGGTGGTCACATTAATGTGAAGTATTAAATTGTCTAATTATTTTATGTCATCCACCCATTTCACATGCTATTATTTTATGTGGATTCAACCACCTCACATGTCATGCTTTGAATTTTTAAATATAAAATTTTAAGCATAGAGTTTCTAGAAGAAAATTAAAAATTATATAAATAAAAAAGATGAAATCATAAAATGGGCCTTAGCAGGTTAATGGGCTAAGCCTTATTCTTTCTTGAATTTTTTGGGCTTTAGCTTGAGATCTTGTAAATGGACCTTCAACTCTAATATTTGGATCCTCATGATGTTCTACATCAACTCCCCTGGGCTCAATTGAACTCTGCTCTGTAGAGTTGAAATCTAAGAAGTATTCTACTAATTGTGGGGTTAAAGTCTCCAAATTAATAAGGGTCAACCATGTGTCTTCAGCTGGTGGCTTATTCTTCCAACGAACTAGAAAATAATGTTTAGAAGTTGGATTAATGGGTGCTTCCTCGATGATAATATAGTCAACTTCAAAGAAAGAGGGCTTCTGCAAGTATGGTGTTATATCTCCTGCTAAAGAGTTAGATTGAACAAGTGGAGGTTTTCTAATTCCTTCATATGATAGAATATCTTCAATATTAATAAGCTGGATGAATGAGCATAAGACAAATCAAGGTGATAAGCATTAGTTCAATTTTCTTGAGAATTTTAAATGGACCACAAGCTCGCATGTAATTTCTTATATCTAGTATAATACTGAATGCAATCAATAATCACATTCTTTATATTCTTTTGTTGAACTTATGATTTAACTTAGAAGCATAGTTATCATTACTTATAGTAATTTACTTTCTTATATCTTCATGGAGGCTTTGAAAATCTTTAGCAAATGAGAATGTCGCATCGAAAATATATGAGAGTTTGCTACATCTATTGGTGTGGGTTTTGACCATAGACTATCTCAAATGGTGATTTTTTTGTAGTTCTAGATATAGTACTATTATAGAAAAATTATGAGGTGGGTAAATGTAAATCCTAATTTCCTAAACTTTTACTTACCAAACATCTAAGTAAATTTTCTAAGGTACGATTAATTACTTCAGTCTGTCCATCAGTTTGTGGGTGAAAGATAGAAAAAAATTTTAATTTAGTGCCTAATACTTTTCATAATATTTTCCAAAAATATGAGACAAACTTAACATCTCTGTCAGAAATAATGATTAAAGGGAGACCATGGAGTCTCACTATTTTCTTGAAAAATAATTTGGCTATATAAGAAGCATAATTTGTTTTTGAACAATGTAAGAAATAAGCCATTTTTGAGAACCTATCCACTACAACAAAAATACTATCATGTCCTCGAGCTGTCCTAGGTAATTCTAGAATAAAATCCATTGATAGGTATACCCAAGGCCTATGAAGTAAGGTAATGTATCCAGACCTTTGTTTGATAGTTTTAGCTTTACAAAATTAAACATTGAGCCACTAATTTTTGAACATCTCATTTTAATGAAGGCCAATAAAATCTATTTTCTAATAAACATATGGTCTTATCCTTTCCAAAATGACTAGCTACACCCCCAGCATGTAGCTCAGTGATAAGGAATTCTTTAAGAGAAGATCGAGGAATGCATAATTATTTTCCTTTATATAAATATCCATTTGTTATCAAGAATGTCCCTTGTAAAGTTATTGGTTTATCTAGGTGTTCAAGATAAATTAGGTGAAAGTCAGGGCACACAATATAATCATCTTTAATTCTATCAAATCTTGGGATTCTCAAATAGAAGAAATCATTAGGTTTACTATAAAGCATCGGTTTATTCTCAATTTCAAGCTTATGCTTTAGAACAAAAGAGTAGTCTTGTAAAATTCAACCCATTTTGCATGCCTATGACTTAATTTTCATTGAGTATTAATGAATTTTAAGGCATGATGATCAATTAAGTATAAATTCTCTATGTAAGAGATAAATGCCAATGGATTGAATTACATAAAACTCTATCATAAGTGGAATATCATTGTTTAGCTTCATTTAACTTTTCACTAAAGAATGCTGATGATTCTCTTGACTTAAAATTCCACCTATCCCAATTCCCAAGCATCACATGTCACTTCAAAGGCTTTAGAAAATCGGAAGCCTAAGGATTGGTGCGTATGATAAGAACTTTAATTTGCTCTAAGGCCTTTTATGCATTAGGAGTCCAACAAAATTTATCTAATTTTAGTATATCAGTTATCAGAGCAACAATGGTACTAAAATTCTTAATAAATCTCGATAAAAAGTGGCTAAACCATGGAAGCTTCTAACTTCAGTAAAACTTTTAGGTGATGGTCAATCTAAGATTGCTTTCACTTTAGAAGGATCAAGTTTAAGTCTAGTAGTGGATATAATAAAGCCTAAAAAGATTATCTCAGCTTGCAAAAAGAAACACTTTTTTAAATTAATGTATAATTTCTCTTGTCTAAGTAGTTCAAAGACTTTTTGTAGGTGTTGTAGATGTTCATTTTCACTTGGACTAAAAATCATAATATCATCAAAATACACCACCAAAAAATTTACATATATATTTTAAGAATATTATTCATTAATCTCATAAATGTGCTAGAGTATTTGAAAAGTCCAAAGGCCATGACAAGCCATTCATAAAGTCCATCAGGGGTCTTAAAAGCTGTCTTCCACTCATCTCCTGATCTAATCCGAATTTGATGATATCCACTTTTTAGATCAATCTTTGAAAAAAATTTCTCCTGAGATTAAATCTAACATATCATCTAATCGGGAATAAAACCTATATTTGATACTAATTTTATTTATTGCTTGACTATCAACACACATTCATGTTCCATCTTTCTTTGGAGTTAATTATATTGACCGCACCTAAGACTCTCTTGAATAAAACCCTTTCTTAATAATTCAACTTATCTTTTAATCTATGCTGGTAGGTTCATCCTATAATGTGGAAGATTAGGAAGTTGAGAACCGTAAGAACTCAATAGCATGTTGAATGTCTCTTAGAGGAGGTAGCTCATCGAAGCTCATCGTGCAATATCGTTAAAAGAAGAGAAGAGACCACAAGTATGTGAGTCTCATTAGAGTCTGTATGACTTCTTTTACATGTAATAGTGAATAAAAGAAATGGATCAAAAAATTCTTTTCATAAAGCTCCAAAATCTATTATTTCTATCTTTGGGGTCAAAGAGAAGAGTAAGTGTTTTAAATTAAGAATCAAAATGATAGTATAGCCTAATAGTAGATTTTCTATGATAATTAATTGAAGTTTGGCATTTTTCTTCAATTTTTTGCAAGTAAGTCAAGTTATTTTGTGTGGTGTTATGAGTTTTTTTTCTACCGGCTTTATTGGTAGAGTTTAATAGTCTTATTATTATGTTTAAAAACATAAGTATTTTCCTACCATAGTGAATAACATTCATATCATATATCAAGGTCATCCTAAGAGAATATGAGTAATGTCCATAGGGAGAACATCACACCAAATTTGATCCTCATAGCTTCCTATTTTAATTGGAACTAAACATTGGTGATGGGAAGAGATGTATGATTTACCCAAACATGAAATGGTTCGGTGAGGTTCAGATTTTAGGTTGGCTCGAAAGGTGTGTGTTGAAATGACATTCATAGCACTCCTCCATCTATAACTAACATATCTTTTCATTACAAAACATACATGCTAAAATGTTCTTTTCCTCCAATCTTCCTCATTTTGGAAGACATCTCATCACATTAACATGAGGGTCATGTTAATTCCAATTCTTCATCGATAATTAGGGGTGTCATCATAAACTTCTTCTAGATTATCATCTATTAGATTTCAACTTCTTCTAAAAATAAGATTTGAGCTTTACATTGATTTTGCATATGACCTTTTATGACATTTAAAACATATTACTTCTAATGTTCTTAGAGCTCCCTTCAATTGAAGTTTTAGGCAAAGTGGAGAGCCATGGATGGATGGGTCTAATAATAAATCTGGATAAAAATGGAAGGTACTTGACTTTTAGTTTTAGAGAGGGAGGTAGATTTCTTTTATTGTTCAACCAATAATGCATAATGAAATGCTTTCCCTAAAGATTGTGGGTCAAATAATTCAACTTCATTTCTAATGTCAATTAAGAAACAAATTTATTGGCTAATTGCCAATCATTATCAAGACTATCGCTTTAGAAACTAGATCTTAAAAGTATTCAAGTATTCAAGATAATACAATTTCTTTGTCTCAAAGTTAATAACTATGTTTCTTATCATGATGCCTAAGACATTTTGCTCTTATTTCTTTCATTTATATCCAAGTGAGGTTTGTCCTTCCTAATCTTTGTTATTTTAGTTAAAGTATTTGTCCAATAAATTTTAGCATGCCCTATCAATTTTATTTTAGAAAAGTAACTCTTTGGTAATCATCCATTTTATACCAATCAAAGAAGTCATCCATTTGAACTCAATCGAGAAATTTATCATGTATACCATCATAAATTGGGCTTTACTTTAACTCTTCTTGAGATGGAATCAGAGTCTTCTATAGTCTTAAAATAATCTTCTCCCCTTCCACCATTTCTAGCAATTGATGGTCTTCTAAGTGGTTGATTTTCTCTATGGTTTGGATATGAATCTTCTTCATCTATTCTTTGCAGAAAGGTGTGGGAGGAGGAGTACTAATATTTTATAGATGCTATAAAAGTTTGCATTTGTTGTTTAAGTTCTTGCATTTGATTCTTACTTCTAATATTTGTTGAGTTTTAATTCATTGTCTTGGATCCTAAGATCTAAGGCATCAACTAATCTAGTCAAATTTTCAACTTGATCTTGAAAGATAGATTTTGAGCCATGAGATTTTTTTTTAAAGGGAAAAAAAAGATATATGAAAAGGGACCAATGAAAAAAATGGAAAAAAAATAAACAAGTATAATATAATTATGCAATCAAAGTGAAATATGCTAAGAGAACTTCTGTGGGAGGAGGGTACAACCACTTAAATCAAGCTCTCCTTAGAGCTTTAGGTCTTTTGATAAAGTTCTATTTAGCTTCCAAAATCATAAGGTTTAACACACTTATATTATTATGCATGCATATTTTTTATTTTTTAATGCAATGAAAAAAAAATGCTCAAATTTATCAAGCCTCTTTTTTTTTCTTAAGAAAATAAGTTATCATAAGTTAATCAAAGAAACTTCTAAAATTAATCATAAACAATAATAAATATAATAAAGCAAGAAATTAGATTTTGATTTGTACTAATGATTATTAGGTGAATAACTACCTCATCAAGGTGTTCTCTTAATTTTTTTTTCTTTTTTTTGAGGGAGAGGGGCACAAGTTCAATTGAAAATGGCTAAAATATATAATAAACTTACTTAAAATTTTATGCTATCATCATAAACTTGTAAGCAATATATATTTTTCAAGCTATTAATATGTATTTAAACTATCATATAAAAGAAAATTAACCTCACAACCAAGAAAACTCACAAGTTTGAAGACAAGTCCAACACTTAAGATGCTCCCTTTGTTGAAGAACTTTTGACCAAATTTACTCTTCAGCTCGATACCAAATTTGATGGATGTGAGCATTCTTTCTTTTGATAAGATTAAGAGAACGTATGTATTGAAGGTGAAGGAAGAAGTCAAGGATTGTCAAGGTTTTGCCACCAAGCTCTCAAACCACAAGAATAACTCAATAATTTGTAATTGCCAAAAGATCTCTTTCATATAGTAAGAGGGATTATTTATAGCCATTACAAGCATCTTTCAAAAGAAAAGAATTCAAAACATAGAGGGAAAGGCCACATTAATGTGAAGCATTAAATTGACTCATTATTTTATGTCATTCACAATTCATTTATTATTTTTTATGTGGATTCAACCACCACATGTCATGCTTTGAATTTTAAATGTCAAAATTTCAAATATAGTTTCTAGAAGAAAATTAAAATTACATAAATAAAAAAGATAAAATCATAAATGGGCATTAGCAGCTAATGGGCTAAGCTTTTCTTCTTTCTTGAATTTTCTTTAGCTTGAGATCTTGTAAATGGACCTTGAGCTCTATTTGGATCCCTGATGTTCTACATCATTTATCTTGGGAATCAATGTGATCAAACTATGTTTAAAGACTTGGGGCATTTTCTTAGTGGAAGAAGTGGTGAGCATGAAGGAATTGTTTCTCAATGGTGTCCCAACTCTTTATAAAGAATTTTGCATTAAAGCCATCTATTGAGACTTGTTCTCATACTAAACAAAACATCAACGATTTCTTAGAGAATCAAGGTAAATTGTTCTTGTGTAATAGTTTTCTCAAGTGGAATGTCTTCAAAATTAAGAGTGGATGCATAATCCAAATTAAAAATAGAAGAAAGATACTTCTAGCAATTTTCATAGTATCAGATAGAATATCATGAGAAGTTTGAAGATTCCTTATGAATTGTTCCTTTTTTTAATAGTATTATGAATAAAAAAAACAATGAAAGCTCAAAAGATTGATAGTCTCTTTGGGGCAATTGTAGTTTTGAAAAATTGATTATAAATTGTTTAGAGAAAGTAGTTTTAAAAAACTTGTTTGTATGTAAATATTTTATTTTGAAAATTCAAATATCAATTTTCTGATTATCATCGTACTATAATAACTTTGATTTTGAAAAGTAACTTTTCATCATAACATTTTATGAAAAACAACCAAAACACTACATAAACACAATTGTGATTATTCTATTTTTCAAAATAAAATAACAAATTTTATCTCAAATATATCCTTAGGGTTTTGTTAGTGGACGATAGCTTTTGATACAGTTGATTTTAAATTGTGGAGAAAATACTTTTTCAAAGTTGATATTGATATTAAAAATATTTTAAAAAAAAAAAAATTCATATAGTGACATTTTGACAACCACCACACTATATTAGCTCTAGTTCTAAGAAGTAATTTTTTACTATAAAATTATCTGAAAAATAGCCAAATAATTGATAGTCAAATACAACTATGATTGCTTTCTGAAAAACAAATAACAAATAACTAAAAAATTGGCCCAAATAAATCCTAAAAGTTCATCAAATAATGGATATGCTCAAAATACTTACGTGGGCTAACAACGACTATCCATATAGAAAAAAAAAAAAGAGAATGATCAAGCAAGCAATCTTTAGTATATAGAGTGACATAAAATGAGGCAGATTTCAAAGGCCACCATCAATAAGAAATCAAAATAGTTCGTATTAGCGGTGTAAGAGAGTCACCCAGGACAGCTCAATTTATTAATGAGCTCATGAGCCAAGCTTATCGAGCCACGAGCTCATAATCAAGCTAAAATAAATTTTAAGCTCGAGTTCAAGCTTGATTTGACTCAACTCGATAGTTTATCAACTCGGTTCGTTTATATAATGACGATCTGCAATATATCTTGTATCACGTATCGGTTCGATAGCTTATCAAACTTTTTAAAGAGCTCAAGTTTTTCAAATAGGCTAAAGCATTGGAGTAAGCCGACTTACTATTGAAAACATATGAGGTCGAGCTCAATAGTGATTAAACAAGCTTCATTTAATTAAATCAAAATCAATTCAAACTCAATTATATCCTCTAACTTTATCAAAGCTAGAAGAGATCATTGATTGCACTCACATAATCATGCTCTCATCAGTCCAAAATCCTTAAAAAAAAATGAAAAATATATATAAATAGTAATTTCATGTCTTCATAACTTCATTTAATTTTGACTGAAAATTTAGGTTAATATTTCCTATATTTACATGAAGTAGTGCCTTTCTCGGAAGTCCTTTCATAGTCTCCATCGCAGTCTCAGCACAATTAATGAGACAAAAAAAGCCCTATAGTGGCAAAATTTTAAACTAAGCATCATTAAAACGTTAATTAAAATAATGATTTTTCAAAATTTAATAACTGAAGCGAAACTGAATCTCAATAAAAGTTTAAGGCGATCTTGATGATTATTTAAACTGGCTCAATTTATTAAATAAAAAAAAATTTTGAAGACTTTGATCAAATCGTTATTATCGAATAAACTTATCGTTTGAATCGCATGAAATTGTCCACCACTTTCATGTTAAAATCAGATTTGACGCCTATATAAGAATTTTGATGTATCTTAATTTAGTTGCATTTATGATTTAAATTTATATACATATAGACAGACAAAATACCTTATATTAAAAAAATAAAAGAAAACTCAACAAGGATAAAAAAAATATTTTGAACTTAGTATCGTTTTGAACTTTGATGTGCTTTGTTCGTTATCTTAATGATAAATATTTGGACTATTTTTAAAAAATAAAAAATGTAAAAATTAAAATCACATATAAGATACTATTGATCCCATAAATTTATTAAAGAAATGACTAACAATGGCATCAAGGTAACATATAATCTACAAGAGTATGCTAGTACATCTAATGATATCAGCTCAAGTATCACTTCTCGGTGTGTATGATGATGCGCAAAGTGATGCCGCGATGCCGCACATCATCTTCAAAGATTGTGTCATCTGAGGTGTAACCTTATCTCTTGTGCTGGAGGGTACTAGGGTAAGGATGCATATATATACGGATGGGTGAGGATACATGGAAGAGTTGCCAGATCAAATGGAGAACATGCCTCTGTTAGAGTGGGGGTAAGTATATGATGGACGGGGATATCAATCGGATGTGGTAGAATCTGCTATAGAACTACTAGCTTCGTCAGATCTCATACCTATCTATATGTGTCTTATTAAGTTTCTGCATAATTCCTCGTAAGTATGAATATGAAATCGAGTCCATATCTCCCAAAATAAGTAGAATATATCTGTTCAAGATATGTTCCTCTCAGATAAAAAAAAATTATGTTGTATATTAAACATATAATGAATATAAATTTCTTTTAACACTTACCATCGTCTCTCCGGATAATTTAGTAGGTAGAGTATGGTAGAGTGAGCATGTATAAGGAGGCGGGATCGATACCACCTCATATACCACTAGCCGGGAATGTAGTAACTGCACCCACATCAACAATGGCATCGTTCGGCCTCCCATGTAATATGTAATGGTATATCAGCCAACATCGCCTTTCTCAAATAAATGAAGGATCAATAGATCAAGATCAACTCGGTGATAAAGTAGAACGCGACACCACTCGCGCTCAACAGATCAATGGAACCCGAAGCTATATCTCATACCAAACATTGCCACTTAGCGGATCGATATAAGGTTCCATATCAATGAGTCATTTAATAAATTTCTTATGAAATTTTAAAAAATAATAATAAGCAAGAGTAAATGGTCATACTAAGAAAAACCATCAAGCTCATATTTTGTATGACATGGAAGTTTCATATTCTCATTCCATCTACAACCAACACTCAAACCCTCCAACTCAAATTTAATTACCAAGATACCATACCGCAAAACATCCTTGTATTTTAGTCATTTTCTTAAAAAAACGATCTTTGAACTTGCTAAATAATGTCAAATCCTCTAATGGCATAGATGTAATGACGATCGGCATGGAAGCATCCATGAATAAGTACGCCTGACATGCCCTAACTCAACACGGAATGTCCAAATAAGAATCTCAAGAATGTCCAACGTAATAACGAGATGCTGGTTTACCATAAAAATGATGGAAAGGATCATGATATACATACTCCTGATGTTAATCAAATGCAAGAATCCGCCATAAAATGAAATAACGAAAAGAGGTCCAAAACATAGGATCATATTACATTTGAATGTGATTTATCTCACCAAATAAATGAAATGTGTTCGTATGACCATCGCCCACCAGTAAGTAGTGGTGATTTAGATGAATCTTGTACCATCTAAAATTAGGATAAAATATGAAATCAACTAAGCTATATCACAAATAGTACAAGAACATACCCAAATCGGGATATGCTAATGTCTGCCGCAGCGCCACGATGCTGGATGCACCTCCGTGGCGGGACCATAATCGACGGCTGCATGCGGCGTCTCGTCGGCCTACTTGCTCACAGCCATCCTCGGTGCCATACTACCGAAAATTTATAATTGAAGGATTTAATATAAATATATATATATATTTATGCAAATGCCTTACATAATTGACCCAATTGCTGGACAAAGAGAGTGCAACTTTGTAGAGATTTCATTTATATATATTAACCAAAAAAAAAAAAAAAAAAGATGCTCACTTCATAGGAAAAAACAAAAAACAAAACAAATATCACTCTAGATTCCAGAAATTACTATTGTTCCTGATCCAAAATAACTTTCAAAAACTAAAATCAGCTTATACGAATATTTCTTCATATAAATATATAATATAATCAATCTTCCACTAATTAAAACATTATTAACATCCCTTATTGTGCACCGCTCAGCAGAGCAATCTTCCATAAACAGCAAATACGATATGTAGTTGTCCAATAAAAAGGAGAATTCTAGGAGGGGAAGAGCAGGAGGATATGTGAATAAATCAATTGCTCAAATAAAACTCAAAAAGTTGAACCAAAATAACTTGAAAAATGAAAATTAAAATGGATATAAAGGTGATGAGAACTTTTAGGAAAAATCAATGGATGGTACAGCAGAAAGATTAAACATAGTAGTACACCATGTTATGGTTACTGGCGATACAAATGCCAGATAAACTTAATAAACTTCTCAGTACCGACTATGCACAAACATTTACATTCAAAAGAAATACGTGTCAACTAGTGAGTAATAAATTTTTTTTGCAGTTGTACCTCCAAATTAATGCTCAACCAGAATAACTTGCTACTAAATTCTTATGACATAATTTTAATATCTTAATAAACATAACATGCCAACAATCAGATGAAGTGAAATGAGCAATTTTACTTGCATCAGAAAACTATATCGATCTCAATTCCTCCACCCAGTTCCCAGAATTTAAAATCACAATGAATTAAACTTAAGGAAAAAACATTTATCTGAATATATAATTCTCAACCAGAAGTATCACATTCCAAAAATTGACAGAATAAAATGATAGAAGAAGAAATTAACGTGAACAAGATTATTCATTAGAATATCCCACAATGTAATTAATATACTGCCAAAACTTCATTACTTAATTTGACTACACCAGGAAAAACCGAATTCCACATATGCTGTAGTAAGATACTTGAAAGCGAAAAAAGTACAAATATAAAACTAATGTCGTTTTTCTGGACAAGTAGCCCTATTATGCCCCGGATTTTTGCATATACCACATATTCTGTTTGTTCGTTGTATGTTCTCGTCCATTGTATTTGTATATCGCCGGGTCCTAGGCCTACCAGTTCGCCTTCTAACATTTGGTGGTATAAGATCTAGTGTGTCTCGACCCGCTAAGTACATCAACCAGACATGGCGATCGGGGATAACATGAAATTGAGCCAGATGTCGTACATCTCAGAGTAGTGTAGTAAGGAGACGGTCTTATGTGATTCATGCGACGCTGTCCCATTACAGCAATAACATGAGGACATGGAATATGAAGTAGTTGTGGCTGTCTACATGTACAGTTACAGACTGCTTGAGATTGAACGTTGACCTTGAATGACGTAGATGACATTGTGAAAATCTGGTATTCGATAACATTTATACGTGTGGGATCTGAGCATCTTCTTGCTTCTCGTTCATTTTGCTGCAACTGAGCCTTCACACGTGGAGCAAAAAGTGAATCATTTGCCCGGATCAGGTCGGACGCAGTGTCGAGTCTTTTGTTAAAGATTGCCACCAGATTGTAGAAAATGGAACTGATCAAGGCCTGGATTGGTAACCCACGTGCCCTCTTTAACACACTGTTGAAGCACTCGAGGCGCTATTGTCATAGTATGAATCTAACCCCGTCCATGGCACAATGTCCACTTTGCCACATCTCTAAGTAGCCACTGCAGCCGGTTTAATGTTCTTGATATCCGTCATATAACGTGTGTAAATATGGATATCAGTTGTATTTCCTGCAACATACATTTTTGACACATGAACTCAGATCGTAAATGCCCATAGCGATGTCTTCTTAAAATTTTCCCCGAGATGGCAACAAATGTCGATGTTTTGCCCATTGAAGAATCTCACGGCATGCACGCACCAATCCGGAATGTCGATCAGAGATAATACATAGATCAGGTCGCGAACATATAATTGGAACCAAGTCTCGTAAGTTTCTGATAAACCGCCTAAGAATCATCAGATTGCTTCAACGACGATGCTAAAGGAAACAAACCATTCCAAGATAAATGTTGTACTGACTTGCCTCAGAAAAGTACCATCGAGACTCAACCGGTACGAATCGCGCAACCGCATGGATGGACGAAAGCATGCGTTGAAATTGTCAATGCTCAATGATGTACACCGCGGGGATAACTGAACATAAGACAACCATAAACTGATCTAGCGAACGATACGACTCTTCCCAACTACCAAATATACTTTGTATGGCCTTCCTGCGTGCATCCCATGCTCACAGGGCGCTGTTTTGTTAGAATATTCTCTCAATATCTGACTGGTTGCAGCATTTGGATAATTTTCTTCACCAATCTCACCCTCACTATCATCTCATTCAACTCGTTACCGGGCATTGTTTCAGATCCTCATCCCCGCTTCGGAGGAGCCACCTCATCGAATGGTACTCATCCATGTTTAAGTTGAAGCAATATCGAGTCCTGGATAGAGGTGAGGTTGTATCTACATCTTCACAAATGACGATAAATATAGTGTTCTAGGTTAATGTGAATGTTTGAAGATAAACAAGCGCTTCTAATAAATTACCATGATGTGGTCCTCGTCGTAAGTGGTGTTGAAGTTTCAATTGCATGGAATTCATCTACGATAATGCGCGCTTATCGATAATTTGTTTGATTTCACTTTCAACATATACGACAACGGTGCGCAGCTGTCGATTGATGATCGACCTGGCAGACTTCCATCGAATGTTGTAGCAATGAAATCAATGGCTGTGAAACCCGCACGAGATTGATCCCGAACGGTGAATCAATGTTCAATGACCGCATGATTCGATCTTGAACATTGTTAAAATTAGCGGAGAAATTAATATGGGACGATTTTCCCGCCAAAGGTACATAAAAAAAAATCATCACTGACGCTAAGTTCGCCACCATAATACAGCACCAGACATACTGTGCTTGAACTCATTTTCGAATCAAATATTTGTACCTGAAGTGGAAATGCTGAATAGCAGACTTGTTCTAGTTAGCTAAATTAATAGTTATCTTGTAAAATACAAATGACATCAAATATTTGTACCAACTCCATGTTCTCTATTATGGTGAATTACATGAAGAAACTATAAATGAAACTCTAGAATGGATATATCTCTTCATCAATGACTATTTTGATCCACATTTTAGTTGAATGGATCAAAAATTGCACAAAAAAATAAAATTTACATACATAACACAATTCTTATGCATCTAAATATCTAACACTTACAATTTGATATTTAAAATAAATCGCTTTGTCTATGAATAAAAATTTATGTATTATTAATATAAATATGAAAGTTTAGGTGCTACATATGTTATATATAAGAATTGTGTGCTATGTATGAACGCTTTATATAAGAATTGTGTGTGTTATTTTACTTTTTCTATGTAAATGGTGCTATCATAAAACTACTTCAAAAAATGAAATAGTTTAAAACCTTCATCTTTCTAAATAATACATAGAATAATACATTTATGCAATAGTTTCAAACCTTCATCTTTCTAAATAGACATAGAATGAAACACTTTATTCATATACGTAAAATAAATAACAAAAGACAAATGATAAAAACGTGGAGCAAGAACAATGGAAAGGAACAATTTGCTAGCATCTGCAATGAAGGAAGATATATATGAAATAAACTCACAAACTGTAATAAAAAAGGGGGACAAAAGTAGAAAGATAGATTAAAGGGATCTTGTGAAGCTTACCAAACCTGTTATCTCATTAGAGTACCAAAAAATAGGCAAACAATAATAGCGCACCATTATAGCAAGATTTTATGAGAATACAAAAGAAACTTGTCATAGTTTTAATCTAGAATTTTGTAACAACTCAATACTAAAAGTGAAAGGGATTTGAAGTGAAATAAAAAAAATAACATTCAGCATTCCATAAAATTCATTTATTCCTAGTATTTCAATCTTAGTTTTCAATTATCATAAGCCACTATAACTATCTTAAACAAAATACACAGAACCGCAATTCTTTATTTTTCTAATGTACACTTCTCATGAAAATGGAAGAGTTGTTTTTTTTTTTGCCTGATAACTTAATGTAGCAGGTTCTATCAAGCATCTCAAAGTTTTGATAGCCTAGACACAAAACAAAAGATAGACAACTTGAAGGTCAGCATTATCACAAGGCCTATGGATGGACAACAATTAAAGAAGAACAGTTCCTTCAAATAAAGTATCATATCAAATCTTATGGAACCAAAAAAATAAAATAAAATAACACACACACACATACAAGGAACATCCTAAAATACGAACAAAAACACAAACTTAAAACCATAAAACACAAAATCCAAAAGAGGGTGAATTTTGATCATGCCAATCGCTGCATAAGCTCATATCACGCCTTAAAAAAAGAATAAAAAAAAAGTTATCAAAAGGCAGAAATACACAATATATCCAACAAACAATTATAAATTAGGAATCAGCGCGCCTAAGGGTAAACCAAGATCTCCAAAACAAAGAAAAGTATGTGAAGAAATATTCCACAGTCCACCCAAAAATAAAAAATACCAACTGAAACAAGCACAAACACCCATTACCCTAAACGAGATACACAAAATTAGTTAGATCCACAATATATATACCTAAATATACTAAAATACATATCACAAATGTATATTATATCACTCGTTTATTTTGAAAAAAACAAAAAAAAAAAAAAACCTTTTCCGGCCAAACTTCACGGATCCACCTACGGCTGGCGCGGTGGCGGATCGAAGCCGGCTACGGATCGGGCTAGGCGGCAGAAAGAGCGGCGAAGAAGCCGGGCCGACGCCGATCGGTTCGCTGAGCGAGGAGAGCTAAATGCGAGATCGGGATCCCGATCTGACGGGTTTTTAATAAAATCGATGGCCGCCGCTTAACGGGCGACGATCGATGTTAAAGCCGTCGGAACGGCGATTAATCGGTTTGCAGCTGGCCCGTTAAACGCTGACCGCCTTATTTTAAATTTTGGAAAAACTGCTTATTTCGCTAATTAACGTTTTAATGATGCTTAGTTTAAAAATTTTGCCTCGTATAGTCGGGTCTACACAGTTAGGCTTATTTTAAAAGCAATCAATATCTAATTTTCAAATTAATTGAACACAACTTTAAAGTTGAAATTGCACAATCCAATATGTAAATGATAACTAAATTATCTTTTATTTACGCCTAATAAATAGATTAAAAAAATTTATTATTTATCAAATTTAAATTTAATTTTTATATTATGACTTTAATAATATAATATTATGTATAACTTAATCAATATATAATTACTATGTATTAATTATAAGATAGTAAATTATATATATATATATATATATATATATATATATATATATATATATATATATATATATATATATATATATATATATATATATTATTATTATAATATAATTAATATTATATTAATATATAAAATTATTTAATTAAAAAAATAAAAATAGTGAGCAGATGAGTTCATTTTTATATTAATTACGGAGCAATGTTTTAGATTTAAATATAATCTTAATTAATTAAAAGAGTCAAATTAGATCACATTGACGGGCTGTCATGATCTTTGGTTGCAGTTCCTATGTCATTCCAAAAATAACTATTTTCTGTCTCAAAAAATCTTCTTTGTTGAATGTGTGGTTTGGATTTAATAACTCTATCTGCCTATGATAAATGAAGGGAATTTATTGTACAATTTTTATAATTAAATCCATGATCCAACATTCAGTTTAACCAGTCCGAATTAAATTTTAATTTGAGTTAATTTGTACTCATTTATTTTAATTTAAGTGAAATCTAATAGGTAATTAATTAAACGTTATTTGAAATCCTTTTTTTATATTCTTTTTTACTTTATTTTCATTATGTTTCGATTAAAAAATTATATTTGCCTATGATAATTATTTTTTAAAATATTTAAAAGATCTAAAAGTATTTTAGATATTTTAAAAATAATATTATTTATTTTTTAAAAAATTAAAAAATAATTTAAATAAATATATTTTTAAAAATAATATAATATAAAAATAAAAAACACAATAAATTTAACTCAAATAGGCCTGTAGCATTTAATTAAGTTTTCATCTTTAATTTTCATATTAATAATGACTGATTAAAGTGAGCCTTGATTGATAAATGTAAGAAAATATTTAGATAGTTTTCTTATTTTATTTTTTTTAGTTAAAAAGTAAAATAGATTTTATTACCAATTTTTTTATACTTTTGAAAAAATTTTTTTGAAAAAATGATTTTGAACAAGAAATTGCTAGAAATGTGAAAAAGTTATTTTAAAATTTGTCAAAAATAACAATATTTTAACACACACGAGGTTTTCAAAACTGTTTTCTCCATAACAGTTTCACAACCAGTTTTTTTAAAGCTACAGGTGTCCATAGGGGTGTAAACAAGTCGAGTTGAGTCAAGTTTTGACTTAATCGAGCTGCTTAACTTTAAGTTCGAGCTGACTCGAAAAGAAAGTCAAGCTCGAGCTCAATTTTTCGAAATTATTAAATCAATAATGTGATATATTATAATTATATTTTGCCATTATGTTCAAGCCGAATAACTAAGTCATCGAAAAAAATTTTAAGCTTATTTATGATCTGAGTTCGATAAAGCTCACGAGCTTCCATGGAGCTCGAATCAGCTTCGAGCTGACTCACTTACACTCATAGCTATTCCAAACAGTCTCTAAATAATAAGTTATATGCTGTAATTTATATAGATATTATTTCGTCTTCTTTTATTAAAAGAAAATAGCAATAGCTTATGTGCAAGTATTGGTAAAAAAAAAAAAAAAAGTTGTTTAAGCGCATTATAAATAAAATGACAAATATTTTTTCACACAAACATTGATATTTTTTAAATGCAAATTAAGAAATAAAATATATCTGAAAATTAATAATATGATAACGAATTTTCAACCAACATGTGCATCAATAATTAAATAATGAACTAGGCATTTTGTGGTTATTGAAGTAGAAATTAAACTGACAGGCCATGTGACAACAACTGCTAATGGGCCCATATTAGTACGATCCAAGTTGATAAACGGGCCCGTTCAAATAATTAGGAAAGAAAAAGTAATATAGATGTTTGGCCCAAGCAACGTGGCCCAAAAGAGTCTTCTCTTCTTTTCGTTACACCTGTCATGACCGTACATCTCGTCTTCGATCGTGTCTTCGCTTGACGACAAAATTCTTACCAATTATACATCCAATCGGCCACGAACTTATCTGGCTTTCAGCGGAAGATAAGAACGGGTACAGCTCATAATTTTATCAAAAAATTTATTATTTTTTAGAGAAAATATTTGTTCATCATTTTACAAATCGACCATTCAATTAATATATATTTAAAAAATTGCATAAACATGAAAAAATGAGTTAAATTTTATTATAATTTTCAATAATTGAATGCCAGTTTAAAATTTTAAGATGGTTAAAAAACTCATTGTTCATTTAATCAAATGCTTCATTCTTCTACGCAAAATAAGATCAAATATTTCAAACTTGATTTATAAATGAGCAGGACATGAGCAATACTTTGTTAGATCGTGTTCGGCTCGATTTAGCTCAAAAATTATATATGTTATATTATATTATTATTATATTTATATTTATATTATTATGAAAAATTATATATATCTTAATTGCAAGTATAATTTAATGATCAAAGTTACAATGAATATTTATTATCCTTTCTTTTAAGGAATGAAAGTAATGAATAGGGATGTCAAAAAATCAATTCGATACAACAACTGGCTTTAACTCGACTCTAAAAATTGGTACACCCAAATAAGTTTGGGTTGAAGAATCCGTTTGATTTTTCTGGTTTAACCCACCCACCCAAATGCTTATTTTGATCATCCACAACTCAATTTGACTAAATTAAGAAAAAAATTTTTTTACTACAATGAATTTTACTTTAAAAAATATATAAATAGATCATTCGAAGCCGTCGGATTAATTAAGTCGGAAGTTAAAGATTTTGACCAATAAACTGGTTGATAGTCAACCCTATTCGGATAAATTCATATTCGAATCAGATCCTTCAATCCAAATTGACGCCCCTAGCTATAAGTCAACATATAATGTACACTTTTACGATAGTAAGAAAACAGCTATATATCATATTATAAAAAAATTTAAATTATGTGGAGTCAAAAAAATACAACGGATCTGATTAAAACAAACAATTATGACTTTTAAAGTAGCTTCTAATCGGCCAGTCTGATACGCAAAATTGAGTGCGACCCCTTTTGTCTCCATTTAAATTTAAGTCCCAATCAGAGAAGAAATGTCTAATTTTGCCTCCATGAAAGAATAAAATTGTAAATTTTTTTCTTTTGTTATATTTTCATAAATATAAATCCGTATCGTCCTTTTGCTGTACGTTCGACCACAAAATAAAGATTTTTTTTTTTTAAGGGTATCCACCCAACACTCTATCCATCTTAGGATATCATTATAATCTCTGGTATAACATCACATCATCACCCACACATAAGCTGATATCTCAAAGACACCTCCCTATAAAGAGGAATCAACGAATTCACCACGCCGCTTCACCAATGAGAAGAGACGATGATTAATGACAGTACAGTACCACCAAATCATTTTCAGTACATTAAATAAAATATCATCACATCATACAATATATATAAATAGATATTTAGATTATATAAACCATAAATATATGATTTTATTAATTTTAATTTTATATATGTGAACGATAATAATGTTAATTTGATTTAGATTTGTTAGAATTTTCAATTATATTTACTTTTAATTACAGTTTTAAAGAAAAATAATTAAAAGTTAATATTAATTGTTTCTAAATAATATATGGCTGTAATCGATATTGGATTTCACTGATCAAATATCACTTTTTACGGCCGTGAAAAAACATTTTTCAGCTTTTGGGCCAGGACGATTGCTAATGTAATTTAGTATTGGCCCAATAGAATTTCGTGAGGGCATAAAAAAAGAAATGGCCCACCGTACAGGCACCGTCACGTGGTCAAGAGAAACAAGAGAGAGTATGTAAGTTTGTGATAAAAGCCGGGCCCAGCCCATGTAGCCGGTAATGTCCTGCTCATCGGTCCATATAATTAATAGTAAATAAGAGAATTTATATACATATCATATAATTCTTATATATTTATATATCTAATACCTAAATTTTACTTTCTATATAACACTCTAATTTTTAATATCAAATCAAAAATATCATCATTATTTATTTTTGAAAAATAAAATATATTTTTAAATATAAAACAAAATTAGATAAATAAATATCTTATTTAAAGTTTTAAATATATAAATATATAAGAATGATATGATATGCATATAAATTTTTCTATTAAATGATCTGCTTTCAATTTATATAATTTTAAAATAACTAAAATTTCATTCAGAAATATAGTACCGAAGGTTTAGCCCCTTAGCTGGTTCCTTTTACTCTCCCGAATTGAACTTTGCCATCTTGATTTAGATTGATTAAAAAAAATTGAATCGATCCAAATTGAATTTTTGAATTCAGATCGATTTTATAAATTTTTTTTGGATTTCAGTTTTCGATTTGGTAAAATTTGGTTTTGATTTTCAGTTCGGTTTTATATTATCTTAATCTGATTAAATCGATTAAACAGAAAATAACTAAAAAATTAATTTTTTTTCATTTTCTTTAGAAAATTCCTCTCAAAAAAGTAATTTCAATGATAAATTTATATATTATTATTTTTATTTGTTAAAGAGTTATTTAATTTTGTATGAAATGATTTAATAAAATGATGTAATTTTTTGATTAATAATTATAATAGTTGTTATATTTTCAATTTTCAATTTTTCTAAATTGAACCGAAAATCAAAAAAAATTTGGTTTGGATCGTCGATTTGTGTTATTCATTAAACGGATCATTTTGTTGGATGGATTTAAAACCGAACGGTTTAATAGTCTATTCTTTTTCAAAAAATATTTAAAAATGATAAACTTGATGTAAATATGATTTAAAAATGATCATAATATTTATTGATATGACACTTAAAATACCACTAATTACGAATCTTGATGTCAAAAGCAAGTTGAAACTGGTCGAGATCAAGCACTTAAAATATCATTAGAAACTTTGGGATATCAATTAAATACCTAAATAGTTCTTAAACATGGAGTGTTTATAAAATCGGCGTCAACGAGCCAAATCTAACAAGCCCAAGATCTAATAATTCTGACTTCATTTGAGCATTCAAATACTTAAAATATATCAAATGGTCAAATGAATCATTTTGAGTCAGATAGAGTGGAGTGTGAAGTTTTGATGATTTACAAAAATGTCACTCCTCCACCTATAAATAGTCCCTCATTCTTCACATGAGGGGAGCCCAAGCATTAAAAGAGGAGAGCTCTAAAGCGAAAATCCTCCAAGCACAATCGTTACCACTGATTTGCCACCACTTGGTTGCCAAACCACGGCCCGGCCGCCACTGTCCGCCACCGCCGATCTACAGATCATCTCCATCATCGCGTCACCTCATCGCGTGAATCGCTGCCGGTTATCGTTGCTAACTGGTTGCCGCTGACCACCGCTGCCGGTCCATCGCTTAATTACATCCAGAATCCGCGGCCATCGCTGCCAACCATCATCACCGGTCATCACGCCGACCACCGACGCCGGTCATCCGCTGACTATTTTCCGGTCACCTCTCGCTGCAGTACGCCACCGCAATCTGTTGCTATCATCTGCTGATCATCGGTAACCATTCGCGTTATCATCGCCGCCCGGCGTTATCATGCTGCCGGTCATCGCCATCGATTACTACCGTCGGTCACCACCGCCGACCATCACCGGCCACTCGCTGGTCATTCATGACCTTCATCGTTACTAATTTCGCTGTTTCACCATCATCTACTAAGACTGTCACAACGCGACTATATATGTTGGTGTCGATTCGGATTCTCATTCACTTTTTCATATACAATTTTGTAATCCCACTATGGAAGACTTTGTACTCAAAAGAGATAGTGGAACATTTTACAAGGCCTCATGGTTTTTCCCTCTTTTCGAGGTTTTTCACGTAAAAATTTGGAGTTCTCTCATTAATTATACGAACATCTGTGTGTGTGCTAGATTCCAATAAAAGCTAGAAACTTTTATTCTACCGCAATCATTTTCGCACAACAAATTGACGCGTCGTGTGGGAAGAAAACCCTCAATCACAATTTTTGTGAACACCCGCATCATGGCCAATAGACGCAATACTCGTAACAACGGAGCCTCCTGCTCCAACTCCCATCACTCTCAAAACCAATCCTTGAACCAAGGACACCAAGGTTTTGCCTCACTTCCTCCCTGATAGGTGTGACCCTGTCGGTGAAGGCGCAACAGGAATCTCTTTAAAAGATCGTATGCACCGAATGGAAAAGTCTCAAAATGAGATGATCCGACTTTTACAAGGAACACGATCACCACTAACACGACAAACACATCTCCCCCAAGGTCAATCGTTAACCGCAGGAGGTCAAAATGCTAATCTCCTTGACAATGAAGTTCCTCAACTTCCATATCATGACGTTGATCTCCTTGACACTGCTAGTTCCACTCATCCATCACGTGTAACTCAACCGACCGCTAATCCACCAATTATTGCTAGTAGCTTGACATGTTCTTGTCCTGTTGACCCCACTCATCATGTTATACGTGTAGAGTTATGACGCTTAATGCAAGACAAATTTTACCTTAGAGATAGAAATCATCCTCCCCCTCACCGCGGCTATGAGGAGTTCTCACCTTTAGCTGAAACTATTCTTCAACATCCTATTTCTGTAGTTTCAAGCTTAGCATTGATTCTATGATGGGGCAATGACCCACATGAACACATCGAGCATTACAGGACCATCATGCATATCCAACGAGCTCCTAACACACTGCTTTGTCAAGTCTTTCGTTACCCTCAAGGAGCATACTCGTACTTAGTTATACTCCCTTCCAAGAGAATCCATCCATACCTTTGACGAACTCACCAAGATCTTTGTGAAACAGTTCATTGCAAACCGGAGGATCATTAAAAATTCCTCACATCTCTCCGTCATTCATTAAAATGAGGGTGAATCAATTAATACTTCAGGAGGTTCTCCTCTCTCCAAATATCCTGGGTACCGTGAATTATTAAGAGGAGTTTTCCTTGGAGGGCTCTGTCGTGGACCTTTTTACTCATCACTAATGCGATATACGGTTCGTTCATATGTTGACTTGGTTCATCACATGGAAGCATAAATTTCTGCTGATGAGACTATTAATGCCTATCACAAATAATTTGAACAATCCACAGGAAAACGTAAGAGCACCCCAGGGAATCCGGACTGACATTCCCATCAAAAGAAGCAACAAGGCAGTCGTGATCTCCCTCCACGACCCTCACATCAATAACGTGAACCACGACCAGAAAAAGAATACACACCACTGAACACATCCCATGTTAACATCCTGATGGTCATTCGAGATGAAAAAAATATCAAGTGGTTACATCACTGAAACCAAATTTAAGAAATCAGAAGCAATATTGTCACTTCCATCGAAGTCGTAGACATACTACTGAAGCATGCAAACAACTCAAAGAAGAAATCGAGAGGCTCATTCAACAAGGATATCTACGTTGATTCGTGAAGAATCAATCAACTCAAACAAACATAACTCTAACTGGGGGGCAACCAGGACAATCATCATAGAAATAACAAAATAGTCATCAAACCGTTGGGAAAATTGAAACAATCGTGGGATGACCAACACTATCTAATCGAGTTCTCATTATCACCTCTGAAGAGCCAAAGTTTAAGAAATCTCGTATTGATCATTTCATCACTTTTAATGACTTAAACTTAGAAGGAGTTCATGTTCCTCATCAAGATCCACTTGTCATCAGCGTAGGGATCGGTGACCCATGCTATAATGTTAAAAGAAGTTTGATTGACAATGGGAGTTTTGTTGATATCTTATTTTACTCCACATTTCTTAGCATGGGCTTAGTTAGAGAAAAGCTACAACCCACTGCAGGACCATTATACGGCTTTGATAATCGCCCTGTGTGAGTAGAGGGGACAATCACCCTTCCTATTGTCCTCAGAGAGTTCCCTCGACAAGTGACTCATTCAATCCAATTCATGGTGGTCAAGTCAGATTCACCATATAATGCTATCTTCGGAAGGCCCCTCCAATCAATTTTCGATGTCGTAACTTCAGTATCTCTTCTTAAGATGAAATTTTTAACCCCCGTTGGGGTTGGGGAGGTCTGTGAAAATTAACAGAAAGCACAATCATGCTACCTCAGACAAGCTCAACCACGCCCTTCTGTGACCCTCAGCATCGAATATTTTAATTTTTGAGATGAAGTACCTCGAAAAGCTTCCCCTGTCGAAGATTTGCTCTTTGTTGCATTATCAAATGACCAACCGCTATGAACAGTGCAAGTTGGATCCCTGCTCTCAGACAAACAAAGAGAAAAATACATAGACTTCTTGCGCAGAAATCAAGACATCTTTGCTTGGAGTCCGACGGATATACCGGGGGTCGACCCCAATGTGATCATGCACTCTCTCAAGATTGATCCAACATTCAAACCGATCATCCAAAAGAAGCAGAGTTTTGCACCTGATTGCATCCAAGCTATTGAACAAGAAGTTAACAAGCTCCTAAAAGTGGGATTCATACGAGATACATTACCCTACATGACTAGCAAATGCTATCATGGTGAAGAAGACGAATGAAATATTGAGAATGTGTATTGATTACATTGACCTTAACAAAGCTTGCCCGAAAGATAGTTTTTCTCTTCCTCGAATCGATCAATTGGTCGATGCCACGTCTGGATATCAAATGCTCAATTTTTTGGATGCATACTCTGGTTACAACTAAATAAAAATGAACCTAATGGATGAAGTAGCCATAGCATTTCAAACATATAAAGGTTTATACTGTTACCAAGTTATATCGTTTGGGTTAAAAAAATATTGGTGTTACCTATCAACGCCTTATGAACAAAGTTTTTAAAGACCTATTATGCTGCATAATGGAGGTATATGTGAATGACATGTTAGTAAAAAGCTTGAAAGAATCATAGCATATTTCTGACTTAGAAATATGCTTTAACCTTCTTTGACGTTATAACATGCGACTTAACTCGACCAAGTGTGCTTTTGGGATTATATCGGGAAAATTTCTTGGGTTTATGGTAACCCACTGTGGGATGGAGGCCAATCCCGAGAAAATTAAAGCTCTCAAAGATATGACTCCTCTGAAGAATATCAAAGAAGTTCAACATTTGAATGGACGAATTGCTGTCTTATCCCGTTTCTTAGCCCATTCTGGGGATAAACACTTATCATTATTTAAAATACTTAAGGGAGCTAATAATAATAATTTTCAGCGAATTGATGAATGTTATCTGCTTTTGAGCAACTAAGGGAGTATTTAGCATCTCCACCCCTATTATCCAAGCATATTTAAGGAGAAATATTATACTTATATCTCGTAGTCTCTTCTTATGCGATAAGCCCAAGTTTTAGTGTGAGAAGAAAATGAGATACAAAGACCAATTTACTATGTCAGCAAAATTCTCTCTACTATAGAAAGTCGTTATCCACTGGCAGATAAGGTGACTCTAGCTTTTGTTTTCTAAGCGTAAAAATTACGTCCATACTTCTAAGATCACACTATCGGTGTTTACACTCATTTACTATTAAGGGACATTCTACAAAAACCAGAGGCATCTGGGAGATTAATTAAATGGTCTGTAGAATTTGAAGAGTTTGAAATCCATTTCTTACCTCGGTCTGATATAAAGTCTCAAGTACTCGCAGAATTTATAGTGAAATGCACTGCCCCAACTCCAAATGAGCTATCCACTACACCCTTTTCGTCTCCTCAATGGACTCTCTATGTTGATGGAGCTTCAGGAAATATTGATGCCGGAGCAGGAATCTTACTTATTTTCCCAGCAGAATACCTTAGAGTATGTACTTCTCCTAAAATTTTCAACAACTAATAATATGGTTGAATATGAGGCTCTCATCACAGGGTTGAGACTCGCCATCGATTGTGATGCTCAAGACTTAATGATCCACACTGACTCTCAGCTTGTCGCCTCCCAGGTTGAGGGAAACTTTAATACTCATAATCCTCAGCTGGCACAATACCTCAACTTAGTAAAGTCACTTCTTGCCCATTTCAAGACACATCAAATCATTCACATACTGCGAGAGAAGAATACTTGAGCTGACGCTCTCATTAAGCTTTCTACATCTGCTAGTGGAGATCTATTTAAGAGAAGATATGTTAAAAATATATATTTTCTTAGTATGCAAGGGTCATGGGTAATACAAGCAATTAATGAGATAAAGGAACCTTCGTGAATAGAACCCATCATGTCTTTTCTACAAGAAAGGACCCTTCCTGAAACCCAACTACTACAACTCGTCTCTGAAGATAAGCTTCAAACTTTATTATTATCGGAGATGAACTATACAAATAAGTTTTTTCTGGGCCATACCTCAAATGCCTCTCACCGTCAAAGGCCGATTACGTATTAAGAGAGGTTCACTCGAGGATATGTAGAGAATACCTAGGAGGAAGAGCGCTAGCCCTCAAAATTATAAGTCAAGGATTCTATTGGCCGATGATGAAATAAGATGCCTTGGAGTTCATAAAAAAATGTACAAGTTGTCAGTTGTACTTTAACCTCCCTCACATGCCGCATACAGAGCTCACAACCCTTCAATGCCCGTGGCCTTTTGCTCAGTGGAGAATTGATATCATGGGACCTTTTTTGATAGCATCAGGGCAATGAAAGTTTATTATTTTAGTCGTCTATTACTTCACTAAATGGGTGGAAGCTGAACCACTCGCTAAAATCATGGAGGCAGATGCTAAATAATTTATTTAGAAAAACTTAGTATGTCGATTCGGTCTTCCTGCAAAGATCATCACTGATAATGAAACCCAATTTACTCAAAAAATCTTTACGTCCATTTACAAAGATCTTCACATTCAGCTGCTGCATACGGCTGTAGCACATCCTCAAACTAATGGACAGACTGAAGTTACCAATAGGACTATACTCAAAGGACTAAAAACACATCTTGAGAAGGCTAGGGGGCAATGGGTTAATGAGCTTTCTAATATCCTTTGAGCTTACCGCACTACATTGTGAACCCCACTGGTGAGACACCATATAACTTGTGTTTCGACACAGAAGCTATTATACCAGTAGATATTGGGGTTCCAAGTCCAAGAGTTCAATATTCGATCATGATAGTAATGAAGATAAACTCTTACGGTACTTGGACTTACTCCCCGAAACTCTTGACATGGCCCTACTTCGGACTACTTCCTATCACCAAATGGTAGCTCATCACTTCAACAGAAGAGTAAAACCCCATCTCATATCTGTCGGTGACTTGGTCCTGTGAAGTCTCGAAGTTGCAGGAAAAGGCCCTCAACAAAATAAACTCTCACCTCTTTGGGATGGCTCATATGTAGTTACAATTATGGTAAAGCCAAGATCATTCAAGCTCAAGGATCCAGAGGGAAAAACTTTACCTTGAACTTTGAACACTGAGAATCTTCAAAAATATTATCAGTAATTCCTACTGCATAATTATTGTAACTTTTATTTTGTCTCGTTTGTCTTTTCCTCTTCAAACTCATATTTGTATTAAAATCATCTTATAATTATATCACCGACCTTATCAGAGTAATGAATTTATAGTTTTTTTCTTTCAAGCTTGTTGCATATAAACAATCTCCTTCATCTAATCCTCCCACTTGAGAAATGTGCAACTCATGTTGTATCTCAATCGGGGAATGATCAATCCCACGAGGACTTGATCGGACCTCTTCCATACAGGTAAGAAGTCAAGTAACACTTTGACTAATACCTAGGATAGGTCAAAAGGTCTTTGGTAGACATCTCACGGCCTCTTCCATACAAGTAATATGTCAAACAATGTTTTGACTAATACCTAAGATAGGACAAAAGGTTGCTGGTGGACTTCTCACGGCCTCATCCATACAGGTTAGCATCGTCGAATAATATTTCGACTAATCACCCCGGATAGGTAAAAATAAAACAAGAGTACATCACCTATAAAAAAATCATCACAAATGTTACACAAAGAAAAGAAGAAAAGAAGGAGGAAGATAAGACAACATACTAATTCATCTGCTCATTGACGTCCAGTGCATACATGCTTTAACACCTCTTCAGGAATTTGTGGCTTCAAGAAACGAACTCCCATATTATGAGTTGAAACAGCTAAACTCTCAGAGGCTAACTGGGGGCGAACATCTTCTCCGTAGATATCTGACGTAGTCACTTCGGCACATGTCCTCTTTTTCTTTAAAGAAGAAACATTGCTACCACAGTGATTTCGTAACGGGCTTCCTGAAAAAATTCTGTGAATACAAGGAGACCCGTCATCACATTTACCCGATCTCTTCAGTGGAAGAGCATGAGATCTTCCTGCCTAGATGGAAAGGCCAACCTTGAACATTCTATCTTCAATAATATATTTGCTAATGTGACGTAACTCATGTTGTAAGCTTCCTGCATTAGGAATATTAAGAGTTGTTAAGATTTCATTCTTTTCAATCAGCATTGGATCCGGAAAGTCATTCAATCTTCCCATTTCTTAGGGAGGCCCAACTCATTTTTCATAAAAAGAATCAATTAGACCAATTTCTAGATGGATCCCATGCTGAAAATTCTATCTAATTCTTTATAGCCCGATAAGAATTATGTTCCTGAGGATCACATATGAATTTACACATTCGACACAAGTATTTGATGTTTAAAGTAACACCACGCTCTCTAAAGAAGACAGTCAAACCAACGATGATCACTGGAGCTCAAAATAAAAATTATGACAAAGCTACACCACATATTTTAAAGATCTCAATCAACTCGGGAGCCAAAGGGAATCGCAATCTCGCACGAAGAATCATCTCGAAAACAGTAAAGTATTTTGGCGAAGGTGAATGGGCTCGATCAGACTTTTTGGCAACAATAACCACCAACTTGTGTTGACCTCACTTTCGGAGTGAACTCTTAACATCCTCTTAGACTTAGGAATCTTTTAGACACTAAGATTTCCTTAGTCATAAGACACATCTAGTGATTAAGTGAACACCTAACCTAAGCTTAGAAGTGTTAATCATAAGAATGCCTTAGGGTTTAAGGAAATTACCTATCCTATAACCTAAACCTAATCTAGATACACTTTCTCAAATCAAACTCACACTCAATTCTCAAATCAAATCTCAAATTCAAATTCAAATTCCAAATCTAATTTCAAAATTTGACTCCAAATGATTGAAACCCAAAATCAAATCCAAACCCTAAAACCCCTTTCTAAGCCATATGAACCATATTCATAAGCTTAGCCAAAACTTTCATTAAATCAAATCTAACTCAATTGATCTCTTTATAAATCAATTATTCCTTCATTTATATTCATAAATATAAATGAAATCTAAATTTAAATGACCAAAACTATATCGAAAATCAAATCCAAACTCAATCTAAACCCTTTAAGCCAATTCTTTGGAATTAGCCAAATTCTACACAGATCAAGTCAAAACCAATGAATTTTCTCTTGAATCAATCATTCATTCAATTATCTACCCAAATATAAATGAAACATATAACCATCAAATCAAATCGAAATCAACCCAAGTTAAACCCAACTTAGCCCTTTTGACTTTGAAAATTTTAAATGAGCCAAAATCCCTTAAACTCTAAATTGATTGTCGTTGAACTTATATTTCAATCTAGGGCTCATATATAAGTTCAACTAAATTTGAATCAAATCAAAACCAAACTAATTAACTAACTTAGGTGCACTTGACCTAAAGTGATATAAAGAACCCATTTGAGCCAACTTCTAATCCAACCCTAATTGGATTGAACCAAGCTCACCAAAATCTTACACCATGATTTTTGATCACCCTAGATCACTTGGGCCAAACCAAGCCTGGCCATTTGATCCAAATTGACCCAAATTGGCCTAAAGAACCAAATCGGGTCAAATCATGATCTAACCCAAATTGATTGCAACCAATGGCTCAATCTCATTCCAAATTAATTATTGAACTTGACCAAAGCAATAATTGAACTCAATTTGATCAATCGAGCCCAATCGATCAACTTGACCCAACCTAGCCCAAATTGGCCTAAAGGGTCAATTTAGCCTAAGTAAAAATTAAATCTAAATTAATTCAAAATAAAGATCACATTCATCTTCAATTAGCTAATTGAACATGAATCAACTCATTTCTCAAGCTAATTTGGCCAAATTTGGTCAAATTGGTCAATTTGACCCAAAATGACCCATATGACCCAAATTGGGCCAAACCCCTTGAAACCAAGTCAAAACCCATTGGGGGCTGATCAAACCTGACCCAAACCAATTTAGAGTCAGCTCAAAATAAACTCAACCCATTTAAATCCCTTATAGATCCTCCACCACATAGGATTCCACCCAACTTCATTTAATTCTCCCATCACATGCACTTAACTCCCATCACACGGCCCCAATATTTCAATTAAACAAGTCTCATCATATGACAGCAAGAGAGGACTTTGGAGAAAAAATCCAAAGTCCTCAATCAATCTAGATCTAGCCCTAACCACCCTAACAAGATGACATTCAATTTGGAGCCAAAATAATTCAAAAAAATTTGTATTTTCATCCTTTATAAAAGGAGGGGGAGATGAGACTTGAGCTCTCTTGCTCTCATCATCACTCAGTCCCCCAAATCTCTCCAAAGCCAAAAGTAACACATCCCTCACTTTGTTTAGCCACTTTGAGCTCAAATAATACAAGAATTTTCTCTTCCGGCGAGGCGACGGTAAACATCAGAGAAGGAGGCGTTCCGAAGAGAAGCAAGGGCTAAAGATTACTCTGAAACTTTCTCACACACATAGGAGCTCCCTCGGATCTTTACCACCGCCAAAAATCATCCCTGGTGAGGTAACTTTCGTCAAACCGTAGCCGGCCTTAGGATTTTGTATATTTTGCATAAAATTTCCCGTGATTCTAGGAATTTCCTTTAGAAAATCCAGCACTTTTATTTTAAATCATCCCAAATAGAAAATAAATTTTTTTGGCGAATCGACGCAAAACGGGTCCATTTGGACAAGTTTTAAACTTTCATTTTTTAAAAATATCCACGAAAATCTTTCATCATCGGCGGCTCACGCCACCGCCCAATCTCGCGAAGCCATGGATCGACGTCGGATCGCGCGATCGCACGATCCGCCTTCGAGTGGTGATGCGATCCGACCGTCGATCATGTGGTTAGCGATCGACAGACGATCGCGGTGCTCGAAGCTGAGCGAGATCCGAAGCCAGATCGCCGAAAATGATCTGAACCGTCCGATCGCGTGCTTCGCACAATCGAACGGCACAAATCGTGCGATCCTGGCCTCTGGATCGCGTGATCTATTCAAGACCGTTCAATCTGTGATCGGACGGTCTAGGGAAAGGCACGGTCGCTGTCTTTCCCGCCCAAACCGCGCGTATATATATATTTAATAAAAAATAATAATAATAATTCAAATCATTTAAAAATTCAAAAATGTATAGAAAATAAAATACCTAACCAAAAATTGCAAACAAGGGCTCGTTAGATTCATCTATCCGAGAGTAATCCAACAAAACCAAAATACTCAAAATTTATTGAGTATTGTGAGCGTAATTTAGGTTTTAGTGAAAACTATATTTCATTAATTAAGCCAAAAATATAAGTCAGATTAAGTTGAGATTTTTATATATTGAAATTAATGTTAAAATACACCTATAATAAAAATTTAAAGTTAAAAGAACTTTTGGATTGGGAAAAAATAATTTTTTAAATTCAGATTATCAATTTTAATAAAATAAATTAAATAAAAATTCAGAAATTTACAAAAATCTTCAAGATGACCTAAATCACTTGACATCCGGACTCTTAAGAAAAATGATTTGATCTTACGAATCTTAAGAAACCCAAATAAACACTTAAGATTAGAGTTTAAACAATTAAAAAGTTAATTAAAATATAATCTAAAAATAACTCAAATATTAAATCAAAAATCAAAAATTGAATAGCATTCATTAAATCATTAATTAAACTTTAAATTAGAAAAATATTATCTTTAAAGGAAATTAAATTAAATATGGTTAAATCTATTTAAGTTAATAAAACTTAATTAAATGATTAAATCTTAAATCAAACTCAAAATCCAATAAACTTAAAAAACTTTAATAGTTTGATACGAACCGAATTAAACTAAATAAAATTAAAGTAAACTTAATTAACCTATGATTAAGTCACATCCATTTGGAATGAGATAATTAATAACCATTAAATATTTCAGCCTAATAACTAAATTGAACATGTTAATGAAATCAAACAAACATAATAAATAAATCAAATCAAGTAAAACCTTAATCATAAATAATCAAACTCAATTAGTCAAACATTTAATTAATGAAAACTTAATAAATTAATTCATCATATTAATCAATCAAATTAGTTTAAATAAGTCACATTAAAGTTAACTCTAAAATTAAGCTTAAATTAAACCCATAATTAAATAATCACACCCCTTTAATAAATTAATTAAGTTAATTAAATTAATCATATGAAACCTAAACTTAATCAAACATAATTAAGATGTAATTAAACACTAATCAAAACTTAACCTAAATCATTAAGTCATTAATCTCTAATCAAATAAACCTTTAATTAATCTAATAATTTTAATTGACCCTTAATCAAACATCTAATTAATGCAAACTTAATAAATTAATTCATTATCTTAATAAACCAAATTTAACTTTATAAATTAGATTAAAGTTAATTCAAATTAAATACTTAATTAATCTACTAATTAATTTAATCACACCTATTAAATAAATTAATTAAGTAAATTACATTAATCATATTAACCTTAAGCTCAATCAAACATAAAAATGCAATTAAATGATAATCAAGCCCTAATTTAAACTTTAATCATTAATTCATAAATTACATCATTAACTCAAAAAAACATGAAATCAAATTAAAAGTTAAACAAATCTTTATTTAATTTAATCATACCTCTTAAACAAACTAATTAAGTTAATCACATTAATTACATTAAACTTAATTAATCAAAATGCAATTAAATATTAATCAAAACATAAATTAAACCTAAACCATTAAGTCATTAATTACATCATTTGTCTAAACAAATATGAAACTAAATTAAAAAATTAAGAAAACCTTTATAATTAACATAAATACACTTATTAATTAAACAAATCACATAACCATGATCAAAGAAAAGAATTAAATATTTAAAAGGATATTGAATTATCAAGATTCAATTAAATCAAAACACCTAATATAAAATTAATCAACCAAAAACACATGAACTTAAACAAACTTAAACTCCATTAGACATTAAGGATATTGAATTATCAAGATGCAATTAAACTAAAACATCTAATTCAAAAAATCAATTAATCAAATACTTAAATAAACTCAAATTCTAAATTCTAAATCAAATCAAATAAATCGAATCAAATGAATTACACAAGTTCAAATGGGCTAATCAAGATACTTAAGTACTTTAGTTAAATTCCATAGGAATTAGGATGTAGAATAGGGCGAGTCCTATCTACAGATGAAATTCATCCTACTCTTCATTCTTGAAAACCTAAATATCATTTCAACCAAATAAAACTGAAATAAAAATGAAAAGCAAATCATTAAATCATTTAGATTGAAATCACCCAAAGGTAAAATTTAAATTCAAACTTCAAATTGGAACTTAAACTAAAGAAGCCTAGTAAAGTCTTGCTACACAAGCCTTAAGCACACACATTAAAATACTAACTCACTATTTCTAGTGCTAAGTTAGGGCGTTGTATGTATGATGTTGTGTTTTATTTTGTGATGATGTAATATTTTAGACTGGATGTTAGTGTGTATATTTCGTAGACTGGATGTTAGGCCATTATTAGCTTATCATATTTTATGCAAGAGATTGTGCTTAAAGGGGCCGCTATAATAAAAAATATAAATATTTTTGCTGTGCAAGTTGCTTAGCCCCTAAGTGTAACCTATATTAGGACAGATGGGCTTGGTTTCTCATGTGTGGGTGCTAAGTCCAAATTATTTATATAATTGCTTGGGTTATATGGTATGTTTAGCTAACATTTATTTTGCAGGTATAGGTAGATTTACTTTTCCTATTTTTGATGTAATTTTATATTAGGAATTAAGATTAGTGCTATAGGAGATTAGGATGAAGGCCGAAGGCTTAGTCCACAGGGTGCCTGATGCCTTTGGAGCAAATCAAATCAAAAGAAAGAAATAAAGAAATGAAAAAATGAAGAAAAGAAGACCCCCATAGCATATATATTATTTTTATAATCCGGGTTGTATAAGGGTAGAGCTCGGCTACCTATCTTTTCTCTTTCTGTACGCAGAACCACCAAGACCGGTCTTTTATTCTTTTACGGCAGTCTATAAAATTGTTTCATGTTGTGTTTAGATTACGCATTAGAATAACATGCTTTTCATAGTTTATTTATGATTGATGCTTGAATGTGTGGCCTGGATGCGGTAGGTTCTTAAGATAAAAAATTAATTTTTCTACCTCAATTAATAACTCATAACTAAAATTTTTAAATAACTCATAACCTCACATAAAAGCCTAAGAATTAAATCAAAATAATAAAATTTTAGTAACCCTTATGGATGGATGAATGTATAATATCATGCATGTCATATTCTTTCACTCTTATTAAGAGGGAGCTTCCATCTTTGCTAGAGAATCAAGGCTTAACCTATAAGAGCCTTTGGTGGAAGACACCCCTTTCTCTCTTGGTTTGACCTATAATCAAATTCTCATACATTTAGGCATACAAAATCTCATAGCCTGTGTCAAAATAAAAAGGCCAAAAGAATCAAATAAATTTGATAAAATTTGCACTAGATTAAGTCATGAATTTATACCACTCATGCTCTAGTCTCTTATGGAGTGAGTCTAAGGACTTAGTTTCCTATCTAAATGAACAACAGCCTAGCCATCTTGCAAATCATAAGACTTGCCTATATGGATTTAAAGCGTGGGAGTTACACGCCACTCAGTAATAGTCCATCAATCGTGGTTTATTCTCTCTTGTGGAGGTAAACCATATTCACATTTTCACCTTAGATTTAGGTTGTGCCTTCATTTTGTACCAAGGCTCCTTAGTTTAAGAATCTGAGGTAGCTATTTTCTTTGGGCTACAAATCTATCACCTCTTAGGCATTTCCACAATCTTATGTTTGCGAATTATAAATACAACAATCTAATAAAATGTCAACTCAAATAATCAACTCTCTTCAATTTCAAAATATAAAGCCCAACTATAGGGTAGATTGGAATGCTCACTAGGCTTCCTAGTATCATGAGCATTTCTACTTTCTCCCTTTGGATTCCAAAATAAATCTTCTCCTTGATCTATCCCATTTGATTTTCTAAAATAGCCAATCCTTTGATAGTCTAAACCTTGAAATCTTTGGAGACCCTAATTATCCACTTTAATCGAGAATTCTTAAGGAATTCTCATTTCTTATGATGTAATTAACTATGGGGGCTTGCCTCCATAGGGAACTTAATGAACCCGGTTTAAAATAATCCCTACTTTATTTTTTCATGTAAAGTATGGGAAAGATCTCTGGTATATTCGAAGACCCATCATGTCTTAGAGTCCTTATTAGGTGATTAGGTCCATTATAGAGTGGTGATTTTTATCTTTCGAGATAGTCCATCATTCCTTAATGTCATACCCGATCACTTCAATAAGTACCCCAAGATCTGCATGGTGTCCCACACCCCAAAAATAAACACCACAACTCGTTAGGGAAGTAAAATTTTGTGCGAAGCATCATTAAACTATCCGCTGTAATAGTGGATAGTATATCGTCTGTAGCTGTCACGCTATGGGTTTTCTTTCGGCCATCACCCTGTGAAAATACATAATAAATAAATAAACAGAGAGAGAAATGACAAAAATCTGAGAATTTTTATGAAGCAACTCACACACCCCAATACTTGGGCATATCCTTTACCGACTCTATCGCTCACGGACAGCTTAGGATAAAATTTTTCATCAATGATCTAACGAAAAGAATGCACATACATTTGAGATCAAAAAGAAAGAGAGAAAGAGAGAAGTTATTCCCCTCTAATGATACTCTAAAATTACCTGCCAAACTTTCTGAGTCGTTCGAACGATGGTTCCTAGCTAACGCTTCCCCACCATCTTAGCGGTTATTAACTGTTGAATCATCCATTGAAGTTGCAAGAAATTCAACTTCTACAAGAAAAAGTAGGAACTACCGGACTTGATCGCCTCCAAATCCGGTCTGTCCGACGAGGCCAGTTGATGCCTCTTTCAGGGAAAATCAGAGCCACATTGTATGTACCACAAGCCTTGATCGCCTCCAAACCTAGTAGGTCCAACAAGGCTAGTTGACGCCTCTTTAGAGGGAAAATTAGAGCCACAACGTATGTTCTGTGGGCCTTGATCGCCTCCAAACCCAATCGGTCCGACGAGGCTGGTTGACGGCTCTTTCAAGGGAAAATTGGAGCCACGATGTATGTATCATGGGCCTTAATCGTCTCAAACCCGGTCGGTCTAACGAGGATGGTTGACACCTTTTTCGAGGGAAAACTGGAGCAACGACATATGTACTGCGGGCTTTGATCGCCTCAAACTTCGGTGGGGCAGGCGGTTAGCCTCTTTCGAGGGAAAATCGGAACCACGATGTATGTACCGCGGCATTAATCACCTCCGAACGACCTTCTCCTAAGAAGAAGAGGAACACCAGAGCATATGAGGTGTCTGCCATCTCCCTTGGCCCTATGGGGGTTTTTATAGACCCCCTAAAGGTAAAAAATTGCTGAAAACTGCCGAAAATCATCGAAAATGGGCATTTATGCCTTGAGCGCTAACCGCCCGCCTGCGCGTGTCCCCTCGTCTGTCCATCCTTCGCATGTAACCCGCGTGCCACCACCGTCAGAAGCGTAGCCCCGCCCGCAGTCGGCATGGTCATCCCTCTCGTAAGTGCCCAGATGGGTTCATAGTCCCAAAATCTTGTGCCCACGCATATCCGCACACATCTGCAGCCATGCACCCACTTCAGTGATCATAATCTTGTGCTCTCATGAAGATCTGTTCATTCAAAATATATGATTAATGGACCTACAAATTTCATTGAAGAATTTGTTATTTTTAAGTATTTGACGTATATATTTTTGGACGATTGAGATAATGTCATCCAAAATAGGTGGCCATATGACACTTAAAATACCAGTAATTAATCTTGATGTGAAAAGCAAGTTGATCCTAAGTTGAAACTGGTCGAAATCTAGCACTTAAAATATTATTGGAAACTTTGGGATATCAATTAAATCCCTAAATAGCTCTTGGGTCCGACTCAAGTTGTCAAGTTTAGTATAGTGAGTTCATGGAGTGTTTATAGTCAAATCGAGCGTCTTGACGATCCAAATCTAACAAGCCCAAGATCTCATAATTCTGACTTCATTAGAGCATTCAAATACTTAAAATACTTCAAATGATCAAAGGAATCATTTTAAGCCATCCGATGGAGTAGAGTGGTACGGGTTTTACATGTAATTACAGAAACGCCACTCCTCCAATCTATAAATAGTCCCTCATTCTTCACATGAGAGGAGCCCAAGCAAAAGATAGGAGAGAGCTCTAATGCTTGAAAATCCTCCAAGCACAATCGTGTTGCCACTCGACGATCGGACCACTCGCTTGGTTTCACACTGCCGTATCGGCCGCTGCCGTCGGTACCCACCTCTTAATTCGTCAATCTCGCCGCGGTCGACACGCTGAACTGTCGCCGGAAGCCGTCGCCATTCGTCCCCATCGTCGTCGGTCATCGCCATCACCGTCCCGGTCCATGCTGCTATCTTCGCTTTACCGTAGGTTCGCCATCGGTATACCGCTGATCTCGCGCTGATCAATCTCGCTGTCATTGTGGTCATCATCGGCTAATCCGCCACCACCGGTCCGCTTAACTTCTTATCGTCGGTCCGCCGTCATCGTCATTCCCTCCTCGTCACCATCCGACGACCTTCATCGGTCGGCACCCGTTGTTCACCATCATCTACTAGCAACTATTACAACATGAACATGATTATATAGATGTTGTTATCTGATTCTGGGATTCCCATTGTGAGCCTTTCTGATATACAATTCTGTAATCTCGTTATCGGGAAGACTTTGTACTCTGAAACAGATACATAGTGGAAGATTTTTTTCTTGAGGTGATTTTTCGCTTTTCGAGATTTTCCACTTAAAATTCTAGAGTTCTTTTATTAATTCTTCAAATATCTATGTGTGTCTTTGGATTCTGATAAAAGAGTAAACTTTTATTTACCTGGTTTTCTAAACGCAACATTTATAATTACATTTTGTTATTACAAGGATTTATTAACCCCATGATTATTTTTAATTGCTTTTTAATACATTTAAACTTTAACTCTTAATTTTAATAATAATAATAATAATGACCCTTTACTAGGGGTGTCAACGAGCTGAGCTTGAGCGAGCCGAACCTTTGATCGTGTTCGACTCGTTTAAAAATTATTTTATTCGTGTTCAGCTCGTGTTTGAAATGACTCAAAATTTCACTGATCGTGTTCAGCTCGTTTGAAAATTGCTTTGTTCGTGTTCGGCTCGTGTTCGAAATTGGCTCGAAATGTAATAATCCGAAAAATCTGTATGAGGGAGGATTAAAACCTGCACTAATCTTTTGCATAATAAAAATTTTAACAATTAAGTATGCTCATATATATATATATATATATATATATATATATATATATATATATATATATATATATATATATATATATATATATATATATATATATATATATATATATTTCGTAAACTTTTATTCTACAACAACTGGTTTTCTAGCACGCAACATTTATAATTACATTTTGTTATTACAAGGATTTATTAACCCCATGATTATTTTTAATTGCTTTTTAATACATTTAAACTTTAACTCTTAATTTTAATAATAATAATAATAATAATGACCCTTTACTAGGGTGTCAACGAAGTGAGGAAATTTTAACCTGTGTTCTCGACCTGCTTAAAAATTGTTTTATTCTGTCACTCGTGTTTGAAATGACTCAAAATTTCACCGACGCTGCTCTTGAAAATCGCTTTGTCGCTTCTGCCTGTGTTCAAATTGGCTCAAAATGTAATAATCCAAAAATCAGTATGATGGGATTAAACCCGCACTAATCTTTTTGATAATAAAAATTTTAACAATTGTTTATCGTATATATATATATATATATATATATATATATATATATATATATATATATATATGTTTCGTATGTATATATAATAATAATAATAATAATAATAATAATAATAATAATAATAATAATAGTAATAAATAAAAATAATAATAATAATAATAATAATAATAATAAATAATAAAAATAATAATTGTTAATATATTGAGCTTGTTTATATATTAAATTTAAAATATCTATTCATATTAGATTCATTTAATTAACTAATGAGTCAAATATGTGCTACTTAGCTCTTCTGAAATAACGAATGTTTTTTGACAGCCCTACCTTTTGCAGATGTGCCGACCGTTTTCTCACAAACCGGTCCAGCCAATAGTATTATCGGGAATTCATCGCTGATTAAGACGTTACGTCGCGCTCATTCATCTGCTTAGACTATAACGAACTTATCTCGTTATTTGTTTTTTCGTTGATATTTTTCCAACGGAACTATGGAAGATATACATTATAGATGTCCACTTCCATAAATATTAAAAAGGGCATATAATCATTCAAACTAAGAAAACGAAGCATTTTTTAAAATCAGCTTTTCAATTAATGTTAATTAATCATATTTATAATTAAAATATTGATTAATATATTTACAATATTACTTATCAATATAAAAAAATATTTATTTATTTTAAGACTCATAAAATATCAAAAAATATTTTTAAATTATCTATTCAAATTTATTTTTTAATATACTATTTAGATTTAATATTATTTTATATTTCTTCATAACAATAAAAAAATAGTAATAAAAACCTATTCGATATATTTTTAATCTACTCTATTAATAAATTTAACATTATTTTATATATTGTAGTTCTATTATTATTTTAAAAAAATTTATATATATATCATTTTACATGTAATATAACTTAGTTGTCAAATGAAGATCTAGTTTCAATAAAAAAATATATGAAAGACAATATATGATAAATTTTATCTAATAAAACGCAAATATAAATATAATTCTTAGATCTTAAAATGTCTAAGTATAAATATTTTAAAAAATGTTAGAAAAAATTATTTAATTCTAATGTATTTAAAGTGTATTTTATTTTAGTATTTTTTTTAAAAGGAACTACTCACAAGCTCACAACTCGAGTTATGATTGGCTCAAATTTGATTAATTAGCTCATCGAGCTTAACTTATGAGCTCTTTAATCAATTTTAGTTCAAGTCGGCTCATCGATCATTGTGATATAATTAAATTTCTAATGCTTACTATAAATACTAAAATTAAATTTTCTCCATTAGCACTACACTTAATCCTTATTAATCAACTCATGACATACTATCGCTCGACTATTGATGATCATAATATGACAGTGGTGCAAAGAATAGGGGACATGTCGAGCGAAACAATCATGTGAAGGGAAACCCTAAATCCTACTATTGATGATCATGATTATGACAATAGTGCAAAGGATAGGGGACATGTCGAGCACAACAATCATGTGAAGGGAAACCCTAAACCCTACTATTGATGATCATGATTATGACAATAGTGCAAAGGATATGGGACATGTCGAGCGCAACAATCATGTGAAGGGAAACCCTAAACCCTACTATTGATGATCATGATTATGACAATAGTGCAAATGATAGGGGACATGCCGAGCGCAACAATCATATGAAGAGAAACCCTAAACCCTAATTTTGATTATCATGATTATGACAATAGTGCCTATATGTCGAGGGCAACAATCATGTGAAGGGAAACCTAAACCCTAACCTAACATTCTTCTTAGAGAACTAAATCTAAAAAAATATATGCTAATTTTTTTTAACTTTTACTACCATCCATATCTCCAAAGCATCAAAATTAATTCTCATATTTTTAAAATTAGGATAAATTTGATAAAAGTTATTTTAAATCATAAAAAATAAATACATATATACTTATATTTATCTAGTATATATATAATATACTGTGATAAACATTATCTCTCAGAAAACAATTTCTTTGCGGTAATCCTTCAACCGGTGATTGCATCTTTGACGGATGGTTGAAAAAAAAACCTTATCTGTTAGAAAAGTTAAATAAATAATCAATCTTATCCTATTTATTGATGGCATTACAGCCATGGAAGACCGACGTGGCCGCCTCATCCTAACAGAAAACCAGTCAACTATAAATGACTTATCGAAAGCATGGTGGATTGATCACCAACAATCTTCTTCTACGTTTCCTCCTGTTTTCTTCTTTCAGATCTCAATCTTCAAGAGAGAGGCAGTGATATTGAGCGCAATCAATAAAGCAAAATGCTTGCGATTTTCCATAAAGGTCTCGCCCACCCCCCTGAAGAGCTCAACAGCCCCACGGCTCATGGCGGCATCGAGAAATCAGCTAAGAAGCCACAGGAAATCCTCAGCGATTTCCACTTTTCCCATCCCACGACCTCCTTCTCCGCCAGCTTCAGCGGCGGCGCTGCCCTCGCCTCCGCCGGTGCTGAGCCCCGTCGTCCGCCATTTCATCAAAGGTAAACCGATATGTTTCCACCATGCGATCCAATTTAATTATCAAAGAGGATGAATCAGAATGTGATGTGGGTATGAATTTTCTTGCAGGTTGTTCTGCAGTTTGGACGAAGTCTACTGCATTTTCGTGGGGAGATTGGATAATCTGAGCTCCCTGGTAAGGCAGTACGGCCTCTGCGGCAAATCCTCCAATGAGGCTGTTCTCGCCATCGAAGCCTACCGGACTCTCCGCGACCGCGGGCCTTACCCGGCCGATCAGGTCGTGAAAGACCTCGTCGGCTCCTTTGCCTTCGTCATCTTCGATAACAGAGCTGGATCCATCTTCGCCGCTCTGGTATATCTCTCTCTCTCTCTCTCGCTCTCTCTCTCGCTCTGTCTACTATTGATTCTTATGCTAGGGTTTTATGTTCCACAGAGCGAGGACGGAAAAGTACCTCTGTATTGGGGAATCGCGGCGGAAGGATCCGTCGTCATCTCCGACGATGTGGATGTCGTTAAGACTGGCTGCGGCAAGTCATTCGCGCCATTTCCTCCAGGTTAGCCTGGTTTTGCACCGTGCCGTACAAGAGTCGGTATATGTGGAAATGCTTATGTGATCTTTTTGATGTTCAGGGTGCATGTTTCATAGCGAAGGTGGGCTGAAGAGCTTCGAGCGGCCCATGAATAAGATGAAGGCGATGCCTAGGGTTGATAGCGAAGGAGCGATGTGCGGCGCCTTCTTCAAGGTTGATTCCTGCGCCAAAATCAGTTCCATGCCGAGGGTTGGAAGCGCAGCTAATTGGAGTTCCTGGGAAGAGAAGCTTTGATCTGTGTTTTGTGTCTAATAAATCTTTTAAAAAACAGTTTTTTTTTTCTTTCTACCCGCTGTGTTCTATTGTTGCTTTATTTTGGTCACAATGACTCTTATTGCTGTGTTCAACAAATCAGAATATATTTCAGATTTTCTGAAAAAAAAAGTGCAACTGTATAAAAATTTCTTTTTATTTTATTATGACTTTTTTGACTATATATTTTGTTGTTAAATTATGAATGATTTAGTATTTTTATGAATATTAATTTCAATATTCGTTTTTGCATATTCAAATTTAATATATTATTATAAGTGATATGCAAATGTATTCAAATTTAATAATATAATGTCATGTTATGTCCAATCAAAATATAATTATCATATATTAGTTATAAATACATTATCATATATTAATATAATATTAATTATATGATAATATATAATATTTATAAATATAGCAATATATAATATTTAACACTCAATATAATTATTAGATAATAATTTTTTATTGATTAAATATCACATGATGATATTAAAATCCGAATATGTATCTGGACTTCGAATTTAGGGGTAGTTTGATTGGCTGAAAAAAGAATGTAGTATAAAAAGAATACAGTGTAATAGGATTATTTTATAGTTGTTTGTTTGAGGGTAAGTTTTTAATTTAAAAAAAGTTTATTTTGAATTAGATTTTAGAAACTTTATTTTAAAATATCATTTATAAATAATTTTTTATAAAGAGAGGTGCAAAAAATTCAAACGGTTTAAAAAATTTATAAATGCTATTTTAAAAAAATATGCTTTTTGTAACGCAGGTTAAAAACTGAAACAAATGAAGTTTAAATAATATATTTTGGTTTAAGGTTCGAATAATTAAATTAAAAAGGATTTATATACATATTTTTAAGCATAAAAATATTAGATAAATAAATATCTAATTTTAGATATAAAATATGTAAATATATAAGAATTGTATGATATGTATATAAATCTTCCTAAATTAAATTTATTTTTAGATGAAAAATTATAAATTATAACTTAATTCAATCATTTACGTGTTCATTTTAGGCCATAGCTGTTCGGTTGGATGTATAAAAGTAATATGTATATTATGATATAGAATATAATAAACATATTAGACAGAGAGTTGGTTGTAAAATCAAAGGGTTGACTGATAAAATTCGAGATTGTTTGGTTGCAGATGTTATATATATATATATATATATATATATACACATATTTTTTATATATTTAAGTATCTAATATTTAAACTTTGATATCTATTTATATAAAAACCAAATTTTTAATATTACATCAAAAATAGCATACTCATTAAAATTTTAAAGTGAAAACATCAAGAATATGTTATCTTTATAAATATCAAATTTTAAGTATTAAATAAATAAATGCATAAGAATTATGTATTATGTAAGTAAATTTTTTTAATTATTCTACATTTCTAAATAAAATACACTTTGAAAAAATCTATCAAACAATCCTAACTATCATAATATAGACAGCAATATTAAGTAATTATTATTTAAATTAATTGATTTGAGTTTTAAATATTATAAGTGACCCCAATAGATATAATTAATTTATAAGTTAAACTGATTGAATTGATCAAATGCATAACCTCTCATTGTGATAGCTTGATTAACTATAGCTCTCACACAATTCGGATCAAGTCTGGATCTAACTCAAAATTAACATGACACGATAAACTTTCTGACCCGTTATTAAACAGGTAAAAAATCTCAACCCGAACTCGATCCACCTTCAACTCGATTAACCCGAAGATGATCCGAATGATCTATTTATACATGTGTTAGGTCAAATCGGATTAAAATCGAATCAAATTAAAATTCACAGGCAAAAAATTAAAATAATTTTGAAATTTGTGGATAAAAAATGAGTCAAATCTTAATTAATTGGTCAAACTCGAGTCAATTTCGAGTTAACGAATCACCCTGAACCCGACCCGAATAATTAAACATATCAATTTCTTTGACCCAAACTCGACCGAAAAATTATTCGAATTAACCTGAACCTAAATTTTTCGAGTTGAATTATCATGTCAGGTCAATTTTTGACACCTCTAATATTGAGATAGGAGTTAATAGTAGGACAGCATAAATACTGTAAACAAAACTTGTAATCTAAAAATTTTCTTTTGCGACAAAAGAAAAAAAAAACATCTATTGGAGCATTTAAATTCTTTAAAATTTTATTTTGCATTTTTCCTTAATACCAAATATTTACATTAACAGCCCCTAAAATTTTTCCTACATCCAAACAGTAATAATTCCTCAGCAAAACCACAACCGTGATTAACTTCTATAATTATTCTAATAAGCATAATCAAAATCATAATAAAGCAACTTATAAGTCCATTTCCCAGCCATTCAATTATTGGTAAACCAATTAATATAGCAGGATGCCTTCTACATTTCTTTAAAATAATAAAAATTTTACCTACCTATATTTTACAATACTTCACTTTCATTGCTACAATATATAAGAAGAATGGGTAAACCTCCTCATTATAACTTCAAAATAATAATAATAATTATTATTATTATTATAATTATGATAAACTCATTAATAAACTATGCAAGGGTATTAATTAATGTGGCAAAAAATGGAATCATTAAAAAAAACATATATAAGCAAAAACTTATGATACATCAATTAAAATATACATGACAGAAATATCAACATGATAAAAAAAAAATCCAATTAAAATAATAATAATAAATTAAAAAATACACATATTTTAAATAATTAAATTAAAATTATATAAAAATATTTTAAATATAATTTTTTATATTTTAAAGTAATTATAGAGAATTTAAAATTTTTTAAAATAAAATTTTTAATTAAAAATAATAATAATATATATTTATTAGAAATAATTAAAATTATAAAAAACTATAATTAAATTTATAATTTTTAAATTAAATAATTTATTTTTTATTATTTTTAATATTTAATTTATACATATTATTATTACAATAACTTAAATATATCCATATCTCATATTTTCAAAATAAATATCTCTATCATATCCATGATCACGTATTTATAGACAAAAACACAACATTGAAATTAGAACATTCCGAAAATTAGTAATACATTCCCAAATTTTTTTTTATGTTGGAAATATTAGAATAATAATTCATGGTGTAAAAAATTAATGGATAAATATATGCTTATGGAGTCTCACAAAATTTTTAATCAAGTCAAGATATGGACTTGAACAGGCATATTAGAAGCTTTTTCTTTATTTGATAGAAGGATGCTCTACGCTTGATTTTTATTGTTTAGTACCAGACATTTGAGATAAACAGATGAACTTTAGAAGCTACAGACTTCTAAGTCATAATGGAATGCAACTTTAAAAACTAGTAAGTAATTCAAGAGAAAAAATGATTTTTTTTTTTTACAAAAACACATTTTTGGGTTTCTGTTTAGATATACACATATTTACCCTAAACTACATTACAGAAGAACTGGTGACTTCAAAGTGTCATAATAATACTCTAAACCTTAGCCTCTATAATGCATTTCAAAAAAAAAAAATGAATTAAAAAAGTAAAGAAAAGAGCTATTAATAGGAAGCCCTGAGACTCAGAAATCCTTAAATACATCTAAGTTCCTGACTAAACTACAAGGACCCATGTCCCACCACACAAGGGGCAGCCGTGAGCCCAGCGGCTGATCCACCAGGCTTCACGTTCATTAGCAGGTGAAGGAGAACCAGGCTGAGCAAATGCACATGTCTGGCGCAAACATCTGACGCACTGCAAACCAGAAAAAAATATATATGTATGTACTTAATGATTTTTATAGTCAAAACAAATAAAGCAATAAATTGAGCACTTCCAAAATTAACTAGAGCAATTAATTCAGGCTCATTCCTAAATTTTATAGCCACATTCCCTCGTTGATTATAACATAACAACAGCAGCAACAAGAAGCGTTTATCACAATGTGGGGTCGGTCACATGAATCCTTCTCTATTATATTCTATTAAATATCAAATTCTAATTTAATTTTAATAAAATAAGATCATTTTTTTACTACATAATCAAGTCATCTTAAGTCTGTCTCTATTGTTCTTAACAAAGGTCAAATCTAATAAATCTACTCTCTAATTAGATTATCAGATGATCGATATTTTATGTGATCAAACCATCTAATACGACTCTCGAAACTTATCGAGCTACTCCAACCTCTTCACGTATATAACATAATGATAATAAAATAAATCTCTTTACACTATAACAAGGAAAAGCAAGCCACTAGTTTATTTCATCTAGCAATTTTTGGGGTTAAGAAAGATTAAGGATGAAAGCTACAAGTTAGAAATAAATGCAACTGTTCCTCCTAACAACAAATAAATAACTTGATTTTTTTGTTTCCGTCTAGCAAATGGATTAAATTGTTAGTGTGATACAAGATGTAATAAATTGAAGCTGGTAAGCTGATCAGTCTGGTTCCTCCTCAAATTGAGTATGAAGTTCAGTAGCTCATGACGTAAAAGAATCAAATAGCAAGAACAAATCATTATAATATATGTGGAAAATTAAAAATTGGTAGAGAATAAGTAGAGAAGAAGCCAACCTTGTACCATACGCCTTCGAGGCCTGTCTTCCATGTAGCAGTAACAACATCCCTTCGAGATCCCATTATGCCAAGACAAGTTCCCAACCCTACAGAAGTCTTCAAACCAAAAGCTGCATCTCTCTCTGAGGTTCTCCGTTTCCTTGGCCAGAGGCACTGGCTTTGAGAAAACTCACTATTCTCAACTAATTTAGACGCCAAAAAATCTGAACCAGAAAACTTTGACTTGGAAGTGTAATCCAGAGGACCAGTATCTCCAGGATCTGACCAGGGTCCACCAAACATGTTGCGTCTGTGCCACTCTTCGGCGGGAGGGTGTAGTTCCAACTCGCGAAGTAAAAGACCGCGGCATCAGCACCTCTAGGACGTGGCATATTCTGCATGTAGTAAACGCATCAAATAATAGATCAAAGTGCCTATTGAGAAAACTCAGGTGCAGAAGAAAGATATGTTAATTAAAAAAAGGAAATCAATAATGAAAATTTGACTAAATGTTCAATGAGTGTGTGCATGAGAAAAGAATGCAGTAGCATTTGACTTATTAGAAAAAAATACTATAGATGATGTGCAACACAAGATGGCAATAAAAGCGTCAAAGGAGTATCTACAATGCCAAATTTAGCTTGGGATATACAGTGTATTCACCCAAAGTACTAAATTATCACTAAGGAGCTGTTTAGTTGCCTGAAAATGGAATGCAATATAAATGAATAGAATGTATTTTAGATTATTTTAAATTGTTCAGTTGAAAACTCTAAAAATGCAGGAGTTTGATTTTTCATGTTGGGTAAGCAAATGAATGTAAAGTATTTGGCCAGCAGGTAGGTGCCAAAGAGTTGTGGCCGGGCTGAGGTGAGCCGCTGGAGGCGGCGGCAAGCAGTGGTTAGCGGCTAGCATATGGACGTGGCTTGCTGGTGATAGTGGTGGTGGTCGGCCGCCAGGAGGCGGCGAGGGTTAGCAGCTGGTAGGCAGCGGCGGTTGCTACAGGCAATGCGTGGTGGTCAGCTGGCAATGAGGGGCGGTCCTCACTTTACATTTAACAATGTATCTGAAATTCACTCAAATTGAACTAAGTATACCATAAATCACACATTCAAAGCATTTGAAATACACTCAAATTCTTAAAGCGTGTACTTTCCAACAATCCAAACAGTCAAAAAAGATCTGCATTCCATTTACAATAGACCACTAAAACTATTCCAAATCTCTGCATTCTGCTTCCAATACGCCACTAATGCAGGTAACCAAATAGCTCTTAAATATGAAAATAACCCACAAAAAAAAACACGCAAAAAAGACTGCACAAACCTGCATGTGAGGCCCTAGAGATGCTTCTACCACCTCAGGTAGCACAGTATAATTCCCGTCAATGTAGTGTAAACGTATATTTATATTGCTTGACCCAACTTGTGACGTGGGCAAGGGGTGTTGCAGTGGTGCTGTCCTTCTACAAAGATCTACCAGTATGAGGAAGAGTACCTTCACCTGCATGAAAAGAAACCTTTTTTTACTGGAATATATACAAATAAAAGAAAGCTCACTTCATAGTCACAAATTTATTGTAACCATGCAGAGTTTATTAATGTTTTTTAAGCTCTGATAAATGGGTTACACATTATTCTTATGTATTGTAAGCATGAAAATGGAGTAACGTAAAATATACGTAGACTGGAGAATTTTTATTATTTATAAAAATGTAGACATCCTGCTATATCAATTGGTTTATTCATACTCCTACTAATTAGAATAATTATAGAAGTTATTCACACCAAGGTATCGCTGGAAAATTATTACAGTGTTTGTATAGGAATTTGAATCACCTGAGAATTTTTCTTTCAAAAAAGATAAATAATGGCTCCAATAGCAGCAACAAATTTTTTCTCAGCCAAAGAGAAATTATAGTAGAAATCAAGTAACCTCAGCAACATATTGTTCTAGCATCCAGAAAGTAAGAAGAAAATGACTGATTACCTCTTCTGAAGTATATCCTGCCCGGCATTTCCTGATCCCAGTCGTATAGACTTGCCTTGGTGACCTTCTTCAACGCCTTTGGCTCCAACAACCAATTGTCCCGTGCGAGCCTGGCCTTCCTCTATCTTGGAAACAGAACTGATGGCAAGTTTCGTCACAGTGTGCCTTCGCCGAAAAATGAGGCAAAAAAGAAGCAATTGACATAATCTGTGAAGAAAATGACAATCCCCAATAAGCCTGACAGCAGGTGTTCCAGGAAACGTTCCGGTATTTATACTAATTGGCATAAAGGAAGTAGGACCACTAATTTGGTTTGGTGTGGTCGTTGACGATCCTCCATCAGCAGTGTTGCTGATCTTAGCAATGGCACCTTGCACCCATGCTTGCACCTGAGAATTTCCACTTGTGGTATTAGCTCCACTTTGGCTGCCTATATTTTACACAAGCAGCTCCGTCAGAGAATGAGAATAAAAAAAAATCACACAAGAAAGAAGTAAATGATCAGTAAACATTAAATATACTCTCTTCAGCATAAGCGTTACTTGATAAAAACATGCAGACACATTTACATACAACTATTACCTACAAAAACCAACATGAAAAATAGCACACCATTGGAAACCTAATCTCATTTTTGTGACAAAAAAATCCTCATTAAAATTAGTTTTGATGATAGTAAAACCGATTACAACATCAAATGATTGCAGCTGATCTATCACAAAAGAACAGAAAGAGAGAGAGAGAGAGAGAAAGAGCACAAAATGAAATTTGTATGCTTGCATAAATGTAACATAACCTGAATAAGAGAAGGTGCGCATCAAACGATATTATTGAAATGGATAAAATAGATATTGCGTAAAGAGATGGTTCTATCCACATGAAAGGATAGTAGGTGCTTTTACAGATAGAAAGCATGTCATGTGTATCACACTCACGGAGATGAATTCAAGCAAAAATAATTTGGGATATCCAATGATGGCAATGATATGTACATATATACAATAGATACATGTATGTCTAAAAGATTTGTACAGATGTATATCACCTATACACAAAAAGCATGCATGTATGTATAGCTCAAAACAGTACATATACATCCATATACACAAATACGTGCACATACCTGCAAGGCATACTCCCCATCCACATTGTTTCAAGTCCAAAGCCTTACAATGTCCTCCAATATTTTGCTTATTAAAAGCTAATGCAGATAAGGTTTTACTTAATTTTAAGTTGTAATATTTAGACTCCATTTGACGATAACTTTCACATGCTAGGTTTTGCCTCCTCGAATATCGAAGGCAGATATAGATCGTGTGCTCTCACAATAATGAGAAACAATCTAATATTATATAGCTAAAAACGAAACTTTAGAGAAGTGATTTAGGTAGCTTCAAAGAAAAGCAATTTTATGTTATGTTAGTTTAGCGTTAAATAAATAAAAACAAATTACTTTAAATAATTATAAATTAATATAATATTAGGATATTATATTTATAATTGTCTGAAATTGATGGAGAGGTAGAAGAAAACTCCACTAACACAGCTTGGTTATAGATAACACTCAAACACAAATAGCTTCATTCATCTAATCATAATCAATCATTAGATACATCGTAGACCCCTGTTTATAAAAATCTAGTTACAAAGATAAGATCAAATATTTAAATGAAAAAAAATATAATCCTATCCAATCCTAACAAACGCTTGAATTTAAACATGTTCTTTCCGAGAGAAAATAAAATTCTAATTAAAATTTTTGAAAATGTGACTATAATTAAAAATGGGCTTAAAAAACTTTTAAAAAGGCTAGATTAAAATCCATGATGACCAATTTGACTTCTTGTAACTAGCATATAGCCACTTAGGCTTTTGCAAACTGATTTGACCACCATTATACTGAGTCCCTAGGGCTTCAATGATCTTTCCTCCAAAGAATTAAAAAAAAAATGTAATAATCCAATAGTCCAAGATGTTTTTGGTTTTGAGAAAAAGTCAGACTAGCACAGATTTGGGATGGGAGAATTTCTGTGAAGATGCATGGGTGTGAGGAATTCAGTATTGACCTAGCTCCAATGCCACAATTTATGAAAGGTTAGAAGAAAACTCTGCATGCGAAGCTTAGTGTGATTTCAGTGCTAGAAAACACTCAATTTACCATAAATAATTTCATTCATCAAATCACTGTGTACATTGTGTGCATTATGGATAACTATTTATCGAAATGAGGTTACAAGCATCAATCCAAACTTCTAAATGCCTAACAATATGCAATACAACAAATATATTTGAACTTACTCTTATCCAACAGAAAATAAAAAGCTAGTAAAACACTTAAATTGTTAAAAAATGAGCTTAAAATAGAGCTGATTTAGATTTGGTATGACCTTATTTAACCACTTATAATTGGCATATAGCCACTAGAGCGTTTGTATGTACAACAGTAGAGACTCATATTCATATTGCTGCAATAATTTTTTAGCAAACCACCATCCGAAAGCATTTTATTTTGCAATGTTAATATGGTATTACAAAAAAATCATTTATTTATTACTTGACAATAAAACACTGATACAACACCACAATACAACATGCTAATAACAGCCTTCGTGAACCAAGACTTGTGAGATAGATTTACTTGGGTTTCCTAGAACCTTCCAAAATGACTAGTTTCCAATTAAAATGATGATTAGTAAAGATTATAAACTACGTTAAAGAAGCTCCACAGCTTATATCTCAAAAACATGAACAGAAGAATAAGATTAGGTTGAAAAAAAAAAACAAAATTCCACTCTAAAATGCTTCAACCACTTTCTTCATAGAAAATTTGCCAAAAAAAAAAACAAATAAAACTGATATAACAAGCATTTTTTCCTTCAAATAGATGTAAGTAAACGGCCTATATCATGCATTTAAAGGGTTATACAGTTACGCATGAAAGAATAATGGCTTTCTCCTAAGGCAAGTAAAGTTTATTGAATATTCTTGTTTATGTACACTGTCCTCAAAGCAAGGCATCAATAAATAAATCATTAGGAAATCAATTAACAGACAACATTCAATTTGTTACACAAAATAACGAGACAAAAAGGATATCTCAGTAGCCTGATATTATAGCTCCAAACAATGTGAAAGCTACAAGTCTCGAGGTGAAGTCAAACAGAATGGGATGCACTCTGCAGTGATTACATTATCACGTTAGAGTCCTTGTATCAAGATTCCTACAATTTCGTAAAGTCCGCATGACAATTAACCACATTCTGCAGGACAAAAGCATTTCCAATTGGTCTTTCAGGGTTTGGGAAATTTAATATCAGGTTTACCATATCTAAAGTTTGACAAAGAAATTTTGGACATGATGCACTTGGCAGCATCTTATTATAGGAAGCACTACAGTAATCATCTAAACAGATTGAGAACCTCTCTGGCATATTACTACTTCCACAGCAGCTCTCCAAATCTTAACATAAAGTGATAAATCAATTTCTATCAAAAAAAACACAAAAATTGAGATCAGAGGATAAAACAACTGAGCACTTGTAAGAAACTTAAGGATAAAAGAATTATAGTTATCTTCTATGTGAACTTACTAGTCAGCTACATCTTAGGTTCGGTTATGGCATGAAGTTGATAAAAAAATACAATGGAAAAATAAATGAATTTCTACCCTTAAAAGTATCAAATAAAATTTCATAATTAGATCTAATACAATGGTTTTCCTCTTACAACGATGGAGAAACAATGGATTAGTAAAAAAGGATAAAACAATATAAATTATACTGCAATTAGATCACCCTATGAGCCTTCAGCTTTAGAAGCCTTGGGCATCCCTCATACCATGAATAGCTTTTTTGGCTAAACTTTGTTCATGTTCATCACTCCAGTGAGAGGACTGAATTAATAATCAGATTCCATTACATAGAAACAAGCTCTAATCAACTGTGGAACGAACTACATAGAAACTGACCTTGGCTAGTCACAGGTGATGAAGAAGAGAGAGGTGGACTTGCCACAATATTGCGTGCACTGCTTGATCCAGAAGATGCCCCAACAGCATGACTAGCCAATGTACGACAAAAACTTGCATAGCGCCGTAAGCGTGTGATGAAATGTGAGGCAAGATCCAGAACAGCATCAACATAAGCCTGCATAACATCTATATGAGAACCATTTATACGCTGGGATATTACTCCCAGTACACACCAATGTTAAGAACCAGACACAGCAAATTTATGATGAGAAGTAACCAATATCTAATAGTTTTGATAGTCAAGAAAAATAAAATACTCAAAACATCCATTATTATTTTTCAAAAACTGATAACAAATTTACTTATTTCCATAGGAAGAACTCTTTCCAGTAAGCTGAATTCCCCACAGTATTAGCAAATGAACAATGTTTGAGATTAAATGAACATTACCAGTGCAAGAAAACCACAAGACCAATAAGTCGTGTGCTTAACAGATTCAAAATTCTTCATTGATATCTATTTTAGAGTGTTTCGAATCTTTAATCTCCTCTAAAAGGAACAGTGGCAAAACTTTCATTTCATAATACAAAACAGCTTAGAGTACAATCTGCAGTAGTCAAGAACAGTAATGACAGCATAAGAAAATACTAAACAATGTCAGGCGTTGTGCCATCAATGATTTTTGTATGAGGCATATTAAGGCGAAAGTAACAATACAGCTATATACATAAGGTAAAATCAGCATTAAGGCATCGGTAGTTTATAATTTAAGTACATATATATGAGGGAAAGCCACACAGAAAAAACCTCTATATGAATGCTAGTTTGGACGAGTTGTTCATTTAGGATTGCATTCAATTGCCACATCTAATAAAGTTTTTAAATGAATATGAATTGACAGATCAACAAAATAATAAATTTCAAATGAAAAGAAAATTGATTCAATTATTGCTATTATAATAACTATTCTAATCAACCGCATTCTAGGAATTTATTTAACCATGAACTTCAAAATTGCCAACCAAGTACTTCATTCATGAGTAATTCTAAGTTCAAAGATACCTAGACGTACTTTTAGTGGTAGAATATTTTATAATTTTAAAGTCATACTTTCTCACTCTACTTCTTGTGCCTAACATCATGCATCCTCACACCCTCTAGCTCTCTATCTCTGGATCTTCCCTCCACGTCCATTTCATACATTTTACTATTTGTACCATAGATTTGACCGAAACATGATGCTTTGCCTATGGCCGTTATCATTCTAATACTTCTTTAATTGTGTGATCTCCATTGCTTTGTGCTTTTCAATCATTTGTTGAGGGCGGTGTGAGAGGACTCATAGATCATTAAAAGACTCCTCTCGCTCTCCCACTCACTTTCAACAAAGATATATAACTACTCATCATAAGCAATCATCATGCTTTCAAAAAGCAGACCACCTCTCAATTTCTATAATAGGGAACCTCTGAGTTGGATTCACATTTTTCACTCTCCCTTATTGGCATGTTTTTTTAAGGTTGTCCCAATATAAAGATTATTTATAGATTCATGGCCAATCTATGTTTGGCTGGAGGTTATAATGTAAGACATGGATTCTCAATCATGTTCTAATAATTTGATTGCTAAAGACTCTTCTCTTGGAAAACATACAATGTAGATAGATTCTTAATGTTTAAATAGACACAATGCTCTAATCCAAAATGATTGCATAGAGAAAATATTTTGGAACATACATGAGAAGGGGCTCAATTGAACACATTATATAGCTGGTGCAAAAATGGCCCCATATGAATAATCAAGGAACTCTTTTATCTTTCTCTTGATGAAAAAATAACCCAAATTAGAGTGGCTGGCATAAGATTCAGTTTGAAGTCATTTGACTTTATCGCTCTTCTTGCAAAATATTTGATCAAACTTTCTCAAAATGCTTCAAAGCTCATCCTAAGCTGCAAAAATCTCCCAACATGACATAGGGGATCCTTCATCAAATAAAATTCTATCTTCCAATGCAATGATTGTAGTTCCATCTACATCTGATCAGGTTTGTTCTAAAACTTGCAATCAACTTTAGATCCCTTTTGAAATCAATTCCTTCTAGAATTGGTAGCCAAGTCACCATGCCTACATACATACATGTTCCCAATGATCTTCACATAGGGGATATGGGTGATCTATACTCTTTTTTTAAGTAATATTTCTAACAAAGAGAAGCTTATGTACAAGAAATTTCAAATCCTATATGCTAAGAGAAGAAGAAATATTAAAAAAGTATATAATTACTCTCTAAAATATATCCAAGTTAAAAGGTTTTAAAAAGGGCCCTAGATACTTTTTCTTCCTACTAGCCTTTATTAATATATTTCATTTTAATTCTTTCCATCTACTAATGTTAAGTTAATGATAATAAATCTAGTTCTCTTTAAAAAAATTAAATTCAATGTAAAGCCTATTTGCAATCACATGTACTCCCCCCACATTACAATAACAACAAGAAGCCTTTATTCCACTATATGGGGTCGACCACATGAATCCTTCTTCTCCATTATCCTATTATGTGTTGAATTCTCCTTCAACTCTAATAAATTTAGGTTATTTTTTATACAATCTAACCAAGTCTTTTTAGGTCTACTTCTACCTTTTTTAACATAAGACAAATCTAACACATCTACTCTCCTAATTGAGTCAAAGCGGTTTTGCCAAACTATCTAAATTCTCTAATCTTATCTGGAGCTACTCTTTTCCCAAACATATTCATTTTGCATTTATCTCTAAGTAAAGTCACTCACCCACATCCTCATCTTTGCAACACTTAATTTTATGTTTTACTATTTTCATAAATCATTGCAAGTCTTACCATCATCTTATAAAATTTCTTAGTTTCACTTCTATCACACAAAATGCATTCCTCCACTTCAACCATATAACTTGAATTCTACTAAAACATCCCCATCTATTTCACCATCATTTTGAACAATGGGCAGAGATATCTCACTCTTTTAATGACTTGATCACCCAATGTCACAACACCACCCCTAAAACTTCTACAAGTAAAATTACACTCTACATATTCAGTTTTAGATCTACTCAAATGAAACCTTTAGACTCTAAAGTTGGCCTCCATAATTCAAGTTTCTCTTAAACTCCCTCTCTAGTCTTATCAATAAGAAGAATGTCATCAACAAAAAGCACACCAAGGTACATCCTCTTGTAAATGCCTAGTAAGAACATCCATAACTAAAATAAAGACAAGCTTAAAGCCGAACCTCTTTTTTTTTTTTTTTTTGCTTAAAGACCTTGATGTAATCCAACTTAAATAGAAAAATATTTTGTCAATCCTCCTTGTGTTTGGACACTAGTAACATCTCTAATATACATATCATTAATGACTTGAATATAAACAATATTAACTCTCTTTTTTTCTATAACTCTCCAAAGGACTTCTCTTGGAATTTTATCATATACTTTCTCTCAATCAACAAATATCATATGTAGATCCTCCTTACTTTCTCTATACTTCTCCATCAAACCTCTCAACAAAAGCATAACATCCATAGTAGATCTACTCGATATGAAACCAAACTAGTTTTGAGAAAGTTTTGTATCACATCGTAACTTATGCTCAATTACTCTCTCCCATAATTTTAATGTACGACATTAACTTAATTCTCTTATTCATTGTAAAATAACAAACTATTCCTCATCTCATCATCTTTAAAATAACATTAAAAGTTTTGTAAGCCAAAAATTTCATTGATCTCCAAGCATTTCAACATTGGGATATCACCCAGTTCTTATTTTTACTTTTTTTCAAAACTACTTACTAATATAAAATAAAACTTCTATTTTGTCTTGGGGTTCTTAAAATCAATCATATTCTCAGATGTTTTATTGAAAAATTTATCAAAATAACTCTACATATTTTCAATGACCATTTCTAAGAAAATCACTTCATGATTTTCATCTTTGATCTCCTGAACAAAATCTTTCTTACTCTATCTCTTTTATCTTATACATCTTTAACTTTCATTGATATCAATTTATTATATAAATCATTAAATCTTTTTTTTTTTCATAAAATTCTTGGATCTAAATTATATCTTTTCGATTCTGAGTTTTTATAAACCAATTTTATAACAAACTTCTTTATTCTTATCTTTTTTTTTTTTATTCACCACAACAATTTTTCTTAAAGAAGATTTTCATTTTGATTCTCATCTTTTATAACTTTCTTAATTTACTTTTTTTTTTCCATATCGTTAACTTGTATGAATATCTCAAATTCCCAGCTCTTTTAACTTTCTTAAAAATATTTTTATTAATGTTCTTTAAATGCCCCATCTAATCCTCGAATAATAATTTGAATTATTTTTTATCTCTCAATCTTTGATCTTAAAATCAAAACTAACATCGATCTTGAAATCTTTAAACTTTTCAATCTAATTCTTAGAATAATAATATTAAATCTCTTTTTTAAAATAAAATATTAGATTCTAATAATATATTCTCTTCTTAATTAAATACAAATTAATAAATATTTGAATCTTTAAAATCTTCTTTCTTCTGTATTAATGATTTAAATTAATTCTTTTATTAGAATATTTTCTTTTTTTTTACATTTAAACTCTTGAGGAAATAACAATTATTGGTCTTAGTATCACAATATAATCTTTGGTATAATTTTATCTCCATTCATATTAATATTTATAACATTATTCTTCAAATTTTTATTTATAATCATATCTATTATTTAAAATTTAAACATTTCTGATCCCAAGTCGGGATGTGAAAAGTGAAGGATTGCGATAGTAGTCCAGCCGGTAAAACTTGGTCGAAATAATCATGACATGAATCCTTTAAAACATTGTGTTAATCTAGGCATCACGAAAGCGGCCTTGTATGGCTTTAATACATGAAAAAAATATGTAGAGGCCATTGCGCTCCGGTGCAATGTTAAATAAGAGGTTCTCACATTATATGGATCTTGACAAAGAAGTTAGTCCATGAAATTAGAATTTGTAAGGAACTTGGAATATAGGTACTCTTACAGGTAAATTAATGGAATTAATATATATTATGGTTCATAGAAAGATAAATATTTTATGTGTTCAAGAAACTAAATGGGTTAGAGAGAAGGAGGAGATTGATAGTTTAGATTTTAAACTTTCGTTAAAGTAGAGTAGAAATGGTGTAGGTGTGATTATAAATAAAGTTTGAAAGATAATGTTATAAATATTAATAGATGTGAAGATAGAATTATAGTTTTAAAGATTATTGTTGATCTTAAGATTATCAATATTATAAGAGTTTATGCTCCCAATAGGTTGGGATGTAAAAAGAAAAATTTTGGAATAAATTAGAGGATTAATCTGAGATCTAAAAGAAAAGTATTTATTGGAGGAGATTTAAATACGTGTTGGTAGAGTGGTAGAAGATTTTAAAATATTCGTGGTTTATAGATTTTGGTAATGAAGAGGTATAGTATATTAGATTTTTCTTTAACATGATTTTATCTTATCTTTATTTAAGAAAAGAGATAAACATATTATTACTTATAAAATGGATCTAGTAAAACAGATTGATTATTTTTTGATAAGAAAAATAGATCGTTTAAATTGTAGATTGTAAGGTGTTCAGTGAAAGTTTAAGTATCAAGATCGATTGTTATTTTAAATTTTAAAATGAAAAATTGTAAGAAAAAATAAATCAAAGTATTATCAGGGATTAGATGGACACTTAAAACAAATAAAATATTTTAAAAGCTATAAGAGCTTAAAATTTGGGATGTTAAATAGGAAAATGTTATGGAAAAAAATAGAGTGAAATTAAGTTCTTAAAAATGTAGAGAATCAAAAAAACTTTTAATAAAATAGTTAGTGGTGGAGTCAGGCGTCTGAGAAAAGATAAAAAAAAATAAACATTGTTATAAAACTTGGTTTATATGTAAAACTCAGAATTGGAAAAAATATAAAAGTGGCCATAGAGAGAAGAATATGATCTGAAAAAAATTTAATTTTAGTGATTTATATAATAGATTAGATATCAAAGAAGGTGAAAGATATATGTATAAGTTAGCACCAAAGAGATGGGAGAAGTAAAGACTTGGTTAGTTATGATGATGAAAATAATAAAATACTTTTCTGAAAAGATATTGAAAATAGGTGGATGAGATATTTTGATAAACTTTCAATGAAGAATCTGAAAATCGATTGATTTTAGCAACCTTAATATCCTAAACAAAAATAGAAAATTTTATTTTTATCGTCATATTAGTAAATCTGAAGTTAGAGAAGCTTTAAAGAAAATGAAATGTGGAAAAACATTAGGACCTGATGATATTCCAATAGAATTGTGGAAATGTCTAGGAGATCAAAGAATTTCTTGGCTCACTAATCTTTTAATGTTATTTTAAAGACTAAAAATATGTCAAATGAGTGGAGGACGAGTTTGTTGATTCCTATATTTAAGAATAAAGGTGATGCACAAGAGTGTGCAAATTATAGAGGAATTAAGTTAATGTGTCATACATTAAAATTATGGGAGAGTAATTGAGCATAGTTACGATGTGATACAAAAGTTTCTCACAATCAATTTGATTTCATGCCAGGTAGATCTACTATGGATGCTATACATTTGTTAAGAGGTTTGATGAAGAAGTATAGAGAAAGTAAAGAGGATCTACATTTGATATTTATTGATTTAGAGAAAGCTTATGATAAAGTTTCAAGAGATGTTCTTTGGAGAGTTCTAAAACAGAAAGGAGTTAATATTGGTTATATTTAGGTCATTAAGCATATGTATACTAGAAACATTACTTGTGTCCAAACAAGGAGGATTGATAAAATATTTTCCAATTTCAATTGGATTACATCAAGGATCATTTAAACCCTTATCTTTTGCTTTAGTTATGGATGTTCTTACTAGGCATTTACAGGAAGATGTACCTTGGTATGCTTTTGATGACATTCTTCTTGTTGATAAGACTAGAGAGTCCAAGAGAAACTTGAATTATGGAGGTTAACATTAGAGTCTAAAGGTTTTCGTTTAAGTAGATCTAAACCAATATATGAAGTGTAATTTTAGTTGTAGAAGTTAGTGGTAGTGTTGACATTAGGTGAACAAGTCATTAATAAGAGTGAGCGATTGATATTTAGGCTATTGTTCAAAATGATGGTGAAATAGATGGAGATGTTATTAGTAGAATTCAAGTTGGATGGTTGAAGTGTGGAAGAATGCATCCGCAATTTTGTGATAGAAAAGTTTACTTAAGCAGGAAAAATTTTATAAGATGGTGGTAAGACGCAATAACTTATGTGCGAATGTTGGCCAATAAAAGAGAAGCATAAGTTAAGTGTTACGAGATGAGTAGGCTCAAGTGGATGATTGGCTTTACTCTTAGAGATAAAATGTGAAATGAGTATGTTCGGGAAAAAGTTGGAGTAGCTAATGGTAGAAAAGATTAGAGAGAGTCACCTTAGATGGTTTGGCCACATAAAGCATCGACCGTCCGATAATCCGGTTAGGAGAGTAGATGCATTAGATTTCCCTTATGTTAAGAAAAGTGGAGGTAGACCTAAAAAAACTTGGTTAAGATGTACAAAAAATGACCTTAGTATACTAGAATTAAATGATAATTTGACACATAATAGGACACAATGGAGATGAAGGATTCATGTAACCGACCTCACTTAGTGGAATAAAGGCTTGTTGTTGTTGTTGTTATTGTTGTTGTATACACTATTTCTAATTTAACTCCTATGTAAATACCAAGTTTAAAACCTAAACTATCAACCTCCTTGACCTTCTCCCTAACCCATTTAATTTCTTGAATACATAAAATATTTATCTTCCTATGAACCATAATATCTATTAATTCCATTAATTTACTAGTAAGAGTACCTATATTCAAAACTCTTAACATAATTCTAGTTTCATGGACTAACTTCTTGCCCACATCCATTCATAATATGGAAACCCTTACTTATTTAACACTTCATCCGGGCACCAATACAGCGGCCCTTGCACACTTTTTACTGTATACAAGTCATATAGCACATCGCTTACAAAGAACACTCTAGCATTAACAGAATATTTTAAAGGATTCATGTCATTATTATTTCGATAAGTTTTATGTTGGCTACCGACTATCTAACGTAACCCTCCTCTTTTCACATCTAGGACACTCGAAACTCTAAAATTATCAAATGCCAGACACTTGGACAATAAGTCACCTCCTAGTAGCATAATACAAATTCAATCTTCACCACAAAAATTCTTTTCTACATCCTTTATGTTCTTCAACAAAAATCACAAAAAGACATCAAGGCCTAGCGCTATTGATAGTAAGACATAACCTATCAAAATTTGGCCCTCCACACTTTTAGTTACTTGAATTCACTACTATGATAGGTTATAGGAGTGATAGCAAATATAGAATAAAGTAATACAAAATTATCAATAAGTGCAATTTTTCTAAAAATAATGGGAAAAAAATAAAAATTTTACGAGATTATTGATGGGATAAAATCAATAAAAGTGTATTGGCCCTATATCAATACACTATAAACTCTTGACACTAGTAAGTCTAATTAGATAGAATGGATGCTCCCAAAAGAACATTTTCTTGAAATTAATTACATCTTGGATAATACCCAAGAAAACTCTCAATTCAAAAATATCATTTTGTACTCAATTTGATAAAAAGTAGAATAACAAGCTAGTCTCCTCCAACAAGGAACATTACAAAATTTTAAAGACAATGAGCACTAAGATATATTCACATTGATAGTCCTTAATATAAGAAATAACGCAAATGCAAGAAGAATGTTAAGGCTAAAGATATGATGTGGTGAATAGCCTTGAGATGTGGTGGAGAAACGTGATAGGCTTTAGGATAAAGGAACACAACCATAGAATTGTGGTCAAGGACCCTAAGCCTTAAGTTTAAGAACTCCTTATTTACTTATAAAAAGCATAATTTATTATTTTTTAATATAATCATAGCATAAGGATACTAAAGAGAGTGAAAGACAACAATAAAAATATCAAAGAGAATGGGGCTAACATTTTAGACATTAGACAAATCTATATTATAAGAATAGCTTGGAACTATGGTTTACAGGGCTATCAAAAAAAAATAAAAAAGGTAAAATAGACCTAAAGACAATAGACAACATACATAAGGGATGGGAACACACCACAGCCAAGATCCCATGGCTATTCATTTTTCAAGAGCATCATAGCTCCTAGTCTACAAAGTCAAAAAAGATAATCAAACTTAAAATAAAAGAATCATTATTAGCAATCATAGCTTGCCTCATCCAAGGGGCTTGGAGGTGAAAGGGGGACTTAGTTTTAGGCTGATAAATAAGACTTGCACTCAACAAAAGATTTTATTAGAGATTGAGCAAAGGTTTATGCAAGATTAAATGTCCAAGTTTTGAGAATATTAGTAATCATGAGATAGTGCTTCCATAAAATTAAGTTGAGATCCTCCAATTCACTTACAACAACCTTAAAAGATATAGGTGATTGGAATATGCTACAATCAAAACTACTAATGATTCAATTTTTGTTACCACACTCCAATATTGGTTCACATTGCAAAAGTTTCAAAAATGAATTAATTTTGAGGCCTTCCAACAAGCAATCCCCCAAATTTGAGTACTCTTTGAACTACTTCCTATTGTCGTTGTATGTATGGAAGCTTCTTCCATCAAATGATACAGTTGTGTCGCCTTCGCCTAATTTGCCTCATGCTAACTCTATATAAAAGTTCATTATTAATAAATTCACCGATGAAGTACAATACATCTAGTTAAGCTCCAAAGAGATAAACTTTGTATGTCAACTAAAAGGAGTTGAAATGGGGTACAAAAGAGATGAAGTGAATCTCCAGTATTTTTTAAGCCCATATTAAAGTATGGCGAATTTTCTCATAATTTCATTTGATTTATTTTATTAGTTTCAATTGTCCTCTTTAAACAATATCAAGTTTGAATTTGAATGCTTTGATGGGATTCAATTCAATATGAAATAAAATTAGATTTATTTACAAAACATTTGGACTTATCATTATAACCTGATTTGTACAAGGGAAAATCATACAAACATCACCAAAACGAGCATATTTACAATGCCAACACCTAAGCCAAAAAATGAATGATTAAACTTGTGTATTTGCATACACCAAGACTAAGCCCAATGAAAATTTAATGAAAGCCAAAAATATAGGTCATAATTGTATTATGCGCTGTGAGATCTGAGTGGGCATGTTGGAAATAGGGGTAGTTGGTTGATATGCTATAAATATAGATTCATAGCTTCTATTCAAAAAATTAATTATCAAACATTGACATTAGTTGAATGACTAGTAAGTCCAATTGAATGCTTTCTCAATATCCTAGTTGATCTATAACAATTTTTTCTTTGTTATTGCATAAGCCAGAGAGACTAGAACACTTAGAAAAAGGTAAAAAGAATTTTTTTGAAAGGAACTCCAATGACTTGTCAATCAAATTATGAGTTTTCTTGCTCTAGATAGCATGTTCTATTTGTTTTTATTTTCTTTATTGGAAAACAAACCAAATTGACTTTAGGTTTTCGCATTACATCCAAATTGATCTAAAACCAACCTATGATTATTATAGTGTAAGCAACAATGAGAGGTACAACTGCTAGCAAAGGTTATAAGGATTTTTTTTTTTTTTTGAAAGGCATCCTAATGACTTGCTAATCAAGTTAAAGCCAGCTCAAAGAAATTTTCTTGCTCTAGATAAAGTTCTCTATTTTTAGGTTATTCATAGGGCAACAAGCCAAGATGTTATTCCTTTCAGAGGGTTGTAAAGGAAATCAGGTTCATTGTTTTTGTAATGGACATAAAATTCGCATAAGTCATGATTGGAGCCACTTTTATGCAAATCTGCTACAGGAATTCTTAAAAAATCTTGACCAGTTGAGTGCGACTCAAATGTATCAACAAATCTTAAATGTGTCTATATTAAACGAATAGATATTGTAGTTGAATATTGAATCAAACCAAATGAAGTTCCAACCGTATACCAAACCACTGAAAAAGATTGACCAAGCTTTAAAATTAATAGTTCTGAACTTTACAACAAAACTTAAAATATGTTGATTCATAAGGTTTTTAAGCAATACTCTTTCTGAGGCATTTCACTTTTATTTCATCTTTTATAGCCAACAATGCATAAGAACAATCACAAGAAAACTAAATCTTACCCTTCAAACAAGGTATGCATCATGAAATATTTTGGAAGGTTCATGCAGATATCAAATTGCAAGGAAAAATAAATCACCATAAAACGGATCATGGCTACCATGCGTATGCAAGATGAGTAGTTTTCATGAAAATGATGAGCAGCTACAAATATCAAGGTTTTTCATCACTATCTAGAAAGATCAGCAGAATACAATTTGTTTATGAATAAATGCATACTCAACTTTAATGGTATTTAAGCACTCAAAATTTTCAAATCCATAACAACCTATTTGCATATAAAATTAAAACGGAAGAAAATTTGATTGAAGACCGTGCAATAAACAAGTAATCATTGAAGCCATTACACCAGCAGTGACAAAGTCAAAAAAGGTTTTATTATAAATACTGATAATGCACCTGGATGCTGGGTACCAAAGCTTGGTCAACAACCATTCTGTCAGTCTCAATGCTTGCTAATGTCTCACCAGAAGCATGCCAAGGTTCCGGTAACAATGTTGCAGGATTAATAAGAGCAGACTCAATTCCTTTGCCCAACATATCTAGCAACAATCTTGCTTGCATATCTAGCACAAGTGCCCTAACATCTTGAGCATTTGTGCCCTCCAGGAGTCTGCACTTTATCCTGTCAAGGCTCTACAAGAATAAAAGAGTAGATTTAAACGGTTTTACATCAGACAGTTCAAACAACACATTAGAGTTCTAAATTTGATTATTGAATCAAAAAGATTCAGAAACAACAACCCATATGCATGGCAAGGGGAGAACATTCACACTTAGTTCATGACCATTGTGAAGTTACGTCCTCACAATTAGACTAACCACCTGGCCAGGAAGTGCATGACATGTGCTTACTAGCATTAGAATTTTAAAAGTGATTAAACTTACATACTTAATATGGCATCAGCTCTTCATGAGCATTGGTTATCTTCGGTAAACTAGAATGAAAGTGCTTTTTATACATCTTAGAATATGTAAGGGTATTTCTTTATAATAAGATTTTCACTTATTATGATGGGAAGTAACCATAAGCATCATTAAGGATATGGTATGCAGTGTTTTTGCTTGTAATTGAGAGAATTATAATAACTAGTGACCTTTACGGTTATATTTTTTTATATTGAACCCATCATCTAGAGAAGATTCAAAGCATTTATCTTTACAATCAAGAACATGATTTTAGCAATGAACCATCTAGCTATTGACAAGTTGATAAGTGAACTCATCACCAAGGAAAGATTCAAAGAATTTATCTTTATGATCAATAGCTTCATTTTGCCAATAAATCCATCTAATTATGGTATTCTAAAAATTGAACTCACCATTAGAAAAAATTGTGAATGTTTTGCTTGATTTATCATTGAGAGGATAAATATGTAGAAATACCCTTTGATTATGATGCATAGTGCTTGTGCCCATCTTAGAAGTTGGAATCTCGAAATTGAATTTGAGACATTATTAGGTTGTGATATCTTCAGTTCACTAATTTTATGAATCATTAAGAACTATTATTTAGCTTCATTTTTAAGGCGTGTTGAAATTGAGATCGACCATTAAGGATATTAAGTTAAAACACACCATGTATGGCCATATTTTAGTTTATTTATAAGGTAGACTATCAACAGCTATGAAAGCTCGATCATATTTATCCCATTCAATCGTATCCTACTGAATTAGCCAATCTTCAACTTTTTCAGTTCAACTTGTTAATACCTTGTCACCTCAAAAGTCTTATTATTTAGTCATTAAATCTTTTTGATTGGCCAAAGAGATTGACCCTTAAGAGCCTTTGCATTTTAAGCATTTGAAATTCATGTGAATGATGAGTCCCAAATTATGATTTTCTAATGGCATTGCCTATCGCTGTGAGTTTGGAGAGTTCAGCTTCTTACTTAATATATAGTGGGAAGCTTCAATGATTTTAACAACCCCTCAAACTATGATATGCAATAATCACATCTAGCATATGGATACGAAGTCTACACAAACTTTTCTTTGTTTGTTGATGTTGGATAGAGGGATACAAAGAGCTATTTAAGGTATGGTTGATCTTCAGAATATAACTAGAAGGATTGAATTTGACTACCTAAACTTAACATTGGTAACAATGTATGTTGGAATAAAAATCAGGATGAAAAAATCCTACACTAGTGACATGAATCTTCTTTGTATTCTTGTGTTTTAATTGTAAGTGTTAAGCTTCAAATATCAACGATCTTTAATATTTGCCCCATTTCAAAGTCAGCTTGGGAGTATTGCTTACAACACTTCTTTTGTATGTATGCTAATTTTTCTTATTGTATTTTTTGGTATCAATGTTATTATTGATGTACAAAGAATCAAGTTTCCAAAATTGCTAAGAGAAAAGCCTTATGAACTCTACCTTTATATAAAGAGGATTGGGCTTTGCATGTAGTTGGCTTAATCCTATCGACTCTAACTTTATATGTGGAAGTGCAGTCTTTGAACAATTATTGAGCTATACATGTTGTCTAATCCACCATCATATCTAAAGGATTGAGCCTTGAAATAAGGCTAACAACTATGATGAAGAGAAGCCTTAAGCCTAGGAATTACAACCCTTCAATATAAGCAAGGCAAACTATAATGCCTAGTTTTTAATCATATTTTTGTCATAAAAGGCCTTGAATATCCTATTCAAATGTCAAATACTTTGGCGAGGCCCATAACTATAGTGTTCATTACCAAGCTTTGATTAAAAATACAAATTACAACACTGTCGCATTTACCATGTTGCAACTTGCAAGACATGGGAGTTTTCCTAGATGATTTTGATATTATGGATGCATTCGATAATCCATTTGCAAAGTGGACGACAGATGAGCAATCTTTCACATTAAATTGGACCTTCTAAGTAGATCATTTCACAAAATTATTTTCACCTTTCATCATTGCCACATATTCAAATAAACAACTTGTGCTAGAATAAACATATATATAATATAAATACAATTTTTTATCACACTCAACATTTTTTCCTTTCACTTTATAATCGAAGGGATAACTTCATTGCAAGTGCGAGTAGCTTTTCTGGTAGATGTTAGATAATTTATCATCACAATGATGATTGCTCCTCGCTTTGAATTCAGACAAAATAAAGAAAAATCAGTGTTCATTATTTGGTAAGTATGAACCAAGTAAAAGTCTAATTAGAAGTTTATATTGTTTCCTCAACGATATGACTCATTAGTCAGAAACAGAATGTAAAGAGGAGATTGACTGATTTCAAATAGAGATTTTTTAGCTTATGTTTATTCAATTATGCTTTACTAATTAATTAGTGGGTCACAATTTGGTGTAACCAATTTGAATCGACTAACTCGCTAGGATCATTTTCTTCAAGACTTTAACAAGCCAATCTTGGTTAAGACATAAACCTTATTGTTCCCTTGCATTCATGACACCATTTATGGTGATCAAAAAAGCATTAAAACATCAAACTTGACAGCCCTTGACATGTCAACAATTGCAACAAGATGGTGGGACAAAAAAAATGAATACTACCTCCCTATGAATTTAATGGATTTTATCATATCAAGAATGCCATAAGGCATGCTACGACAAATGCCATAGTGTAGCACAAAATGATTTATGTCATAAGAAGGGCTAAAAGATGCATCTCAATAATTGTCATAAAGCAACCATGCAGCACACTTTATACAATAAAGGGGGCAATACACACACGCACACACATACATCGATTTTATTAAAGCTTAATAAATTTTACAGTAAACACTAATAGTCATAGAAGTTATATATGCTAGTTACACCTTTAACAAAGAAACTGAAAATTTATAGTAGATCAACTTTGGCAATTCTCTAACCAGAAAAGCTATAGAATGTTTCAACTAACAAGTATAAATGCAGATAAAGAAATCGTAAAGAATTTTTTTCCTATTCAAAAAGATTAATTAATACTAGAATAACTTAATAAATGCCTTATAATAACCGGTTGGCACTATGTTAACAAAACAGTCAAATACGTTAACCCAGCTAGTATATAATTTGTTTAGAAAGCACAAAGAAAAATAAAATTAAGTTAATTTTAAAAGCTATCCAACCAATTAGTAAAGAGTCAAATTGAACAATAATGAATATATATAAAGTTATCTCCAAAATAAAAGTACAACATCTTAATTGAATTAATCAGAAAAGCAATTCCAACAACCATATTCCCAGGCTGCTGCACCAAGTCTACAAGGAGAGCACAAAGCAATAAAACACAATTTAAGACTACTCATAATTGGATTTCTAGAATATACATATTCTTAAACTAACTGATGAATAAAAGGAGAACAAGCACAACATACTGGGCCATATTGTTGTCGATGTTGATTTGATGGCAGAGCATGGAAGTCTGCATCCAACACAGCAATCACACTATTCAAAGACACTAAAACAAGGTAAAGGTCAGTACCAGATTTCAGAAAGAATGATATGTCTAATAACACCACAAAGACACCAGAAAGAATGATATGTCTAATAACACCACAAAGATACCTAATATATACATGTTGGAAAATTTTATTTCTATATTTTACACACATGAGAAAAGAAATTAACAACATAAAAAAGTGCCCAAGGATGAAAATACAAAACCTGCCAGCAATGAAGAAGCTTGAAGAGAATGAAGCCATAATGTTAGAGCATTTGCAAAATTATTGAGAAAAAACATAAACTAAGTTCCACAGAAATTATAAAAATGAAACTTTAATTGTACTGGACGCTGCATGCATTAATGTAAGCACGCTCCTTAAAATTAGATCATCCATAATTTTGAACTTTCTTCATAAACATAACAAGAATAAGAGGCAAGATTCTGTATTAAAGGCTAGGCTTTCAAGACAGATTTCTCAAATAGGATGCGGAGAGGTTTTTGCCCAAAAGACTTAAAGGATAAAGTTGGCAAGACCTAACAGCATTTGTAAAGCTAAATGGAAATTTCAAATATTAATTGGTAACACCATATCTGAAAAAAGCACATTTTTATTGTAATTACCAGCTCATTATTGGAGCATGAACCCATCATCATCATATTCATATGTTTTGGTTAAGGAAAATACTTGATAGATCAAAAAATTAAAATCAATTTGCATTTACTCAAGGATGGCTCAGTCAAAAATAATTACATAACAATTAGTATGTAGATGAGTATCTATATTTACATATATGCGTGCGCATGCATCACGGACACACACACCCACCCACACACAATGAATAATGTTGAAAATATTTTTGAAATCATGTAGACTTGCTCAAATCAGCTCAAAAGTTGAGTCAGAGAACTGTTTTTTTTACTAGACATAAACATGACTCAAACCAAAATCTTAATTTTCAAATTCGAGTTGACAACGGCTTGCTCAAACACAATTTTATAGCACACATTCTCTTGGTTAATTGATGGAGTTGAGTAATAGGATATGATGTTGCATCTATTTAGGAATAACTATAGGAAAGGGTTCTTAATCCAAAGTGGAATGGGAGACAGGATAAAATGAAAAGACTAAGACAAGGGGGGTGAGACAGTACACAACCCAAATGAGAAAAGGGGAGAAGGCTTGGCCAGCCAAAGGGAGAGAAGAGCTCAAGCATGAAAGATAATAATATTGAACAACAATTGCTTTTCTGTGTGTGTAAGTGGAAAGGGAAAGGGTTTTACATCATGTGCACAACACTCCTATGCTTTTCAAACAATATGATACAAAAATAAAATCGAAACAAAAAAAAAAAAAACAGATTACAGTCAACAACAAAAAATACAAGAAAAATCTTATCCAACAAGCACCACGAATCCAGATGTGATACGTGATAGGGTATAGGTGTGGACAAATTCATATACATCTTGCATAACTGATCCAACTCCTGTGAAAATAAAATCCTAAAAAATGCCTACTCATTGCTCCACAAAAACCGTTCATAGACCTTAATCTTCCCCTCTGTGAAAAATAGTAGAGTAACTAAGTTTTCAATAATTTCTTGTATGAATAAAGGAAGAAGGAATGATTCAATGCAAGAAAATATGGAAATCTCTACGTAGTCACCCTTCCCTATTTTTGTCTCAATATTTCTTTTAATGAGAGTCCAAGTTGAAGCTGGTAATAGAGTGGAAGTAAAAGATCAGTATCCAGGATGGTTCATCTAAATGAGTCTGCCTTGGTAAAGATGCAAAGAGAGTGCTCAAATGTATGAGTGGAAGGTCAAGTTGAGAAGTGGGAGGTCGCATAGTGGGTGTCTTTCAAGTGTTTGGCAATAAAAATTTATTCATGTAGAACTCCTGATGAGTACAACAGAAGAAAATAATTAGGTGGTTAAAAAAAGGAATGAGCACAATAGAAGAAAAGGTAATAATTGAGAAATTAGCCAAATGAGCACCACGGAATAAAAGAGACATGAGACAGAGAGGAAGAAATCAAGAAGCAGCCCAAAATGGGGGAATAAATCACTATAATGGAGGCCAAAAAAACTTTTATTTCATCTTCACCTCTGAATGAATTACAAGAATATGGGAATTATTTATTAACTTAAAAATGATAAAATTATCACTAAGCAAATATAGAAGCATCAATTAGTCCTAACCAACAAATGGCATTTAAACTGCTAAAAAGACAATTAACAATTGTAAACAAAAACTTAAAATTGACTAGTGCTGCATCACATATTATAATGCAATTTACACCGAGGTGATGTACCTAACATAATTATGTGCCCTTTAAATCTTGTAAATTATTATATTTTCTTCAAAATATCCATTTTTACAATCACATGCACTCAATTTTTTAAATTATTTTTGCATTCTCATAATAAGACCAAAATATAGTGAGTCAACCCTTAGGTGCCAAATTCCTACCTAGAGTTCTTATTCAAGAAGTATTAATCATTATAGTTCTATCACTATCTTATATACTTCAATGGATTTTTCCAAACATGTTTTCCATTATACTCATTAGTTATTTCTTAATATGGTTTCCATTTTAGTTCTTCAAATTTCCAAGAACATGGTCTCAACATTAATTCTTTAATTCATCAAAAACAAAGCAAATAACATAAAGATTTCTCTCCCACCATTCAACAACTCCAAGCAATACTAAGATTTAAAGAAGCCAAATCTTTCGTCAACATATCTAACACAATATCATATGTAGGAATCTTTACAATCTCCACAAGCCCATTAGCAACAACCTCCTTGATAAAATAGAATCTCATAGCTATATTCATAGATCTTCTATGATATATAAGATTCTTAGAGAAGAATATAACACTTTAATTATCACAAAACAAATGCATCGGAGTTCGAGGAACTTCACTATCAGATTTGAGGGACTCTACTATCCGCCGGCCAGTGCCCTATGTCAAAAAAGACATTTCATCCCTATCCCTGCCTCTATTATGTTAAGTTGGAGTTGTTGGATGGTGAAGAGAGAAGATTAGGGTCAATGAAGCACCAAAGGTGGTAAATTATGAAACCAAAAATCCTAATCTGAGAAGAGAGAAGACAGATTAGCCCAACTTCACTTCATTAGCCCGTTGCAATCCCCGATATTGGGTATCGATTTATGAAAGCACAAGACCTAAAGAAACTCAAAAATGCTCAACTTCATTATGCGGTCAATTCATAGGATGCCTCCCAATTCTTTTGAAGTTTCCCACTATCGCTCTCTTCTGTCTGTCACTTCAATGAATAATTCACTGCGTCGATCGAAAGGAAATAGTGAATTTTTTGTATCGGGCCTCATTTTTTCCAATGATCTGATGGAATGATAGCTAACAAAATAATTTTAAAATCAATCATTTCAATCATATAACTTCTTTTATGGCTTCAAATGTAGCAATATATTCAACTTCATCCGTAGAGAAGGTTATGACTAACTACAAATTATCCTTCAACTAATAGTGCATACAAAAACCCTAAGCACAACCTATTTGAGTTCTTTGACTATCAAAATATCTTATAAAGTCCAAATACATATATCTTGTAATCACTCATCAGCATAACCAAATCTTTCATAGCTTAGCACCCAAGTTGCTGCTTCTCAATAATATCACCCTAAATCAACCATAATTCATGATGATGAATGAATAAGCTAAATTTGGCGTACAATAAATCATGGAATACATAATAATATACACAATATTTTCATCATATGGTGCTTGATACTTCCTAACTTAAATGTTATGCAAGGTATAGAAACAAGTTTAGAAGCTACCATTCCTATACGCAATAATCATAACTACTAGAAGTGAAGTCAATATCAAGTATATACTCATCAAATATTTTGTACCACCCCCTTGGAATTTGTTCAAAAATCATTTTTAGCAAAACATACCTAATTTTTAATTCAAATTTTAATAAAGCCATCATGTTAAATCATGTATATAGTCTCCTCCAATTCTCCATGTAAGACTGGTATGTCAACATCCATTTGCTTTTTAAGGCTGAAGGCAAAAAAATACAAGCATGACAATAACATATATAGATGCATGCCTTAAAACTTGACAAAATTTCTCAATGTAATTTACACCCCTTTCTTATGTAAACCCTCTTGCTGTGAGCTCAACTTTCAATCTTAGCTCTTCTACTCCAGAAATTCCATTCATCTTATTATACAACTATTTTAAGCTAGTAATCTTTTTATTTCTTGACTTGCCAACCAACTCCCAAGTATCATTCTACCTAAAAGAGATAATCTATTCATTGATCTGCCATTTATTTCTTTTTGCATTTTTCATGGCTTCTTTAAGGGAACTTGATTCATCACCTCATTAAAAACCAATAGCAAATGTATAAGAAATGATATTTACTTGCCCATACCTTTGTGATACTTGAGCCATAGTCCTAAGCTATCCTTAACAAAACAAAATGTTCCTTTCAATGATTTGATGTCAAGGCTCTTCAAGTTTGGCCTCAATTGACTATTAATCAGTACTTTTAAGAATTCCAATATTCTTTGACTGCTCCATCTCAAGTTATTACATTTTGTTAGCACCAACAGTCTTGGTCCGAGTTACAATTCTTAGAACTAAAGTTATCATTTGTTGTTAATTAAAAAAAAAAAAAAAAAAAAAAACAGCATCCCGATCTATCAATATTTAGGATGACTCTGATTCAAACATCACAGCTTATATCCTTCTATATTCTTCGGATATCTAATTAGAAATATTTCAAAGCTCTTGCCTCTAATTTTCCTTTCTCATGAATATTAGCGATGCAATCAAATATCTTTAGTCTACTATAATCTCTTCGTTCTCCAATCCACCTTTCTTGTGAGATCTTGAACCAAATAACCACTGAAGGACACCTATTAATTGAACAAGCTAATGTGTTATTAACTTATGCTCAAGATATCTTTGACAAGCACACAACATTCAGTACACATCTCGTCGTCTCAAAAATGGCTCTATTGTACTCTTCAGCTAACTAATTTTGCTTATGTGTCAACTTCACTTGAAATGTAATGTTCATTACTTCTTGTCATACTTCATGAATTAATATCAGCAAAACTCAAAGTTGTTAATTCCAAGCTTCTTGCCTTTTTTTCTTACTTGAGTTTCAATCACAATTTTATTCTTTGAATATTTCAAAGGTTTCTTTTTTTGAATAAAATAAAGAAAGCAATTTGCTCTGCAATAAATCTTGCCAGATCAGAAAGATCCAAATGTACATGATCTAAATTTATTTAGATTTATATTCTAAAGCATCGAACTTGAAAATCTTGAATTTTCCCACCACATCAAAAAAATCCAAATTTATAAGCTTCTTATTATCAAAGAAGCCATATTTATACAATTCTTCAAATCCTCTTAGGCTTACAAGTCCTTATCTTTAAGGCCACAACTTGGTTTTATCAACAAGATTATAAGGCATGTTAACACACCAATCACAATCATACCTAGCAGTGTAAACACTACATTTATATGAATGCCTTTCATGATAATTAAAGATCCCTTGCTTCCATCAGCACATTTAAAATTGTACCGCTACAATCAAATTCACAAATAGTAATCATATTTCTTCTAAGTTCAAAAACATACCTTACATCTTTTTAGCAGTCTTTCAAATCATCATAGAGTTTAAGTCGAATGGTTCCTTCACCTTAAACTTCATACACCTTATTATTTCCAAGATACAATTTTGCACATTTTTTTCATTAAGAAACTCAACTCAACTCCTATTTGAGCACAAATGGTAGAAGCATCCAAAGTTTATGATTTACTAATTGCTTTCACCTAAATCAAAGATTGGCAGGACTTCAACACTGCCATAACCTTCCACCATTACTACAGCATCTCCCCCATCTTTAACCATTTCCTAGTTCCTGTTCTTTCCCTCCAGGTATTACTTCTTGAAATAACTTTCTTTATGACAAAGAAGGCATTTTCTATCTGCCTTTGATTTTGGAATTCACTGGTTCTTGGACTATGGCTGTATTTTCTAAATCTTCCTGCACATTTAGCCCCTTAGTTACACTATCTAGAGCAGATTCAATATTTCTTTGAATTTCTTATAAACTCAGTGCAACCTTTACTTTTGGTATAGCCAAAGAATCCTTTCCATAAAGCATAATATCAACAAAATGTTTATAGCTACTTGGCAACAATCCTATGAGAATGATTGCTTGCTCTTCTCCAATTTTCTCATGCCTATACTTTTAAAGACAAGAATCATACAATTAAAATCATTTACATGTTTAATAAATGGTTCGATAACATCCATTTGGAATGTATATAATTTCTTCTTGAGATACAAATGATTAGACAAAAAATTCTAGGGATACAAAAATTAAAACATTCTCAATATGTTTATGGTTGTTCTTTCATCTGCAACTTTTTGAAGTACTTAATCTCCAAGATTTTGTAGAATTGCATTGTGAGCTTTGTTCAACCTCTCCATGCAATTTTTCTTCTGTTGTCAGGATTATCTTCAAAGAGTTGCATCCAAGTACTAGTGCACAATAAGTTATTTCAGTTTCAGCCTCCAAAGGCTAAAATCTTTGGAATAACTGAGCTTTTCAATCTCAAACATGATCATCACCATCTTCTTTAGTATTTAACCCCATCATCCTCCTAGGCTTATGTTCTTGATATATGCACAAAATTGAAAAGAAGTGAACTGACCTGCATGATTCTTGTTGCTCTATCCTTTGTACAAAAACAGCACGGGATGTTACTCCCTGTATTCCCCAATTGCACTAGCTCCAACTCCATCAGCCAATCAACACCCTCCACCATCACCCCTTGAACAGCCCTTCTCCAAGCCCTGGTGCTCTTTGCCAGCAACCTTTCTTTCTGTGCCAGAGACAAAACTCCACTGGTTCTTTGTGGCAGCTGATTCACGTGAGATTAAAAACTACAGGCAATATCTGATCGCTGATGTCTAGCAAGAAGAAGAAAAAATAGAGAGAAGTAGATGGACGACAGAAGAGAAGAAGAAATTCACTAGGAAAAATGAAATGGATGATCCTACAACACGGGGTGAAGTTGCATTTATAGCCACACCATAAGATAACTTATCGAGATTTCAAAAAAATTATAACAAAAAAAGATAAACTTATAAATAGAAAATTACACGCCTGCGAGAGTGATGTGACAAGTGAAGGGTTGTGATACATGAACGCAAAACTTGTCGAAATAATCGACGAATTTTAAAATATTGTGTGTTAATCTAGAATCTAAGCTAATTTTAAAAAATCTGTGAAAAGTGTCAGAATCAGCGTCAGTGCGGTGTTAAATAAGCGAGGTTCCCATTATGGACGGATCGGGAAGCTAGTCCATTAAACTAGAATTAGGTTAGGAACATGGATTATAGGTATTCTTACAAATAAATTAATGGAATTAATAGATGTTATGGTTCATAGAAAGATAAATATTTTATGTATTCAAAAAACTAAATGGGTTGGGGAGATAACCAATGAGATTAATAGTTTAGATTTTATACTTTGATATTCAAGTAGAAGTCGAATTAGAAATAACGTGCGTGTGCTTATAGATAAAAATTTAAAGAATAACATTATAAATATGAATAGGATTGGAGATAGAATTATAACTTTAAAGAATATTCTTGATACTAAGATTATCAATATTATAAATGTTTATACTCAAGTAGATTTGGATTTTGAAAGAAATAGAAATGAATTAGAGAGATTAAAAGATAAATCTTTAAAAAATTTATTAGGGAGATTTAAATAGGCATCTTGGTAGAGTGGTAGAAATTTTAAAGTATTCCATGGTTTTGGATTTGAATGACTATGAGGGAGAACTATATTAGATTTTCTTTGCTATAATTTGTAATTGCTAATATTTTATTTAAGAAAAGCGATTAGCATATTAACTTATGAAAATGAATCTAGTAAAATGAAATTGATTATTTTAGATAAAAAAATTTGTTTAGATTATTGTAAAGATTGTAGGTCATTCAGGTGAAAATGTAAATACATCGATTGTTAATTTTAGATTTTAAGATGAAGGATTGGAAGATGAAAATAAATCAAATTATTATCTGAATTAAATAGGGGACTTAAAGAACAATAATAAAATATTTTTAAGAAAGCTACAAAACTTAGAGTTTGGGATGTTATAAGAAAAGGTTATGTAGAAAAAAAAATAGTGAAATTAAGCAGGTTACAAAATATGTTTGGAGAATCAAAAGAAAATTTTTCTTAATAAAAATAAAATAATTGATGGTTGTCAAATATACGAAAAGATAAAAATAAGAAAGCGTTGTTATAAAACTTTGGTTTAGATGTAAAAAATTAGAATTGAAAAGATATAAAAGCGATATATGATCTGAAAAATTTAACTTTTAGTGATTTTTTCTGATAGATTGGATCACAGTGAAAGATGTATGTATAAATTAAGCAAAAAGAGATAGGAGAAGTAAAGATTTAGTTAGTGAAGTGTATTAAGGATGAAAATCATAAAGTATTTTTTCTTAGAAAAGGATATTGAAAATGGTGGTGAGATATTTTGATAAACTTTTATGAAATAAATATGATTAATTTTAGCAACCTTAATACCTTAAACAAAAATAAAGAATTTTATTTTTATCGTTGTATTAGTAAATTTGAAGTTAGAGAAGCTTTTAAAAAAATAAAGTGTGAAAAAAAAGTAGGACCTGATGATATTCCAATAGAAGTATGAAAATGTTTAGGAGATCAAGGAATTTCTTGACTTACAAATCTTTTTAATGTTAATTTAAAGACTAACAAGATGTCAGATGAGTGGAGAAAGAGTTTGTTGATTCCTATATTTAAGAATAAAGGTGATGCACAAGAGTGTGCAAATTATAGAGGAATTAAGTTAATGTGACATACATTAAAACTATGGGAAAGTAATTGAGCATAGGTTACGATGTGATACAAAAGTTTCTCACAATCAATTTGGTTTCAAGCCAAGTAGATTTACTATGGATGTTATACATTAGTTAAGAGGTTTGATGGAGAAATATCGAGAAAGTAAGGAGAATCTACATATGATATTTGTTGATTTAAAGAAAGCTTATGATAAAGTTTCAAGAGATGTTCTTTGGAGGTTAGAAAGAAAGGAGTTAATATTGATTATATTCAAGTCATTAAGGATATATATATATAGAGACATTACTTGTGTCCAAACCAAGGAGGATTGACAAAATATTTTTTATTTTAGTTGGATTACATCAAGGATCAGCTTTAAGCCCTTATCTTTTTGCTTTAGTTATTGATGTTCTTGCTAGGCATTTACAGGAAGATGTACCATTCTATATGCTTTTTGCTGATAACATTATTCTTGTTGATAAGACTAGAGAGGGACTCCAAGAGAAACTTGAATTATGGAGGTCAACCTTAGAGTCTAAAAGTTTTCATTTTAGTAAATCTAAAATTGAATATATGAAGTGTAATTTTAGTTGTAGAATTCTAGTGGTAGTATTGTGACATTGGGTAAACAAGTCATTAAAAGGAGCAATCGATTCAAATATCTAGACTCTATTGTTCAAAATGATGGGAAAATAGATGGAGATGTTATTAGTAGAATTCAAGTTGGATGGTTAAAGTAGAGGAATCGGCGTGTGATAAAAAAGCAAAACTTAAACTTGGGAAAATTTTATAAGATGGTGGTAAGACTGATGATTTATGAAATATTTGCCCAATATAAGAAAAGCATATGACTAAGTGTTGCAAAGATAAGGATGCTCAGGTGGATGAGTGGCTTTAGTCTTAGAGATAAAATCTGAAAATGGTATGTTCGAAAAAAAAGTTGGAGTAGCTCAGGTGGCAGATAAGATTAGATAGAGTGCTTAGATTGTTTGACCATAAAGCGTCAAGTCCAGATGACAGGTTAGGAGTAGATGTATTAGATTTGTATATGTTAGAAGAGTAGTAGACCTAAAAAAAAGCTTGGTTAAGATGTATAAAAAATAACCTTAGTATTCTTGAATTAAATGAGAATTTGACACATAATAGGATACAATGAAGAAGAAGGATTCATGTAGCCGACCCCACATAGCGGGATAAACACTTGTTGTTCTTTTTGTTGTTGTTCTTGTTACAAATAGAAAATTACACAAATAACCCCAAAACCTAAGAAACTACATACAGCTCTTACAAATAAAACTAAGGAACTAAAAGACCAATATCATAGTTATAATGAAAATAAATAAATAAAACATTCTTTTTCCTGCTCACAAAAGCATTTCCTGTCAGCTAGATAGTTTCCATCCTTACATGAAATTTAAAATAACATCATCAGCAAATAAATGTCTTTTCTGGTAGACCAAATAATGCAATACCCACCTATACCATCTTCTGCAGCGCTCTGGGTGCAGCCAATGGCATCCCACCAGTCAACTCCAGACAAAAGACACCACCAGAACCTACATAAACAGATTAAGTTGGAAACTAGAAACAACAGTTTCATATATACAAATAAAAAGAATTAGCATAGCGTAAAGAAAACCTGTCTGCAATAGCACGTTCCCATGCTGCGGAGCTAACTTTAGCTTGATTGCTAGAAACAGCAGGAGGAAGAACACGAAATATCTTCAAGGTTGTGCGATCTTTGTTTGTGTCATGCCAAACTGAGGCCAAGCAACAGCTACTAGATGAAAAAGCAGGCGTAGCAATGGCTGAACCAACATTGATGTGGTAGCTATCAAGTTGATTGAAATTTGCACCAGAAAATATATGGACTCCACCACGAAGAAAAGCAACAGCAACCTCACCACCATGTGCAGAGTATACTATTTGAGCTAGCTGCCTAACATCGCTTGGAAGGTCATATGGGTCAAAGCTGAGCCTTTTTGCCCTCTCAATGCTACTGTCAGATGAATTTCTTTCATCAGAGATGGTTGATGAAGAAGTGGATGGTTGGGAATTCGAAATGTCATCTGTAGGTGGAATGCTTTTGTTTACCCTAGTTAACCACACCGTTTGCATGGGTGGCTGCCCCCCAAAACTAGAAGGATTTCCAAAAATAGGATGTAAAACAACAGGCTGAAGAGATGATTCCCAGCACTGGACCCTCCATCCTGTTATCGAAGGGCCCTCATCAGGATCATATGGAGACATGTACTGCCCTGCACAGAGAATAGAGTACATAATTTTTTTCCTTAGGTTGGCTGAAATTTAGTGCATTGACATTGCAAGGAACATGGAAGTAAATTTGCATATGAAATGGAAAGGATGATGGCGCAAGGACATATCTAAGAAAATATTGGATATTATAAAAAACTCCAACATTTAAGACAAGTGCATTAATACCTTCAACTATTACAACTGCAATCATTGACCCTCCCCTTGTTGGATCAAAAGCCACAGCAGTAACTCCAGAACCCCATGTAGTGGTTGCTGCAGACTGAGCAGCAGCTTCAGGGCTTACATATGCAGAAAAATTAGAAACAGGTGAACAGTGCAGCGGAGCAGCCTCAAGTATCTCTTGATCTGTTTGCTTCTTTCCTTGCTTTTCTTGAGAAATTATATACTCTTGCAAACTAAACAAACATGCAGCAAGAGGTGCAAAACCTATCCAGCATGGACTCAACGGAGGAGGAATTGAACTGGTTGTACTTATCTTAGCAGCCACGTGAAAGCCATTCCCAGGGCCAGGTGTAACCTCCCATACAACAACAGTAGATGGGTTCACAAGAGGGACACCAGCAACATGCATGACCCCTGCTTCAGTAATGATGGCATCAGCAGCCATAATACCACTTGGCCCAGCTCCTAGTAGTCCTTTGCTTGTTGAAAACCATTTCTGTGGTTCACCATTTTCAGGAGGAGGCCACTGTGCCCAGTGAAGCTGGATGGACCCTGATGAAAAAACCGAACAAACACAAAGAAAGTTTGGCCATCTTGCTGCAAGAAAAACATTTGGCCATTATGTCAGAGATAGATGCCAAAAATCTTAAAAAATAAAAGCACAGGACTGTATATGAACATTTCAACATAAAATATCCAAACCTGCAGTTTGAGATTGATGTGAAATGAGCTTCTCCTCAAAAGTCAATTTCATATTAGAAGAACTGTTAGAATTTGAAGGCAGGGAACGAATCTGGGAACAAAACAAAGACAATGACCAATTGAAAATTATCTCCATCAAAATTAAATGACCCAAAACAAAAACATATTTAAGTGCCTGAATCTTCTCAAAAAACAAAAAAAAAAAAAAAAAAACGGAACATGGCCTTGGTTGGGACAGCAGAAATAGACAATCAAACTACGGCTGCAAATTGGTTTTAAACTAACTAAAGGACGGTTCCTATGAGCACTTTGGTAACTTGGTACTGCACTTTTCAACCACCAGCTTTTAAAACCAACCAAATTTTTTTCAGCATTTTAACAACGAAAAGAGATGACAATTCAGGTCATATATATGAATGCATGGGTCGGTAATGCTGGAAAGATGCACCACAGAATACGAATATCTTTATTTTATTTCAGAGCAAATTTAATGATACTGCCATAAGGGAATTATCATAACCGTTAAACATCTGCAACATTCAAAAATATTGACATTACACTTGTCAGTAATTGAAGAAGCCTCCAAAACAGACAGCAACTTAGGTGGAGATGGTTGCCGAAACAGAAGAGCAATCGCAATCCTAGAAGCATCCAGAGGGAAGTGGTAGTAAAGAATTAGTGACCGAGGAGATGGAGAGATGGCAAGTGCTGTGCTTGCCTGATAACAGTGAAGAAACAGGCAGCAAGGATCCTTGGTGAGAGAATAAAGCTGCACAGAGGGGAAAGCAGCCATCAGTGAAGGAGAAAAAGCTTAAGGCTACAAGCCTAGGCAGTCCACTAGGATCCATCAGCAAGCCGCACCACCCAATACCAATTGGCTAACAAAAAGCACTATCATACGAGAGCATAAGCACTCAAGAGGCATGAAATCAAGCCAGCCTAGGTGCGAAGCAACAAAAGCAGGCAAAGGAAGTCAGACCAACATTGCCAAAGCATGCAAGTGTGGCAATGACCCGAGAAAGGATGATAGCTAGAGCACTAGCGAGCTAAGTAAGCCAAGGTGAACTAGTCAGTGGCACTTGTTAGACACACAAGAGTGGCGACAATCCAATGAGGATGAAAGCTAGGGTGCAAATGGAGAGAATGTGTTATCTTGCCTTGGATAGTATAGAGGTTAAAAAAAAAAGACACTTCAATTTTAACTTGTATTGCATCAACAGAAAGTTTTTAACATTCATGATTTTCATAAGCAACTGCATCACTGTTAAACACACTAAATTGTCTATCTTGAACATTTTATTGTCCTCTACCAAAGTTGGCACTAACTTGAATTAGCTAATCCTTGTGATTGGAATCCATTTCCTATTCATGTATCAAATTACCAACTCATATATTAATCAAATTAATTGTCACAAATGTGATTTCGCTTAATTAAAAACATATTTACTTTTTTATGCAGTTATCAAATCTCATTTCATTCACAATCTGTTAAGTTTTCCTGATATGTTGCCCCATTGTTGGGCAACATATCCACAAAACATAACACTCTAATGCTAAATTTAATAAAGGATGATTTAGGGTTAAGGCTTGCTAACACAACTATTATGAGGTTATGCATATAAATCATGTAAGTGAACTTAAGAATTCGTAGATCATGAATGACTGAATAAGCCAACATCTTATCTTCTTTAAATGTAAACAGTAAATCAAGAATTAAAACCCAAATGATAATGTAATAATCAAAACAATTCAAAGAAAGTAACAAGAAATTTGAATAATATAAATTAATGAGCAATTGTAATTCAATCGATACAAATAGATCCCTAGTAATGTCGAACTTGGATAAAACCAAGAGCACTAACAACAACAATAAAATAAGTAGAAAATTTAAGTAAAGCAAATACTCATCATAGTAAAGAATACAGGTTTCTCTAGTATGAGATGACTTTCACTAAGATTAAATTGTTGAATTTGTACTACACTCAAAGGAATAACACATCCAATTTGTACACAAGATAGAAAAGTGGAAGAAATTTTTAATTCACTTAAAGTTGCAAAGTTGCATACCTAAGAACAGACCCCTCATTAATGTATATGTTAAGCTCCAATATTCAAATATAGACTAAACTGACTAACATGGAAATTATAAATGCTGAAGTTGCAAAATTATTAATCATGATAAGCACAACAGCAACCAAAGGTTTTTCTTCCATTTTTCATTTACAATTCATAGTGACAGCCCCAAAAAAACTGATTCCCACAAATCAAACCGTAGGCCCAAAACCCTGCTAGCTTTCCACATGAAACTTCCCAAATAGATAAGCAAAAGATTAACGCCAACCAGCAAAAGATTAATGCCAACCAGCCCAAATGATCTGCACTTTCAACAAACCCACAAAAGCCATAGGCGCTAAAGCCAACAACTATTCCACACAAAACATCCCGACAGATGAGCACAAGAATAATGTCAACTAAACATGATCGCAGCCTTAAGCCAGCCAACAAAACCAATTCAGTAACAAACAAATACTGATTTCAGGCCCACGTAAATGGTCATATTTGTTGAAAATTCACAGGCTAAGGCTTATGGGAAAAGCAACTAATAAGGAAACCTGCCATAAATCAGTCTTATATGAATAGCAATAGATGCTGGAAAATAACAATAACCTAGCCAATTACAAAGAATGAAACGTCATAACAAAGTTGAACTTTAGAAAACCCACAACCAAAAGTAATTAGAGATTATGCCAAATCATATAGACCAACTAAATATTATGAAATCAAATACATATCTACCTCAAAGCCATCATCATAAAGATGTTCCTAAGTGTGAGCTCCAAAAATTCATCATCGACCTCTCAATTAAGAGAGTATGATTTATGTCGATCAAATTTTCAGAATACAAATGAAACAGTAAATAAGACACTACCAGAGATTTCACCCTCATTTTGTGAGGATTTTAGATCTAGTTCCCGGTTTCCTATAGGCTCAAGCTTCTATAGTTAATTACCGAATCGAGAACTTTCGATTAAGTTAGATTCTCTAAATCGTGCATTATATAATAACAAATGGAATTTTGGGTTTAGAATTTATGAAATTCATCATCATTAGCTTAAAAGCATGGTTGGGAAATGATGATGTAGATCAAGATCATGGTTACTCATTATCGTGGTCCTGTCTTAGTCGAGGAAATTGACCCGATCGAAGGATCCCATATGCCTGAAGTTCGTGTCCAAAGACCTTGTAGGCGTAGGGTGGTGTTTGTCAGAAACAATTTTAGTCTTATAACAAATGACTTTAGCCTATCAAGTGCACCATTCACATCTCAAGAAGTCATTGATCATAATATAATAATGGTGTCATTTAGCGCCATTAAGAAATTTCACAAAGCTTGCATCGTATATGGCTCTTGGTCAAATGTGAAGACATCACATCCTTACTGGCATGAGATTGATTGAGAGTGAATATAATAGAACACTTGACTTGACATTGGCTCTTTTATGAGCTAGAGTTTATTTAATTTGTCACCTTCAATAAACAATTATCGAAGGTGGATGAATTAAGTTTTATTTTTAGTTATAAATAGTGAATTTCATTTAACCATCTAGAACTTGATAATTTATCCGATTTTATATTTGTATTGATACTTGATTTTGATTAATTCGATTTGAGCTTGTAAGCACATTTTGATGGTAAGCATCCCCTCCGGTTAAAATCTCCAATCAACATAGTCATCATCAAAGTTAGAGACATTATCAACTTTGCTTAACAGAGGATCAAGTCTATAAACATAAAATTATATTTCCAACTTAATTTAGAATTCAACTTTCTAAAAATTGAATTTTCTTCATTTATATCATTGAAGATCATATACAAATGTGAAAGCAAATATTCTTCTTTTTAGTGAATAGATATATAGCTCACAACTAATCCCGTCAACTCTGATCTTCGTGAAGAAGACGATCAGATTGGTTATGTGAGCCTTACAACTTCAATGTTTAAGTAAAGTATTCCGCTATCACTGTGCGTATGTATCAACCTCTAAAAATTAAGCATACAAAATATGTTTGCTTTCAAAATAATTATCAATTCATAAAAAGGTTGGCACACTTTTCGAGGCAAAGTATGCTTTGAATCCATTCGATGTTAACCCATGCAGCATCCTCAAGCACTAGCATTAGTCTTTCAGCATAGTGTCAGAGGCCCATACGGGTATTTAGCATAATTAATTTTCTATGATCTTAAGGGGATTACATACTTTCCTAGGCATTTAAAATTAGACTTTGAGGAACTCTTTGTAAAGTATGTAAAGTCACTTAAGAACATTTACACATTGTCCTAGGCATTGTAGTTGAATTAATGTCAATGTGTAAAGCATTCATATGTGTAGTGCACCTCATTATTTACATGCACACCAAGATATTAAATCCAGACTTAGGCCACTTCAGGATGTATGCGTAACTGCGTTTATGAGGTTTGGCTAATCACACATATTTAGATGCGATGACTAATATCAATCTCTATATGTATGCATAATCTACATCTTCACATTATGTACATGCATCTCAATATGATAACTATAGATGAGTAACCGCCTTGACAATCATGTGCATCTGCATGTATTTGACTTAGGATCATCTGATGATGGAATGAGAGACTCGCACTAATCAAATACTTCTGCAAGCTTGAAACCATTTAAATTGAATGAAAAAAATTAAGAAATCCTTTAGAGCACGAACGGAGTTCGTTCAGCCATGTCACATATAAACATCTTGGATCTTTTTTTAACTTATTTGAAGTGAATCATAGCATGATCTAATGTATATCCATGAATATTATGTATACTTAATGATGACTTATTGGGTTCAAGCGATAATTTCTATTTGATCGAACACTTTCTTTGATAGGTTTAATTTCAATTGATTTAACATAAGATATGATGATCAAGGTTTCATTGAGAAACTACAGTCATGTTCATCCGCAATAATCAAATCCCTTTACTGTGTAATCATGTATTCATCCTTGATTTTTTATATGAGTTTGTATCTTATATTTGACCCAATCATCAGTTCAATTGTCCATTTAAATTACAAATATTATTGTAATATGTCACCTTTGCATTTATTATCAGTCTATATTTTAATAAAATTTCGGCCATCCCGTATAAAATATAGCTACTTGAGTCAGTCTTCTACCATGCTTAAAAAGCATGCATAGTCAGTGTTGTGCGACACGGCAGCTTGGGGAGTCTTCTAAACCCACCACGCTTAAAAAAGCGTATATAGGCCTTCAATACGTGTAAAAGGCATCCTGATTTCCTCGTCATGCTAAAGTAGCATGCACGAGTATTTATGTCTAGCAATTATTTGTAATTATAAAGCAATCATAAATATAAGCATTTATAATCTCATGAATTAAATACACAGTTATTTTTAATTTAGAATCCAACAGCCTCCTGACATCATCCCCAAATAAAGGGCTATTTCGAGAGTGCTAGTGTCTTCCCGCCATGCTTAAAAAAGCATGCATAGTTAGTATCTTGTGACACTGCGGCTTGGGGAGTCTTCTAAACCCACCACACTTAAAAAAACATGCATAGGCCTTCAATACCTGTGCAAAAGGCATCATATCTTTCCTCACCATGCTGAAACAACATGAATGAATACTTAAATCTAGCAAGTTTCCCCATCATGTTGAATTAATTACGAGCAAATACTTAAAATTACATCATTTCTTACAATTTTATTTCCATGAATACATAGAGGTGAGGCAATTAGGATACAGATGAAATTACTACATCCCACACAGCCCTATCACTATTTGGCTCATCTTTTGCCTCTTTGAGCCTACCAAACAACAATGACAACCACAATTCCACATCGACTCTAGACTCCATTCCACTTTCTTCTCGCCAAACATCAAATCACTATCACTACTCCCAAGTTTGATAAATAAAATAATAATTTAATAGTGAAATATAAGTAAAATTAGGGCACAAATAAAACCATCCTAACACATCAAGATCCCTACAATTGTCTCACCCATCCCTCTCTCTTTTTCTTTTTTTTTTGATTTGCCAAGTAGTAATGACAACCACATATCCTTGATACACCCAAATTCTATCTCATCCTCTTCATGCCAAGCAACATAGTGTTATTGCTTTCTACAAATGAAATGGAAACTCAACAATGAAATATGTGTGGGTGAGTTTTAATCATAAATAGCATAAAGACATCAACACAAAACCCTACAGCAATTTAAATCATATTATCTCATACCTCATTGGCTGAAATTCGATTGCAGAAGCTTGAGGGATTGGAAAGGGGGCTGTTTAGCTCCTTGAAATAGCAAGAGAAAGAAGGGAGATCGAAACCTTGGTTACCAGCTTGCTAGGGTTAGTGGCGGCTTGAACAGAGGAAGCGGAAGCTGCTACTCTACGTGGCTATTTTGCTTCAGCCGAGGGATAGAGACAAACGAGAAGGGGGTACGGATGCTACTAACGTGCGGCTTGGTGTGCTCGAGGACATGAGAGGGAGTTCGGTCACTTGGCTGGGAGCAAGAGATGGGTGTTCAGCCTTCGATCGAGAGAGAGAAAGAGGGCTCGAGACATTCGGCCGAGAGGAATTCCTATACGGCACGTGGGTAGGGGTATCGGGCTATGAATCGAAGTGTTAGTGTTAGGTATTAAGGGTATTTATAAAGCCTATGTTTATTTAAGTGAGAATCAACCCTAACTTTGATTTTTTTACAACGACATCATTATATGTGTAATATGGGCGTTGATTTTGGGTTATTTCGATGTTTTGGGAATGATAAATCCGTTTAGGTGATGGAAGTCGTGTAGGCATCATCGCTCCGACTCAAGCGTCATAATATGTATATTTCGATCAATTTGATGTTCGCGAAGCATTGTTCAATCGATCGTTTATCACATCATGTATTTTAGCTTCAATCTGTGCAATATCGCATCCGAAGTCCGTCGGATTTGATTCATAAATTCAGTTCGACTCATGGATCATGTATGGAGGTTAACACTAATTACTAAAATTAAAAAATAAGATAACATAAACCAACTAATAAAAATAAATAAACTAAGCTCAAATAGTTATTTTATGCAACATTTATGGTGAGAATAAACAATGTAAAACATTAATTGTGAGAATAAACAATGTAGATTTCAACAATATCTTTTTTCAATTTCTCAGCTATAAAAGCATCATATCAGTGTCTTCTAGATTCCGAGGTATGAGTTTGCTGTTTTAGTTCAACAATATGGGTGGTACTCAACGTACATGCAGTCCCAGCTTCAGTTAGTAAATGAACCTTACAACAGCTTTAGATCCTTGTTGATATTCTCGTGAAACATAACTGACATGTGCATAAAAACTGATAGCATCCTCCAACCATCAATTAAAAGATATGAGAAAAACAAAAATAACATACCGCTGTCATTCCTGATAACCATTTAGTGACAACTGCTAGATCTTGCCTCCATTCATGTTCACATTGCCAAGAACTAACATCTCGAACCAGATGAACAGGACCCTAACATAGGTCGACAAAAATATTAACAGCCAAAAACAGAAAAAAGAAAGGTTGTTGACATTATAATTTTAAACAGTTGCCAGCATCTTTGTTACATGAAATAAGCAAAACAGAAGAAAAAAGAAACATCCTTTTGTGGCTTCAACTAACATTTTCACAATCGGTCCACACACAGACTAATTCACCTGCGTATTTGCCAAAAGACTGATCAATACCCTCACAACATACGGGAGAGAAGGTTGAAGGAAAAATTGCAGCAAGAATGGAACAAATAAAAGAAATGTACTAGTAGCATTTATGAGATCAACCTAATCTTAGGACAAACGTAATCAACCCAGACCCGTTCAACTAGTAAATAGAATAGGTTTATTAATGTTTGAAAGCATTACGCTTCAGGAAATCTATAGATGCCAAATTTTTACCTGTGAAGGTTGAGTCCATATGGTGATTCTGCCATGAAAATTAGCAATCAACAGTGCACGAGAGCAAGACTTTGGCGACCACTCAATAAACTGAACAAAATCTCGGGGGGAATCTGTTGAAATACCATTATAATAGAACAACATATAAAAGACTTTGTAAATTGAGAACTACTAATAATTATGAAAGTGCTAACCAACTCAAATTTTGTTAAAAACCAATAAATGGTCTATTGTTATAAGAAATAATGACTCTTAGGTAAACAAAATTGATCTAGTGTGAAGCAATGCGCAGTCAAGAGAGAATATTTGGTATTAAGTGTTAGATTACAACTTCAGATCACCATTGCGGAGTAGAGATATACCCAATCGAAAGGTCAATCCACAATTTAACTATGATCACGTATACATCCACAAAAGAAAATCAAATATGTTAACTTCAGGTTCAGAAAAAAAAAATATTAGTTAGATTTTAAAAGTAAGAAACTTGGCAATTAAAGCACAGTCTCCACATGAATTGTCATTTTTAGAAATTGGAAAAAGAATTTTTAGAATAAGAAAGAATGATTATACTATCTCAAAGCAACCAGCACAAACACTCCAGCTGAAAATTAAAATAACATAAACATCAAGACCACCTATCATGAAGAAACTAAAAATTTAATAAAATGTACATGAGCAACCTATAGAAATCCTGGAAGGAATTCCGGGAGTTTTCTTCTTGTTTAGCCTACGCTTTCATCTCCAGCCATTGTTATGGATTTATGGAATACTCCTTGCTCAGACATGCTGGGTACAAGTTTCAAGAGACTCCTGCAATCAATTGAGAATCCTCCTTGATAGTTTTTCCATCTGGATTCTCTAGGAGGTCACAGGATCCCTTTTTTTTGGCAATTGGCTTTCATATAGAGGACAAACAATCTATATTCAATTTACTGATTTATGTATCAAGGATTCTTTGTATTATATTTGTACTTTCTTTCATATTTTATGCTATTCCTTGTTTTAAGTGGCTGGTTCCTTACTGTTTTACGAGTCTCTATTTTTCCTCTTTAGAGATGCATTGTGTATTCTTTTATATTATGTATGTCTGTCTGTTAATTAGCACAACAACAACTACAACAACAAGCCTTTGTCCCACTACATAAGGTCAGCTACATGAATCCTTCTTCTATCCTATTAAGTGTCAAATTCTCATTTAATTCTAGCCTGTTAATTAGCGCAAGAAAAAAAAAATCATCTTCTCTAGTTTTATACATGGTATCATAGATTGTCTCTTATTCTATCTTCTCAATTTAACCCGATTATAGTAAATCATAGAATGACTTCTGATAGAAGCTGCAACTTTGACACCACCTCCAGCCAGGAATCAATGATTCATAACAGCAATAGCAGCTAAGAAAAATCCAGCCTTTTTACCATGGGAGGAGACAAATTGAATGGCAAAACTACCTTCATTAGGCACAACCAGTGTTGATGTTCATCAATAAAAAAAGGCAATGATATTTATCTCAGTAGATCTACTATCCTTCCACCAAAAGATACATGTTTCAGAATATGGAATGCTGAAAAGAATATAGAGATGTGCTGGTAAATTAATACCTTGGATAATGAGATTGGATAAAATTTCATGTCAATAGATCTAAAATGCTGCCAAAAAGACCTAGTCTGCTAATGAAAATATTGCAGAGTTCCTTGATATTAAAGATTGTTCCTCATGGTCTTCAAATAGGTGATGATCTCTCACCCAATACTACAATGTTCTCGCTAGGTATTGGCAACAACTAAATGATTTTTTTAGCTTGATTTGGAATGCTTAAATTATGTTGCCAAGTTCTGCAAAATTATTGAAAAAGATAAAGTATCAAAATTTCTCCTCATACTTAACAAGAAGCTCAATAAACTCAAATGATAAATTATTGGAATATAATTCTAACCATCTATCCGAGAAGCCTTCTCTAAAGCTAGCAAAGAAGAATGTCTCCAGAAATTCATGATGGATGATCATGAAGGAAGCAATGTTTCAATGATTCCAAAGGACTCGGCCCTTGTAACAATAGGTATATTTTTTTTATAATTATGATTGTGCTGAAAAAACTACGCCACTGTATGAACATTACTGCAAGTCTGGAAACACAAAGAAGCTACTTGAAGCCCCATGGAAAGCTTGTTAACTGGAATAAGCAAAATTTCAAACAATGGAGGTCGCAGTTTCTATCACCATGATAATCAACCAAAATCATAATCTAATCCTTTCAACCAAGAATAATTTAACCTATTACAAAAGATGTTTACTCAACTCCAACCAACTCCTATAATGCTTGAACACAACACTAGTTCCACTACTCAAAAAGGTATGATTTTGAATGCTCTTTTGTTACAATTTTAAGAAATGTAAATTTTTTTTTTTGGCTTCGTCAATTAAAATCTAAGAAATCTTCAATATGAAATTTGTCAAATTCTCTAACCATGCTCAAACTTTTATCCTAGCATTCAATATAAAGCTTCATAACCCTTTGCTATTATGCATAAGGATTTTTGAGGTTCATCTCGACTTAATAGCATCTTTAAGACTAGGTGTTTTCTATCCTTCATTGATAACCATACAATAATCATTTATATATTTCTAATGAAAGACAAATCTAAAATTGGTCCAATCACTAAAAATTTTTATTATATGATCCAAACTCAAATTCAAGTCCATATGATAATGGAAGATAATAATTTCATTTCATTCTTGAAATTATCTACTGCACAAATGGATTAATCACCAGCATTCATCCATTCATAATACCAAAAAAAGGATAATAGAAATGACACCTCGAACGACTTAATAAATCAAGTTCACCAACAATATCCCAAAATATCACTAGGGTGATGCTATCCTTATCATCATTGCATGCCTCATTAATTGGATGTCAACAAAAAAATTTTAAATTTTAAATGCCTTGTTAAATTCTCACACAATCATAGTTTATTATCACACTCATTTTATTTATACCCCCTTATGGTCTCTAATTGCTCCATCTTTGCCTACATTCCTCCGCATCAAATAAGTAAACTTGATCCCAAAGTTATAAAAGCCATCCTTATATAATTTTCTCCTAAACAATAAGGTTGACAAATGCTGCTCTCACATCACTTTCAAATTTTATAGAACCACATCAAGGATATAAGTTTCTTTGAAAATCAACCTTATTACCCCAAAATTTATCTTGGGGGATCCCAACTCACTTCATAAACATCAATTTTACAATAATAAAAACATTGGTCCTTCCATTGCTCCCTGCACTCCTATTCTGCAACTATCTGAACCTTTATCTATTTCTAACATAGCTGAATCCAAAAGCATTTATTTTTTACCACATCAAATTTTCCCAAAAGCACATGCAATGAGCAAAGTACAAAGGACTTGTCAATTCAAGGCAACAAGAGTTTTCAAGTTTAATAGGTAAACCAAAATATTTTACCTAAATAAAACCAAGTGCCTCCTCCCAATCCTAAATTCACTTCACAAAGTAACACCAATTATTATGATGATATGGACATTTCCATTGCTCACAAAAAAGATGTAAGGATTTGCACCAAACTCTCAATTTTGTGCCGTTACTTAATAAAATTCATCTCTTATTTTTCATGATTCACAACAAATCTTTATAATATTGAAATTCCAAACAACACTCAAGAAGCTCTAAAGAGTAAAGATACCAAACTAGAGAGAAGTCATGCTAACTTTCAAATCTTCCCAAAGGGAAGAAATTTATAAATTGCAAATAGACCTTCAATGTTTTTTTTTACTGTTTTTTTTTAAATTTTTTTTTTTATTTTTTTTTATTTTACAAAGTTGATGGAAATATTGAATGTTACAAGACATGATTAAATGCAAAAGAAATCACTCAAACCAATGGAATTGATTATCAGAAAAACTTTTGCTCTAGTTGCTAAGATTAATAACATTAAGGTTATAGTTTCCCTAGTTACATATTTGTATTTTTCACTTCATCAACTAGATTTAAAAAAAAATCGTTTTAAAGGGAAACTAAAAAATAAAGTCTATATGATAAATCCTTCCTGGATTTAAGATTTAAGATTGCTAACCTAAAGAATTTGTTATAAGACATAAAATGATCACCAAAAGCCTAGTTTGATAGGTTCATATTTTATTTATAAAGACATCATCTGAAGTTAAAATTAATATCCTTCCTAGATAAAGTTTATATAATAAACTAAAAATAATGTAGTATCCTTCCAAGATAAACTAAAAAATAAAGTCTATAAGATAATCCTTCCTAGATTTAAGATTGCTAGCCTAAAGAAATCATTATATGTCACGAAATGATCACCAAAAGCCTAATTTAACGGGTTCATACTTTATTTATAAATATATCATCTGAAGTTAAAATTAATATACTTATTAGATATGGTGATGACATCATCTTAACCAAAAATCATGGAGGAGAAATAATCAAACTAAACAATTTCCTGGCTGAAGATTTTGAAAATAATCATCTTGATTTATTATAGTATTTATAGGTATGAAAATAACAAGACCAAGCAAGGGAACATCAAACACTCAAAAAAAAATACATCTTGCATTTAATAAAAGAAATCGGAATGCTCGAATATAATCTTATAAACACTACAATAGATTCCTTAAAATAATTTCAAACTAAGGAGTATACTTTTTATTTATAAAGAGAAGTACCAATAATCAGTAAAAAAAACTTAACTACACTACCTATCTCACACCGTACCTAAAATTTTCTTTGTAAGTTTATGAATAATACCACAAAGGATTATCTTGAAGTTGTATATAGAATACTAAAGTATCTTTAAAAATAACATGCAAAAAAGGGTTATCCTTTAAGGAGGAGACTAACAAGGTGCAGAAACCTTCACTAGTGATGATTAGGCAAAATTTATGCTAATCAAAAATCCACATCTATTTATTGTTTGTTTGATTAGAAAATTTTGGTTATCTAAAGAAAAAATAGTAAGTTGTTAATAGAAACTACACTAAAGCTAAATTCAAAGCAATGGTCATTAAATTAGTGAAGGACTATGGCTTAAACATCTTCATCTATACTAAAGAAGAATCAATGATGATTTATTATAGCAATCATGTTGTTACTAGCATTGCAAACAACCCAATTCATCATGATAGGTCTACATATGTTTAAATTGATAAACACTAATAAAGAAAAAATTGAACAAGAGATTATCAAGATTGTTTACATCCCAACAAAATTGTAAAGTGTTGATATTCTTATCAAACTTCTTAATGAAGATCAATTTGGCAACTTAAGTGCTAAGTTGGGAATGATTAATATATGTATTCCCAGCTTACTAAGAAATCCTAGAAAGAACTTCAGAAGCTTTCTTATTGTTCAACCTACCATTTCTACTCCAACAATCAATATGGATTCCAAGAATACTCCTTGAATCTTGATCAACCACACCAGCTCAAAGTTTCCAAAAGCTACCATAACCGATCAAAATCCACTTAGATTAGGCATACTAACTTCAAGTTTCCTTAAATTGCTCCAGCAATCAATTGGGGTTCTGAGAAATCCTACTTTCTTGATTTCTTATTCTTGTTGTCTCCTACCAACAGTATTTCCATATGGGTTTTCCAAGGGGGGTCAGGGGAACCCAGTTTTTGGCAATCAATTTCCAAATGGAGAGGACAATCAATCCATATTTAAAATCCCAATTTATGTATTAAGTATTATTTGCATTATATTTTCATTTAATTTCATGTTTAATACTCCACCATGTTTTAATGAGGTCAGTTTCTTTGTTGGAGTCTCAGTTTTTATATTTTAGAGAAACCTTATATATTCCTTCATATTATGTGTTCTACCTGTTGATTAATATAAGAAAATATTATTCATCTACCCTTGTTTTTCTACACAACAATTATGTTTTTTTTCCAGCCAGCAATAACCTCTTTAGTTCTCTGGCCAACTCAGGGAAACACACTCATATATATAAGCAATTTTATTATGAGAGATGAACTTCTTTTTATCATCCAATTAAGCAGTTGAGTTGGAATTATAGTATGAATACTAAGGCTTGAATTGGTAGTTTTTCAAGTGAAATGCTAAAATAAAAAAGGTTATATTGAAAATATTATTGAGAAAAGTTAAATAATAATTCTGTTTGGTAAAATATATATAACAATCTTGGGTAAATCTCTATATTACTCTTAGTCTACTACAGTAAATTATGCAAAAAATTCTACTTATAGCTAATGAACAATTATATTCTTAGTGATTATGATAAATAATTAGTATTCAATAATTAAAAATAATCAACAAGTTGACCATTTATCTGTTTGTAAAAGCATAGAATTAATGGAAGATGATTTTCGAGCCCCATTCCAAACCATTCCTACCAAAATGGCAGGATGATACCATACTCTTCACCTAATCACCCATTCATTAGGAGTCAGCATGTCAGTAAGCTCAACCCATTAGAGGGAAAAACAACATAAATAATCAAACGAGATCCTAGATTCAGCCCTAACAGTGTGTGCGGTTCCTTCAACTGTCATAGTCACCCTCTTCTGCTCCAACTAGCATGGTTTCCATTGTTTTGCCATTCAATAAAAAGCAGGATACAAGTGGTCAATCTCCTTGCTCTTAAAATGCTCATTCAATCTTTACACTAATTCCTCCCAAACAAGGTCATAAGTTCAAAATAAATAGATGAAATTAATATTAACAACATATTTAATAGTTGGTTAATGGCTAATTACTCCTAACTACTTACAAGATTTTTGCCAACCATCTTCTATCCCTATCATCTCCCACCTTGACACAATCTTCACCTCCATTGTTGAGGCAACACAATTCCAAATTCTCCAATAACAAGTTTAATCATCAAATCCCTCATCTGCCTCCCTTTGATGGCAAACAAAGGAGCAAAGCAATTGTTATGTTGTAGAACCTAACTTTTATCCTAGAAAGAAAATGCTCTGCACAAGCTTAGCATTAAATATTCTCTCTATAAAAATAGCAGGCAATAATTTATATATCTTAAAAAATAAGAATTGAAATTATCCACAATCAATCATAGTGAAATCTACCATGATAGCAGAATGTGGCCATCAATTAAATGAACCTATATAAAATTCTTAAGTATTTTTTGTGTTAATCTTCCATTTTGTGTTTTCTATGTTTTACAATCGATGCATTTGCATGGGTTTCACATATTTCCCGACAACTAACCCAACAAGCTAACAACTAGATCACTATTTTGTATGTGGCAAAAGTAGAAGGTAGTAGTACATGGCAACATTAAAATGTAACTTCAAACATGCAGGCTAAAGTTGAACCCGAAATCAAGTGAACGTTCGGCCTAAAACAAGCATACTCCCACATCAAAGTTCATTTATGTCTCTATGCCATTTCATTAGATCATTCAATAAAACATGAGTGGGTACATCCTCCCAAATATCTTGTTGAATAATGACTCATCTAACACCGAAAATAACTACACCAGCAAGCACCAACAAGATCCTTGTTTTAGTGACACCAAATTTAGAGACCAAAAATTTTGTTGATGTTCCACAACTTTACTCAAGCATATTCCAAAAAAGAACAGCAGGAAAATCCTAATAAAATATAAAAGCAGATAGCTATAAACTTGGCATACTGCAGTCACAACCCACTCACAAATTCAATCTAAGTCATCAACAGGGAATACATATACAATGTGCAATAGCATTTATCTCAAATCATCATTCTTAACTACAAATTCCACTACCCAACAAATCCATGAGTATCCAAAGAAACCAATCCCATCATTAATAGAATGGTTTGAATTATCTACAAAGTGAAACTATAATAGAAATATTACACTTACACAAAAATTGGTATACTTAAAAATTAAGTAATAATTAAATAAAATTAATGTAGCAACTAAATCACAGATACCAACATGCACTAAGAGAAATGAAAAAAAGAAGTTATAAGACTATCTTTTCAGGAACCTAAAAAAAGAGAAATTAAAAGTTATAGGTAAAGACAGGAGGATATTTTTAGTTAGAAAAGCTCAACTATTAAAAATATGCTTGCAAAAAGTAAGAAAGCTAAATCAAATTTATTCTATAAGGAATAAAAAATATCAAAAGCAAGTTTAATAAAGAACACATCATACCAGCTTTAACATTGAATACAGCACATTCTGTTGGTCTCTCTGGATTTAAAATGTAGATTGGTACCCAAAATGGAAGAGTTGCATTAGAGCTATAAAAAACCATAAAACACAATGTCAGTTGCAACAAGTAAATGCCTATAACGATGGCCATGCTTTGTGAGTAAACAATCTACTTTACAAAGGTATGGAGACCTTTCAAACAAGTAAATAAAATAGTAAATCATTGAGTGAACAATATTTTCTTGCTTCTCTTTGTTTAGCCTAAAAGCAATAACTATAAAGAAATTACGGGTATGCTTTTGTGAGTTAAAAATATGGAGAACTCTCAATAATGTAAATGAATTAGTAGATCATTAAGTAAACAATATTTTCTTACTTCTCTTATGTAAAGGAACAACTATTGAGAAATTATATATAGCAATGGCTATCGGCTGTGCAAAAAAGTTGCCACATGGAATAAATACATATAATAGTACTCTCCTAGAACATCACAAAGATATAGGCCCAGAATGAAACAAACTTGACCAACTGATAACATTAAAAATAACAAATCGCTGGTGTACCTCACTTTATACAAAAAAGTGAAGGAAGCTCAACCAAATTGGAGGTTGATAGAATGACATTTCCTTACCTTTCTAAGATCTTAAACTATGAATCTTATCAAAGAAAAATAATGGTATAGAAAAGCTTGCACACTTGTACTTCCAATGTGATTTACATGCTTATAAAGTTGGAAAATGATTAAACATAAAAAACAAATTAAAAAATAGTAATCAAAGTGCATTTTGCACTTAATTAGTATGATTCATTATTTCATAATATAATTTCCTAAGTCTTTAATATTTGAATAGACATGTATGATAAATAACGCTTTCTCAAATAAACTTGATAAAATAGCAGAGCAAATGGCAAAATTAATAGTATGGCAAATACATGAAAATAAATATGCTTCCATACAATTGTTGTCTATCAAGAGAACATATAACTATATATTTGAAGCATTGCAAAAACAAAACCTAAGAATTTTGAATTGCCTATTTTAAAATAGCTCTGAGTTATTTACAATGGATTACCTCGAACTTATGTCTACATATTTAAAATAATTCTCCGCATCAAATCTACCTACTCTTAGAGTATCCCAACTTTGAAGATCAACAAGGTGAAACAAGCTAGCAATGAATGAAGGACACTTAATACATGTTAGGTTTTCTTCCATTATAATGCTTTTAACCAATAAAATGTTGAAGAATAAAACTCCTAAGTCAAATTAAATAGTCAACCAACTTCATACAAAATAATTCCCATAATTTTAGTATTATAATTGTATAACTTAACATCTTATTATGTAACATAAAATGTCTTTGACTTGGGGGTCTTCTTATTTCCCTCTTCATAAGAGTCTCTGAGTTGGCAATAAATGCACATGTGATAACACATTTCTATCAAAATCATGTTTCCAAGATTATACACTAATTTAATTTTCAAAATAAAAATTAAAAATTTATGTGGCTTCACATAAAAATTTAACAATTTCATTGTGCATGTTATAAAAAATTATAAGTATTTATAAATGCATTTCTCGGTCAATTCAATAACAAATAAAATGATTTAAATTGTAATTTCTCATTTTGCTTGACCACCCGCATAAATAATTAATAAATTTAATTGATAAAGTAAGTTTAAATCAAAAGTTGACATGATAAGATATTTTAAGACAATAGTTCTAAAAATCAAAAAGGTGCATAATTGCACATATTTTCAAATTCCATCATGTAGTTCATTAGCATATTTTGTGGATTTCATTATAGTTATGAGCTCAAGACATAGAAACATCCTCTATAAATGTTAAAATATGGTTGCATATATTAAACCCTCCCCGACCCTCAAATGTGAGAACATCATCCACTATGTAGACCCATTTTTTTCATTATTATCTCTCAACTTCAAGAGTATGACTTCACTTTTTATCAATGTTGACCTTCATGCATGCATCATAAGTCAAGTCAAGCTCACAAGGTGAATTTGACGAGCTTCAAAGCGCAAATCGGGTGAAATGCATCGGCGGTGTATCAATCGAAAATACGTCGACGAGCGACTCTGCATCAGCGTTTAATCAAATTGATCGAGAATATCATTGCGATTGGCGGTCACCGTCAAGATCGTCGATCACGATGCGCCGAAGTCGAAAAACGCAACGAGCCTCAGTTAGCGAAATTGATCGCGTCGTTAGTCGAAAGCAAACCTATTAAATAAAATGCTCGCTCATCGCACGAATAATAATGGCGAGTAAACGGCGACGCAAATTTAAGCGAAATTCTCGGCACAGAACGTCCATCAGCAACGTCGTTCGTCGAACGTCAGTAATCTAAAATCCGTATTTATATCGCTTCTTTAATTTAATTAATTCATGAGCGCATTTGATTCTGCATTAAAACAAATCATATCATTGAAGGCTCATGTTGAAGTAGTTCATTAAATTAAGTAAAATGATTAAAATAATTAGTATTGAACTTAATCCATAAAATATAACTTTAGCCTAATTAAATAAAAAAAAAAAGAATAAATCCTATAAGTACCCACTTCACCTAACCATAATACTCACTCAGCCGCCATTTCCCTTCTCCCTCTCTCCCGTTGGACTTAGATCTGCTACTGTTTATCTTCGTTCATAGCAGATCCTATCTGTTACACTTTATATTCTTGCTCTTATGAACTAATCGCTACGATTGGATTGTTTTTCTGCAAATTTCTATATTTTCTCTTTTGCGAGGATTCTTTGGCAACCTTTCTTACGGAGAAGTTTTAGTAAAAATACGGAGTGGCAACTTGTGTGACTTTGTTGACATTTTCCCACAAGTATGTGCTAGCATTGAATAAAGTTGTTTTTATAATCATTGAACGCCGTGAAAATAGTCTGCAAGTGACGGCGATTATCGATTAGAGTTCAATCATTGGATACTGTTTTTTGTTTTTCTGTCTGGCTTTTCGAATTATTCACGAAAGATTGAACTTTTTGCCAACGGCTTCGTAATAAGTCTCAAATGAATTGCGGTACTGCAAGGACTGGTATCTTATTGCACGCTCAATACAGCTGGTTTGTGCATTTTCCTTCGTCATATAAATTACAAGATAGAAGATGGGCACTCTCCATGGACCAATCATCTGCCGTTACACTGTATGCTCAAAGAAAACTGAGGCTTCGAAGTTGTTAGTTGGCAATCTGCAAATGACAGAAAGTATGTTCAGAAGTGGAATTTGGGGTCAGACATCAAAATATGGAGCCATTAAAAAATTGACTTCTGTTTACCCTCAGCCAGTCGAACGGAGAGTTGGATCAATTCATTGCAGTTTCGGCTCATCTTCTAATGGTAATGGTAGTATGGCTGGTAACTCCAGCGAAAATGACGAAGATTTCGTGAATTCAAGTGTGATTGAAGCAGTCGAAGTTAAAAGTAGTTCAGATGGCTACTTGATTAAAATGCGTGATGGTCGGAATTTGAGATGCATTCACAATAACCCCCAGGGAGGAAACCTACCAGACTATGCCCCTCATCCTGCTACTGTGCTCAAAATGGAAGATCGAAGTGAACTTTTACTTCCAATTATAGTGTTGGAAATGCCAAGCATTCTGCTAATGGCTGCAATCCGAAATGTTCAAATTGCTAGACCAACCATATATCAGGTGGTCAGGAAGATGATTGAGAAAATGGGCTATCAGGTTCAACTTGTTCGTGTTACTAAAAGAGTTCATGAAGCATATTTTGCACAGCTTTATCTTAAAAGGTGAGAAATGAAAATGAGTGCATCAGCATTGACCTTAGGCCTTCTGATGCAATTAATATGGCCGTGAGATGAAAGCAGGTGCCAATTCAAGTAAACAGACAGCTTGCATATAGTGATAGTGTGAGAGTTGACGAATCAGCCAAAGTAGTCCGGGCTTCCAATCTCTAATGGGGTACTCTTCACAGAGCTTGATAGGCCAGATGGTCAACCTTGCATGGAGAGCCTGGAGTTCAATTTGGTTCGGAACATGCTGATTGCGGCTGTTGAAGAACGTTACGGAGATGCAGATGGAAGAGATTTGCTGTAGTTGCTGCCTTGTGCATCCTTGTCGTCCGTGTTGTGTGATTGTTCAATTAGCATTCTTTCTTCACATGCAAATTTTTGTATTTAGTAGACCAGCTATCATCTCGAAGTCATTGATTTTTGCAACCGCATTTATGACCTTTTTCTGTCATTATCGCATTATTCAAGTCGAGTTGAGCTCAACTGATATGTGTGACGGGAATATATGTATTTAAGCAAGCACCTCAAAGCCTCATATATGTCTTTCTGATGGAATGAACGACGATTCGGTCATGGTTTACCGCCATACACGCCTTTCGACGTTGGCAGTCCCAACATACGAGAGATACTCGCACACGAGACGACATCGGACGTCTTAAATGTCAGCCACACCGGCGAGGCCTAAAATTTAACATAAAACTATGTCATAATATAAAATTACTATTTAAACTAACATTGCAGGTGTATAAGTCTGCATCGCCTTTTCGTGAAACTGCTTTCAACAGATACCTTAAAGCCCCATACATGTCTTTCTTGGCATGGTGGAAATGCGCATTTAGGCCGTAGTTTATACCACTCATACACGCCTTCGACGCATGGTGCAAGATACCAAGTAGCCCCTATACGGACACGGACGAATCTATCAAACTTCACACCGACAGACCTACACAGCTTGATAATAAACTATGCTGAGATATAAAATTGTTATTTAAACTAACGTTGCAGGTGTATAAGTAGTTGTACACGCCTTTTCTAAAAAAATCTTTCGGTGACTTTAGAGCCCCATATATGACTTTTTTGGCGTAGGATAACGATTCAGTGTTTATACCACTCATACACGCCTTTTCTTGTGGTGCTCAAAGATATCAAGTACCATCTGAACGACGGATCCAAAATATCACAAATTTTACACTGACATTAGGCATAAACAAATTAATAAAAAATCAACTAAAAAGCTAAATTTGATGTTTTAAACTGACATTGCAAATATGTAAATACCCGTACACGCTTTCCTTAACATGGAGGGAAAATTTGTGCTTCATACAGGTACTTCAGAGACACTCATACATGTTTTTCATAGTAATGACGATACCAGTGGTGTTACACCCAAACATATCTTTTCGCATGTGGGGTCCAACCCTCGATACACGCGTGAGGCGATGCCGGAGGCCAGAAATGCTATCAAAATTTTATCTAAAAATTTATACAAATAAAATTCAATCAAAACAAGCAATATTTAACAAATTCTTAGCTTTAAATTAATGTTAATCAAAAATTGCATGACACTATCTGAATGCTTAAACTTGCCCGAGATGCAGCATGGTTGATTCCCAATCGTCTTGGATCGAGTCCAGATTAACAAAACCTAAAAATTTAATAATATTATTATAATATCTTCAACTTAATAAAACATCTGAGAAGTTAATTATGTCATATGACAAAAATGATCATCTATTATTAAATTAATAGATTCGACAGGATCTAAAATAGTGAAACAATAAACCACCCCGATGATGGTTGTATTAATTGAAAATTTTAACCGGAGGGAATACTTCCATCAAAATATTATTACAATTTCAAAGCAAATTAACTTAGATTGAATATCAATCTAAATGCATAATTTAAAATATCATTGAGCTATAAATGTCTAAGTGAAATTCAATATTAAAAATTTAAAGCTAAAAATTCAACTCATCTTCCGCAATTATTTATCAAAGATAACAAATTAAGAAAACTCTACACAAAGGAAGAAAATCAAGTCATATATTTACTCAAACAATCTCATGCAACAGGAGCGTGGTTTGCCCTTCCGATCATGGCGCCAAGAGGCTCCATGACTAGCACAGATTTCTCGATTGCCGCCAAATGACGCCATTATATCAGCTATAATCAGAAGTATGCTTCCCAATGGCTCGCCTGAGTGAACTATTCTAGATACTTGATAGCAAAAGCCTTCGTTATTTAAGACTTAAGTTTTCTGACAAACATCACCCCGTGATCTACAATTTCTTGACGACACAACCAATGGCGCCGACAACGATCATTCGTGCCGACTACCTCCTCGACCGAGTAAAGGACCGCGACCGAAGACGGAACCATGAGATCTAGATCGAACGCATCATCGTTCCCCCAACCATCCGCTTTAAGTTAAATATAATAAATTTCATAAATCTAAATTTCAAAACTCCACGTGTTGTTACTATATGCTACGCATTAAACGATCTAATGATTAGCCTTAATCGAAAGTTATCTCTCAGCATTGAGAGAGGTAATTAACTATATGCCTATAGAAACTTAAACTATCTAAAGTCCTCGTGCAAATTCTCAGTAGTCTTATTTACTATTTCATCTGCCTTTCAAAAAATTAACGATACTTAAACACTCTTTCATCAAAGAGATCGAATTTTCGGAGCCCACAATCAATAACCTATATTTATTGTTGCTCAATAGGGACATCAGGTCATGTGAATATTTATGTGTCCTATTTTCAAAAATTAATTAAAAAAAATCTCTTCTATCAAACTTCAAAGAGACAGGCAAAGAGAGAGTTTTAAGAGAGACTAGCAACAAGCTCCAACTCAATCCAACCAAAAAAATAATTTTGGAGATTTATAGAGAGAGAACATAATGAAATAATAGAATATACATGTACTAACACAAAAATATAATTGTGATAATGATTAAAGTGAGGGTGAGGGTGAGGGTGAGGGTGTGAGGAGGCAGGTATGTATTTCTAATTTGAATCCTTAGGCTCTTAAAGGAAATTCCTTGAGCTCCTAAAGGAGATGAAATTTTTTGACAATTTGTTAATGACGAACATTTCACAAGATAATAAGGGCCATATTAAGGGATTATAGCAAGTAGAGGAGCCTAAGTGAAGGAATTCTAAAAGAGGTTAGCCCAATTTAATCTAAATAATAAATTTAACAAGTTCTTAATATTATAAGCTAAGAGGTTTGCTTTCAAACAATAATTTGATAAAATTTAACAAGAATAATATCTAACAAAGTAATTCAAAAAACTTAAAAACAAAATCAACATGTAGCATTGAATTTAGATTCAACAGTTCTAAGGCTAGGACTACTTGAGAAAAATAAATTAAACTCAAAGATACAATATGTGCATATATCCATCCATATAAAGATACATTCATGGATCATCCGTGCAGATCTCCAAGATAGCCGGAACAAGTATATGTAACTACCATTTTATTGTCAAAGCATGGCGGTGAATTCATTATTTGCACAAAATATGGAAGAAACTAAGATAATTTCAAGAGACATGCTTGCAATATCATAGCAATGAAGTTCAAAAGCTATCTCATAATCATATGATAAGAAGACATGTCAACATGTTGAATATTATCTCATAGACTGAGCATTAAGGCGCTACTATAAAGATGCAATTTGACCCTTAAAAATAAAATCATAATCTTATAGTGACACTAAAAGATGAAAGACGTCTAAGTTTGTGAGAAAAAAAAGGAAATAAATGCATAAAACACTTGCCCATGCTTGAACTGAACTTGAAATCAGTAAGTCGAATACTGATTGTACTCAAAAAAATCATTCACAATATATTGATTCTCTAAATAACTAGATTTCATCGCTTAGAGATGGTCATGAGCTTGGACTAAATTAAGAGGAGCATAAGAGATGTAGTAATGAACAAACAATGGTTCTTGATTATTTGTGCACTAATGGAGACCACCTTAAGGCAGGCATATTATTCTATGATTCCAAAAACAAATCAACATCATAAAACTAAGTTTTAAAAACTACTGCATCATAACTAGCTGCAATTGGTAGCATCCATCAATGTCTGGAAAGAAGAACTTGCTCCCTCTCATTGCATAAATACAGTTCCCATCTTTATAACATCAATAAAGAGAAGAAATAAAAATTACATACATGTTGATAAAAACACTCTAGAACTCTACAAGCTAACTCAGTATTCTGGGCATAAAAATGCATGGCAAATCATTCTTTCAGATAAAAGTCTTGGAATTCTTGCACATGCCTCCGACCCACAAGCATATTATTCTATGATTCCAAAAACAAATCAAGATCATGAAAATAATGTTTCGAACTATAGTGCCATAGATATAGCTGCAATTGGTAGCATGCCCTTTAATAACTAGAGAAGATAACTTGCACCCTATCCCTTTCATTGCATAAACACAGTTCCCATCTTTATAACACTAGTATAGAAAAGAAAGAAAATTTGTATGCATGTTAACAAAGGCACTCTAGAAATCTACAAGTTAACTCAGCATTCGGGGCTTTAAAATGCAAGGTAAATCATTCTTTCAGATAAAAACCTTGGAATTCTTGCGCACGTCTCCGATGCGCAGGCAACAGCGTTCAGCTTGTCACACCAAGCAACGGCACTGTCACAATAGAAACAAAATTTTCAATCTGCAAGGACTTCTGAGAAATCAATCATTAGCACAAATCCACTACCTTCTCAAATAACGAAACTAAGCTAAGAGCAAACAAGAAAAATATGGACATAGTTCACAACTTCAAGCTACATGCCGAACTCTTGCATTGGTTATTTTATTCACTTCACAAAAATCACAATCGAAACACCTTCAGGTTCTACGATTTCTGTTCGGACAAGAATAACCAAACAAAAGCAATAAACCCTAACAGCCACAGAACTCCAAGGCTTGGAAATTCTAGACACGACCAGAAGAGGAAGCGAAGAAGAAACGAACCTGAAGTTGCGGCAGAGCTCTGGAACTCGCATCTTGTGTCGGAGATTAGATGGCGGCTGCTTGAGCCGGATACGAAACACGGCAGCCGGAGACGCCGGGGGCTCATCCCCTATCTCCATCGGCCGATCACCCTCCTCCACTGCCTTCTTCTCGACCTCCATCTCTACAACTCCGTCACTGACTTCAATCTCTCCCACCGCCACCGCCGCCGCCACTGCTTTGTCGATTGCTTTTACTTCTAGTGCGCCCCCAGCATCCGCCGCTCCCTGGTCCACTTCGGCGCAAGGAGAGTCAGGGGTATTCATATGGGAAGGGCGGTGATTGGATCCTTCAGGTTATTTATAACGATTGGTGGGAGATCGATGGCGACAGGAATCCTGGTTGGAACATACTTCGATGTGTGGGGCTGGGCCTCGTTGCTAATGTCTATGGGAGAGAGAGTGTCACGATTAGGGTTGTGGAAACGCAGGATTAGGTGGTGAGTGGATCCGCTTGAGGACAAAAACCGAGGACGGAAAGGTGGGCGATGAAGTCCGGGTGATTCCAGTGACTTCGATTTCTTTATTTCTCGTCGCTGTCAGCCACTGAGAATGCGAACGAGGAATTTTGAAGGGTGGGCGCTGTCGATTTCTGCGGGTTGGGCGAGGCTTCAGCTTCGAGCGATATCTTTTGAAAATTGGTGATTAAGCACGCATCCATTCCACGTACGTAGATTTAGTAATATGCTTCGAATCCACACCATCCGTGTGTGGCGCTTCGAGCGGTCCATGCCTTCTGCTGCGGCTTTTGATGCCAACCGTTGGCTGTTGAGCTACCGCAAGTTTTTCTATTTAATTATGGTTGTTAATGAGTTGACGTGACATTTGAATGTTTCATAAGGCTAAATTTTTAAATTATGTTAATTAGAATTTTAATTAAATAATTAAGCATCACAAATAAAAATTTTAAAATAGATATATTCCTTCGTTGAACGGACAACTGGCGCTAAGATGAATAGGAGATTAAGCCTAAGCAAATTTAAATAAAAAAAATGTTTGACACAGTCGTAAATATTTTGTCCGTATCAAACTCATCCGATATCAAAATCGAGCAAGTCTGGTATCGTTATAAACGTAAAAAAATTCCTCACGACTTTACGGACAAAATCTACGATTCCACTAAAGCGCGAAGTATTATAAACACCGCAAAAATCGGTACAAGTTGAAAATTTTGGCAGAGCCTTAAAATTTTACTCATATTAAACTCATCCGGTGTCAGAATCGAAGAACTTGGTATCGTTGGAAACGTAACGAAATTTTTCACGACTTCCATGTTGTCAAAAAATTGCGATTCTAACCTCATGCAGCTTTTTCAACGCCACAAAAAACTACAAGAAGCAACTCACTGATTGTTGTGTTAAGTATGTTTTTAATAATCTCTCTAATGAAACTCGCTCCTTCATTTTCTGCTACTTAACATAATTTCTTATGGATAATGGAGAAGCAGTGATGATTATAACTAACAATGGGCAACTTGTCCCTAATTGATTCTTTCTGCCTCACAATTATGAGTCAAAGAGTGGGCCGAAGCTCCTCATGTAATCAATGTCACTACATTTGATCTTGAAGTTTGGGTATTGAGAGTTTGTTGATAAATATGTCGTGTTACTTTTCCTGTTCAAAGAGAGATTGAAGATAAGGCTTCTTTTCGTTCTCTCTTAATGGATTTCAACATGCTGTAATAACTGTGTTTTGTATAACTTCTGTTCAAGGATGTGATAACATGTTTGCATATCTCAATTGTGTCGCCCTGCATTGATTTTTCAGTTCAAAGAGTTTGTCTTACGCTACATTTATGTCTACACATATATGTAGTTACATATGAGTCTCAAAGAGGCAGTCAATTATTCAATTTCTTGTGTCTGTTTTAACTCTTTTATGTGGTGGTGAATATTATGGACTCATGAGCTGACTAATACTCTTTTTCTCCTCAAGTGATTTTGTGCCTTTAGATAAAAGCTTATTTATTAATAGTAACTTTTGCATGAGAGTTTCCAAAGATACCATGCTCTCTTGATTCTGACATCGAATGAATCCGATACGGGCAAAATTCTGCTGTCATGCCAAAACTTTCAATTCTGCATCACAAATTTTGCAAGTATTTGTAAAAACTGCGTCGTATCAGGCTAGAATCGTAGATATTTATCAACATAAAAGTCATGGGGAATTTTGTTACGTTTCCAATGATACCAAGCTCGCTCAATTCCGACACCGGATGAGTCCGATACTGGCAAAATTTTGGGGTGTGCCAAAATTTTCAACTCTGTACCATAGTTTTTGCGAGCGTTTTAAAAAATTGTAGCTTACCGAGCTCGAATCACAAATTTTTGTCAACATAGAAGTTGTGGGTAATTTCATTACGTTCCGACGATCATTTCACTGACTCGACATCGAATGAGTTCAATGCGAAAATATTGATCTGGTAAAATTTTTTTTAAAAAAATTAGTGTTTGGCCTCCCATCGATGAACCGACATCGACGCAATCCACAAACTGAGACTTGACTATTTTAAATTTTATTTTTTTCATATTTAATTACCTAATTAAAATTTTAATTAAGCCTAATATAAAAATTTAGTCGTTTCATAATGATAAATTTTGAAAAATATGATAACGAGTTATTTTCTTTAAAAAAAAATATATTCCTTCCAAGTTAAACGATCTTTTTTTTATATTTAGACTATTTATTAAATTTCTTCTCAAACAAATTTTATTCAGTTTGGCTCACATTTAAACTCTTGTCCAAGTTTTATTATTTGAACTTGATTCAAATTAAGATCTAATCTTACTCAAACCAGAAAAAAATGAATCAATAGATAGATATTATTGTTCTCGATGAAATTAAATAGAGATTGTGAGAGTAAAGAATTTCTGAGAGTTGTGTGTGATGAGGTTGGCTGCATATTTGGGAGAGTAGATGTTAACAATAGAGCTTGTTGAGCAAAGACTTTAACGAGACCATTGAGAGGTGTTCACAATGGGAGCTCGGTGAAAATATCAGTAGGCCCATGCCGTTTGAAGGAGGAGCAACTCGCGGTGAGAGGGCATAATGCGTGAAGGAGAAGAGGGGTTCATAATTATAAATCTTTGATGAGCAAACGTGAAGGAGAAGAGGGGTTCTCTCTCTCTCTCTCTTTCTCTTTGTAATCAATCTTAAGAGTAAGATTAAGGTGTCTCTCATGACAAAGTTTGATTCAGTGCTCATTTTGTTTAAAATTTGATCAAAATATTTTGAACCAAAATGTTTAGAATAAAAAATATTTATATAATTTTAGGAAAAAATTAAGTCAAGATATATTTATCAAATTGTTTTTTATTATAGTTCTCAAAATCATTAAAAAAAAACTTCAACATGAGTGCAATATGATTTTTGATTAACTATTCATTTATTATGTTTATTAAATATTAATCAACTTAAATTTGAAATCCATTGTGATATAATTTGATCAAATATATCTAATTTCTAGTAATTTTATAATATCAAACTCACATACTCATATACTCTAAAAAAGTATTTATCTGGTGCTTGAAAAAATATGTACTATAAGAAGTTACAAAACATAATTAAAATTCATCTCTCAATGTTTTTTTTTTATTTATTTTTAATGTTAATATATGAAGATTTTTAATTAAGGATAGGGTAACATCATCTTTTTATAATAACTCTTTAAGCTAATAATAATATTTAATAAATAATAATTGATTTATTTTGGCAAATATTTTTTTAAATATTGATATTTAATAAACTTATAATATGTTGAAGTATGCTTTTTATTTATTTATTTTTTTTTTTGATATTTGAGCAAATTTAATTACAAACTTACATGTGTAAGGATTTGAACCCACCACCTCTTAGTTGAAAGTTAAAGCTTCAACCACTGGGGGCTATGCACAAAACACACAAGCTGAAAGGACTTGAACCCAAGACCTCTTAGTGTTTACCATTTAAGAGAAGTGTGAATAAAGAGTTACCAAGAGATTATTTTATCGGCTCAGCTTTTATACATGACTCAGATTTTGTTTTTAACAAAACGAATGTAAAAATTATAAGTCTCCTAATTATTTAGATATATTATGTTGACCATGACATTGAGATATTTTACTAATATTAATACACCGATAATGTGGGCTAGTTTTGGATTTTGCATCACACACAACATACGTAGCGGTTATACGATCATTATTTTAATTGAATTTTCCCAGATTGTAAGCCTGTGATTGGGAGAATTCCAAATACATAAAGATCTAAGATTTCAAATGAAAAAATACAATGTATTTGCTTTACTTGCAAACAGAAAATTATAGAATGAAGAAAGGAGAAACACTACTTACTAACCAAACAAAATTTAATAAGATATGTGTGGCACCTGTGGTTTAGCCGCTTACCAAGAGATGCCAAGTTGGACATACGATGTTACAATTAAATTCCAATATCCCAAAAAAAAGTATGCTTTTTTCTCAAATAATTATTTTTTTTTCGCTAGATATTATGTTGACTCATAGACATTGAGATATTTTACTAATATTTTAATATATCGATAATGAAAAGAAAGGGAAAGAGACAAATATAAATTTTGGATTTTGCATCACACATATCACATCAACATAAAATGGTCGGTCATATATTATAAATTAATATGAATGTTTTTTCCCCAATGCTCTTAGGGTTTCCCCTTAGCGCGCCTCCTTGCCTTCCACAATCCCTTCTTCCATTTTGGTGGTTTCTCTGTTTCTCTTGTTCTAAGCTTCCTCGCTTGGCATGCGGCCTTTGCCCCTTCTTTCTATCGCCGATCTTATTTTGAATGCTTCTTCCTTCTGTAAGCCACCCCTTCTCACTCCCCCACGATTATTCTCAACTGGAAAAGTCTCCTTACCTCTCAGAGTGCCACCTCTAAACCCTTCAATCTCAGCTTCATTCACTCCAATGAGGACAATGTGTCATTCAACAAAGAAGATATAGTAGAGGGGTCGAAATAGTGGAATAATTCACTGGTCATATATGCTCTAAGAAGGAGACCCTTCTATGAACATCTTTTTCAAGCCATCAAGAAACTTTGGACACTACGCGGCAATGTCAATCTAATTTCTTTGGCTGATGGTTTTTTTATATTCAAGTTTAACTGTGTTGAAGACATGGATATGGTTTTTAATGAGGGTCCATGGTTTATTTTGGGAAAGCCTTTTATTTTTATGAAATTGACTCCTGAGTTTATTCCGGTTTGTGAAGACTTCAATGAAGTCCCCATTTTGGTGAAATTTTCTAATATTCCATTATGTTGTTGGTCAAAAAAAGTGATATCTAAAATCATTAGTAAAATTAGCACTCAATTGGTTGTAGACTCTCTTACTGCAAATGACCACTGTCTAACATTTGCTCGTGTTAGCATTCAAATCAACATTTCTTCATCGTTGCCAGATTCTATCACACTTTTTCTTAATGATAAGGTGATGATTCAACCAATTATCTATGAATGGAAGCCCATCCCATGTGTTGCTTGCAACACATTCGCTTCATACCACCAACACTTGCCCAAAATCTCCAAACTATAATCCTCATTCTTATGTTCCTCTTCGTCGCAATAGTGGGTAGATCAATCTAAGAAACTTGATCCTACTAAGGAACCTGGTCCTACTGAGGAACCCGATCTTAATAAGACATCTTCCTCTAAGATCAATAATGTACTAGCCAATTCTAAGAGCTGAAAAGGAAGGCCCAAAAGGTATTCCCAAAGTCAGAAATAATTTTTATCCCTCATCAACATTGCCTCTTGGAATGTGAGAGGCTTTCATAGTGATTCAAGAGTCACGGATTGTAGAAATTTTGTCAAAGAAAATAGATGTGTTGTACTTGTTGGAAACTAAGCTTGACCTGCCCATTATTTCTAATCCCTCTACCTTAAAGAAACTTAATATTTTCTCACATGAAGATAATTTTCACAACTTCTTGGATGCGCCAAATGGTCGAGTTTGGATCAAATGGAATGCGAATGTGCTCTCATTCTCTTCTCTTCTTTCACATCCACAATTCATCCATGGTAGGTTCTCCACTATCTCTTCTAACACCTTTCTTACTACTTTTGTTTATGCTGAGAACAGTAGTTGAGGGAGAATAGACTTATGGAATTCTATTACTACTCGCTACATCACTCATGAACTGTGGATCATTATGGAGATTTTAAATGTACCCAAAGTGCTAAGGAAAAAGTTGGTGGTAGACCCTATACCTTGCAAGATTGTTGATTTTACCAACTATATACTTCATTATGGTTTGTTACAATTACAAAATCATGGTATCTCTTTTAGTTGCTTCAATCAACAGCTCAACAACCCCATCAAATGCTTGCTAAATCGCGTGCATTGCAATTCTCGGTGGATTGCTTCTTTTCCTTTTTCATATTATAAAGTTCTCCGCCTCTTATATCTGATCATTCTTCTATCCTACTCTCTTTGGCTGAAAAAAAAAAACTCCATAAGACATAGATTTGTGTATAAAAATTTTTGAAGCCTCTGCCCAGACTTTCAAGAAATTGTTCAAAACGCTTGGAGAATCCTTGTGGGAAGAGATCCTATTTTTGCCTTTTGCAATGGGCTAAAACATGTTAAGGATGCTTTAAAAAATGTTAAATGGAGCTCTGTTAATTACTTATCTACTATAATATCCAATTTGAAAGAGAATTTCAGAGATTTATCATAGTCTAGAATCTACTCCAACTTGTAACACTCTCCTATTCGAGGCTCTTCACATTCAATCTACTTAACGAGGATATAGATTGGGAAAATAAGTGGGTTATGCAAAGAGTCAAATGTGCTTGGCTTATGAAAGGGGAAGATGGTATTAAATTTCTATATCAAAGAATCAATATCAGAAAGAATAGAAACTATGTCAACACCTTGAAATCCAATGGGACATAGCTGAATTTTCAAGAGGGCATTGCTAACAAGATATTATCTTACTACTCTTCTTTACTCAATTGTCCCATGCAATTTTTAAATCTAATTGGCTAGATTTACCAGTTAGTCCTTACATTTCTCAACATGATAATGAGATTCTTCTTGCATCTTATGAATATGAAGATATTAAAAAAATTATTTTCTCTATCGGGCCCGATAAATCATCAGGATCGGATGGTTTCACCTCCAAATTCTTTATAGGCACTTGGGATATTACTAGGTCTTCTCTGGTTGAACCGTCCACTACTTTTTTTGAAACATCTAAACTTCCCCTTAGAGTTAAACACTCTGCTATAACCCTTATCCCCAAGAGCAAACATGTTGAATCTATCGGAGATTATAGGCCCATATCACTTTGCAACGCTCTATAAGGTAGTTTCTAAGCTCTTGAGCATGAAATTTATTCTTCCTTCTCTCAAACATCCCGCTCAAGCTACTTTTTTATAAGATCGTAATATTACAAATAACATCATCCTAGTTAATGAAATCCTTTATGATTTCAATCAAAAAATAGCCCAAAAAGCTTCGGTGGTAAATTGACCTTAAAAAGGCCTTTGACAATATTAACAGACACTTTCTCTTGCATAGGCTCTCTATCCTGAAGTTCCCTATTACTTCCATCAATTGGATCGAAGCTTGCATTGATCAGGTTTCTTTTTCGATCATTTTAAATGGTGTTATTAAAGTTTATTTCTCTTCTACTTTGAGCCTCAGGCACGGATGCCCTCTATCTCCATATCTTTTCTCCATTGTTATGGATGTGTTTTCTATGATGATGAACAATCTCAACATGGAAACCATCTTCAAACCGATCAAAAAATAGAATGGGTATATATCTCATCTTATTTATGCTAACGATCTACTTGTTTTTGGCAGAGCTGAGTTCTCTAATATTACATGTATCTCTTCTAATGATGATAAGTCTATTATTTGTTCTCCAACTCGGTGGATAAGCTGTCTATACAAAATTTCTGTGTTGGGTTGGTTTTCAGTTTTAAATCACTTTCCTGGAACTATCTTGGGCTACATTTATTTCATTCTAGATGTTTACCTGTTGATTGTTTAAACTCTTTGAGAAACTTTGACATTAGTTTAACAATTGGAAGCAGAAACTTCTTTCATTTGCTGGTAGATTACAATTTTTTCGTTATACTTGTTGGAGCTATCTTTATTTGGCTTTGATCCATCTCTTTTCTCAAGAGTTGTAAACAGAAGATTTCTAGTTTGGTGAATAATTTTCTGCAAAATAACGGCAAGGATAGTAAGATGATCATTGTGTCTTGGGGTAAACTGGCTAGACCCACTCTTTCAGAGGGGTTGGGTATTCCTAACCTTAACTCTTTAAACGTCATGTGCAAGACCAAGATTATATGGAGAATCTCTAATTCTAACTCTTTTATCTCCTCTTGGTTTTTGGGAAACAAGTTATCCTTGTGGCATTCCTCTTCTAAACTTCTTTCTCCCTTATGTAAAGAGCTGAAAAAAACCTTCGTGTTCAAGAGTGCTTTACCTTTCAAGTGTCTAGTCTAAGTAAACTCTCTTTTTTCTTTGACCCTTAGCTTAATGGCTCATCACCATGGGATAAGTTTGGTAACCAAATCTTCTCCTGGTTTGATTGCCCCTTGCATACTGTGGTAGGAGATGTTATATATATTAATACATGGAGGCTCTCTGGAAATTTGTTAATTCTTGTTGCTTGCATTGTTTAATTAGTAAAATCCCTTTAATGAATAGCAGATTAACTATTTATAATTGGGTAAAAGCAGTTATAGTCACAAGAAAACCCATTTATTTTTATTTTGGGATTTACCTAAGCCGGATTAAGTGAAGTTTGTGTGGTTTAAAGGTCATTTTCTTAGGGTCTATTTAGGATAACTGCAGCTTTTTCAGAAGCAGCTGTGAAGCTACTACAAAAGAAGCTGGTGGCAAGAAGTGCTATCGTTATGATTCTATTTGAAAAACTCGTAAACTCCGTGTTATGCAAAATGACTAAAATGTCCCAATAAGCATATGATCTTAATAATTTAAAATAGATTGAACAAAAATAGAATAATTAATACTCATATATAGTAATAAGTTAATTAAATTACATTGACATATTACACATCACTTAATAAATAACACAACTTAATAAATAAGACTAATATTAAAATTATAAGTACATCAACTAGTGCGATCAAAATATTAAGTCTAATATTATGTTGATAAAAATATCTCATCTTTCAAAAATGATTGGACAATGAAAACAATCATCCATCTTTCTTATAAAAAACCCCATTACAAATCAAAACTTACATGTGATGTGAGGGCAAATTGTTATTAATCCGACAATAAATATAACATCCATAGATTTTGAAGGGGACGTTGTGGACAAACTGAAGGGGTTTATTAAAAAAAAGCTTCACTTTTCTTGGTGATACCATACATACATACATACACATACATATACATATCACACGCACAAGTCACAGTTCAATTAGCTATGATACCATCAAAGAACTTTTTCATCAACATACATATGATTATATCAATGAATGTTCATAAAGCTTCACTTTTCTAAATGCTATGAAGATGCAAAATTGGTAGTGTTATTAGGTATAATCATTTTGGTAATATCATAAAACCCTATCATAATGCTAACCGTAGAATGTAATGGTTTAAATTAAATTCTTATTTGATGCATTATAAATGTTTGTTGGATTTTTTACTTCCACCACATTAAATCACCCCAAAAAATAACCTTTTAAAAACAAAATGTTTAAATCAGTTTGGTTGTTGATTACTGCATCTCTCAGTTCATTCTCATTTAGAACAAGACATAATAAAAGTAAAAAAAAAAAACTCCATATATTGAACCATGTGCATCCTAAGAGGAACACAAACAAACCAGTCAAGACAATTGGGGAAGATGCTAATGACGAGGATGGTAAAACCAAGATGACACAAAATTGATGAATAAAACAATCAACCATTCATTGAGAAATGAGAATATCTCCTTTGATGCCTAATAAAAGCATAGGAAAATAAGGTCCTAGTTCTTCCACTATTCTTCCAAATATGTATAAGAAACTAATATTACTGTTTAAATGTTGCAAGTAATCAATGAAGCTCTACTAAATTTTTTTTTTAAAAAAAAAACTTGCAGACAATTCCTACTTAACAAAGCATCCCAAGCCACACCTAAGTTGTAGAGAAATCATACATATAAATCAAAAACTTCTTCCATAATCACAAAATGTCAGTATGAATTTTAGAAACTTCTTCATTTTTTTTTTTTTGGAAAAATTAAGGGCTTAGCCCAAATTTCATTCCAAACAGAAGGAAGAAAAATACAAGAACATAAACTTCCAGAATGAAAAAAAAAATTATGCACCGAAGGAAGGAAAAGAAAAAAAAGGAAACAACAAAATAAACGAGACTCAGAAAATCCTCCTAAGATGAACAAATGAACATTCAACCTCAGGGAGACAACCCAATCAGAAAGTAAGCAACTTGCCTGCCTTAACGAGGCCAAAACTACCTCCGTGGCTACCTTTACAGAGAAAGGGAGAGAGGATATAAAAAGTAAAGAGGTTACCGAATGGCCTCTAGGGAAAGACGTCGGAAGAATATCAATTTGCAAGAGGGAATGGGATTTCATCATCGTCCCAGTATAGCAGTACCCTAGCAAAAATTCCTTCTCATATACAAAAACAACCAAAAGGAAAAACACCATTATGCTTCATCATTTCTCCATTTCACACCAATAATCAAAAGGAAACTTCTTCGTTTTACTACACCAAACAAAAAATAATAAATAAAATAAAAGTCAACCATTTGTACACAACAATCACAAAAAAAACAAACGAACTGCTCCTCCTATTATTTTGCTGTCTTCGGTGGGATTTATGTAAAGGCAAGCTTTCACCGTAACAAGAATCCGATCAGAATGTCAATCTAATTGACTAGAGAGACAAAGAAGACTGGAGAAGGGGACTTAATTTGGGTTGAAATGGGCAACCGACGTGGGAGGAATAGGGGAAGAAAAGCTTATCGAGGCCATGTGTGAGATCTCCGAAAATCATGAAGGGTAATGCCGCACTGCTTTAGTTCTCCCCAGCCAGCCTCTTATGGCTGCCGGCCCCAACAACCACCCGGCAGCCTCTAGCTTGGGTAATTTGGATAAAACTCGTTTCACCCGCAGTGGGCAGCTCCCTTCAGATCGCGTTGAAGCTTTGCGGCAACTTTGTGGCAGCTTTACGAAATTTGGGAGAAACAAACGAAGCTGCGGCGCGATTTCAACCACGTTGCGAACGAAACGCTCTACCAAACGGGCCCTTAAATATGCAACTTTTGCATGGCGTATTGTTATGAGAGGCTTGAAGATCACTGATATTTTGATTACTATAAATGTTTATGTTGATTCATTGTGTGTTTTATGTCGTAAAGAGATGGAAAAACATTATCACCTTTTTTTTTGAACGCCACTACTCTATGGAAGTACTTAAAGGTTGTATTCCTATGGGAAACTTTTTTCACTTGGGCTGCTCTCTTATGCCAACTTCTTTATTTTAATGATTCAGTCTCTTGCTTGATTACTTAATGATTTTTCTTACTTGCCGTCCCTATTGTTGCTCACTTTATCTGGATGGAGTGAAATCAAAGAATTTTTCATTCTAAGAATGATTCAACTAATGTATTCATCTCTAAAGTATGTTTTACGATCAGACAAAAAAACTCTAAATGGAGGCTTATTGGGAATCTGTCGGATGCTATAGACTCATTATATTTTACTGAAATTGGCACTTAATGCATTATTGATTTCATGCTCTCTAACTTCTCTCTTCTAGACTGACGGATGGACTGCATATACCCCTCTATTGGAGCTGCGGATATTTTTTGCTGGTTTTTCTTATTCTTATGGATATGGCTGGACAAAGGTGCGCTTTTCTCTCCGTTCTTTTGGAGCAATGATGTCACACCAGCCCTTAAGGGACAAAATCGGAAGTCTGATCCCCAAAGCATATCCACTATTTCAGGTAGGCCCTATATTCCTCGTTCTCTGGATTGCCATTAATTGGAGGTTGCTCTTGAAACTATGACATCCTTGGATGGAGTCCATGACCACAAATGTTTTGCTGGCTTTGCTGAGCTCGTCTCCTCTTTTTTTTTTTTAGTTTGTTTTACTTTCTAAGTCTGACTTAATTGTATGTTATTTTCTCTATTTTAGTTTATGGTCTCTATAATTATTTGAAAGTGGATCAGTTGTATTTTGTTCAGCTATTTCCTTTTGACTTGAGCTGTTGCCTCTTATTCTTTTTATAGCTCAGGATAGCTCAGGCTCTTTTGTACTTCTTGCAACTATTTTTGCTTTTAAATGAACTCTTAGCGAGCCCCTCATTTTCTCAATATATATATATATATATATATATATATTATAAATTGATATATCAATAATGAACTTTATTAACTCTTAATTTTTTTATTAAAACATAGATTATAAGTGATAAAAAAAAACCTTCGCAGAGCTTACAGCACGTGGAGTGTCAGTATTTGTAATTATTAATTATGTCTTGATGAAAGGCACAGTATAAGGTTCATTCCTTCTATGTAGCTCGTTATTTCTTATTCATAAGCTTTACGGTTGTATTTTACATCAAATGCATGTGCGACTTGTTCTAAAAGAACTGAAGTAATTGCTATAATATAAGATAAATTATTATGTGAAATCAAGATATGATTTTATATTTAAATTCTATTAATATAATATAATATAATGCTCAATTAATATATAGTTGTGTGTATTGAATATAAATTGCTATATATTATTATGTATTAATATATATTATTTACATGATAATATACATTATTTATATACACATTATAATATAGTAATACATAACAATTCACAATCAATATATAATAATTATATATTAATAACCATCATATAATACTATACTATTTAGAGTCTGAACCTATAATTATATTTGGACTCTAAATGTTAAGCAAGAGCTTATAAAATTTTTTTATTATAAATTATTAACCAAATCCTCTAATTTGATTCTTTTATTTTATTTTGTCTGCTGAGAATTTTATTCCTAGACAGATCTTTACTCAAAAAATTATCCAAATAATGGCAGGATATGAACAGCGTTATAGGAAAGTTATGGAAAAAACCACGCCTTTCACCAGTAGAATTTTCACTATCAAAAAGATGTCTTCGCTTCGTTAGTTGGAGAAGAAGGTGTTCTAAACAATATTCGTGTAAAAATAATATCTGGCCAACTCCAACCCAAGGAGAAGTTTCCCAAAAGAGAACCCGATCTTAGCAACCTCTTGATCTTCGTGAGAAAGGAAACGGTCTTTTCTACCTTCCGATCTCCCAAGGACGAAGCTCGATCTTCGACCTACTGGTGGCATGGTGATAGATCACCCAAGGCGACGTGCTCGTGAGCTGGTCTTCAAATCGATTCCGGCCCCCCCAAGGTGAGAATGAAGCTCTATTTATAGATTTTGGAGTTGTGCCGTGAAAAACTCCAACCACTCCCATCGACGGCCTACGATCCTCGACGACGGTATTTTGATGATCCTGCCTTAATGATGTCTAATTGGGTGATCTTGGATTCGTTGGATTCGCCTCGACGGCCATCCACTATAAATAGACGATCATTTCATGATCGATCGACATCTTAGCTTGATCCAGTCGACTGCTCTATCGCATTACGCCATGTTCGTCTCATCGAGACATTGTAAGTTTGAAATCGATTAGATCGAAGCATTTCTTAAAATGCCTTGAGATTCGATCGGATTAATTTTCGAGGATGTATCCCCCTATTTTTGGGTGATTATCATCATCCAAAAATATATGCCAAATACTTGAAAATAGCAAATTCTTCAATGAAATTTGAGATTCCATCATTTTGAGAGAACGATCTTCATAACAAAGACAATATTATGACTAAGTCGGCGCGTCGCAAATGCGCAGCGGCGCGGATTTCGAGGTTATGGATCTATCCGCGCGAACGGATTTCGCTACCAGCGCGGGCGGCTTAGCGGCGGCAGCAAGGCTAAGATATTCATTACGGGCATGCTACCACGGGTACGCGTGGGATGCCATGTCTCGGTCGCTGGGTCTAGCAGAACCTGACGCGGGGTCAGATGCAGTCGAATTCGATGGGTCGCTACGGCTCACGATCGCTGGTCACGGTCATGTCAGAATCGGGGTCGCGCGAATTACGAGCGGCGCTGAGATGCATGGGTCAACGCGGCGCTGTCGGAGCTCGCGGACGGCCATACATGGCTCTGGTTCCCAGCTGAAGTACTTCCATGCGGTAGCGTTGTGATTCATTGGAGTCATGGACCAGCTGCACTGGATCCAGAATGGCATGTCGCTGGGTTCGGCATCTGCCCAAATCTGCTTTGATCGAGCGCTGCTGGTTTTTATGCTTTTGCCCCTAGAGGGTCTATAAAACCCAAGAGGGAAACACACTTTTCTCATCTCTTCTTCTCCTCTTAGTGTATACCTCCCTATGGGAGTTTGGGCACTCTTGAATCCACCTCACCCCCAGGCAGTGCATAACCCTCCCCTGGTGGGAGTTTGGGCACTTCTTGGATCCACCTCACCGAGCCGAGTGCATGCCTCCCTGGAGTTTGGGCACTCTCCTTGGAATAATTTTCATCTCGATCGACGAAGGGATCTGCGACACCCATAATCTACGGCCGACGGGTGGTGAATGCGAATCGGCGAATAGTCGTCGGAATTTACGCGAATGGGATGACCGACGGCATTGGTGGTGACAGAAAATTGCCGCTTATGGTGGCAGAGAACCGATGGTAATGCCAGTGGGTGTGCGCAAATCGCTTTAGAGTGGCGACGACGCCTACGGGGAGACCGGCGACGAATGGTGACCGCGAAGATGCCGGCCAGATTGCGCGGCGTGACCGCCGGTATGCGCAACCGACGACTATGCGCCAGCGACCAGCAGTTGCTACCGACGGGTGGTCGGCAATGAATCACGAAGCTGATGGGTAATTAACGCAGCGGGGATGACCAGCAATGGTGGTGAACGATTGTAAGCGGCCGACGGTGGTTTGAATGGCCGGGAGTTTACCGGATGACCGGCGACGATGAGATTTTGACCGGCGACATTAACCCGATGACGTTAATGGGAAGAGGTTGAAATCAACTGCCGGTGATTTTAATCAGGGTTGTTTGTCGAAGTTACCGATGACGTTAACATGGAAGAGGTCGTGGATTTTTGACCTATATCAGGTTGGGGTTACCCCGGCGACTTTAATGTATGGAAGAGGTTGAATGAATCCGGATTTTTGATCTATCCGGTTGTTTGTCGAGTGTTACCCGGCGACGCAACTAGAGCGAATAATCAATCCGTTGAGAATTTTGACCTATCCGGGTTGTTTGTCGGGTACCGATGACGCAACTCGGAAGAGGTTGAATTGAACGCGAGGATTTTGACCTATCCAGCTTGTTTGGGAGTGTTACCCATAACGCTAACCGTGGAAGAGGTTGAATTGAACCGTTGAGAATTTTGACCCATCCGAGGTTGTTTTGTCGGGGTTACGACGCAACCTGTGGAAGAGGTTGAAAATCCACCGAGGATTTTGACCCATCCAGGGTTGTCAGGTTACCTGGCATTGTTAATGCATGGAAGAGGGAATTGAATCCGAGGATTTTGACCCATCCGAGGTTGGTCGAGCACCATGACGTTATATGGAAGAGGTTGAATTAATCCGAGAGATCTTAGACCCATCCGGGTTGTTTGTGTGTTACGATGGCGTAACTGTATGGAAGGGATGCGTCAATGAATCAAATGCGGGGCCCGGAATGACGGCGGCGATGACCGCGGCGAGTATGGCGGAAGGATACGATGGTCATCGCCGGATCGGCAATGGTTGGCGTACCGATGGTGAAGGATAACCGCGGTTCAGTGAATCGACGCCGATTTCATGGATGGCCGAAGATAGGTGACCAGAAGATGACCGAGGAGATTGCGGCGAATCGATGTCGGTTAGCCGAGTGACCGAAATCGCGTGGTGGACCGGATGGTGGTGACGGTCATGGTTTGGCGTCGGCGGTGACCGGAGATGGTCTGTAGCCCTCCTTTGTAGGAAATAAGATTTCTTGAAACTTCAATGGATGGTTCAACTTGAAATCGAACAGATGTTGGATATAATTGAATCCACCGAGGATTTTGACCCATCCAGTTGTTTGTCGAGTGTTATCCGGCGACATTAACGTGGAGTGGGTACAAAGTTTTGACTTTTCTGGTGGTCTAATATTATTCGCCAAGCCAACTGGATACCGTGGAAAGTCCACCAAGGATGTTTTGACTATGGGTTGTTGTCGAGTGTTTACCGACGCTAACCGTATGGAAAGAGGTCGCGAAGTCCACCGGGCGTTTTGACTATCCCGGGTTTGTCGAGTGTTTAATCGATGACGCTAACGTATGGAAGAGGTCGAATATTTGTAAGCCGGTTGAGCTTTGATTGCCTTTCGCTGGTGTCACCGACTTGCTTATCAGATTAGATTGCCGCCGAGGGGTATGTTATAAATATGATTGATTCTTTTCCAATTGACGGATATCCTTATTGAATGGGTCTTTCGATTTCTTCCTTGATGGCACTCTTGTCTTCTGGCTGCGGTGAAAGTGTAATTTCGATTTTCAATTCCGCGCTTTAAAGATTGACGCTATCCTCTTCACAGTCAGTAGATGTTTCGATGACGTGTTGAGCCATATATTTCCTCTCCGATTGAGTCATCCGAGGTAGCCGAGAGGTTTTGGGGAGGTTGTTGCCTCTTCTTTTTTCGAGATGTTTGAACATCACCTTTGGGAACCTTCTTCCGCTACGCTTGGTGGTTCAAACTTGTCGAAGACTGAGTTTTGGCCACGGAGATTTGTGCCTCTATTCTATGGACGATAGATAGAAGCCCGCATTAATGATGAATAAGTATCCGGGAGTCCTCAGAAGCACTCAAAAGTGATCTACTCCGGTATTCAGCTTCGCCGAGGAGAACCTGAAGTATTCTTTGAGGGACTCTCCATCGCTCGGTGGATTCAGAGATGTGATGAATCGATGATTCTCTTGTTCGCCAGAATGCTCTACAAAAAAATCTGAGCCTCTCCAAATGATCTGACGACTTTAGAGCGAATAACCAAGTCGTCTTTGAGAGCCGGAATACCCAAAGACCGTTAGTGTGAATGATGTTCAAAGTGATCGATATGCTCTATCTGCCATTGTAAGGTCCATGCTGGGAAGCTTGAATCTCCGTCCGGGTATCGAGATGATCTCAAGGGGACGAGTTTTGGAAGAGCGGAGAATGGATCATTCGATTGCCGGAACTCTTCGCACCGGCCGAGTTCATCGCGATAAGGTGACGTGGAGTTTCACCATCTGCAGCCATTCGTGTGAGTAACAGATTAAGTTCAAGATCCGGATGTGGTGCGGGTTCTCTACTTGTTGATCCGATTCCTGCAATCATTCTCGTGAAGAAAATCGATTCTCGCGCGAACCCGTGGCTCTTCCAGTGTTGGAACGCTTTTGCCTGGCCTCTCGCAGAGTCGAATTTTGTGAATCCTCCATCCTTTGAACGATCTTCCAAAGAGGGCCACGGACCCTCACCCGGGACGTAAGTCTCATATGTAGAAGTGTTGGAGACTTCTTGATCCCGAGAATGAGGAGCGTTGGAGCAAACCCCGCTTACCAACCATATTGGAGATATAGCAAAATGGGGAACTCATCTAATGGCCCAAATTGCGTGTAGAGAATTTTATTCGGTGATGTAAATCCGTAGCCCAAAAATTATCCAACACACAAGGGGATATGAACAGAATATACGGAAAATAAGGAAAACCACGGGCCTTGCCCAGAATTTTCACTATGTGTTCAAAGATACGTTTTGCTTCGTTAGTTCGGAGAAGAAGGTGTTTACGGAAACAATATTCGTGTAGAAAAAATACATATCGGCCAACTCCAACCCAAGGGAGAAGTTTCCAAAAGCGCAGAACTATCTTCGGGAGCAACCTCTTGATCTTCTGAGAAAGAAAGAACTGGTCTTTCTAGTCCGGGCGATCTCTGGACGAGCTCGATCTCGACCACCTGGCACGCATGATAGATCGTCAGCCGACCTGGTTCTCGAGCTCTGGCTCTTCAAATCGATTCTCCCAGGTGAGAATGAAGCTCTATTTATAGATTTTGGGAGTGGCGCCTTGTAAATTGGAAAACTCCAACCACTCCCATCGGACGGCCATGCTGGATCGACGATGTATTTTGATGATCCGCCTTAATGATCTTAATTGTGATCTAGATTCGATTCATGGGCCGATCCGATATAAATATGTCGCTTTGGTGACCATTTGGCGGATCGGATCGATTTTCATGCTCGATAGCTGAAAATGATGATCGGACGACTCACGCCGCTATGTCGTCATCGTATTGAGATTTAAAAGATTAGATCGAAGATTTTAAAATGTGAGATTCGTCTTGATCAGATTAATTTTCTGAGGATGTATCAGTCTTAATTTATATTTGAGATTTTATTAAAAAAAAGATAAAACTATAGATATAATTTTTAGGATTCTACTATATATATATATATATATATATATATATATATATATATATATATATATATATATATATATATATATATATATATATGAATCTTACTAAATATGATCATATATGTAAAGTTTATTTTGTAACCTTCTATTGATATTTTATACCATAAAAAAATTTATTTATGTGTAATATAAGTAAAATTTAACAATGCTTATTTAAAAAAAATGTTGAAATATTTCTACATATTTATTAACCTGGTATTTAAACAACTTTGGATTAGCCCAATATTGAAGGGGGAGAACGGCTTTATTTGACGAACTCTCCAAAGATTTTCATAACAAGACCTTTTGATAACATCATTGATGGATTTATTAGTAAAATAGTAAGTTCATTTTGAGTTAGGGGCTGTTTAGTTGCCTATATTTAGAATGTAAAGTAAATTAAATATAAGGAATTTAATTTTTTGAGTATTTGGTATGACACAAAGTAAAATTTCAATGCATTTGCGATATTTGAAATGATGAATAATCATTTGGTATTTGGAATGAATTACACCGCCAGGTAGTTGGTGCCGCCGATATGCCGCCGCCGATCACGCCGCCACCATCGTTGATACCTCCACCACCGGCCACCGCTAATACCGCCGACTGCTGGCCGCCGCCACACAGTTACCATCACGACATTATCATTACATCAGCTGATAATCTCTACTTTATATTATATTTATTTTGCCAAACAAGAAAAAATAAATTCATGTATTTATAGAGTTTTCAACCAAATAAATAAAAGTAATCTAAATATATTACAATTCTTTTTTATAATGCATTCAATTTAATTTACACTAAATACAGTCAACCAAATAACCCTATAGTCAATAACTTTATGTGAATTGATTTCAATTGTTAAGTTTATCCATGAATAGACCTTCCATCATTGCCATCAACTTTTATGACAAATTGAATTAGACTACTTAAATAAATGCTTCATTAATTGACCTAAAGTTCTTATAGAGTTTGTTGAGAGTGCTTAGTGATTTAGTATATCTCAATATAAATTTTGCTAAATTAAATATAACTATACACATAATTTGAATATGAGTGTACACATTCAAGTGAGTTTTATAGAGTCATAACCTTTAATGAATGTGCCATAAAATATTAGGGAATTTACATACATATCACACAATTCTTATGTATTTATATATCTAATACTTAAATTTAAATTTAAATTTATATATTGATACATCCTCAGAAAATTAATCTAATCAAGCACAAATCTCAAAGCATTTTAAGAAATGCTTCGATCTAATCACCGATTTCAGCAAGCTTACAAATGACTGCCCGGATGAGATCTAACATAAAGAACATCAAGCATACCGATCCAGCTCAATCGACTCGATCGTTTATCGCATGAAAATGGATCCTCGACCGCCAAATGGTCACCAAACCGACATATTTATGGCCGATCGAAGCTGCCGTCAAGACTAATCCAACGTAATCCAAGATCACCCAATTCGACATCATTAAGACCCGTGATCATCAAAATACACCGCCCGATCGAGGGGATCGTGACCGCCGTCCGATGGGAGTGGTTGGAGTTTTCCAATTTACAAGGCCCCGCCACTCCCAAAAATCTATAAATAGAGCCTCATTCTCACCTGGGAGGACCGAATCTGAAGACCGAGAGCTCGAGAACCACCTGCCGACTCGACGAATGATCTATCACACCCGCCTACCACCAAGAAGGTTCAAGATCGAGCTCGCCTCTAGAGATCGCCTTGAGACTAGAAAAGCCACGCTTTTCTCCTCAAGATCAAGAGGTTGCCCTGTAAGATCCGCTCGCCGCTTTTGGGAAACTTCTCCTCTTGGAGTGACCGATATTGTATTTTTCTACACTAATATTTTCAGAACACCTTCTTCTCCTAACTAACGGAAGCAAGGACAGATCTTTGAACACATAAGTTTCTGATCGGCAAGTGCCCCGTTTTTTTTCCTTAACGGTTTTCCACGATAACCCTCGTTCATATCCCCGCCAGGTGTTGATAATTTTTTAAGATCTAAGATCTACCAATAAAATTTCAAGACGCAAGCCATGCCGTCAGGGAACAATAGCATTGCTATATCTCCACTATGGTTGGTAAACGCGCCCAACGCCTCATTCTCGTGATCAAGGACGCCAAGTCTCCAACACTTCTACATAATGTACTGTCTCGTGAGGGTCCACAGCCCTCTTTGAAGATCGCTCAAAGGATGGAGGATTCTAACAAAATTCTTCGACTCGCGAGAGGACCGCAAAACGCTCCACGCCTGGAAGAGCTACGTGTTCCGCGACCCTCAAAGATAATCCGCATTTTCTTCCCGAGAATGATTACCCGGAATGCCGGATCAACAAGTAGAGAACCCGCACATCCAGATGTCAACTCGATACCGCCGCTCTACTCACCCCACACGAATGGCTCACCAGACGGAAACTCCACGCCACCTTATACGCTGATGAACTACGACCGGTGTGAAGAGTTCTACAAACAATCAATGATCCATTCTCCGCCGCTTCTTCCAAAACTCATCCGCCGAGATCATCTCGCAATACCCGACTCGACGAGATTCAAGCTTCCCAAAGATGGACCCTTACGATGGCACAACCGATCCAGACGAGCATATCGATCACTTTCAATCATGCACATGCTAAATGACTCGTTATGTCGTATTCCCGACTCTCAAAGGACAAAGCTCGCATTTCGTTCTATTCGCGCTAAGGGTCCGTCCGATCATTTGGAGAGCTCGCCAGATTTTTGGTAGCTCGAACAAGAGAATCATCGTGATTCATCACATCTCTCCTAATCCGCCGTAACGATGGAGAGTCCTCAAAGAATACTTCCGAGGTTCTCCTCAAGCCCGGCTGCAGTGAGTAGATCCGTAACTTTGAGGGCTTTCTGAGGACTCCGCCAGATACTTCTATTCATTAATGCGGAGATACCCATTCTAACCGTCCACCTAATGAGGCACAAATCACCGACGCTATGCTCATCCATGCTTGAACACCAAGCAAAGAAGAAGAAGGTTCCCAAAGATGATGTTCAAACATCTGAAAAGAAGAGAAAGAACCTCCCCCAAAACCTCCTCAGACCTCGATGACCAATCGAGAGGAAATATACTCTCAACACGCCATGCAACATCCTACGCTATTCAGAAGAGGATAGCCAAGTGGGTCAAAAGCCCTGGAATTGGAAATCAAGAGAAATCGCCACTTTCACCGCAAGGGCACACCATCAAGAGTGCCACCAATCAAGGAGGAGATTGAAAGACTAATACGCCGTGGGTATCAGGCCATTTTATACAAAACCAACCCGCCGTTCAAAAATGCAAACCACCAGAGGAACCGCCAAGCCGGAGAGATAAACAATCAGAGGGCCGCGTTATCTAGCCAAATATTCATTGCCGCCTTCAAGAGCCGTGAGCCAAGAAGTCTCGCCGACCATTCTATCACCTTTGATGATTTAGATCTAGAGGGCGTGATCCCACATCAAGATCCCCTCATCGGTGTCTGATCCATGCTTCAATATTAAAAGGATATTGATCGACAATGGGAGTTCTTGATGTTCTTTTACTCTTTCCTCAAGATGGGTATGTAAAGAGAGAAGCTTCAACCCGCGTCAATCGTATGGATTTGATAATCGAGATAGTGGAAGGGACAATCGCCTTCCCGTAACTTGGAGAATTTACACGCAACCCACTTGATACAATTTATCAGTCAAGTCCGAGTCCGCATAATGCAATATTTGGGAGACCTCTCCAGATATTCTACGCAACACTGTGCTCACCTCAAGATGAAATTCCCGACACCACCGGCATCTGGGTGGAATCACAAGCAAGCGCATAAGCAAGCAAACCATTTACGCAAGAACCCTCAACATCGAGAACTTCACCTGAGATGAGGATGCCTAAAAGGGCTTCTCCATTGAAGATGTAATTTGTCTTCCTATCTCAAGTTGATCCATCGCAAAGGTGAAGGTGGGATCGGTCGTCACCGATCAAAAAAATCGTAATGAGATTTTCTCAAAATCAAGATATCTTTGCCCGGAGCATCCGATATTCGCATTGACTAAGTCATTACGCACTCTCAAAGTTGACTCAACCTACAAGCCGGATACGTAAGAAAAGAACCTTCGCTTCAACGACAGCAGTCATAACAAGAAATCACCAAACTTCGGAAGTCAAGTTCATTCGAAGTCTACTACCCCACCGGTTGGCTAACGTAGTGTTAGTCAAGAAGGCCAACGCTCGGAGAATGTGCATCGACTACACCTAACTTAATCATGCCCAAAAGATAGCTTCCCTTCCTCAGACGACCAACTAGTTGATGCGACATCGACATCGATGCCGAAGCTTCATGGATGCCTATTCGCTACAATCAAATCAGATGAACAAAATGATGAGGAAGCAACATCCTTCCAAACTGAGCAAGTGACTATACCGCTATCGTCATGCCATTCGGACTAAAAAATGGAGCAACATATCAACGCTTTATGAATAAGATCTTCAAGGATCTTATAGGGCACAATATGGAGGTGTATGTTGATGATATGAGAAGAGCTTGGAAATATCACAAAGATATTTCGAGCAATGTTTGACATTCTTCGACACTACAAGATGCGCTCAACCCAAGCAAGTGCATTTTTGAGTTTCCTCTGGAAATTCCAGCTTCATGGTCATGGATGTAGGCCAACCAGAAGATAAAAGCACTCAAGGACATGTCACCTCCAAGAACGATCACAAGGAAGTCCAACGCTTGACTGGAAGGATTGCGCTTTATCAATTCTGGCCCGCCGTGAGATAAGTATCTACTCTTCAAAATCTTAAGGGGTGCAGAAATGGATTCCAATGGGCCGAGTCACCATGAGACAATCTCCCAAGATAAGAACCGAATGAACCACTTTGGGGCATGCAGAAGCCATCAATGTTCTTTGGGCACATACATCGAGGACCCTACAGAAAGCCGTACAATCGTGTTTTGGGCCAATTATTCCGGTCGACATCAGGTCCGACCTGAACCCATAACTTTAATCGCAGGCAAGACGGCGATAAGCTTGATTCCATGGATCTCTCGCGAGACCCAGCGACATGTCGACTCAGAATGGCTTCTATCGACAAAGGATTGCTCGAGGTTTCAAGCGAAGGGTAAAGCCGCGAATGTCTTGGGGGATCTCGAGACTTCGGAGGAAAAGACGCTATGAGAACAAACTCTCACCCGGTTTGGGAAGGCGTATGTGGTGGTGTAAATCAAGCGACGTTCAAGCTTAAGGATAGTATGGGAAGACTCTACTGGAATGCTCTGAAACCTCGAGTACTATTAGTGGTGTCTTTTTTTTATTAGTTGTCTGAAAAAACATTATCATCGTGTATGTTTGTGTTGCAATTGTTGTTATCGAATTAAACATTTGCTCGATACTCTGTTTGTCATACTTATTGTCGACGCCATCAAGTTGTTTGGTTTATGTTTCTATCATGTTAAAGTTCTCCTTATTGTGACTTTTTCTTGCTTATTCTTGCATTTTAAAACACGACTCAAGAATCATAGCTTATTGTTGTATCTCATTCGAGATCGATCCCAGGGAATTCGATTTGATCTTCCCCTCTGAGTTAACGTTGATAGCCTTTCGATAAGCACCTTGGATAGTTGGCAATCTCATAGGCACACTCTCCATGAGTTAACATCATTGAGCTTCCGTACACAACCGGGATAGGTCAAAATCTGATTCAATTGAGATCTTCATCTGAGTTAACGTCGATAGCAGCTTCGATAAACACGATAAGTTGGCAATCCTCATATCTTTACTTTCAACTTTCTCCATGAGGTTAACATCATGAGTAAGCGCTCAGATACACACGGATAGATGAGAGGTCCGCAGTGGACTTCCCGACCTCTTCCATCTGGGTTAACGTCAACACCGACAAACAACCTGGATAGGTCAAAAATCTCAGTTCAATTCGAGATCTTCTATCTGAGGTTAACATAAAGTAGCTTCGATAAACAACCTTGGATAAGTTGGCAATCCTCATAGGCACTGACTTTCTCCATAACGAGGTTAACATCAGTAAGCGGCTACAACCTGGATAGATCGAGATGAAGAACCTCATAAATATATTCGTGCAAGTTTGTCATCAAATAGCATTAATGATCTTAGAATAGATCGAATTACACAAAGGGATTCCAGATGATCTCTTCTAGAATCTTTATCATCGATGCGGCTTTGACACACAACTCAAATATTCACAAACAATTTTTGTGGATTATTAATACCTAGAACATACAAGTACAATCAGCGAAATAATATACAACTAAGCATTTTGCAACATAAAGGAACTACAACTACATAGTCTTGATGGTCTCATCGGTAGATGATGATGAAGAGCTATCGAGTCATCCGTCGTATTATTTAGGGTCGGAAAGGCGGAGAAAGGACCTCAACACCGACTCAGCTTGCGATCACATGGCGTGTCCCCTTGAAACCTCGGATGAAGCCTTCATCAACTTGCGCTCAAAGCCTTCACCTCTACATCACGTGGTCTCGGCCTCAGGCGTGATCTGTATGATACTCTTGAAATTTGTCGAGTTCTTGAAGTCCTCCACGGCTGTGATCGGCTCAGCTTCTGCAGAAGGCGACCTCTTTCTCGAAAAGCGGCGTAACTCTCGGTTCTTTGCCTCAGACACGAAACCTTCTCGGAAAGATCTTGAGATCCTTTGCGAACAACCAACCTCTGTTACAGCCTCCACTAATTCATCCGTCGCTCAACTTCGGCGAAAAGAAGAGAAGTCGGCAGGTGACTTCGGTCTGCACTCATCAAGTTGATTCTCCAACACGGACATCTCTTTTACTTTCTCCACATCTTCTTATATTCACCATGGAGAAACTTGACCTTCACGAACTTCATTCGGTCATTCATTTTGAAGTCAAGTTCTTGCTTCTTCGATATCGAAATAAGAAAAATTACGTTAAACAGGAAATGGGAAATAAAAGATGATGAGCATAAGAAGGATTGTTACCGGTTCTTGACATCGACGACCTGAGGAATGATTCAACGTCCTCGAAGATCCTTGGGGGGACTACTCGAAGGGCAGACTCTTTTGGTGGTATCATCTCATCACCTCTTCTCCTTTTCTTCTTGGAGGCGGGTCCTTCTGGCAGGAAGAAGCGGAGGGCTTGGGAGATGGGAAACCTCTTTGTTGGGCTTTCTCAGCGCATAAGACCAGGGATGAATAGAAAGCCCGCCTCGAACAAAGATTCCTCCACTTTCATCGTCGATATATGAATCTCAAATCGAAGATCTTCAATATTCGGAATTTCGCGTCATGAGATATCTTCATCACCAACACAGTGGGGAATGGGTAAATCTCGGCTTTCCCCATTTCTCGCGAAGACCCCAGTCATTCTTCACAAAAAAGAATCTGCTTGCCCAATTCTTGGGAGAATCCTTCGTCCGGAGGTCAAGTAGCGACTCTGCGGTGTCGACCATGTGCATAAGTAAACTTGCACATCCGTGAGGTAATCGATAGTCAAGGTCGCCGCGCGAAAAGACTATAAGTCCCATCACGATCGTCATTGCCACCAGCGGGAAATGCAAACCTGCATCTTGACAAAATGGCGATCATCTCGGGGGATGGGGAAACCAATCCGCGAACTCATCGTAAGTGGTGAAATACCCGGCGGAGGTGGGCTCTATCTTCTTGGACACTTAAGAACCAAATCATTGGAAAATAATATTTTTTTCGAAGCGATCAATGTGTCTCCCATTGGCGACTCCCACGAATCTTGGTCCTCCCATTTTTAGAAGGTTCCCTCATTACCTCAGATTACAAGGGGACGTGTCTCTTTAAGATTCTCACCCATAAACGGCCTTCGTGCAGTCGAGATGAAAATTATTCCAAGAAGAGTGCCCAAACTCCCACCAGGGCTATGCACTCTAACTTGGTGGAGATGAGTGGTAGAGGTTGATCAGAAGTGTGCCCAAACTCGGGGAGGAGATGCACTCTGCTTGGTGGAGATGAGGAGGAAGAGGTTGATCGAAGAGTGCCCAAACTCCCACCGGGGAGGCTATGCACTCAGCTTCGGGGTGAGGTTGATCAGAGGTGGATCAAGGAATCAGGAAAGGTGCAAACTCACCAGGGGAGGCTATGCACTCTAAGAGGAGAAGAGGAGATGAGAAAGGTGTGCCTTCTCCCCAGCCACAGGGGTTTTATAGACCCTCAGGGGCAAAAGCGTAAAACCGCCCAAAGCTCAGCCGCTCAAAGCCGTCATTCGGACGGTGGCCGCCAGACCCTTGGCATGACCCGTGGCGGCTCCCGCCGCTGCGCCCAGCCGCAGACCTTCCAGACGGTGCCAGCCGAACCTCAGGCGCCAGCCGCGCATAATAAGCCTCGGGCGAGCAGCGACCGCGGCGCCATGCCGCCGCGCAGCTGACCCGCAGACCGCCGCCATCGCCGGCAGACCTTCAGCCGTAGCGGCCGCCAGCCCATGCTATCTGGCCAGCGTCCGTATGTGCCCGCCAGCGCCATGCGCCCATTGCAGCTTGTCTGTTACCGGATGGATCGTAACCTCGAAATCTCGTACGTATACCACGCATTTCGGCCTCTGACTTCAGGTTATAATCTTGTACTCATGAAGATTTGTTCTCTCAAAATGCAGTTGATGGACTCTCAAATTTCATTGAAGAATTTGCTATTTTAGTATTTGACATATATTTTTGGAATGGAGATAATGTCACCCAAAATAGAGCAATCGTCCGGAAAATTCGATCCGCGAATCTCAAGGCATTTTGAAATGCCCTCACCGATTTTTGAAACTACTGATCAAAGCCGGCCGTCGATGAGGGCAACATCAAGCATGTCGTCCGACCGAATCTTCGAATCGAGGGCATGAAAATGGATCTGATTAGCAAATGGTCACCAAAGCGACATATTTATAGTCGGTCGGCGGCGTCAAGGCGAATCCAACGAATCCAAGATCACCCAATTCGACATCATTAAGGCGCAGGATCATCAAAATACACCGTCGTCGAGGGGATCATGGGCCGTCGATGGGAGTGGTTGGAGTTTTCCGCAACAAGGCACACCACTCCCAAAATCTATAAATGAGCCTCATTCTCTTAGAGGGCGGTCGATTGAAGACGAAAGCTCGAGAACCAGGTCGACCCAGCCGATGATCTATCCGAGCACCAAGGTAGTCGAAGATCGAGCTTCGCCCAGGAGATGCCCAGGAGGACTAGAAAAGACCAGTTCGCTCTTTTCTCACGAAGATCGAGGTTGCTCCCGGAAGATCCGTTCAGCTTTTGGGAAACTTCTCCCTTGGGTTGGAGTTGGCCAGATGTATACTACACTTTCGGAATATTGTTTCGCCCTGTAAACACCTTCTCTCGAGAAGCGAGGACACGTATCTTTTGAACACATAGTGAAAGTTCTGGCGAGGCCGTGGTTTTCCTTACGGGTTTTCCATATAACCCCGTGTTCATATCCACCTTGTGTGTTGGATAATTTTTGGGCTTCTGACGAAGATCTGCATCTACCAATAAAATTCTCAAATGACATATATATATATATATATATATATATATATATATATATATATATATATATATATATATATATATATATATATATATATATATATATATATATATAATATCTCAAATTTGAATATCACATCAAAAATATCATCATAACTCATTTTTTAAAAGTAAAATATATCTTTTTAAGTAAAAAATAGTATCAGATAAATAATATTTAAAATATTAGATACGTAAATACTTAAGAATTGTGTGATATGTATGTAAATTTTCCAAACAAAATTTAAATTTTTTATTGTATTAAATTTTCATATGTCACTTGAAGAGTGGATGCTAGGAAGCTGTGTTTTGATTTTTTTTGCTAAATCTTTTTAGACAGTTATTTCGTCGTAGTTCATATTAATATTTGTATTTTTTTTTTATCTTCTATTCCAGACAAAACCAAGTTCTCGACCCTCTTTCATTTTTCATTGTCGTGATTGTCTTACCATCGATCACCACTCACGCCTTTCTCATATTCTTCTCCCTAATATCATATAGGGATGCTTTAAAATCTTTTGCATTTTCTTATTCTAAAAATGGAGATATTGAAAGGTTGTAGGTTAGAGGAGTGGTATATTTTAATGTTAATTCCTTTTTTGCATTTACTTAGTGCTCCACATTTTATTTTTACAGCTTTCAAGTTAATTTTCAGTTAGCTAATTAGTTTGCGCATGTGATTACATTTAATTTGGTCTACTAACGCAATTGAGTTATTAAAATAGATAGGAAGAGAAATCATCACTGGTTTTACATAATTAAATTACAGATTCTCTATTTACATTCATATCAATGAAATTTTTTTTATTTTATAATGGAGGAATCACACATAAAAAAATGATAGTAATGACACAAAGAATAGGCTATAAATGGTCAGTGTTAGGTAAACTAATCCGCTGTAAGAACAGGAAAATAAGCACAGTTTCAAGAATAGTTATTTAAATAATAAATAGGGGCATTTATATACTTAGCACACAATTCTTATATATTTACATATCTAACACCCAAATATAAATATATATATATATCACCTAAATTCTTATATACTTACAAACTAACCAACTTTCTACTTCAAAATTTTAGATTAAGACTCAAATATTAAAATTTATAATAAAAGCTCAACTCAATTTTTTATTTTTATAAAATTCTTAATAATTTGATTGTGATATACACTAATACATGAACTAGATAGTTAAAAAAATAAGATATTTTAATTATAAATATATAAAAATTAGATAATTGGTGTGTAAATTTCCTTTACTTTAGGCACCAAATTCTTATATATAATTATAATCTCACAGCTCGGCAATGCAACCTCGCGGAAGGACAACTGCGCAAAGAGATTTCTTCCTTCAACCACTTGATATTGTTTGTTTTTTTAAATATAAGCAGTTTGAATCAGTATTATATGGAGAAGTTCATCTTGTTTATATCGCTACAAATATTCCTAATGAAACACAGCAATAACATAATATTTCTAATGGAAGGTTAAATATTATTTTAAAAAAACTTATGATGATCGGTCAGTTTTTTTGTTTCAGAACAAAAGATATCTGAACTTCTACCGATAGGACGAAAAGTTAGTTGTTCATTATAGTATTCGCTCGTTAAATTAAAATAACTACATTAACATTTCGATATATAAAATTGACTAATAATCATTTGTTCAATAATGTTGATAATTAATTCTAATAAAATATTATATTATTGATATGGCTAAAATCTACTAATAACCACAAATGTTGATGTTAAAAAAAATCGATCAAAGTTGGCGGTAATCAACTAAATATCATTGAAAACTTTTGAGATATCTTAAATCCAATAAACTTTAATGTTTATATAAATAGTGTCCTAATCTAATAATAGATCTCAATTCTAACTTCATTTGAGTAAATACATCAAATGATCAAAGAAATTATTTTGAGCCGTCCGATAGAGAGGAGTGGTTCGGTTGCATATATTCTGAGAGGGTTCGCTCCGATCTATAAATAGTCATTTCTTCATATGAGGAGTGCAAGAGAGAGAGAAACTCTAAAGCTTGAAGATCCTCAAATATAATCGTCACTCGGGTCGCCGACCACCCGTTGGTTGTCAACACCGGCCCGCCGCCACATCCTCGCTGGTTGATCCCATGTTCACCATTACTATATTGTGTTCATTTTGGGATTCACATTGTCCTTATTCTCGCCTCTGATTATAATCTGTAGACACTCAAAATAAATACATAAAGATTTTCTGGCTATTTCATGATTTCTCTCTTTTCGAGATTTTCCACGTAAAAATTCCAATTTTCTTGTTCATCTTTAAATACATGTGTATTTCACAATTTAAAATAAAACTTTCACTCTCATGATTTTCTAGCCAGCGGTTTGGCCGTCATGGGAAAAGAATCCCTCAATCACAATTTAGTGAACATGGCCAACTTTCGTAACAGCAGACCTCGGCTCTAACTCAGTCACTCTGAAACCAATCCTTGAACCAAGGATGTAAGCTTACGCCTCACTTCCCACGATAGGCGTGACCACAGCCGGTGAAGCACGAGAATCTCTTTAGAAGATGTGTCGCGAATGGAAGAGTCTCAAAATGAGATGATCGACTTTTTTGCGAGGAACCACGACCACTACCGCAAACACATCTCCCCAAGATCGATCGTTAGCGTGGGAGGTCAAAATGCTAATCTCCTTGACAAGTTCCTCGTAGAGACCGTGATCTTGATCTCGACTTTCTTGGTTCTTCATCGCGTCATCCATGCTAATGTACCAATTATTGGTAGCTTGACATTCGTTCTCACTGTTGACTCTCACGTATTGTTATCGTGCAGATTACGGCTTAATGCAAGATGAATTTCACCTTGAAGGCAATCATCCTCCCCTCACCGGGTATGAGGAGTCCTCACCTTTAGGCGAAGTTATTCTTCAACATCTATTCGTAGGTTTAAGCTTTCGAGCATTGATTCTATGATGGGGCGTGACCCATATAAACATATCGACCATTATGAGGACCATCATGCATATCCGAGCTCGACACCTTTGCTTTGTCAAGTCTTTCTTATTACCCTCGAGGGACAAGCTGCACTTGGTTCTACTCCCTCCAGGGAATCCATCCATACCTTTGATGAACTCGCCAAGATTTTTGTAGAGCAGTTCATTGCAAGCGGAGGATCATTAAAAATTCCTCCCATCTCTCCGCATTCGTCAAAATGAGGTGAATCACTTAAAAAAATACTTCCAGATTCTCCTTAGCTTCAAATACAGGGTAGACCACGAATTAAGAGGAGTTTTTCTTGAGGGGCCTTTCAGTCACTTTAGTCACCATCTGATCATTTCGTATACCGACTTGGTTCTGGAAGCAAATTCTGATGAGGCTATTAATGCCCATCGAAAATAATTTGAACAATCCAAGAAAGCGTAAGAGTGCTATAGAAACACGATCAACAATCCCATCGAGAAGCAACAAGGCGGTCATGATCTCCCTCCACGGCCCGCATCAACGCCTTGAATCCACGGCGGACACTGAACACATCTCGTGTTAGCGTCTTGTTGGCTATTCGAGATGAAGAGACCATCGTTGTCACATCCTGAAACAAATTGAAATCGGAACAATATTGTCACTTCCATCAAGTCGTGGACATACTTATTGAGGCATGTAAACAACTTAAAGAAGAAATTGAGAGGCTCATTCAACGGGGATATACGTCGTGCAAAACCAAAACCAACAAACAAACATAACTCCAACTAGGGGACAAGCGGGACAATCATCACAAACAACATAATAGCCAAATAGTTGGAGAAATTGAAGCGATTGCAAGTGGACTACTATCTAATCAAGTCTTCATACCTTTGAAAGTCAGTTAAAAAATCTTGTATTAATCATCCCATCACTTTTAATGACTCGGACTTGGAAGGAGTCCAAGTTCGCATCAAGATCCTCTTGTCATCGGCGAGGATTGGTGACCCTGTTATGTTGTTAAAAAAATTTTGATTGATAATGAGAGTTTCGTTGATGTTTTATTTTACTCCACCTTTCTTAGCATGAGCCTGGTTAAGGAAAAACTTCAACCCGTTGCAGGACCATTATATGGGTTTGATAATCGCCCCATACGAGTGGAGTGAACAATCACCCTTCCCGTTGTTCTCGAAGAATTTCCTCAACAAGTCACTTGCTCAGTTCAATTCATAGTGGTCAAGTCAAATTCACATACGCTATCTTTGGAAGACCTCTCAATCTTGATATTGTCACCGGTACCTCATCTTAAGATGAAATTTCAAACTCCCATTGGGGTTGTGGTGTGAAAACAAATAACAATCATGTTACCTCGACAAGCTCAACCAGCCCCGGTGACCTTCAACATCGAGAATTTTAATCTTCAAGATAAAAAGTACCTAAAGGGTTTTACGTAAAGACTCCCCACTTCGTTATCAAATGACCAACCGTCAAGCTATGACCAAAGAACCAGAGGAAAAAATCTTCCCTAAAACTTGGAACATGGAGGGTCTTTGAAAAGTGTTATATGTAATCCTTAATGCATAAATATTGTAGTCTTAATTTATCCCGTTTATCTTTTCCTCTCCACCTCTTGTCTTTTGTTAACTTTTTCTAAAAATATATCTCGTCCCTTTTGTTAAGTTATCTTATGACAATATTGTATCACCAATATTATCAAAGTAATGAGTTTATGGCTTTTTCTTACAAAACTTGTTTCTTCTTCATTTAATCCTCTCACTTGAGAAATGTACAACTCACGTTGTATCTCAATCGGGCATGATCAATCCCAAGGGGACTTGATCGGACCTCTTCCATACATGTAAGAAGTCAAGTAACACTTTGGCTAATACTTAGGATAGGTCAAAAGGTCCTTGGTGGACATCCGCTCTCTGAGTTAACGCGGGTAACACGACAAACCTGGATAGGTCAAAATCCCAGCATTCTCTTTTAGGTTAACGTCAGTCACACTCGAAACAACCCGGATAGGTCAAAATCTCGGATTCAATTCAACCTCTTCCATACAGGTTAATGCGTGGTGCTCGACAACAACCTCGAATAGGTCAAAATCCCGGATTCAATTCGACCTCTTCCATGGTTAACGTCATCAGTCACACTCGACCAACTCGAGATAGGTCAAAATCGCCGGATTCAATTCACCTTTTTTACAGTTGCGTCGTTCACGACAAACAACCCGGATAAGTCAAAATCCTCGGCGGATTGATTCAACCTCTTTCATATAGGTTGCGTCGTAGTCCACTCAAACAATCCGGATAAGTCAAAATCCTTATCGTTGTGTCATCCCGCCGACTTGACGGCGGTCGCCGCCGTCGACCATCGTGATTCGCTTGTGACCACCGTCGGCCGCCACCGTCGCGTCGGCCGCCCGCGCCGATCATCACCGTCGCCGGTTATCGCCCGACCATCTCTAACTTCGGTGGGTCACGCCATGGATCTTTCGAGGAAAAACGAACCACGACTTATGTACCACGCCGCGCGGTGCCTCGACTCGGTCAAACAAGGCGGCGCCTCTTTCGAGAGAAATTGGGCTCGAGTATGAACTACATCTTGATCGCCTCAAACTTCGGTCGATCCAGGCGGTTGCCTCTTCGAGGAATTAGCCTCTCCGTATGAACTACGGCCTCGCCTCGAACACGGTCGGTCAGATAAGGCGGTTGGCCTCTTCGAGGAAAAGCGGAGTCCAGTATGAACTACGCCCCGATCGCCTCCGAACGGTCGGAGACAAGGGAAGTTACGATCTTTTGAGGGAAAAATGAAGCCTGCCGTATGAACTACGCCTTGATCGCCCTCCGACGGTCAGACAATGGCGGTTGACATCTCTTCGAGGAAAGCAGCTCGCCAGATGAGCTACGGGCTGATCGCCAACGGTCTTGACAAGGAAAGTTACGCCTCAGAAGCAGGCCTTGTCATGAATTACGGCATCTCAAACGGTCGGTCTGAGCTCTTCGAGGAAAAGAGCTTATGAACTACGGGCCATGCCTCCGGCCTCGGTCGACAATGGCATTCTTTCGAGGAAAATCGAGCCAGATGAGCTACGGGCATAATCACTCGAACTCGATCCGACGGCGGTTGATCTTCGAGGAAAAATCGAACCTCGTTTATGACTACTCTTGCCTCGACGACCTCTCTTAAGAAGAAGAGAACACTGATATGAGGAGTGCCTTCTTCCCCTGGGTTTTATAAACCTATGGGGCAAAGGTAAAATATCAAAATGAAACCCGAAAATGGCCTAAAGCGGTGAAAACGGAAAATGGACAAAACCCTCATCCGGCTGCCATGGGCTCCGCGTCTTGGCGTCAGCCTCCTCGGCGCGTTTCGCCACGACAAAGCCGCCGGCCGCTGTTGTCAGCCCGTCGTCGCGACGCCGACCCTCGCGCATGGACCGTCCTCTTCCACTTACCCGTGACATGCGCGTCCGCGACCGATGCCGTCTTCAGCACGGCTCTCGCTTATCATAGCGCATCTGCGGAGCCTTCAGCCAGCTCGCGCATGCCTTCTGGTGTCATCTTCAGATGAGTATGCTTGATCTTGAGCATGTCTGCATCCGCTTCTTCGTCATGATCATAATCTTTTGAGATTTGTTTTCAAAATGTATGATTAATGGACATATTTGAAAAATTTAAGCATTTTTTAATATCTGGCGTATATATTTTTTAGATGATTGAGATAATAGCGTCCAAAAGGGACAATGATATGGCATTTAAAATACTACTAAGTTAAATACAAATCTTGATGTTAAAAGCGGCGTCGAAGTTAAAATTGGTCGAGATCAAGCACTTAAAATATCATTGAAAACTTTGGGATATCAGTTAAATCCCTAAATAGCTTTCAAATATGAAGTGTTTATAATCAAATCGAGCGTCTCGACGAGTCGGATCAAATGATCAAAGGAATCATTTTGAGCCGTCCGATAGAAAGGAGTGGTTCGGATTTTGCATGTATTCTGAGATGTCATTTCCCTCATAAATAGTCTCATTCTTCGTATGAGGAGAGCGAGAGGAGAGAGCTCTAAAGCTTAAAGATCACGGCATGTCGTCTTTACTCGGCTATCATACCACCCGTTGGTTGTCAACCATGCGCCCGGCGAATTGGCCGTCGGCGTCATGCGATCCTTGTCGTCGTTGATCCCGTTGTTCCCATTCTTATGTATTTGTTTATTGCACGATTTTGTGACTTCATTCTCGACCATTCTCGTATCTGATTACGTAATCCGTGTCGGAAAACTTGTACTCCAAAATAAATACATGGTAGAAGATTTTTATTAAGTATGATTTTCCTCTTTTCGAGGTTTTAGTAAAATTACGGAGTTTTTTTTTCTTTAAATATCATTGTGTGTGTTGAATTTTCAAATTAAAGGCGTAAACTTTCGCTCTGTTGGTTTTAATACATATCTTGTATGATATGAAATTTTTAGTGGTTAAAGTTTTTGTTATCTGAATTGGGTGTTAATTTCATCTGATTTTTTGGATTATTGCATTTCGAGGTTAATTTACTAAGCAACAAACTAATTTTCAAGCAAGCAATTGAAATTATTATTAGAAAATAATTTTATTATTAGAAACGAGATTCGGTTGCTCAAGATCGATCGTTTACACTATCTGAGAATCATATGAACGCATAATTATATGATAAAGCGTTTCCTAAAAACAAAAGTATATTGTAACCAGCTCAAAAATAAAAATATAAGAGAAAAAAAAAAAAGTTAAAAGGGGGAGCAAGAAATACCATGTTTAAGGTGAGTATCCTCCGACCCAAGATGATCTTGTTGTTGATAAAAGACGAAGAAATAAAGAGAAGCAAATATGACAACTTGTATTACCTCATTGCAAAGATGAAATGAAGCAAAAAGTACACAGTTACCTACTTCAGCAAATAAGACAAGTAACACTCTTCATAGAATCATAATGATTTATATAGAATGCTCCCATACAACCAGTTTGTACAAAGCAATGTAAAAAAGGAGTACAAAGAATATAGAACATTAACCATTATAAGCTTCTTGTCTAAAGCCAGTCAGAAATCGAAGCACAAAAACATATTTTCATAAAACAGGAAGGGATAAAGCAACTTGAATCACCTAGAAAAGACGAGGCCAAAGTAATTCAGTCCAGTTACTGGGCGGAAGCTGCTTCTGGGTTTGCAGCCATTTCCACTAGTACAGCAGCAGTTGAAGCTTGAGGAGTGGAAGCATCTTTCTTCGGCGAGGTAGCAGAAGTGCTCTTCGATGTGGCTTCTTTTGCCGGCGTTGTGGCTTTCTTGCCATCATTTTTTGCGGCTTCGGCATCTTTTACTGGCTCTTTTGTTGGGGGTGGAGGAGGTTTCATGTGTGGCGGAGGCGTATGCTTCAGTTTCACAAGCAACTGGCGCATCCTCGAGAGATCGGTCGGCTTTCCTGGCTTCGGTCCATGAATTACTACAATGGATGGATTCTTTTCGGGATCTTTCTTTCCTCTCTTCTTTTCAATATTTGGCACTTCGTTGGGAATGAGCTCAGCAATAGCTTTCCAGTAATGCTTATCAGCTTCGGCATGGAACTTTTCTTGGTTCGTCAAAAATAGCTGGCGCATATATGGAAGATAACTCAAGATCACGAGAGAGAATTATTTTTTTAAAGAACAGGGAGAAGGTAAGATTGAAAGGAAAATAGCTTTTACCTTCTCTTTTTCTCTATTATTGGCCATGCTCGATTCACGATTCATTTGGCGCTTCGCATAGAAAGCATGTTTGAAATCCTCAGCTTCTGTAATTATCTGATTCCTCATGTCCTTCTCTTTTCTTTCTTTCTCCTCTAGATGAATGGCATTCTGGCTGCATGGATGATTAACGGGTGAAACATTATAAAGAGAACCTGAATATGTAAATGGAATTAATGCCAGAAAATTAAGAATGAGATGGACAACATAGTTTTGATCTTTAACGAAAGGATTGCTTGGAGTTAACAGGCAAGACTTAAATCCTGCTAAATACAACGCAGTAAGAGTTTGAATTTTGTAACAAAGGGTGAGAGAACATAATCAAGAGACAATACCCTCTCACAATTTTAATTCTATATGATCGTGAAGTCCTAGAAAGGTGTATGTGAAGTAGAGATTTTTGCTATGTTAGCAACAAAATCAAAATTGTATTAAGTTGCTCTGTGAAAGCAACAAAATCATTAGATCTTTGTTGGCTAAAGCATTTTCAACATTATTTGAAAACACCCTTATAGGAGTTTTCACAATTTTATGAAATAACTCATTCTCTCTTCTTTTTTTTTTTTTTTTTTTTTGAGACCATGACTGCTAAACCAATTTTCATCATTTAGGTATCTTTGAAATTACTTTTGTTATCTATTTTTTGTTTTAAGTTTTCAAAAAATAGTGATGCAGAAGCAAGACATCCTCATGAAGTGGGTTTATCTAAGAGAACTTTGTATTTGACCACCAAGGTTCGATGGTTGGCCTCCTCCATATTGTAAGATTGTGAGTATTTTAACTATAGGTTAAAATTCCTTGTCACTATGATAGTGGTTGCAATTGACTTTCCAATATTATGTGTTTGTGGATGTGTCAAGAGAATGATTATTTTTTGTTGTGCTATATTAGGCATGTTGTGTCTTTCATTTATGATACAAAATGTAAGTTATTTAAAAAATGTAAGGCAGTATTGTGAGTACCACAAACACCAAAGGTTCAACATTTCATCATAAAAATTAAAAAGAAATATTGAAAGCATTAAGCAAGGTGAAGTTCAAAAGTTGCCGCCTATGGCCTCTCTTTTGGCATGTAAGTGGAGACTAATATGGTTGCTACTAAGAAAATTTCCTAACCACATGGAACATCCATGGTATTTGCAAATCATCCTCGCCATCACAAAGAGGAAGGAACATTGATCAAGTGTCTGATTCATCAAGGGATGATCATCTAAGAAAATTCTTTTACATTTAATAATAAGGTACAAATGTCTTCTTCTCCTCCTTCCACATGGCAAGAGACATTGGTAGATAGTTCCTCGACATTCTAATCCTTCCAAGAAGCCAATCAGCCCACTACCCATCAAAGAAGAGGATATACCACCCATGACAAAATTCCATTCCAACCACTACCCATCAGAATTTCAATGGATGTTTGATCACTGCTAGACTTCCTGTACTCTTAAATTCATTATATTATCATTTTATCTCATATGAAATATGTTAGATATGATCGTCGTGCAATCTATTAAGAGTTTTAATTTTGTTTATGAAGTAATGTTGAAGTTCTCAAATATGCAAAGACTTAAATTTTTTATAAATAGATAATTGAATGTCAACAAAGAATAACTTTCTCACAAAATTACAACACGCTCACACAGCCTGGATGCAATTTCTGTTTAACACTGAACAAAATAGATAATCACAACCAATTTAGATTGTAATTTTGAGTTTAATCTTCAAGGAATCTGAGAGTTTTCTATGAATTTCATGGCTTTTTGTTTGAAAAAAAAATCATGGATGTAGCTTTCTACTACATTCCAGATAAAGTTCTTCCTCCACGTTCACGAGGTTATCAATCATGCAAGCTAAATTGATTAGAATTATGAGGATAATGGGAAAACCTTAAAATCTAAACCGATCAACAAAAATTTTCATTCATCATAAACATGTTATCATACGAGAACCAAGATATGCTCAGATCTATGGTATAATATACAGAATTCTGCCTTCATTTGACAATGATGACAAACGAAGATCGACTTCATTCCAAACCAGATCTCTAACAAGAAAGCATAAAAAATAGCAGATCTGTAACAGAAAGGCATCTCACCGGCGCCACTCCCGCAGACGAAACCCTTCTTCCTTCATCTCCTCCGGTTCAGGAAGAATAGGCCCATCGGATGCAAAGATCTCGCCATTCTCCTCCGCACCATAAGCATGCCCGTTGGATTCAGGCATCATGAACGGCGAGCCAGCCGACGCATACTGCGGTTGCGAATCGGATCGGAAGCTGTAGTGCTCCGGAGAGATTGCATGATCGACGGGGATCTCCTCCGCATTTCCAAAGCTCCCGCCAGGGATGTACTCGCTTATCACAGCAGGCCCATTCGATTGTTCGCCGCCGGCGAAGTTGGAGTAAGACTCGTAGCCCATATAGCCCTCATCGTCGAAGGAGCGGCTCGAGGCCCTAGCCACCTCATCTCCGTCGTTGCTGAAGGCGTCGAAAGCCGAAGACATCTCTCTCTCCCGCCGATCGATGTCCCCCTCACTGCCAGGAGAAATTACTCTTCTTTTTTTTCCTCAACTAAGCTTATTTCGTGTGATTAAAGATTAGCGGCCTTTCATTATAAAGCACGCAAAAGTGATTAGCACCGGTTATCAACCGAACCAAACGGTAAAAATCAAACGCGCGTAATAAACAACTGAGATTCGCCCAATCCCACTATAGCCATCACACATTTAGCTAATTTAATCAATAATAAGAGTGGAGTCAACTTTAAATTTGGCACATTTCTATATATATATATATATATATATATATATATATATATATATATATATATAATACATAATTTTTATATATTTATAGCTAACATCTTAATTTAAAATATTTACATAAATAATACATAAATTTTTAATATTATATAAAAATATCATCATCATTAATTTTTTAAAATGATACATTAAAAAAAGTATAATATTAATTAATAAAAGGCTCTAGGTATTAAATATTTAAGTACATAAGAATTATGTGTTATGCATGTAAATATTTATATTTAAAAATATATATTTTTTAAAATAAAAATTAATTTTAACGATTTATATGTTCAAATAATTAATTTTATTACTTATAATTCAAAACATAAAATTGATTTTATGAATTGTTGCATGCTAGAAAACCATTCGAGTAAAGTTTCTGAAACTTTATTTCTTCCATAGATGTTTGAAGAATAAATAAGAAAACTCCAAAATTTTTAGGTGGAAAAACCTCGAAAGAGGAAACCAATGACACGCTAGAAATCTTCCACTATGTATCTTTGAGTACACAATTCCCGATAATGGATTACATAATTGTGTATATGAGATGGGTGATGAATCCGAATCGGCAACTATATAATCACGTTCAGTTGTAATAGTTTAAGTGGTACTAGATGATGATGAAACGGCGAGAGTCGGGCGATGATGAAGGTCGTCGTTATGACCATGGCGGCGGTGCGGCGATAATTCATGGCGGAAACGAGTAGTCGTGGTGGTGAGCCGTGTCGGTGGTCGGCGATGCCGAGCGATAGTTGATGCGGCCGTAGCGGCAAGTGAGCGATAACGGCCAGAACGAGATTGGATGAGGATCGGTGGTAGTAGGCGGCAATGGCAGCGGGCGGCGGTGGTTAGCGGCGGGGTGGTCGGTAGCCATCAGTATTATGATTATCTTTGGAGGATTTTCAACTTGAGCTTCCTTCTCTCTTTTAATATGCTCCTCGTGAAGAATGATAATTTATTTATAGATTAGATGAGTAGCGTTTACGTAAATAAATGCAAAATCGAACCACTCCACTCCATGGACGACTCAAAATAATTACTTTGATCATTTGATGTATTTTAAGTATTTGAATGCTCAAATGAAATTGAGAATATGAGATCTTGGGCTTGTTAGATATCGGCTTCGTCAAGGGTTGTTATAAACACTTTTTATTTAAGAGCTATTTAGGGATTTAGGTGATATCCCAAAGTTTAATGATATTTTTTGATCTGCGGTATTTATTCAACTTAGGATCAACTTGCATTTGACATCAAGATTAGTCTTGTAGTAGTATTTTAAGTGTCATATCGGTTGTCACTCTATTTTTTGGATGACATTATCTCAATCATCCAAAAATATATCATAAATACTTGAAAATAGCAAATTCAATGAAATTTGAGGATTAATTAATATATTTTGAGAGAACGGATCTTCATGAGAGCACTGATTATGATCCGGAAGTGGTAGGTGTAGAAGCGGATGTTAATAGGTATCTTGGCCAGGTCTGAGTTTTAGTTATGACCCATCCGGGACATGCTGCGGCGCCCGTGAGCGTCGCGCAGCATGGTAAACGTCGTGGCTTCGATGAAGCGGCGTCTGATCGAGCGAGCGTGGTGGAGCGTGCCGTGCGCACTCGTCTTGGCATAAACAGCCGATGAGGAGTTTTTTTGTTCATTTTGTCCGTTTTGGTCCGTTTTCTGCGGTTTTCATTCATTTATTGTGGTTTTTCTTTGATTTTTTACCTTTTTGTCTATATAGGGGGTCTATAAAAACCCCCTAGGGCCAAGGGAGAAGGCACATACTTCATATGCTCTAGTGTTCCTCTTCTTCTTAAGAGAATGTCGTTCGGAGGTGATCAAGGCTCGTAGTTCATATGGCAATGCTCTGATTTTCCTCGAAAGAGGTGTCAATTGTCCTCGTCGGACCGATCGGTTTCGGAGGTGATCAATGCCCGTAGTTCTCTCGAAAGAGGCGTTAACAAGCAGATGAATTAGTACGTTATCTTCTCTTCATCCTTCTTTTCTTCTTTTTCTTTTTTCTTTGTGTAACATTTGTGATGATTTTTTTTGTAGGTAGCTCAAACATTATGGTTGATGACTCATTTGGGTGTCGCTCTGGATGAGTAAAATACTGAATTTATAAAAGTAAAATATCTGCAAGGCGAGTATGAGTGAAAGATGAGTGTTAGAGCTAAAGAAGTGGCGACTTTAGAGGATCAGCTAAGTGGGTGTAGAACTGAGCTAGCGAACATGTCGACTTCTCTTTCTGCGTCGGAGGTGGAGCGCTCGTGATGGTGATTAAGGTGAGCGAGAGACTCAGAAGAGAAAAGACTTAAGGCACTTGCAGCGGAGAAGAAAGCTCTTGAACTAGAGAAGAAAGCATTATAAGATCGTCTTTCTAAGAAGGAGCTTATAATATCAGAAGTGGAAGCAAATGAAATCTCCTTGAAGACAGTGGAAGACTTTAAGAACTCCCTCACTTATCGTGATACTATTGAAGACCATGTCCAGGAAGCTCGTAATCATATTCTTGATGTTGAAATGAAGGGCTTGGAGCACTAATGTTTAGAGGAGGGCTTCATCTGAGGGTTCCTAAAAGAAATCCGCTTGGTATATTGCAAAACTAGAGCTAGTATTGAGGATCTATCTCCCAGCCAAGTATCTGAAGACCCTTCGCCAGATCCAGAAGATGAAGGAGTCGAGAGTGAGTTCAAGGGAGCATCTCCTAGTGGTGAGGAGGACGTTGATATCATGTAGTGTCACTTAAGGATGCATTTTTTTTTCTTTTATCTATGTATTGTTATTATTTTATATCAGAATTTTGATTCTTTCTTATATCATCATGTTAGTGCTGTCAATGATAATTTTTTTTTACTTTTTATAGTTGATATGCTCTTGTTTTATTTTTACCTATCAGGTGATTGGTGAATATTATTGACGGCTAACTTTTCTGGATGAGGTGAAGTCCACCAAAAACTTTTTTGCCTATCCTAGGTATTAGTCAAAATATTATTTGACATCTTACCTGTATGGAAGAGGTCGTGGGATGTCCACTAAGGACCTTTTGATCTATCATATGTATTAGTCAAAGTGTTACTCGACTCCTTACCTGTATGGAAGAGGTCTGATCAAGTCCCCATGGGATTGATCATGCCCCAACTGAGATACTACGTGAGTTGCACATTTCTCGAGTGGAAGGATTAAATGAAGGAGATTGTTTATATGCAACAAGTTTGAAAGAAAAAAAATTAAAAATTCATTACTCTGATTAGGTTGGTGATACAATCATAAAATGGTTTTAATATATATATATATATGAGTTTGAAGAGGAAATGACAAACGAGACAAAATAAAAGTTGTAATAATTATGCAGTGAGAATTATTGATAATATTTTCGGAGATTCTCAGTGTTCTAGGTTCGAGGTAAAGTTTTTCCCTCTGGATCCTTGAGCTTGAATGTTCCTGGCTTGATCATAGCTATAACTATATATGTGTCATCCCAAAGAGGTGAGAGTTTATTGCATTGAGGGCATTTGTCTGCAGCTTCGAGACTTCACAGGACTAAGTCACTGACAGATATGAGATAAGATTTTACTCTCGTTGAAGTGACAAGCTACCCTTTGGTGATAAGAAGCAGTCCGAAGTAGGGCCATGTCACGAGTTTCGGGGAGTAGGTCCAGGTGTTGTAGAAGTTTTTCTTCATTACCATCATGATCGAACAATTGAACTCTTGGATTTGGAATCCCGATATCAACTAGTATAATAGCTTTTGTGCCGAAACACAAGTTATATGGTGTCTCACCAGGTTCGATGTAGTGCGAGCTCAAAGAACATTAAAGCTCATCAACCCATTGCCCCGACCTCTAAAGATGTGTTTTTAGTCCTTTGAGTATAGTCTGTGGTAGCTTCGTGTTCAGTTACATTATTGCTTATATAGCGGTAGATGTAAAAGATGCATATATTTAAAGGGCCGTAAAGACTTTTCCAGTAAATTGTGTTACATTGTCAGTGATGATCTTTATAGGAAGATCGAATCGACATATTATATTTTTCTAAACAAATTATTTAGCATTCGCCTTCGTGATTTTAGCGAGTGGTTCAGCTTCCACCCATTTAGTGAAGTAGTCGACGGCTAAAATGATAAACTTTCGTTGCCCTGATGCTATCGGAAAAGGTCCCATAATATCAATTCTCCACTGAGCAAAAAGGCCACAGGCCTTGAATGGATGAGAGCTCTATATGCGGCATGTGAGGGTGGTTAGAGTGTAACTGACAACTTGCACATTTATTTGTGAACTCCAAGGCATCTTGTTTCATCGTAGGCCAATAGAACCCTTGCCTTATAATTTTAAGGGTTAGCGCCTTTCCTCTTAGGTGTTCTCCACATATCCCCGAGTGAACCTCTCTTAATGCATAATCGGCCTTTGATGGTGAGAGGCATTTGAGATATGGCCTAGAAAAAGCTCGTTTATATAGTTCACCTCCGATAATAATAAAGTTTGAAGCTTGTCTTCGGAGACGAGTTGCAGCAGTTGGGTCTTCAGGAAGGGTCCCTTATTGTAGAAAAGACGGGATATGATCCATTCATGAAGGTTCTTTTATCTCATTAATTGTCTGTATTACCCATGATCATTGGATACTAAGAAAATATATTTCTTCAACATGCATTCTCTTAAATAGATCTCCAGTAGCAGATGTAGCAAGCTTAGCGAGAGCGTCAGCTCGAGTATTCTTCTCTCGCAGTATGTGAATGATTTGATGTGTCTTGAAATGGGCAAGAAGTGACTTTACTAAGTTGAGGTATTGCGCAAGCTGAGGATTATGAGTATTAAAGTTTCCCTCAACCTAGGAGGCGACAAGCTGAGAGTCAGTGTGGATCACTAAGTTTTGAACAATCGATGACGAGTCTCAACCCTACTATGAGAGCCTCATATTCAGCTATATTATTAGTTGCAGGAAATTTTAGGCGAAGTCCATACTCTAAGGTATTCTGCTGGGGGGACATAAGTGAGATTCCTCCTCCGGCACTAGTATTTCCTGAAGCTCCATCAACATAGATGGTCCATTGAGGAGACGAAAGGCATGTAGTAGATAGCTCATTTGGGGTTGGGGCAGTGCATTCCACTATAAAGTCTTCGAGTACTTGAGACTTTATATCAGGCTGAGGTAAGAAATGAATGTCAGACTCTTCCAATTCTACAGACCATTTAATTAATCTCTCAGATGCCTCTGGTTTCTGTAGGATGACCCTTAATGGTAAATGAGAGTAAACGCTGATAGTGTGAGTTTGAAAGTATAGATGTAATTTTTGCGCTGAGAAAACTAAAACCAGAGCCACCTTATCTGCTAGTAGTAATAACTTTCTATATCAGAGAGAATTTTGCTGATATAGTAAATTGGTCGTTGTATCTCATTTTCTTCTCGCACTAAAACTGAGCTTATCGCGTGGGAAGAGATTGCAAGATATAAGTATAATCTCTCTCCTTGAATAGGCTTGGACAGTAGGGGTGGAGATGTTAAATACTCGCTTAGTTGCTTAAAAGCAGGCTGACATTCATCAGTCCACTAAAAATTATTATTTTTAGCTCCCTTTGATATTTTAAAGAATGACAAATATTTATCCCTATAACGGGCTAGGAAATGGGATAAGATAACAATTCGTCCATTCAAACGTTGAACTTCTTTGATATTATTCGGATAAGTCATATCTTTGAGAGATTTGATTTTCTCGGGATTAGCCTCTATCTCACGGTGGGTTACCATAAACCCAAGAAATTTTCCTAACGTAACTCCAAAATCACACTTGGTCGGGTTAAGTCGCATGCTATAACATCAAAGAAGGTAAAAGCATATTTCTAAGTCAGAAATATGTTGTGATTATTCCAAGATTTTTACTAACATGTTATCCACATATACCTCCATTGTGCGGCCTAATTGGTCTTTAAAATCCTTATTCATAAGGTGTTGATAAGTAGCACTAGCATTTTTTAACTCAAATGACATAACTTGATAACAGTATAAACCTTTATATGTTTGAAATGTTGTGGCTTCATCATCCGTTGGATCAATTTTTATTTGGTTGTAACCAGAGCAAGCATCCAAAAAACTGAGCATTTGATGTTCAGACATATCATCAACCAATTGATTAATTTGATGAAGAGGAAAACTATTTTTTGGGTAAACTTTGTTATGTAATCAAAACACATTCTCCATGTTCTATTTATTTTATTAACCATGACAACATTTGCTAGCCATGTAGGGTAATGTACCTCTCGTATGAATTCTGCTTCAAGGAGCTTGTTAACTTCTTGTTCAATAGCATAGCGTCGGTGCAAAACTTCTTTTGGATGATCGGTTTGAATGTTGGATCAATCTTGAGGGAGTGCATGATCACATTGGGGTCGACCCCCAGCATATCCGTTGGACTCCAAGTGAAGATGTCTTAATTTCTGTGCAAGAAGTCTATGTATTTTCCTTTTGTTCGTCTGAGAGTAGAGATTCAACTTGCACTGTTCGTAGTGGTTGGTCATCTGATAATGCAACAGAGAGCAAGTCTTCTACAGGTGAAGCTTTCTCGGATACTTCTTCATCTCAAAAATTAAAATCTTCGATGCTGAAAGTCGAAGGGTATGATTGAGCTTGTCTGAGGTAACATGATTATGCTATCTGTTGATTTCCACAGACCACCCCAACCCCAATGGGGGTTGAAAATTTTATCGTAAGATGAGATACTGAAGTGACTGCACCGAAAATTGAATGGAGGCGCTTTTCGAAGATAGCATTATATATTGAATTTGACTTGACTACCATGAATGGATTGAATGAGTCACTTGTCGAGGGAATTCTCCGAGGACAATAGGAAGAGTGATTGTTCCCTCTACTTGCACAGAGCGATTATCAAACCCGTATAATGGTCCTGTAGCGGGTTGGAGCTTTTCCCTAACCAAGCCCATGCTAAAAAATGTGGAGTAAAATAAGACATCAATAGAACTCTCATTATCAATCAAAATTCTATTAACATTATAGCATGGGTCACCGATCCCTGTGCTGATGACAATTGGATCTTGATGAGGAACATGGACTCTTTCTAAGTCTGAGTCATTAAAAGTGATGGAATGATCAATACGAGATTTCTTTAACTTTGGCTCTTTAGAGGTGGTAATGAGAACTCGATTAGATAGTATTGGTCCTCCTGCGATTGTTTTAATTTCTCCAATTGTTTGATGACTATTTTATTATTTTTGTGATGATTATCCTGGTTTCCCCCCAGTTGAAGTTATGTTTGTTTTAGTTGATTGATTATTCATAAATCGACGTAGATATCCTTGTTGAATGAGCCTCTCGATTTCTTTGAGTTGTTTGCATGCCTCAGTGGTATGTCCACGACTTCAATGGAAGTGACAATATTGATCATGATTTCTTGAATTTAGTTTTAGTGGATGTGGCCACTTAATGATTTCTTTATCTCGAATAGCTATCAAGATATTAAAACGAGATGTGTTCAGTGGTGTGTATTCCTTTTCTGGTCTTGGTTCACTTCATTGATGTGAGGGTCGTGGAGGGAGATCACGACTGTCTTATTGTCTCTTTTGATAGGACTATCAGTCTACATTCCCTGGAGCGCTCTTACATTTTCCTGTAGATTGTTCAAATTATTTGTGATGGGCATTAATAGTCTCATCGGCAGAAATTTGTGCTTCCACATGATGAATTAAATCGGTATATGAACGGACTGTATCTCGCATTAGTAATGAGTAAAAAGGCCCCGGACGTAGTCCTCCAAGGAAAACTTGATGTAGGACACAGGTGCTTTTTATGATATGATGTTTATTACACCGATAATTCTTAAATCCTCACAAAGAGTAATGATAAATGCACACTACTATTGAGCACATTCATAATATTATGAATTTAGTGAAGCTAAAAAGATCTTAGTTAAAGTTATGTCAACCACACTAGAGATCTAATCTTATAAGTGCTGAAATAAGCGAAAAGTTATGAAGCGATCTAACACGTAGCGATTTAAAGTAACCCGGTGGCGGGATAAGTTGAAGTCGACCTCTAGCAAATCCGTCGTTATGGAGATCGCGTTCCTTCCGAGTCCTTCTCAAGGGTTGTGAACTCACTCAAGTCAGATCCTCGAGAGGAAAGCACACAAAAGAATAGTAAAGAAATTTAAGAAGATAACTTTCATTCCAAATTCAAGTACAAAGCATTACAAGAGTCTCCCATTTATAGGAATGAAAGGAGAGTTAAGAATACTAACTCAAACTCAAACTACCCATTATCAAACTACCACCATTATCAAACCTATACCTATCCCTCACCATTATCAAACTCACCTTTACCTCTTGATGACTCATGGGCCGTGACATAAGAATAGGTACATATAAAAGCCCATAATAATGACTCGTGGTGACATGAATAAAATACATATAAACTCAAGACATATACAAAATATAAAAGCCCAATAATACATAACTTAAATTATAACAAAGGCCAAATCATTCATTTAAGCTTTATGATGATGGCGTCGGATGACGATGATGCCTGCATCGGCACTCCCGACTTTAAAGGATTCTCCTCACGGAGAATGAAAATCAAGTACTCTTGTAATAATTGTGAGTCTAGTTGATGTAACTCATCAAATGTAAGCCATGAATCTTCAAGTGGAGAAAGACCTTTCCAACGAATGAGAAACCTTTGAGTGCCTCCATCAGATGTGATGATAATCTGGTCTTCTAAAATTTGATCCGGGCGATGTGATCTTAAGCGGCGAGATGGTATAGAGTCGATGATGAAGTATGAACGCATGTGATCTTATTTGCGAGGAATAGTGTCATCCATGGCTTGCCCATGGTACAACGTTAAATCGATACATTAAATATTGGAGAAATTCGGCATTCATTGGAAGATCTATTTCATAAGCATTATCATTTATCTTCCTTACAACTTTATAAGGACCCGGATCTCTTGAGAGTTAATTTCTTAAGAGTTTTAGGTTGGAAATCTCTGGTCTAACTTTAACAAGAACCAAATCTCCCTCATTAAATTTTACATATCGTATGTGCATCAACATTAGCTTTATATTTATCATAACTTCGAGTAAGTTTTGTTGAATTTCACGATGTAAATCATGCATGCTTTGTGCAAATGAAGATGCAAATGCACTAGACCTATATGTTCTGCAATTCAACAAGATCAATTGGTTTTCTTGGATCATAACCGATTCTGATATGAAAAGGACTTATCTGGGTTGATCATTAATTGAGCTATAAGCAAACTGTAGGAAGAACTAGGTCCCAACTAGTAGTATGATGGTCACTAGACACTAAGTAAATTTCCTAAGCTTCAACTTAACGGTTTGTCCATGTTTGAGGGTGATAAGTGTAGAAAATAAGAGTTTTGTGCCAAGCTTTTCCATAAAGTTTTCCAAAATAGCTCATAAACCTTACATCACGATCATACAATTGTAGGTAGTCCATGTAAACTATCTCACGAAAGAAAATTGTGCTATATGTGAGGCATCGATGTCTTATAACATGGAATGAAGTGTGCCATTTTAGAGAATCATCACTACTAGAATAGAGTCAAAACGTTTATGCGGTCAGGTAATCCTAAGATGAAGTCCATACTAAGATCTTCCCAAGGTTTGTGGGGATTGGGTGGTGTGTATAGACCAATTTTGTTTTCCACTTTTTTCTACTGGAAGATATTGGGCAATGATCGAGCAACATCTTTCTTAAGACTAGGCCAAGAACCTATCCTCCATCATATTGTCTTATCACGACCAAAATGACCCATACACCTCTGAATGAATTTCCTCAACAAGAAAATTTTGAAGTGATGAATGGGGATACATAGTTGTGTGCCACGAAAGAGATAGCCATCTCGTATTGATAATCTGACTATTAATTGAAACATCAAATTTCAAAGATTCAAAATTTGTTGAAAATCTTTACAATTAGATAATCATCTTTAACCTTTTCAATCCAAGAACCTTCACTCATGGTATTTAATAATGTACATATTACTTAAGGCATCAACTGTTTTCGACACATTTATGTTTAAGAACAAGCTATATTCTTGAAGAAATTGAACCCATTTTGCATGGAGAACTAAGTTTCTTTTGGGTGTTTAGATATTTAAGCGCTTCATGATCAGAATAAAGTATAAATTCTTGAAAGAAGATAATGTGCCAATAACGTAAAGTTTGGATGAATGACATCTGACTCACTCATATGTGGAATATCGTTGGCCTTCATTTAATTTTCACTAAAGAAAGAAATAGGATGACCTTCTTGTTTAAGAACACCTCCACCAACTCGAAGCATCGATACCTCAAATACTTTGTTAAAATTTGGCATTTGTAATATCGTGGACTTGTTAAAAGTTCTTTAATTTTAGAGAATGCATCGTTGCCTTTGTCCAAACAAAGTCTCCTTTTAAGACATTGAGTTACGGGGCCATAATAGTGCTAAATCCACGAATAAACCTTCGATAAAATGTGGCTAACCCATGAAAACTTCATTACACCATGAATTGTGGTTGGGGTAGGCCACTCTTGAATTAATTTTTTTGGGATCGTGAGATGCCATCACAAGAACAATGAATCCTAAGAAGATTATTGAAGACGTCATAAATGAGCATTTTTTTAAGTGAACATATAGTCTTTCTTCACGGTACTTCAAATACTTATTGTAAATGTTTCTCATGATCGCTCTTAGTTTGACTAAAAATTAAAATATCATCAAAGTACACAACTAAAATTTTCCAATGAATGGTAGTAAGATATGAGTCATCACTCGCATTGTACTTGGAGCATTAGTCAATCCAAAAGGCATTACTTATTCATACAAACCATCTTTTGTCTTGAATGCGGTTTTCCATTCATCACCTTCTCTCTGAATTTGATGATATCCACTTCTAAGATCAATTTTAGAAAACTATTGATCCATCATCATATCTAACATGTCATCAAGTGCAGGTATGGGAAACCTATACTTACAGTGATTTTATTTATAGCCGCTATCTCACACATACGCCAACTACCATCTTTCTTTGGGGTAAGAAGAGCGAGCCACTGCATGGAGATAAACTTTCCCAATAAACCCTTTTGATAATAAATCATCAACTTGTTGTTTTAGCTCTGCATGTTCATTTGGGTTCATACGATAATGTGACAAATTTGGGAGTGATGATCCGAATTAGCTTCATGGCATGTTGGATACTTCTTAATGGGGAAGCTCACTAGGAAGTTCTTGACAAATATCTTGATATTCCAATAAAAGTTCCGCATACTTGATGAGAATGATTTAACACAAGGTTGATTTTTGAGTTTAGGATAACTAATGCAAAAATGATATTCCCATTAATCTCTTGTTGAAATTGACGTTTATTAATAATATGTAGGGATTTCTTTTTGATGGGTGGAGAAGAATTTTGGGGTTGAAGTGGAGTGACCTCTTTAGGCTTTGGGTTTAGACAATTCTCTTACCTTGAAAATTAAAAGCATATGTATTAGATCGCATAATTTGTGACATCCATATCAAAAAAGCCAAGGTCTACCTAAAAGTATATGAGCAACATCCATGAACATCACACCAAATTTTATCACTATATTCTCCTAATTGAATGGGTAGACAAGCGTTGAGATATAGAAAGTCTTATCTACCCGCGACCTTATAAAGGCGTGGGTGGGTCTCTGGGTGAGCTTCACTAGCTAAAGCAGCGAGGTAGCAATAACATTCATGCGCCACTATCAATGATTAACTTACCGTCTTTTCACCACTCTTAAAATAAGTGTGGAAAATTGATGTCGCCTCCAATCATTATTAGCTCGTGGGGTTCTTCACACCATACTTATATATGAGACTCATCTGCATCTTCATCACTAGCTTCTTGAGGGTCAAGGCAATTTGAAAATCATTATTTTCATTTTGTTGATCCTCATCATAATCCCCAGTGTAAGTTTTGTGAGGACAAGTACTTGCATAGTGACGATTTTACCACATGTAAAACAAGTAATCTTTAGAAGTCTTGGAGCTAGATGTTCCCACTAAAAGCTTTTCCTTTTGTTTCCTTTGGGTCCTTTAGGAACTACTAAAGTAGGAGGGTTAACAGCGATTGAGAGTTGTTTGTAGATGAAGTTGTGAATAAACATAAGGTTGTGATCTAAGATATTGTTCAATTTGAGTTGCCACTCGAAATGCATCCTCAAGAGAATAAATTTCTCGAGTTATCATTTCATTATGAATATCAGTTCGTAACCCAGATCTAAATCTAGAGATTATTGTGCGGTGATCCTCTCTAACATCACAACGGGTCATCAATTCATCAAATATTATATAAGCGTTAAAGATCCTTGTTTAAGCGTAGTCATTTCATCCATAAGTTGATCATGAAAATTTAATGGTACATATTTTTGCTTTAAAATTTCTTTCATTTCATCCCAAGAAGCAATAGGTGGTTGTCTGTCGTTGATATTTTCGTGTGAGATTAACAATAAGTCTTTAGCTAGTTAGTTTCATGCGGGCAAAACGAACTTGTCTTTCTTACGACATGGGCATCCAATCAAATATTATTGTCCATGTCTACTAACCAATCTAAGAAAATTTTAGGATCAAATTCATCATCAAAAGTAGGTGGATCAATTTTAACCACCTACGAATAACATCCTCATCGTTCTCAAGTGTACGCGGGGCAACAAAATTAGGTAATGGCTCTTCATAATGGGGATAATGCTCATAAGGAGTTATGAGCATAACCTTCATCTCGTCTTAATTGTCTTCCTATTCGATGAGGTGGGTGAGGAAGTACCTCATCAAACTCAGGATATTCATTAAAGTTGTTCCTAGGGCGATAACGGGGTCTAATAGGAGAATGTGGGTGAGGTGGGAGAGGAAGAGGAACAGGATCAACATGATGACCTTCTCTCTCTTCAAGTTGGTGTTACGGGATTGGGTTAGTTTCGGTGAATGTGTTGTAAGCCTACCAACTTTTTGGTCTAAGGCTTCAAATCTTTTTTGGAATTCATTAAAGGTTTGTTGGTGCATAAGGGTAAGCTTTTCTATTTTTTCTAGTAAAAATTCATAGGAATTTTTTTTTTATTTAAGAATTGATCTTGATATCTATGACCACTACGAGTTGACATGATGATATTCTTTCAAAAATATTAATATAAGCAAATACTTAATTAATTTTTTAATTTTTTAATTTTTTTTAAAAAAATATAATGTAATGAAATCAAAGACACGATTAAAAGTAAGTAAATGCTTTAATTAGATAAAAATTTTGTATGATTTTTTTTATTTTTTATTTTTAACAATGAATTGCAAGATTACTCTAATGCAAAATAAAACTCAATACTAAACAAGATGTTCCCAAAGAAACATACTTGCTCGATACCAAATATGATGTAGGACACGTGCTTTTATGATATGATGTTTACAGATAATTCTTAAATCCTCACAAAGAGTAATGATAAATGCACACTACTATTGAGCACATTCACAATATTATGAATTTAGTGAAGCTAAAAGATCTTAGTTAAAGTTATGTCAACCACTAGAGATCGAATCTTATAAGTGCAAAGAAATAAGCGAAAAGTTATGAGCGATCTAACCTGCGATTTAAAGTAACCATGCGGGGATAAGTTGAAGTCGACCTCTACAAACGGTCAGTCGTTGTGGAGATCAGCGTTTCCTTAGAGTCCTTCTCAGGGTTGTGAACTCACACACTCAAGTAGTCCGTCACTCAAGAGGAAAGCACACAAAAGAATAGTAAAGAAATTTAAGAAGATAACTTTCATTCCAAATTCAAGTACAAAGCATTACAAGAGTCTCCTATTTATAGGAATGAAAGGGAGAGTTAAGAATACTCAAACTAACTCAAACCAAATCATAACACCATCCTTCACTTATCAAACCTACCACCCTACTATCAAACCTCCATTATCACACTACTACTTAAACCTGATGACTCGTGATCAGAATAATGATACATATAAAAAATAATAATGACTCATGGCCATGACATAAGAATAGCTATACATATAAACTCAAGACATATACAAAATATAAAGCCCGATAATACATAACTTAAATTATAACAAAAGGCCAAATCATTCATTTAAGCTTTATGATGATGACGTCGACGACGGTGACGATGATGCCCTACATCAAAACTCCTCTTAATAGTTCAGCGCAAATGAGAGAGAAGATGATTTCCATCTTTATAATCTCGCACCAAGCGTTACAATTCTACACGTATAACATGACGAGTGGAGTTAACAGGACGAGAACGTGCCAAACTACCAGCAATAATTGGTAGATTAGCAGTCGATTGAGTTGCACGTGATGGATGAGTAGACTAGTGTCGAGGAGATCATCCGGATGCAGGCGGAGTAACTTTCGATGGCGAAGGCCCGTGTAGCATTTTACCTCCCGGCTAATGATTGATCTCGGGGCGATATGTTTTGCGGTAATGGTATGCGTGTTTCGTAAAAGTCGAATCATTTCATTTTGAGACTCTTCCATTACCACGATCTTCTAAAGAGATTCCTGCCACCGAAGTGCTATCGAGGAAGTGAGGCGAGCTTAACATCCTTGATTTAGGGATTAGTTTCGAGAGTGATGAGAGTTAGAGCGGGAGGCTCCGTTATTACGAGTATTGCGCCTATTGACCATGATGCGGGTGTTCACATAAATTGTGATTGATTGATTTTCTTTCCACGGCACTGACTGCGTCTAGAAAACCGATTCGGTAGAGTAAAAGTTTAGCTTTCGAGTTCAACACACACAGATGTTTGAAGAATTAATAAGAAAACTTCAGAATTTTTACGTTGAAAAATCTCGAAAAGAGGGAAAAATCACAAGGCCTAGCCCAGTAGAAATCTTCCACTATGTATCTGTTTCAGAGTACAAAATTTCCCCGATAACGGGATTACAAACTTATATATGAGAAGGGCTGATAATGGGAATCAGAATCAACAACAATATATAGTCACTCGTTGTAACGATTCTTGTGGTAGTAAATGATGATGAACTGGCGGCTGATGAGGTTCATTAGTGATGGCCGGCGATGGACGATGGGCCGGGCGATGGCCGACGATGAGTGGCGGTGGCGTCGGTGAATGATATCAGCGATGGTGGTTGATGATAGTGGTGGTGGCGACCTGAAGAAGATGATATTATGAGGATGGATGCTGGCATAGCGGTGGTTAGCGGCCAACGGGGTGATCGGCGAATCAGTGGTGACAAGATTATACTTGGAGGATTTTCAAGCTTTAGAGCTCTCTCCTCTCTTTTGCTTTACTCTCCCATCATGTGAAGAATGATAGACTATTTATAGATTAGAAGAGTAACATTTTCTGTAAATAAATGCAAAATCCGAACCACTCCAATCCATCGGACGGCTCAAAATGATTCCTTTGATCATTTGATGTATTTTAAGTATTTGAATGCTCAAATGAAGTCAAAATTATGAGATCTTGGGCTTGTTAGATCCGCTCGTCGGTATATGATTTAATATACTATGTTTAAGAGCTATTTAGGATTTAACGATATCTCAAAGTTTTATAATATTTTAAATGCTTGATCACCATTGTTTTTTGACTTAGGATCAACTTGCATTTCACATCAAGATTTGTGCTTCGGCTAGTAGTATTTTAATTTTTAAGTGTCATATCATGAATATATTACCTTTAATATATAATTTATTTTAGAATAACAATCATTAATCTCGATTATAAATATTGATTCTTAAATAATTTCATCATGAATGATTATTTAAAATTGTATTGAATAAAAAATTTCACAAAGCTTATATGTACTTGTAAAATTATTTTGAAAATCAAACTATTTGAGCATAAAAATTATTTAAGATATAAATTATATATATATATATATATATATATATATATATATATATATATATATATATATATATATATATATATAATTGTATAGTTATTTAGTTTTTTAATTTCCACCGCAATTTGTTTGTTTTTATATTTTAGTTATTTTGTAGTAAAAATAGTTTACAATTTTAATTTGCATTCAAGCTCTTTCATTTTGGATATTTTTTTTTTTCATATAACTAAAATTTTGAAAATTACATTGGACATTAAACTAAAATTACAGACTAAAAACTGATAGTTTAATAAGGTTAAATTAGAAATTGAATTAGATATGTAATAAATATTAAATTATTTAAATATGATTTAAATTATCTAATAATAATATTATAATAATATTTTTATTAATTCAATATATAATATTTGAAATCAAGACATTTAATCATTGTATATTTTGAATATGAATTTAAATCAAAAATTTGAAATAAGATATTTTGATCATATTTTCTATAAATAAGAGGGTCAACAATACGGGTGTAAGTGAGTCAAGCCGGCTATCGAGCTCGACTAGTTAACAAGCTCGCGAGCCAAGCTTGTCAAGCCACGAGTTCGAGATCTAACTCATAAACAAAAAATTTTTGAGCTCGAGTTTAAGGCTTTGAGCCGGTTTGACTCGACTCGATAGCTTATCGAGCTGTCTCGTTCATATAATGACAAATTGTAATTATAGTATATCACATTATCAATTTAATAGTTTATTGAGCTTTTTAAACAAGCTCTAGCTTGCCTTTATTTAAATCGAGTCGATCTTGAGCCTGATAATTGAGCTCGAGTCAAGCTCGAGCTCAACAAGGATTAAACAAGCTTAGCTCGATTAAGTCAAAACTAGACTCTTTTACACCCCTAATCAACAACAATCAAAATTAGAAAAAAGTTAACCAACTTATCTCCCTATATTTATAAGATATTCAACTTCAATATGGGGTATATAGATTTAAGTATTATTTGTAATCTAAATGTTTTATTTTAAATAACTTAGTTGAAATCAAAAAGTCAAAAATTAGTCAATATTAAAAATGGGTGATTTTTCAAATATTACACAAGTTTATTGCTTCCATGTTCAACCATAAATTTCAAATTAATTTCATGTTCACGATAAAACTGGTCAGACTTATTTGTGCAGTAATTTTTAAAATAATACTTATAACCTAATTTAAGACTTTTAGATGTGATACAATTATTTTTAAATGTAGTAATTGATTTGAAATAACAATGACACTTGAATATGATAGTTATTATTAACTGCTAGAAATTTTATAGTGGTGGAATAAAAATTTTATATTAAGCTTTATACGAAAATCTAACACAAATAAATAATAGAGAAGAAGACAGGCGATATCAGAATTTTTACATGAAAAAAATTTGAAAAAAGAAAAAATTAAGTTGCCTGACCTAGTCAAAATAATCCTCTTTGGAGATAAGATTACAAAATTACACTATTCTCTCTGTGAGATTGTTTGGTTGGATTAATTTTGAGTGTTAAGTAAAATAAATACAAAAGATTTTAATTTTTCGTGTGTTTAGTTTGATGCAAAGCAAAATTTTAGAACAATGTGTTGTATTTAGAATACTTTAGAGGGTGAATTTAAATCGACTGCTTAGTAAAGTTTTGTACGCTAATTCTGTCATCCGTCGTCATTGGTACATGACCAACCAATATCGGACGCCTCTTATAACTCAAATATATTTTACATTATATTCATTCTACTAAAAATAAAAAAATAAACTCAGGTATTTATAGAGTTTTCAACCAAATAACATAAAGCAAGCAAAATATATTACATTTAATTTACTCTACATTTTTTTGCACCACATTATTTTTTCAAGCAATCAAATAGTCATAAGTGTTTAGTAGAATCAAGTTCACATCTATACATGCTTGACCATTTGAGTGCCTCAACACTCATCTTGTATTCTAAACAAAATAATTTGCTCATTGGATAATTATACACATTGTACATAAATCATACATATGACTAGGTTGATAATTGATCAATAGCCTTGATATGATTAGGGGTATGTTGCGATTTGCGAGCCATTGTCGGCTCGAAATGCTCAATGTCGGCTCGAGCTGGTCATTGGCTCGAAAAGTTTTGAGTTCGAGGAGTCATCGAATGCTCGAGCTCGATCGGCCGTGAAAGCAACGGCTCGAAATCAATTGAGCGGTTGAAATCCAAACAAGCCTCGAAATGCAAATGAGGCTCGTTCATTTCGAAAATGAAATCCGTAATTTTAATAGCAAATTTTTGGCATATGTAATAATGTAAATTACAATTAATAGCAAACTATAATTTTATAAATTACAAATACAAATCTAGAAAATGATACAATTGGCATAACATTTAAAATAAATAAAAAAAAACAAAAATATGAAAATGTCTTTTGTTTGTGGGCTGAGTCGAGAGAAAGTAATATCCATCTTGATTAGCAATTAGCAAATTTGTAATTTCTATATTTTACTTCAATAATTGTATGCTCCAACCTCCAGGGTTGCCAAATATCCATCAGAGTCTTAAAGATAGAAAAATAAATCCCTAACAAAAGTGACAAAATCTCACAAATCAGAAATATCATGCATTAATATAGTAGAGTCGAAAAGCAGAATAAAGGCTCTAGGTTGCCTGACCATCCAATGAGAGGCTTGATAGCCACCAATAATGAAGCAAAAATAAATGAATTAGCCCAAATTACAAATATATTCTCTTCTCATCATCGTCGAAAATTAAAAAAATCAAAAATTCTCCATGATAAGCCCACTAGCCCAGTTGAGGTTGATTATGGGTCTCACAGTTGTCGGTGATAAGTAAGTCTATAATCCAAAACAAAATAATAGAAGATAAGTAGTATTAGGGAGATAAAAGCCATAGTAAAGAGAGATGAAGAGGGGATCCAGAAATTACCATTAAAACCACCACTAAATTGACCAAAAGGAAAGAAAATCTACCACAGGCACCAACCAAGAGACAAATATTATAAAATAAGTAGAGCTAACTAAACCAAATGGAGTCAATACCAATAGCTAACACAAATCCCAAAACACCAAGCCATGGAATAAGCATCCAAAGTAAGATAACAGCTACAAAAAATACCACAAAAAGACAACTAGATCTCATATCCTCCACGGCTCCACCACCACGAACAAAATAATAAATAAAACCACCCAGAATAGCAAGGATGAGTAGAAGAAAAAGCAAGAGGAAAATTGATACCTAAATTAAAGCAAAGTAAAGGAAAAATAGTTGCAACTAAGAGATTGCTAACCAGAGCGGATCATCCAAAATTCTAACACATCCACCCAAAAATAGCCAACCAAGTGAACCAACACACCAAAATAGCCAACATAGCCATCTACTGGTTAATTAGTTAACAAAACTAACCAGTAGATAGAGCCAATATAGAGCCCTAAAGAAAGAAAAAAATAATAGCATACAAAGCCATAGCCCATGACCCACTTGGAGATCTCCAAAATAACCAACGCAGCCAAAAGAAACAAGGTTAGAGGCAAAAAAAAATCCTTCCAATTCCCAAAGAGGCTAGAGCAGACTATCACTACAAAAGGAAAAAAATGCAAAGACAACAAACAACCATAGAATAGATAACTCTAATTCAGTAAAAACCTCCAAGCCAAACCAAGAAAAGAGAATAGCAACCACCAAAAAATCCAATTTGAAAAAGGCCACCAAAAATAGCAACAAACAATAGAACCAACCATAGTATGCAGAAATCCAATTCGAAAAAGGTCACAATAAGATAAAACCATAGAGAAATTTGCCTGACAACTCTTGAGTTGATATAAGTCTAAATAACACAACCACATATGATCGAAAGATAGGATACCTGCATGGTTGGCTCCACATAATCTTGAATGAAACTTGGCTAAAGCATTTGCTACAATATTCTCTCCTCAAGAAATCTTATAAATGGTAACCTCTACTGACTTGTCTCAAAAATTGAGTTGAGTTCTTTATTTTTAGGGGTACTAAGCATGCAAAATGCCAAAATAAGGCTTGAGACATGTAAGAATGTAGAATGCATCAGGACATAAAATATAGTAAAAATGTAAGTATGTAATTATGTAAGATGACAAGATGAAGCAAATAGGTTTGTAAAGTCAAAATAAAATTTCAAACCAAAATTTTTATATTCTAATATGCATCGGTAGATAAAATATAGTAAGAATGTAAGATGAAGCAATATATTTTAATGTCAAATCAAAATTTCAAATAGATAGAAACTTACGACAATATCAAGTAATATACTAATATGTCACCCCAAATGATGAAATGACCTCAAAGTTAGATCATCGACCAAATCATTCCACTATTAATATAAAAATCAATCACCAAAGCCTCCATTAATCAATCTGGGTTCAATTTTATCATTGGGCATTATCATATCACATTAACATAAAATATTAAAACACAAAAGCGGAAAAATATAATGTGATATATGCTACATTCTTGAAAGAAAATAGTCTCCAAATATATACAAGTATAGTCACATAAAAATGATAAAATAGTCTGGCGATAGAAAAGTCTCCAAAAAAAAAGAGCATAATGAAATGATATCACGATTTTCATATTTCGATTAGTGGATAAGCTTTGGTACATTTATAACCAAGTTCTTTTCCACAAGAACATCAAATTACAATAGATAAAAAATGAAACTCATATATGAATAGAAGAGAGAATTGTATAAAATAAAAAAGTAAGATAATATTATGGATCTTTTGATGATTTATATGCATCATCCAATTTCCACTTACACTAAAACTAATGTTCTTGGTGAAATTGAACTTCTATAATCGCTTAGTACACGATCACCAGCACTAAAAGCTGATTCAGAAGCAACAGTGGTTATTGGGATGATAAAAATATTTTGGCCATCTTTGAGAGAGTCTTATATTTCATAGCGGATATTTTTCACCATTCCAAAATGTCAAATTCTGAATCTGGGCATTTCACACATGCTTCATCAAGGTATATCTCCAGATCAGACTTTTGTAGTACTAAGAGGCTAGTAGAATCTATGAAATTATACAAACCCGCCAAATCATCATGTGAAGCATTACCACATTCAATTGTGTTTCTTTCAGATTGAGAGGTGAATGCTTCAGTAGTTTTTTTGCCCGTAGGCTGCATATCAATAGAGTAATAAGAGTATTGCTCAAAAAGTTTTTGTTTTACAGTGCCTTTCTTCTCATTCATAATCTCAACATCATATATTTATGGGTAGTAATAATTGATAGTAAAAAATTTCATTCTAGAATCTAAAATGCAAGCAATCAAAAATAATAATGAACACTCTGTCCAGTACTTATCAAATTTAGTCTTCATGCTACTTACCATGTTTGAAATAAAAACAGACTAGATAAGCATTCTCGATCCAATATTCTCTTGATCAAACTAGATTGGGAAGCAATTTCATTTGGGATAGATGAACGAAAAAATTTTCATTAATGCGATGAAAAATTTGAAGCGACTCTCTTATTTTCTCAAAGTTAACTTCTTCTTGAGAGGGCAACCATATATAATTGGATCACACGCATATTCAGAAATACATTCTTATAATAAAAGCGTCTAATATCTTTATGTGGAGTTCAGTGAGTTGGCACAATGCAAAGTGCCTTTGATGTGGATAAACGTCTGCTATCTCTCTAAATTTATGTAGCGACACGGAGATCTTTTTATAAATAAAATAGACTCTCTTACCCTTTCAATTATCCGATTTCTTTCGGTCCATCTTGCACCATTATGTTTAAAATATGAGCGGCACCATGAAATAAATCACCCATCAATAGAAAACCGATCTTCTAATGAATAAAGCTTTGATTTAGGCTACATCATTAAATGATGCATTGTCCAAAGTTATGGTACTAACTTTTTTTGTAGACCCCATTGCAACAAACTTTCAAAATTACCTCAAAATCACACTATGAGGAGGATCCAAATCGTAAAACTAGATTGTAATTTCCTATCGACTAATGTAATGCAGTAAATATATATAACCAATGGTTTGATTTGATGTCCAGTGATCATAGTAATCAAACTCTCTCAACAACTTTCAAACTTTTTTCAACTTATCTTTTTTCGCTTCATACACTTTCATACACTCCTCTTTGATGCAAATCTTGAAATTTTATGATAATTTTGATTCATCGATTTCATCGAATATTGAACCATAAATATTCAACTATCATAAAGGGATGAACAATAATCATCTTAGCCAATATTCTTTATTCTAGAATGATCATAAAGTGACACATAACTAGATATTGAACCGGTTCCTCTAAATCCTCTATCTGGATCAAATAGTTTTGCTTTTTCCTTTGTTATCAACCTTGCTATAGTGATTTGATTTGAAGTGTCTACTTAACTGAGATGTGGTTCCAATTTTTTATTTCACATATGATTTGACACAATAATTATATTTAAACTTATGCACACTATTTTTTCCTTTTCTGTTACAATAATTTCACTGAAGTGTTGCCAAACTTCAGATCGTTGTCTTTTACCCTTGATCTTAACGGTCGAAGCTATTTCACCCACACTCTCATTTTAAGTTGTTGCATTATCATCAATAGGTAGGCTTGATTTGCTTGAACAACTAATAGATTTACTTTGAGAAGGACTTGTCATTGTGTCTATAAGAAATGAAACAAGCGTGCATAGAATCACTCAAAAAAAGCATAAATACCGGATCGATTAATTTGAACAACAAATCATCAGGACCAATTAATTAAAGACTAGATTAGAAAAAATATCAAAACCAAAAAATATGCTTAAAGGCATTATACATAAAATATCCCCATATATTTACAATCTGCATCTATCAACATCTACCCAAGTCAAGAGCAACCAAGTTACCAAAGCGGCAAGGCATGTGAACATCATAACATGTCCCATGAATGCACAACAACAGAAACAAGTAAACAACCTTTATAGCACCAAATAACCTCCAACAGGCATGAGACAAGCAATCGACAAAAAGTACCAAGTAGCCAAGGCGAGCCTGACATTCAATAGAGGTGAGACGCTGCCCGTGAGTGAAATAATTAGAAAATGAAACAATGGCCAATGGGAAGTATTTCTAATCAATTACAAAGTTTGACCAGGAAAGGCGAGAGCCAGATGGTGAGTAGTCGAGGGCAAACGAAATTACGAATTCTGAATTAGAACAAGTAATGAGATCAAAAACAACATCATTAGCAGTTTGCAACGCCACAACATTCAACACAACAATCGTTACATACGGTAACTCGGATGGCTAACCAGACGGCAACCAAAACAACCCCAACATGCTAACCTAAAATAGTGAAATAACAGAGACAATTGAAATCCCGCAAATTGCAAGTACCCCAACTGCAAAAAAACATAGATACACATGAATGATTAAAGAACCGAAACATTCTCAAATCAACAGCACTAGAAACATCCCTAAAATATAATAGGCGAACCTCAAATAATGGAATAATAGAAATAATTGAAATAACCAACATCTCATAAGCATGATTCCATGAAATACTTACAGAATTAAGAAATGAAACAGAATAAGGAAGTATTTCTAGAGCAAGGAAGCAAACCAAGCACATGATGTCTGACCAGCGATCAAATCAAACCAAAAGCATTCAGCGATCGACGACGGCGATATCCGGCGCCGCGCGACCACACTCAACCGGAGAAGTGAGAACGGGAGAACCGGAGAAGTGGAGAAGGAGAACTGAGAAGTGAGAAGAGTCGCGGGTCGGGGTCGAGTCGACGTATTAGAATAGGGAATTTAGGGAATTAATCTCGCCCATCAAATTAATCGGACGACGATATGCTTTCGCTCGTGGTGCCTGTTCACCGATCATCGAGCATAGCGAACCGGGTTCTCGCGCTCAAAATAAATTCGAGCCACATTTCTCGAAAATTAGCTTCGTTTGCTTGAGTCGATCTCGATTGAGCCCAGTTGTCGACTTTCGGCGACGATCTTGGCTAATTTCTCACCAGACTGATATTATTGAAAAGTCACTAGTTGAAGCACGAATCTTGATGTTGAAAGCAATTTGATTATGAGTCGAGACTAGCCCAGATCAAGTGCTTAAAATATAATTAAAAACTTTGAGATATCAATCAAATTCCTAAATAGGTCCCAAGTATAAAGTGTTTATAATCAAATAGAGCGTCTTGACGAGCTAGATCTAACAAACCCAAGATTTCTTGATTCTGACTTCATTTGAGCATTCAAATACTTAAAATACATTAGATGATCAAAGAAATCATTTTGAGTCGTTCGATGGAGTGATTTGGATTTTGTACGTATTTACAGAAACGTCACTCCTCTAATTTATAAATAGTCTCTCATTGTTCATATGAGGCCCTCGGGAGAAGCAAAGGAGATGAGAGACCTTTGAGGCTTGAAGACCCTCAGAGCATAATCGTTAATGGGACGGCCGCCACCACCGACCACCCTTCGCCCATGCATCACCGCCAGCCCGCCGTTGCCGCCGACCACATGTTAACCCACTGCCACACCACATCGACATCATTGCTGGACCACCGCCGCCATCCAGCTGTTGCATTACCGCTGGCCACCACTCACCGCTGGCCCGCTTCGCCGACCACATCGCCGGTTGTCGCTTTAACCACCGCCGACATCGCTGCCCGCCGCCACCGGCCACTATTGCTGGGCTTGGTTACACCCGACAAGGCCGCTAAATCATCACTAGAACCGCTGGTTCACTATCACCTAACAAGCAAATAACTATAACCCAACTATCAGCGTTTGTTGAGCTACTTTAATTTGATTCCCGTATGTTTTCACATACAACATGTAATCCCGTTATCGGAAAACTTAAACTTCAGACTCAAAACCATATATATAATAAACATTTTACTAAATAGACCTCGTGAATTTTTTCTTTTGGATTTTTTCAAGAAAATTCTCAAGTTTCGTCTTTCTTCAAATATCTACTATGTGTTGGATTTCAACAAGCAAGTTAGGCGTAAAAGTTTATTCTACCGCAATTGGTTTTTTAGCAAGCAACAAGCCTAATGAATAGTAGCATGCAATAAATGATTGTTCTTTATATGATTATATTTAATGTACTTATTTAGTGTGATTAATGAGTACTCTATTTTAGTGACCTTGTTGAGTATACAGTTCCGTGTATCTTAACGTTTTAATTTAACAATAACAAATCTTAGTATTGTTCATATCAATACATTATTTACATGAACAATTTTCCACATACATTTTTAAAACAACATTTATAAATTTGAGATTTTATTTGCTTAAAACTATTAATATTTTATTTCAAGGATTTAAAAAAAATTTATTAGATCTAGTTTGATCAGTCAGTTCGAGAAGGTCAAAGCAACTTTAACCTGGTTTTACTCGATTTTTATCTTAAGAATTACAAAAAATTATAATAAAGCTCACAAAAATAATAATTGTTGCTAAAATAATATTATTTGATTTCTTTTACTTTTTGAAATATTTTTGCTAATTTTATTTTGCATTAATTTTTTAAATTTATGAAAATATCTTTTTGATTAATTTGATCACTTGCATTAATTTAAGCCCGATTTATTACATTTAAAATTTAGTTTAGTTCATTTAATATAATATTATTTAATTCCTATATTTTATTTAATATTTTATTTACTTATTTAAGCATGTAGCATTAAATATTCTTAAAATTATCATTTTTTCTCTCATAATTATTCTTTTTTGCTTTAATATCATTATTTTATTTAATATTTATGTCCCAGCATGCCTGGCCTAATATTCATTGAATTTCATCAAATTCAATTTATTTTTATAATTTAAATTTTGAATTATGTCATAAATTATTTCTAAATTTATTTTATTCATTTAATTCTTTTTGCCTCCCCTTTACTTATTTTAATTGATTTAATTTAATTTTATTTGAATTGAATTGACTTAAATAAAATTCAAATCAAATTTGCCTTGAATTAATTCATTTCCTTTTTTTTAATATAAATCTATTTTTGAAAATAACCTTGGCCTGCACCCAAATGATTTTAAATTCAAATTTAAATTATATTTAAATTTCAATTACTTTTTTCCAAATAAATAAATAAAAATAAATAAAGCTCACTGTCTTACGTCAGGCCTTAACTGGAACGATGTTAAATTGTATCGTTCTCACCCCCTACGCTTTTTCATTTATATATTTATCTATTTGGTTGATTCAACACCAAGCGTTTTGAGAACTTAACCCTCGTCTATCCTCTTGATCGGCAACCTAGGGTTTTTAGCTTCAACGGCTGCAGTTACTTAAGAGCAGCCGTCAAGAACTGGAAGCTTCCGAAACCCTTAGATCGCCCTCTCCTCTAACCGATGATTATCAGTAAAGCAGGGTCTATAAAAATCCTGATCGCAGAATCTTTGTAAACTCTGAGATCTATCAGGAAGACTGAAAATCTCTACTATTCTTCTCGAAAAACAAACTTTTTCTTTCTGACAAAACCTTCGAGGAAGAAATCTGATCAGATTTCCCTCCCTGTGGATCAGCAAGCAAGTTTCATTTTTTTTGGTTTCTATACCTGAAATAATATTTTTTCTGTCTTGTTTGACCGAATCGTGACCTAATGGTTTAAACGTATCAACCTTGCCCAGATCTGTGAACGCAGTAGGGCTTTTGGTTTTGATCCTCAAAGGAAGAAAAAATATTCCGGATCAAGCGTAAAAATGTTCAGATCTGTTGTGTATCATGGAAACTCACTTATTGGAGAAGTAGAAATCCAGCCAAAGAACTCAAACCTTGGAACATGGACCAGAGAAATCCGAATCTCACGCTTCTCCCCTCTCAGCGATCGCTGCCCGCCGCTGGCAGTTCTACACACTATTGCCACGTCTGGCGTCTGCTTCAGAATGGAATCCAAGCGATCCGCCGAAGAGTCACTGCTTTTTTCAGTATATTCTGCCTGTCTCAGAGAGAACAAGGTATTTTTCTTAATTAAGAAAGAAAATGACAAATAATTAAGTTAAATCAAAGGGGTTTTAAACAATACCATTTAAACCGTAAAATTTATTACTGAAATCAGTAGTTGAAATACCAAACATATGAACAGTGTGCTAGATCTGGACTTTCCTCCAAAGGAATATGCCCTAATAAATTCTTACGAGTAAATTTATAGCTATATTTGTGAAGAAAAAAATATCAACTTGTAAATAAACAGCTGAACCTGGCCATGGTCGAATACAAAGCAGTATCAGTTGATCTTATGTCCAGTATCTATCAGGTGGTGTTCTCATGAATTATAACTTGATGACAGTTTGAAATTGAACATGTCAGCAGCCTAAAAGCAAAATTTGACCGGTAATCTTCTACTTATTTTGACAAGTAGTGTGCAAAAGCTTATTCATCAGAAATGGTTTGCAATTTTGTGTAGTCATTAGGGAATGCGAAATGTAGTATTTTGATGTATTGTGCCAAACAGATTTTAATTCGTATTAAGTGGCCATACTTAATAAATATTTCCACAAGATTAATTTGCGTCATACAGTCTGCCATTTAACAATATTAATATCACTCAATGTTACAAAGATACATGACATTTGTAATTTTATTTCAATTTATCATATATTTCCTGTTGGACTGAACATGTTAGTGTCAGATTCATGATCAATGATGATGCATTTGAGATTTAAGCATCATGTAATTGTAGAGTTTTGTCTTCTCTGGTTTAAAAGGTATCACAGTCTTTCTATTAACTATAATTAACCATAGCTTGTTTAGAAAAGCTCCAAGAAAAAGAGGAGCTTAAGGCGTTGAAGGTTGACTTGATGATAAGCTTACAGTTTTCCTTTCTGCTTAACAGAATGAGGAGGAAATCTTTAGTCAAACACTTGAGAACCTTTCTATGACCATTATTTTTTCATCCTTGGTGCACATTTATATTTTTTGAATAACTCGCGGTATTTCATTTCTTGTAAGTTATGATTGTTTTCCCTTTCGTGTTTAATAATACCTATTGAGGATCATACTTATCAATCTGACATTTTGTTTTTGTGATATTGGAGGTTTGGAATTTTCTAATAATCAATTAGTATAGTTTGCAAGGAAAAAAAAAAAACTTGGGCTAGGCATTGAAGCAGTGGAGAAGATGATCATACTTCATGCTTAATATGGTGGTGAAAGATAACTAGTGATTCTCTTTGAGAGCAAAGGGCTTGAATATATATTGATAGAGGTTATTGCTAGGCTGCTAGCATTGGGTATTTTGGAACTTTACATGAATTTTTGGAGTTCAAATATGTACTTTTTTGAAATCTGTATCATGAGAGATTTGTGGTAGTATGAACACATAATGTGCTTTTATTCTGATCAACAAACTTCATTGTTCTAGGTGAGCAACTGTGACAACTTCATTGTTTCACTAGGAGCTGTACCTTACTGGAAATGATTAAGCTTCTTGTGAGTTTTAAGGCTTTTGAAGACATCTAATTGATATTGCTAAGTTTGTTGACAGTAAGAGTGAGGGAACTACTCTTAATTTTTTAACCGAACTTTCTTCTAAAATGACATGGTATCTAAGTACAGATTCATTATATGAGCCGCCACATTAGTTGCTTTGATAGAAATGTTTAGTTGGATGCATTTAAAACACATGCATGGAGAAATACAAAGTAAAAGACGTGTTGTATTTTGATTTTCAGGAGTTATTTAATTGCACGAAAATTAAATATAATGAAACTAATTTATCATTTGCTAGGATGCATTTTAAATGCATAGGAATCATCTCTCTCTCTCTCTCTCTCTCTCTCTCTCTCTCTTATTTGTAAGATTGGGGATGGGCTTAAGGATGGTTGGCGTAGGAGGCAGTGTTGTAGACAGGGTCTGGGATGGTTGTAATAATGGAGGGGGTTGTGGATGGGGTCAAGGCTGAATGCTTGTAAGAGCTGGGTTTTGGACGGGGCATCGTAAGGGAGAGGGGTTGGGTTCATGAGCAAAGGGATTGCTGTTGGGGATGATTCTGTGCAAGAGCAGGATTACCTTGAGATGGGGTCAGGTATAATGATGCATTTGAAATTTGATAGAAAATGAGGCCTTTGAGGTTCCACAAAAAATACTTTGCATTTGATTTACTTCATGCCAAATAGATGAAAAAAAAATCAAAATCCATGTATTTCTCTTACTTTACACGTTAATAGATCCATACTAAATTACCCCTTCGTAAATTCAGTTTATGCCTCAAAAATCTACTGCTGATTATTTCCTCACTTTGATCCATACTCTTACCTGATAGCATCAGGTTTAATGAAATAAGGCCCTTAGGTTGTGAATGAATCTCTATATTCATTTACTCAAGCTTTGACGAGTTTTTGTGTACTAAATTCCTTTGAACCCTGTTTGTGATGCTGTAAAGTTACTTATGTTTGTACCTTTTGTTTGGCAGTCTTTCCGGTTTAACCTTTTCATTAAAAAAAATAAAGAAAATGTTTGCTTATAAAATTTCCTTTCTTTTTTGGCCCTTTGATTTGGTAGGATAATGAACTTTTTTTTTTATCTACATGCATTTGTGCATTGTACGTGAATACACTATTTAAGTATACCATCGTTGTGTAATTGCAATAAAGCTGAAATGAGGCATTCCCTCATTTAAATGAACATCATGCAGTCTTTTAGTATATCAGTACTTGCTCTTATGGGTGTTTTCAATCTCTGCAGACAGCAGTTGCTTCAATAGGAGAGGAAGAGCTCCATTTGGTGGCCATGCCTTCTAGGAGGAATATCCCACAACATTCATTTTTTTGGGGATATGTAGTTGCGCGAGGATTGTATAATTCCTGTCTTGTCATGTTGAATCTAAGATGCCTGGGAATTGTGTTCGATCTCGATGAAACACTTATAGTTGCTAATACAATGCGCTCATTTGAGGACAGGATTGATGCCTTACAGCGAAAGATAAGCTGTGAGCTAGATCCACAGCGTGTTAGTGGAATGCTTGCCGAGATCAAGCGGTATCAAGATGACAAATCAATCTTGAAGCAGTATGTTGACAATGATCAAGTTGTAGAAAATGGGAAGGTGTTGAAAGCTCAATCTGAGGCCGTTCCACGTCTGTCTGATAGTCATCAGTTGTTAACTCGTCCTATTATAAGACTACACGAGAAAAACATCATACTTACTCGGGTCAATCCAGCGGTATACTTTTTTTTCTTGTCCAAGTACTTGTAAGGTTCTTTATGTTTTTCTATTGTTTAGATGCATATCACATTGTAGCAACCTAGTTTCTGTAGTCATTTTTTTGGCTTTTATTAATCATGTCACCTGCAATCAAAGAACTCCACTCTTTTATCAAAGAAGTTTATGATATTAATTCACTATAATTGTCTGAACTATCTCTGCTCAAGAATGAATTTTGGGGCTTTTATATAAATAGCACACAATTCTTATTTATTTACATATCTAACACCTAAACTTTAATATTTACATAAATAACACCTAAATCTTTAATATTACATAAAAATAACACCGTCATTCACTTTTTAAAGTGAATGTACCTTTTTATGCATATAAGAAGTATTATTTTTGTAAATATCAAATATTAGGTATCAGATATATAAATGCATTAGAATTATGTTTAGACATGATGGTTCACACTTTTTTTATACAAGTGTTTTTGCTTGAATTTAAAAGACTATCTTTAGTCCACCTCTTTCTTTTTCAAATTCTCTTACATGAATTATATCTATTTAATTTATTAGCGCTTCATTTGCCTTTTATTATATCTACCTAAACCATCTATGTTGTTTGAACTTCGCACCAGATTAAAAGGTAGATAATTTTTATTCACATTTTTCTATTCAAATATATATGAAATATATTTAAAATAGATGAATATTTAGTGTTTTGATAATTTAATTTAATCGAAGTTATATCATGTGTTGTCCTTGGATGGGTACATCAGCCAGAGCATATGCCCTGTTGGCCAAATGCCTCCTTTGACTCCCCAGGGACAATTTTACTCTACCGATCCTTTAGGCTATGCTTGAGCAACCCCTAAAAATACCTTTTAACATGTTGATCTTTATCTATCATCCCATTCTTTTGTGTTGTTGGTTTAATGTACTTAAGACTATCACATTGCTAACAAATGATTATTGATTTGACAATTATAAGATTGTTGTCATGTCTTCAGTTTTTGGTGAACATACTGTTTGTGTACTAAATGCTTATTCTCATATATATTGCAATATTAGATTTTTTTAAAATATCTCTTAACATTTGTTTTCTATTGATCATTATAGATGAAATTTATTTATATAAAATCTGTTGCATTAAGATGGTATTTACTAATTTAATGGCATATTTTTGGGGCAATATTCTTTGTAGCACCTAAAACCAGGCAATTTACAAAACTAACACCCTATTAACTCATTTGCAGTATAGTCAGCCAAATCTCAAAGTGTATAACAAAACCTCAGTCCCTGATTTTTTTCCTTTATTAAATTCTCAATGAGTTAGTTTTATTGCATGCAAATATGTGGTTTGATAGTTCATTTTTTTGGGCTGGGTGTTGGTTGTATAAATAGTCAAGTTTCATATGCCATGTGTGTAAGTTTCTAAGGTGGACCTAAGACTCTTATTGAAAATGATTTCTGGTCTTTATTACTTTAACATTACCTTTAGCCCTTCAAGTATCCTATCCATGGATTTTTGATGATTTAACTTCTTTTCTACTTAGTTCAGATAATATGATTAATTGAGTTAAAGGTTAAAGGTTTTTTTAAAAAGCATGTGCAGCTTGTGTGTGCATTGAGTTTCATCTATATTGTGCTTTTCAACCAATAGAAGTTTAAATGTAAACTTGCTTTGCACTTTTGCTTTTATAGATACGAGATACTAGTGTTCTTGTACGTTTGAGACCTGCATGGGAAGATCTTCGAAGCTACTTAACTGCAAAAGGTCGAAAGAGATTTGAGGTTTATGTTTGCACAATGGCTGAACGAGATTATGCTTTAGAAATGTGGAGGCTTCTTGATCCAGATTCTAGCTTAATTAGCTCAAAAGAGCTCTTGGATCGAATAGTTTGTGTCAAGTCTGGTATGTGAGTGATATTTTGTGCTACATTTTTTTTTGCTATGTTAAACTCATTTTCCATTGATATGACATACCTTTTTAATTTGATTTGGTGATTATTATTTCTTATTGTTGGTAGGCTTGAAAAAATCTTTGTTCAGCGTATTCCAAGATGGAGTCTGTCATCCAAAGATGTCATTAGTTATTGATGATCGTTTGAAAGTCTGGGATGAGAAGGATCAATCTAGAGTTCATGTCGTCCCTCCGTTTGCTCCATATTTTGCTCCTCAAGCAGAAGTAAGATCTTTAAATGTTTATAATATACTATCATATGTGAATTCAACTTCTTTATGATTCATATGTGACTTTGGTACGGTCCTTTAATTTTACATCACTCTCTATAACCATAGGCAAACAACAATATCCCGGTTCTCTGTGTTGCAAGAAATGTGGCATGTAATGTTAGAGGCAGTTTTTTCAAGTAAGTTCATATTCTTGTATAATCAGAGCTGTGGCTTATCTGTGATATGATTGCAATACCTCTAAGGAATCGTTCTAGTTTCAAAAACTTTGCTAGCTACTATGTAATGTAAGTTTAGCCTAAAATATATGCATTTGCTTTCAGAGATTTTGATGAAGTTTTACTGCAACAAATGTCTGAGGTTTCTTACGAAGATGAAATGGAGTGCCCTTCTGCTCCAGATGTTGGAAATTATTTGATTTCAGAGGTATCGTGTTTTGGAGATTTGCACTCCTATCCTTGTATTTTCATTTTATCTCTTTTCAATTCTTCTAACACTGAATTTCACTTAAACAAATTTTGATACAGGATGACTCCTTTACATCGAATGGAAACAAGAACCCACTTGGTTTTGATGGAATGGCAGATACTGAAGTCGAGAGGAGATTGAAGGTCATTTAATACATCAATAATTTTCTTCTTTAACATTTTTAGGTACACTGATATGTAAGGAAGAGTACTGGTACATATTCATATATAAATGCTAGCATGCATATGCCTTTCTGTGGACTTATCCTCTAACACGCCTTTGTTGTACAGGGTGCAAACTGCATTGTCCAAACTGTTGCTCCCATTGCTAACAACTTCGATGCAATGGCAATTGTGCCTCCTGGCCCACCTGTCATAGCTTCTACATCTCCTGCAGTTTCATTAGCAGCATCCCAATTGATCATGCCTCTGACCAGTAACCAGTTTCCACATACTGTTGTGCCTGGTAAGCCATTGGGGCAATCTGTTCTGTCAGAGAATTCCCTACAGGGCTCTTCTTGGGAAGAGGGTGAGGTGCCGGAATCAGATCTAGACCCAAACACGAGAAGAAGACTTTTGATTTTGCAGCATGGGCAAGACACACGAGATACCCCTCCACCACACCCGCCATTTCCAGCTAGGCCTCCTCTTCAGGTCTCAGTGCCCCCAGCTCAACCTCGGGGAAATTGGTTTCCCATGGAGGAAGGTTTGAACTCAAGGAAAATGAATATGGTATCTAGAGATTTTCCTTCAGAACATGAAGCTGCGGCTTTTGATAAGAATCGATCTCGATACCGGTCATTCTATCGAGGTGGAGAGAAATCCATGCCTTCTGATAGAGTTTTCCATGAAAGTCAAAGATTGCCTATGCAGGTACCTACCTTACTTAAGGTGGCAAAGACTTGATCTTTTAATTATGCTAATTTCTTACCAGTTTCATTAGCTTTGAAGATTTTCTGTATCTTAAAGGTCCTACCCAGTTAATTTTATGATTTAGGTACATGGTGAAGTTCGGCCTCAACCCAACAAAGCAGCATCAAATTTCAATTCTTTTCAAGGTATTTTACTTGAACAGACATCAGAGAGGATATAAGTTCCTCTATTGTTTTACTTGGGCGACTGTGAGTTCTACATGTTTTCTGCTGAACTTATATTTTTCCTTGCATGGCTGTTGAACTTTTTTATTTTTTTATTTTGATTCCAAACTTATCCCTTTAACTTAATGGTCTCTTCTAGTCTTGACAGGTGATATTTAATCAAATAAAATTCTTTTCATTTGGTGTAATGATTATTGGTGGGTCATTTAAGTTAAAAAGAAAATATTCAGCTAAGCATTGACCATCTTCAAGTGGTAGCCTTTATCAAAAAAAGATGTTTCTGACGAGTAATTTCAAAAAGATTACATTCTTATGTTACTATGTCACACAAATGGTAAGATATTTGTGTACGACAAGCTAAAAAGAACCGAGCAATGCCGGGCAGTGCTGTTCTAAATTACAAGAAGAGGTTTTATCGTGTGATTACCTTTAGCTGTCAGGCCTAAGATTTATACCTAAGCAGCATCCAACTAAAGTACTGACAAATATAAAAGGCTAAGGAAAAAATGGGTAAGACATGAATATAAAATTCTTAGCGGAGGTTGCATGTTTTTTCCTATTAATGTTGTTGTATGTATCCTTCAGAATAGTTTGTTAAATGGCTACAACTGCTGACTTTTGGTTGGATTTCTAGGTCAGCAATGCTGATTTTGGTTTGTGGCCTTTGATGCTTCATTTGTTCATAAGTGAGAAAGGAGAAACATTAAAACTAATGTAGAGAAGGCAATGAGGACACAAGAAATTACATAAGCAAAGGTCTTGATAGTGTGCAACTCCTAATTAATACATTAATAATCATTGTTTTTTTTGTTATGATAGTGTTTAATCTTATTCTTGTGTGCCAGAAATCTTTCGAAAGAATGAGAGGGTGGATCAATATCACAAATGGCTTGGGTTATTAATCTCACAAACTCAAATAGGAAAAAGTTATTATATATTGTTCATGGTTAAAATGCAAAAAAAAAAAAAAAAGTATCATAGTGCTTAGCTCAAAGGATGAATTTCCTCTAAAGAGAATATGTAATTACACATTTTACGACTATAAATTGTTAGGAAATAAGTAAAATTTTACAACAAAAGAAGATTGATTGTGTGGTTGTCCCCAAGTTATGATACTATAATGCAAGGTCGCTCACAATACTATTGGACTCGGTAGGATTGATCTGGGGGAGTGTAAGGGATGTCAACATGATATCGACAAAGGGAGGTAAGGTATAGCTTAATGGCGTCAATAAGGTAGATCATATATACTTCGAAGTAGTAAGCCATTTGATCATTGATGAAGGAGGTTGACTGTTTGTAGATGAGGCCAATTATACTTGTTCTAGGTTATGTTATTCTTTATGAGGGTCCTCATTGGAGCATATGCCACTATATCCAACGTTGATCACCAAGAGATCTTGATGAGGGAAAATGACCCCCTCTTAGTTGGAGTCATTATATTTGATGGAGTTACTAATTTGAGATTTATGAAGGGACAATTCTCCTTACACAATCTCAAATTAATAACTCCATCAAATATTAATTGGGGTAATTCTCCTTGCACAATCATTGGGTAATATCAAATTAATTGAGGTGCACAAAAGTGCCTCAAGGCTTAAAAAACCTTATTTTTACCAGCGAGGTTTACGCCTTTTTTATCAGAGGGCTGCTCCTTGAAGTTTTATGCTTGAGGTCGACGCCTTGAGAAGGTTTTGTTGAAGAAATATATTATATTATCATATTAATATATATTATATTATGTAGTATGCATATTTAATATATCATTTCAAAAAAGTCAAAAGATAATTTAAGTTTAATAGATTACTTAGTTGTGGTATATTATATCTAATATTAACTAATATATAGAGTAAGAAAAAAATGTAGTGATCTAATAATTGTTATATGGAAAAAATATGCACAAGAGACAGAATCAATGGATGATAGAATTTTTACATATGATGGATTTTTTAAAAATAATGAAAGTTAGGATTTCACTGTGGATCCTGATACTCATGGTATATTTAAATTTTAAGCGAGTGACTATCTTAATTTCATATCAAAATTTCATTTTATATTAACATTTAAGATTGTGATTTATGATTGATATTTTTATGATGATAAATTAAATAAATGCATTGATAATTTATCATAATTATGAATTATTTTCTAATTTTATGAGTTTTTTTTCTTTATTTGAGGTTTGTTCCTTGATCTGCCTTGAGGCTTACATCTTGTCTTACTAAGGCAAAACATCTTAGTTCTGGATTTCATCTTTTTAAATCTTAGTTTCTCTATCAATATGTATGATGGTATCGATTCATGAAGTGATCCACATGGTTATTGGGATTGTAAACCTATCATATTACTTTATGGTAAGCATCTTAAATTCTATTGGAATTTGTTGTTAATAGACTCTTGGTTTATGGCATTTCTTGTTGGTTCTCCTCGATGTATTGGACTTGATCCTCAATAAAAGGAGTCAATGTTCCTTTAGTAAATGGATCATTTTTTTCTACAATTATGTGTGTGGAGGCTTAGTTATGCTATTGTTAGTTAAAATGTTGATTCCTTGTTTGGTGAGATGCCTATTGGCATATGTTAAGGGTAGTTATTTATTTAATCTATACAACATTATAAGATTAGGAAATGTTTTGTCAGTTGGAGATACGATGGTCAAAATGTCTTGTTCAAGTTGGCGTGTTCTAGTCCTTGCACATGTTTAGTTATTAATTGCTTTATCTACTAGTCAATTAGTGTAGAAAAGATTCCTACAAATAAGAGTACGTTATTGTGCATGAAACCTTTTTACAGAGGAGGGTTAAGCATTACTATGATAATTTTAGCTTTAAAATATTGGAGCACACAAATAAAATAAGGGGGCAATATATTTTTATGTGGAAAATATAGAACTCAATTGAACTTTTTGTATGAGGAATGTGTAATTAAATGTCTAACACCCTTTAAATAGTTTAGAGAACTCCTAGTAAAGAAAATTACAACAAAAATTGAGGCTATTCAACTAGTCGTTGCCAGGTTGTGCTGTTATGAGATGGGGGAGATTGTTGTAGCTGTGGACAATGTTTTTAAACATAATATTATAACAAGAAAATGGTGTAAGTACAACAAAGGCTATTAATTAGAATTGTTCGAGCATAAATAATATTACAATAACAACAAGAAATCTTTATCCCACTACGTTGCGTTGGCTACATGAATCCTTGTTCTTTATTGTGTCCTATTAAGTGACAAATTCTCATTTAAAAGAAGGTCAATTTTTATACTTCATAACCAAATCTTTTTTGGTCTACTTCTACATTTCTTAACATAAGAAGCATAAATAATAATATAAGAGGATAAATATATAGAGCATAGAGAGAAAGTATGAAATATCCAATAGCATAAAAAACCAACAAATGAAAATAGAGCCCAATTGTGCTTGTTTGAAGCTGGATGAAAACTAGATAATGATGGCATATTTTATTTTACCCATGTGATAACTAGTATTTAACTTCTCTTATTGATCAAAACATTATCACTCATACTACCCCCATTAAAATCATCTGGTCATTGATCATCATGACCATATATACCTTCACTAGTGTGGGAAGAGGGGAAATAGCCACATTTGTGGAGTTAAACTTTTCTCTTGTTTACATTAGATGTATAAGCCATGTTTATAAATCTAGGAAGGGTAAGCAAAATAAACTCAAGATCTTGAGAAAATTCAATTGGCTTTAAACTTTTGAGAGCTAACCTTAAGAAGAGATGATGGATGAACACCAATTGCTATGAGAGTATGTTAAGATATAATCATTTGTGTGACCATCTTACTCTTAAATGTTTGATTTTCTCAAATTTGGATGAGCTTTGAAACACTTATCGAAGTTGCGTCCATAAATTTTATAGAAAGAACATTAGGAGGATACCTTGAAAAACTACATTTTGCTAGTAATCACAAAACACTGAGCCAATTCATACCTTATTTTTTAATGGTAATATAACACCCATTTTAATCAAAACTTTTACTATAGAATGCCTTGAAAGACGAGTATTTGCAACATCCACTTGCAAAAGTTTACTAAAGAAAAAACCTAAAAAGTATAAAGTGGATTACTTGACGAAATGTAATCCAAGCTGAGGAAAAGTAATTGAGATAGGGGGTGATTTGCGGTTCTACGGATGCATCAAAATGGGAAACCACTTAAGCGTCAAAGAAGACATCTCAAGGGATGGGGATAGCCACCTGACTCATCGGGGTGAGTTAGAGGCTGATTTTGGGGACTCGCTAACTGGGATGGTGGAAGTCCTTGAGGAACCTACGGATGTCTTGCCAACGGAGTGGCTTGAGGAGATGCTAAGCCAACAGGGGGGATCCCAAGTTCTTAGCTTGCCAACAGACATCCAAGATGAGCAACCAACAGATAGTGTGGAAGCTAGGCCAAGGAAGAAAATACCAAAGGCAAAGTAGGACACTTTGAAGGGTAAAGGGAATCTTTTAACATTGCTTAGAGGGGCTAAGGAGCCAAGACCCAGACCCAAGAAGAACAAGCTGTAGTGGCAAGCGAAGGTTCTCAAGGGGTTCAAGGGAGTCGCGCTTAGGGAGTGGTTTGCAGGGCTATTACCAAGAACGATAACGAAATGGCTTAGGAGAGGGCAACTTGATTTATGATCAAGAAGGAGGTCTAAAAGTTAGAGGATAACTAGAGACAACACCCAACACTGCTACAAGGGATCTCGTGATGAGGGCATCATGAGGATAGGTGAGGGAGAATGTCACGCCCAAAATAAGAGACATGAGGTTTGGCAAAACCTCTTGAGCATGACATGCCAAGTGGAGACAAAAGAGTTTCCCAAAATCATTCCAAAATAGAGTAACACAATAGGGTTCTGGAAGACTCTACACAAGTCTAGATCTATCTAGAAGATTTTAAAATAGTTTAGATGTTTCTAGAATATTCTAGAAGTCTCTGGAATTCTCTAGAATCTTTTGTATATTTCAAGAATAATCTAGAATATTTTAGAATGTTCTAGAATATTTTAAAATAGTGTAGGTGTTTGGAGAGTAATATAAGAGATTCTAGAACTCTCCAGAATTATGTGAATATATAGGGGGAGTAATGTGGAGTATTTTAGAAGGCTCCACACATATGTAATGTGTAGTATTTTCTAGATTGTTCTTAGGCATGGGAGGAGGGCTATAAATAGGACCCTTCTCCCCTCATTTGTAATGAAGCAATTATCCAAAGTTCATCCAAGATTCCCAAACAATCTTCTATTGTAAAGTTCTTTGCTTAGTGAAGTGCTTTTCCTTCTTTCAAACATCCCCTCTCTAAAGAGTCTTAAGTGTTAGTCTTACGTTGCAAGGGTTAGGCTGACTTAGCATTAGGAAGGAATGCTAAGATCGCATGGGTGACTTAGAAGAGGTCTCTCTGTGATAGTATGCTCTGAAAGCCATTGACATAATAAATATGTTATCAAGCAATCCAACTGAATAGTTACCTATTGTGTGCAAGTGTAATAATAATTTACAAATCACATCCTCATTGATTCAGCCCAATGAAAATTAATCCTCCTTTGGGAAGATGAGTGTAGCTTTTCCTTCATAAAAAGACGGTTGCTTATATTGCAATAAAATGGGGCCTTCATTTAAAATATGGGGGCAAATGGGCGGAAGGGGAGGGGTGCAATCTTGAGCTTAATGATTCACTCACCACTTAAGCAAAAGAACAATGATTGTGATCAATGGGAGATGTAGTATTTGAAGAAATTATATGAGGAGCCTTTGAACCAATAGGAATTATCTACACTCGTGATGGTGGTATATGTTTAAGAGCCTTTTAACTTGTAAGAACCTCCAATGAGGGAGCAAAGGGATATGATCGATGAGAGGGAGAGCCTGTTAGATTAGCTCAAACAAGAACATGATCAGATTGTCAAGGATCTCTTGAAGAGGAGAGCAATTGTCTGAGGGAGAAAGAGTGCATGATCAAAACCTTAGGTGTCATAGATGAGCCATTAGTTGTTATGAATGCATACATGAAGTCACGTGTATGCAGGCCTAGATGTGCTAGTGCACATGACAATATGCAAGGGCGCAAGGAAGCAAAATGGACGAGATGATCAAGTGCACTTGGAGTGCGACATGATGACGACAGACAAGTGTCGTGGTAGGGCATGATGATCTTTTAGGCGGCAATAGTTTTTAAGTTTCATGTAACATGTTAACAAGAAAAAAATTGAGATATTTGAGGAGTTATTGTACTTCCCCATTTAGATTCAAAGAAAACACTATGGCTTTTAAGTATATTGTACTCTTCTCATCCCAAGAGGAAAGTTCTGGCATCATTGTCATGCTATGTGGTGGAACATTTATGTTTGACTATTGAAAAAACATGGAAAGGTTTGGGGGGTGATGTGTGATCCTTTAGGTGGCAATGTTTTTGAGTTTCATGTGTGATCCTTTAGGTGGCAATGTGTTTGAGTTTCATGTGACATTTCAACAAATAAAGTGAAGGAGTTGTTATTCTTCCTTGCTTTGATTCAAAGAAAAAAACACTATTATGCTAAAGGATATTATTCTCTTCTCAAGAGGAAAGCTATGAAACCAACATTGTGTGATGTGGCAAGCTTAGAATCGATAGTAAGTTTCCTAGGATTTGATTTATTATGAGCAAATAGGGTCACATTTATGATGTTGATGGCTACTAACATATACCCTTTGCTAGCATTCAATATCAGGGGATGGGGGTTTCTCTATCTCTTGGCAAGCACCATAAAAGATACGTCCTTGCTACCCTTTCCTTCACAATGATGCTAGGTCTATGCTAGGCAAAAAATAAATAGATTGAGTTAACTCAATTTGATTTTATCTAAGATAATTTTGGCTAGTTCAAGCATGAACAAACTTCATTGGACCTTTCAAATAAGTTTTTGGCGGGTCTTCTTATGCAATTTAACATTTAGGGAACATATTAGAACAAATTGAGCCAAATTAAGCTTTGGTTTAGCTTTTTGTATGCGTTTCAAGATATTTGTTTTCATTATAAAAATGTGCTAAATGCATAGTGTTGTTTAATAAATCCAACAATATTTATATGGTGATACCATAAAATGCAAGAGGATATTAGTCGAAGAGATAAAAAAGGATTTTGTGTTATTTGGTTGTAAGTATTTAGAATTTAAGGTATTTTAAATATAATGTATATCTTAGGGTTCTTTGCTTGTTTGTAAAATAAATTCACCAAATTTCTTTTTGGTGTTTGGCAGGAAGTAAAATAAATCTAATTTTTTTTGTTTAATATATATGGTACTAGTCAGAGGGTATGGTGGAAATGCAGTGTTGAACGGGGTTGAAACATGATGTTGACATAGGGGTGATGGGGTTGTGAGGTTGAGCACAACACTACGAGATTGCGTGGGCAGGATAGGGCTACGAGATCATAGGATTTAGCATGTAGCGAGGTTTGGAATTTGAAACTCTTGAATTGAGAAAATTCCAAATTCATCAGAAACGACTTGTTTGATGTATGTAAAAACTCTTTAGAGAAATATCTTGGTTAGTTTTTTTATTCTCAATCAAATACTAAAAAAAGATTCTAGTATTTTATATTTCAAATACAATGTACGTAAAATACTTGCTACCAAACAACATGATTGGAAATTGTGAATGAACCTACGACTTCATCATTGAATCCATAATTCAATTCAAGAAAGATTTGTATCTTTATTGTTGGAGTTAAACACTAACTACTTCTTTCTCATCATAGATTTTTCTGATCATAGATTTGCTTGAGAAGCCCTTTCTTAGCTCAATAAATTTAAAAGCGTAGTTCGGCCATTTTTTTGTTAAATCAATACCGAATCGAATAATTTAAAATAATTGAATTGTTTAAACAATATAAAATCGAACCGAACTATAATTCGGTTTATTTGGTTCAATTTTTGATTAAACCGACTAACATATAAAAAAACAAGATTTTTTATTTTTTATGAATTAATTAATTAAAATATAATCTAATAAATTTGATACATTAGAAATTTTTGGGACATTGAAATCTGTTGATTTATACAAATAGTTTAGCATTTACAACTAAAATTACATACTTATATTTAATTTCTTAACTATAATTTTATTTAATCATTTTTTTAAAATTGAACCAAAAACTAAAAATCAATTAATTTATTATTTATAACCAAAAACCAAACCATGAGTTTGCAAACTGAATCGAACTAAATCGACTAAATAACGTCAGTTTGGTTCGATTTTTCGGTTCAAACTGACTAGTGCACCCCTATCTACAATTATTAGTACATTATTAAAGTTGAAACAGAGCTGAATCAAATTATTGTGTCAACTTGAGTAGTTTGCACTCACCTACACATTACCATGCTTCACAGTTCAGTGCTTTGACCTGACTAACTTTTACTTGGAGAATTGCCATCAATGTGCAATGGAGTGAGAGCTTGACCTCATAACAGGATACTAGAAATCTCTATATAATATTCAAATGCCTTACATGATTGGCTCTACAAGATCACTCAATTTAAAAAAAAATAACAAGACTGACTTTTAGAAGATGTCACATTGTTGAATTCTATTGGATAAATACTTTGAGTTATGAATAATTTCATTGGAGGCAAATTCATTCATGGATTTATAAGTTGACCTTCTAGGTTGAAATGTGATCAGAATTCAGGAAGTATGCTGAGGAATTAAGGTCTCTCAAACTAATTTTATGAAGTGGTACAAATATTTCCCATTTTGGATTCTTAAAATTTGGATGCCATATTTAGACAATCTCAAGATGATCTTCACCTATTTGAATATGGTCATTTTAGTCTCAAAATATCATATTATTCTAATTTTGTCCCAAACTACACAAAATTGATCCAAAATGGTTCCTTGTGTAAAAATAGTGATATAAAATTGATCCCAATTTAGTCCCTTAACTATGTAACATTGATGCACTTGAGGGACTATTTATATCAATTTTGTATGGTCGGGTGCTAAATTGGAGAAATATGATAGTCAGTGACTAAATTGGTGGCATGCAAATAGCTGGGGGATCTTTTTGGGATTGGCTATATTTATATAGTAAACTCATTTTAATGTGGCATATAATACATAGATAAACCATTATAGCAAAAAAAAAAAAAAAAACTAGACCATCATATCCTTTATGTTTTTCATGTTGGTTTTGTACTCGATATATTTGACAACATCGATGTTATCACCGGTTACCTTTTATAGCTAATCATACTCTGACAAGGCTCCCAGAAAGTCTCTTCTAGGCAGTACAACATATTTTACTGGTTTTGGTCAGTCTTTGTAAGATCTTCTATATTTTTTAAAACAGACATGATTGATCATCTGAACTGATGATCTTAGTTGATCTTATACTGCTTTATTGGTTACTTTTTATTTTTCGAACTTTGAAATACAGTTTTAAAGTTATCATGATTGAATTTATTTTGTTGGACAATTTTAAGTAGATTTTTATTTTTCTGGTATATCCATTATGAATGATGCTCAATATGGGGATCAACCAGTGAATTTAAGAGCTACATATTCTCTTTTTCACCTTGAAGGCACCGAAATGTCTATGGGTCACATGGCATCCAATCACGCTGATACACAGTTCAGTTTGAGTCATGTCTATGAAGATACTCACGTGGGATTTCTCAGGGAAATTTCAAGGAAGTGCGGTACCAAGGTAGAAATTGTTCCATTAAGTCAAAATTTTTTCATGTAATTATTTTCTTTTGGTGTTACCTAGCTCTTTTCTATAGGTTGAATTCAGGTCAATTTTACTTGACACTACGGAACTGCAGTTTTCTACGGAGGTAATTAAAATGTTCAACCAATGACAATAAAAAGTGAATATATGGTGAATTCCCGGATTTGGGGTTTCAGGGATTCTCATTTTCTCGTTTCTTTTTCTAGGTTTGGTTTGTAGGAGACAAAGTTGGTGAAGGCATTGGCAGAACAAGAAAGGAAGCTCAACGCAATGCTGCTGAGAACTCCTTGCAAAATTTGGCCAGTATGAACTTTGGATTCATATTTCTTATTGATGAAAATTAGGACAGTCTCATCTCTTTTTTAATGTGATTTTTTTTAGTGATACATTTTCACTTGTGGATCAGTTTTCCTTTTATAGTAATATCATTATCTTAACTATCATGAAAGAATCACGTGTAAAATGTTTTCTGTTGAAACCAATGAATGCTATGACACTGTTTGGTTTTTCTGAGAAATGGTTTTGTTTTGAGTATTTAAAAAGGCGCTGAAGGGGGGTTGTGGGGCATATTTATACCTCACAATTTGTTTATTTCTTGGATGCTTCAAACGAAGCTAGGAAGTGCAGATGCCAAATAGTTTTTTCATTTTTGTTTGTACCCGCCCATTCTCAAAAATTGAACCTTTAAACGTCTTTCTTTTTCACTAAGCTAAACATTGGTCTGCCATATATGGGGGCATCTCTCCATCTTCTCTCTTCAACAAAAATTAAAAAAAAAAATCATCTTGACTATAATTTTGATGGCTGTGAGGCCGCTGGTTATCACATTTTTTTTTCTTGTGATGGTGGTTTTGGGAGAACATCGGGATGCTAACATTAGCAAATCATCTTGACTATAATTTTGATGGATATGAGGCTGCTGGTTATCACATTGTCTTTTCTTGTGGTGGTGGTTTTGGGAGAACATTGGCATGCTAAAATTAGTCCCTTTCGATTTCATCCTATACTCAATTTTTATGTGCTAGGCTGATAGGATTGAAGAAAGCGTACCCCTCATTAGTTCAGCTTTTCTTGACTGGGAGTGGCTTGTGTTTTGTGGTATATTCAGTTTGCATCGGTAGATGTTGGCAGAGTGTACAAGGGAAGATGATGTTGGCTGAAAATATGTGCATTGGGAGGCAATTGCTGTGATGTAAGAAAAGTGCTGATGTTAGTTTAAGTCCTTTCTTTTAAAACTTTTGGCACCTAAGGTTGAAAATAGTATTGCTAGGACGTATTGATTTTTATATTTCTCTAATATTATATTAGAATTTGGTGAGAATGATCTAATTTTGAATCAATTTGATTTCGTGCTAACTCAATATCATGTATTAAATTCTCAAAGCATTATTTAATATACATTTATGTATATTTATAATAGAAATAAATCCTAAGATGTTCCTCTATTTGGAATAGAATTTACTAATTTAGTCCGGGTACAAATCGCAAAGAAAATGGAGATCATTTACTGTACAATAAATGATAGGTCATATGTAAATAGTCATGAGATCATTTTTTGATTTACCCCATTTATAATTTATGCACATGATTTAATCTTTGGCAATCTTTTATTTTTTGAGTTAAATCTTAGTCATATCTATTAGCTCTCTTGATTTATTTTACTTGGTTTTTGTCATTTATCTGTTTTTTAAGTATTTAATTCATTCATTAAAGTATTATTGTTCGACAGTATGCTCGTTAACTTCATATGATACAGTATTGAACATTGCTTCTCGATATATCAATACTCTTTTAGTCTAAAGACTTGAATATTTAAATGTGATACCATCTTAACATTGGTTTGTTTGGATTGCAGATAAGTACTTATCAAATGCTTTTGCTGATGCCACTCATGCTAAAGAAACTGGTTTTTCAAGTGATTTAAGCTCTTCAGGCTATTCAGATCCAACAAGGAGTGATTTCTTGACAGGCAGAAGTACTCAGCTTTCCCATCTTCAGGGTCATGAGGGATCAAAAAGAACAGCAGCTCCTGTTACAGCTCTCAAAGAACTTGTAAGATACTTTATCTCCTAGTTGGTTTACTTGCTGGATATATATGTAAATGTGTGACAATGTGCATATTTTTAAAAAAAAAATGTGTCTCTTCGCATTTCAGTGTATGATGGAGGGTTATAATCTTGCTTTTCAAGCCCCTTCTTTGCCTGCTGGGTGCTCAACTAGCAAAGGGGATGTTTGTGCACAGGTAATATGGATTATTGTGGTAATCACTTTTATTTTTGTGCTTCTTATGATGCTTGATACTTATCTGTGTAGCAGTGGAGCAAAATTATTCTGACTTTTTGAAAATTTTAATTAAGAATGATGAACCATGTCATGCTTGTTGGAGAAGATCATGAAATCACTCTCTTCTTCCTGACCTTTTATAATGGACAAGTTCACAGTTTACACATTCTTTATTGGGTTCCTCTATAAGCAGAAGGTAGTCAAAGTGTTCATTTTCCATTTTCCATGAAACCGTGGCTTCGTTTTGATGTAGGTCATTCTAGGATCTATGGTTTCTGATGCACATGTAGGATACAGTAAATTTTGTTATAATCATTCGATGCAACATGCATTTTTTGCAAAAAGCAAGCTATTAAATTTGAAGGATATTTACATCTGTGCTACCCAAAATTTTCTTATTTAGAAGAGTTATTTATTACTTTTAAGGGGTATTTAAGTGTTTACCTCTGAAACCTTTTTTATTATGAAGTAGAAATTTACTACTTTCAATGAAAATTGAAAAGATTAAAGTTGTATTCAATGAAAAGATTTTAGCATTTTAATAGAATTAGCAACCATGAAAGCCAATGAAATTCATGCATAAAAAGAAATTTGATTGTATTAGGTTTAATGAAAATTAAGTACACTTTCAACCAATCAATGATGATAAATGAAGCGAAGGATAAGAAAGAGAGAAGGAAAAATAGTAACTATGAGGCAAGTTTCATACTTGAACTCTTAATTAATTATAGATTAAAATCTAAGAAGAAGAAGAATGATTTGCATATCTAACTACATTTTGATATAAACCATCAAACTTTTCTTTTACATGCCTCAAAGCCCTAATTGCAAAACTAATATAAGTCAAATAAAGGAAAATAACAAATGACTAAAAAGAATGCGTTAGAAGGTTGTAAACTTGCAAGTGTAGTCTAATAAAAATTAATTACACTTTCAACCAATCAATGATGGTAAATGAAGCGAAGGAGAAGAAAGAGAAAAAGAAAAAAATAGTAACTATGAGACAAGTTTCATGCTTGAACTCATAATTATTTATAAATTAAAATCTAAGAAGAAGAAGAATGATTTGCATATCTAACTACATTTTGATATAAACCATCAAAATTTTCTTTTACATGCCTCAGAGTCCTATTTGTAAAACTAATATAAGTCAAATAAAGAAAAAATAACAAATGACTAAAAAGACTTGCATTAGAGGGTTGTAAACTTGCAAGTGTAGGAGTTTATATTAAACAAAAAACTTATATTTTTCACAATTTTAGGTGTTTAGTGTTAAATAAAATTAATGCAAAAATGTTTTTTAAAGACTTTGGAATCAGTAAAAAATTTTAAGTTTTGATGCATTTCAAACATGCCTTAGTAAGACAAATTTCAAACTCACATCTCACTATGGTGCTCTTAAATGAACACAAAACGAAGTTGATCACATGCATCCTTTCTTCTTCATTATGCTTTATGATGGTGCACCTATCAGCCATCATCACTCATGCCTTTGACGCCATCTCCATACCTTGATGCCACCTCCATCCCTTAATACTGCCATTGTTCCTTGACATCACTCTCGTTTTGCAACACCACCTTTAATTTTGGAGTTGTCATTCCCTGACAGCATAACCATCTTTTGATGTCATCATAACACCATTTATCCCTGGTGTTGCCCTTATCTTGTAACTTCATCACTATTTCTTGATGCCATTTGTTTTTATAAAATATTTTATCATTACTTATTTTAATTAAAAAATAATTTATTATTCTATATTATTATTAAAATAAATGTATTTAAAGTCAATAATTTTGTCCATTTATCAAAGTGAAGAAATATTTTTTTGGACATTTGTGAGTTGAAGAACAACACATCTTTCGCATATGCATCAATCTTGAACTTGTGGCCATCCTAGTTGAAGCTTTAATGATCTAGTTATAATGGGTGACAAGTTAACTAACGTATATAATAATTTTTTAAGTTAATTTAGTATTGTACTAATAAAAAGATAGTGTTAATACACATTTAAATTGTTTGTTAAATTAAAATTTGCAGATTTATTGTATGACCCCTCCCAAAAAAAAAAAAAAAAAACCTAGAACCACGAGTGTTGTGCTTGTATTTGAAAGAGCTTTGACCTAGGAAGTGTCTCATGTGGGCCTTCTATATCCTTTGATTTTTCTTGGTGGTGATCTCTTTGATTGTAATTTTTGGAGATTTCATCAATTAAGATGAGGTTGGGGAACCTTGAAATGTAAGGGTATGTTTGGTGTAATTGTAATTATTTATAAAAGTAGTTTTAGAGCTGTTGTGGGAAAATCAACTTTTTTGAAAGCTATTTGTGTCATAAATTTTCATTTTTGAATATATGAGATAGCAATTTTCTCATAGCTATCACATTCTAGTAGGTCAAATTGTAAAAAGCTACTTTTCACTATAACAATTCTTAAAGGTTGCAAGAAGGCAGGAGCCAAAACAATATTGTGGTAACGATCTGAAATGCAAAGCACGGAAAACGCTACCTTGCATGAGCTTTAAGTATTTTGATTTTGGGGAATTTTTATAGTTGGTGGTGGAGATGGTAACTCAAATGTTGTTCATTTTGAAAATTACAATTAAAATTTAAAATGATTGTCTTCCTGAATTATTTTGTATTTTAGATGATTATAGCTTTGTGACTTGCATCATTTTGATTGTAAAGTTTTTATGCATATGCTTTCACTGGCGGATCTATAGTGGGACGTTGGGGGGCTGTGCCCCCATTGGCCCAACCTACATATCTATTTTTTTTTTAATTTTAAAAAAAACCTAAATAACCTTAACACAACATCAGTTGAACACATCCCTCCTACATCCCACTTGTCCCCTCTCAATTCACCCACAACCGTCTTATAGAGAGTGATAGAACTTACAGTCGTTGAGCTACAACCCACAGAAGTTTGTTGCCATTGTCGTCATAGGCTCACACGACCTGAGCACAGCTATCACCTTTTCAATAGTTGATGGGTACCGATTTCTTTTTTTAGGAATGTCTTTATATGCTTTTGTTCTTATTTTATAGAGATGAAAGAAGAAGAAGATGATGACTTCCTTTTCCTCCTTAATTGGAAGTAAAATGGTAATTCTTGTGGGCTGGAGTTGCCTCTTTGAACAACTGTTTTGGTTAAAACCGTGAGTTTGGCCTCTTGTTTTAATTCCATCGTTCACACCGTTAGTTTTTTTTTTTTTTTAAATTTGATGTTCCAATTTTGGAGAAATCCTTCGCCACATAACTCTTTTTTCATGTTTCTTATTATTGTAATTGTTGTAAGTATTGCTAATGCTTTCACTTTGAAATATTTTCAATATTTTTTTTTTTTTTCTGAAAATTTTGCAGGATTTAAGTTAAAATATGTTTTTTTTTTGGTGAAGCAATCATTGTAATATTGATTTCATACACATTTCTTTAATTTACAAAATTATAAATAGCTTCATTGAAGCCCATCTACCATATTGTATATGTATGAGCATTAGTCAAAGAACTCAAAATAAACTTTAGTGCTATTTTATTCTTCGATTTTCTTAATATGTTATATTTGTTTAATGATATATATTAGTGTTTTTTTGAGTAGATATAAAATATACTTATTTTTATGTACATATAGTATGAAATGATTTTTTTAATCAAACAATATTTTTTTAAAACTTGTCGGTCCCAAGTCCAGATGTGAAAAGTGGAGGGTTGCAATAGGTAGTTGACAACCAATGTAAAATTTGTCGAAATAATCATGACATGAATCCTTTAAATCATCAGGAAGCGTCCAAGTGACAATGCATGACTTGAATACATGTATGTGCGCGGGTATAGTGCATTGTTAAATAAACAAGGGTTCCTACATTATGGACGGATGCGGGCAAAGAAGTTAGTCCATGAAATTAGAATTAGTCAAAATAAACTTTAGTGCTATTTTATTCTTCGATTTTCTTAATATGTTATCTTTGTTTAATTACGTATATATATTAGTGTTTTTTTGAGTAAATATAAAATATACTTGTTTTTATGTACATATAGTATGAAGTGATTTTTTTAATCAAACAATATTTTCTTAAAACTTGTCGGTCCCAAGTCCAGATGTGAAAAGTGGAGGGTTGCGTTAGGTAGTCGACAACCAGCATAAAATTTGTCGAAATAATCATGACATGAATCCTTTAAATCATCATGTTATCTAGGCCCCAGCAGCCGTATGGTTTAAAATCTGATGAAAATGCTGAAGCCAGATCTACGCCCGTGCGTGTTAAATAAGAGGATCCACATTATGACGCGCAAAGAAGTTAGTCCATGAAACTAATTAGGTTGATCTTGAATACTCTAGTAAATTAATGGAATTAATAGATATTATGGTTCATAGAAAGATAAATATTTTATGTGTTAAACTAAATGGGTTGGTGAAGGCGGAGATTGATAGTTTAGGTTTTAAATTTTATTCGGTAAAAGTCGAACTAGAAATGGTGTAGTGATTATAGAAAAGATAATGTTATAAGTATTAATAGATGTGGAGATAATTAGCTTTTAAAGATTATTGTTGATTCAAGATTATCAAGATGTTACGCTCCCTCAATTAGGATAGTTTGAGGTAAGCTCAAAAGAAAAATTTTGGAATGAATTAGAGGACTAATACAAAAGATGCTTGAAAAAAAAATATTTATTGGGGAGATTTAAATGGACAGGTAGAGTAGAAGATTTTAAAGATTCATACATGATTTGGATTATGAATGAAGAAGGTAGGACTATATTAGATTTTCTTTACTTTTTGATTTCAGAATAGCTACTTTTATTTAATAAAAGAGATGAACATATTATTACTTATAAAATGGATCTAAGAAAAGACGATTGATTATTTCCGATAAGAAAAATAGATCGCTTTAGATCAGAAAGATTGTAAGGCCATTCAAGTGAAATTTTAAGACCCAACATCGACTATTAGTTTTAGATTTTAAGATGAAAAGAGAAAAAATAAACTAATTATTATCACCAGGATTAAGAGACACTAAAGAATACAAATAAAAATATTTTAAGAAAGCTACAAGAAATTAGAATTTGGATGTTCATGTAGTTAACGCATGGGAAAAAATATCAAGTGAAATTAAAGATGTGTTTGGAGAATCAAAGGAAAAGCTTCTTTTAATAAGAATAATAATGAAAAGAAAAAAGATAAAAAATAAAGATTGTTATAAAACTTGGTTTAGATGTAAAAATTAGGAGAGAAAGATATCAACTGTAGAGATTCTAAAAAAATAATATATCAAAAAAAAATTTATTTAGTGATTTATACTGATAGATTAGATACAAAGGTGAAAGATGTATGATAAGTTAAATTAACCAAAGAGATAGGAGAAGAAAGACATACCAAGTATGATAAGGATGAAAATAATAAGCTTTTCTAGAAAAGATATTGAAAATAGGTGGATGAGGTATTTTGATAAACTTTCAAGAAGGATCCGAAAGACGATTGATTTTAACAAACCTTAATACTAAACAAAAAATAGAATTTCATTTTATCGTCAGATTAGAACTGAAGTTAGTGAAGCTTTAAAAGAAATGTGGAAAAGCAAGAGACCGGATAATATTATAATAGATGGAAATGTTTAGGAGATCGAGAATTCTTACACAAATCTTTTTAATGTTATTTTAAAGACTAAAATACGCCGTGATGAGTGGAGAAAGAGTTTGTTGGTTCTATATTTAAGAATAAAGGTGATGCATAAGAGTGTAAAATTATAGAATTAAATTAATGTGCCATACATTAAAATTATGGGAGAGAGTAATGAGCATGGTTACATGTGATACGTAAGTTTCACAATCAGGTTTCACGTAGATCTACTATGGATGCTATACATTTGTTAAGAGGTTTGGAAGCATGAGAAAGTAAGAAGGATCTACATATGATATTTATTGATTTAAAGAAAGCTTATGATAAAGTCTCAGAGATATTCTTTGGAGAGTTCTGAACGAAAGGAGTTAATATTAGTTATATTCAAGTCATTAAGGATATGTACACTAGAGCTGTTACTTGTGTCCAACCACAAGGAGGATTGATAAATATTTTCCTATTTCAGGATTACATCAAGGATCAACATTAAGCCCTTATCTTTTACTTTAGTTATGAATGTTCTTACGAGGCATTTACAAGAAGATGTACATTGGTGTATGCCTTGATGACATTCTTCTTCTGATAAGACTAGAGGGAGTCCAACGTAAACTTGAATTATGGAGGTTAACTTGGTCTAAAAGGTTTTCATTTAAGTAGATCTAAAAGCGAATATATGGAGTGTAATTTTAGTTGTAGAAGTTTTGTAGTAGTGTTGTGATTTTAGGTGATCAAGTCATTAATAAGTGTGAGATTCAAATATTTAGGCTCTATTGTTCAAAATGATGGGTGAAATAGATGGAGATGTTATTAGTAGAATTCAAGTTGGATGGTTAAAGTGGAGGAATGCATCCGCCTATTATGATGTAGAAAAGTTCCACTTAAACTTAAGGAAAATTTTATAAGATGGTGGTAAGACCGAATGACTTATGCTTAACGTCACAATGTTATAAACATAAGACTAAGCTCTGAGAGAGATGAGGATGCTCAGTGGATGAGTGGCTTTACTCTTAGAGATAGAATGCAAAATGAGTATGTTGGAAAAAGTTGGAGTAGCTCCAGGTGGTAGATAAGATTGGGAGAGTCGCCTAGATGATTTGGCCACATAAAGCGTCACCGTCGGATCCGACAGAGAGTAGAAGATTTTCTTTATGTTAAGAAAGGTAGTAGACCCAAAAGACTTGGTTAAGATGTATAAAAATGATCTTAAGATACTTGAATTAAATGAGAATTTGACACATAATGGACATGAGACGAAGGATTCAAAATTTACCCCACCTAAGTGGGATTAAGGCTTGTTGTTATTATATCATTGTTATGATTTTAGTTGCTAATATTTTTATTTAAGAAAAGAGATGAACATATTATTACTAATAAAATGGATCTAAGTAAAACACGATAGATTATTTTCTAATGAGAAAAATAGATCGTTTAGATCAGAAAGATTGAAGCCATTCAGTGAAAGTTTAAGATTCTACATCGATTGTTATTTTTAGATTTTAAGATGAAAGATTGTAAGAGGAAAAAATAAATCAAATTATTGTCTTGTGATTGACACTTAAAGAACACAAATAAATATATTTTAAGAAGCTACAAGAGCAAGAATTGGGATGTTCATAAAGAAATTAATATTATATGGAAAAAATAAGAAGTGAAATTAAGAAAGTTCTAAAATGTTTGGAGAATCAAAAGAATTTTTTTTTAATAAAAATAGTTTGGTGGAGTGTCGAAAAAAAGATAAGAATAAGAAGATTCTATAAAATTTGGTTTAGATGTAAAATTTGAAGAGAGAAAGATATAAAGTGTCCGTAGAGATTCTAAGAAAGAATATATGACTGAAAAAATTTTTTTTTAGTGATTTATATATATTATATACCAAAGAAGGTGAAAGATGTATGATAAGTTAGCCAACTAAAAAGACGAAGAAATATCTCAGTGGTGAGATTAAGGATGAAGATAATAAAGTGTTTTCTTAAAATGATATTGAAAATAGGTGTATGAGATGTTTTGATAAACTTTTCAATGATGGATCCGAATGTCGATTGATTTTAGAACCTTAATACCCTAAATAAAAAATAGAATTTTATTTTATCGTCAGATTAGTAAATCGAAGTTAGAAGTTTTAAAGAAAATGAAATGTGGAAAACAGGACTTGATGATATTCCAATAGAAGTGTGAAATGTTTAGAGATCAAGGAATTTCTTTACAAATCTTTTAATGTTATTTTAAAGACTAAAAGATGTCGATGAGTGAGAAAGAGTTTGTTGGTTCTTATATTTAAGAATAAAGGTGGTGCAAGAGTGTGCAAATTATAGAATTAAGTTAATGTGTCATACATTAAAATTATGGAGAGTAATTGAGCATAGGTTATGATGTGATACAAAAATTTCTCACACCGCTTTGGTTTCATGCCAGGTAAATCTACTATGGATGCTATACTTTTGTTAAAAGGTTTGATGGAGAAGTATAGAGAAAGTAAGGAGGATTTACATATGATATTTATTGATTTAGAGAAAGCTTTTGATAAAGTTTCAAGAGATGTTCTTTGGAGAGTTCTAGAACAAAAAAGAGTTAATATTGGTTATATTCAAGTCATTAAGGACATGTATACTAGAGCTGTTACTTGTGTCCAAACATAAAGAGGATTGATAAAATATTTTTCCATTTCAATTGGATTACATCAAGGATCAGCTTTAAACCCTTATCTTTTTGCTTTAGTTATGGATGTTCTTACTAGGCATTTACATGAAGATGTACCTTGGTGTATGCTTTTTGCTGATGACATTCTTCTTGTTGATAAGACTAGAGAGAGTCCAAGAGAAACTTGAATTATGGAGGTCAATATTAGAGTTTAAAGGTTTTCGTTTAAGTAGATCTAAAGCGAATATATGGAGTAATTTTAGTTGTAGTTCTAGTAGTGTTGTGACATTAGGTAAACAAGTCATTAATAAGAAGCGATTGAGATATTTAGGCTCTATTGTTCAAAATGATGGTGAAATAGATGGAGATATTATTAGTAGAATTCAAGTTGGATGGTTGAAGTGGAGGAATGCATTTGACCTATGATAGAAAAGTTTCACTTAAACTTAAATTTTATAAGATTGGTAAGACCAGATGACTTATAGTGCGAATGTTACCAATAAAAGAGAAGCATAAGACTAAGTTAAGTATTACAGAGATGAGGATTCGTGGATGAGTGGCTTTACTCTTAGAGATAAAATGCAAATAAGTATGTTCAAAAAAAAGTTGGAGTAATGGTAGATAAGATTAGAGAGATGCCTGGCATAAAGTTCTACCATCCGATGACTCAAGAGTAGAGATTAGATCATGTTAAGAAAGGTAGAGGTAGACCTAAAAAGATTTGGTTAAGATGTATAAAAAATGACCTTAGTATACTTGAATTAAATGAGAATTTGACACATAATAGGAGACAATGGAGACAAAGGATTCATGTAGCTGACCCCACTTAGTGGGATAAAGCTTGTTGTTGTTATAATATTTTTTTAAAAGTTATGAATGTGTTGGATGATGCTGTCTTCACCTTTGTCATCAATTGTCCCTATCTCAATTAGTTTTTTTTGGCCATGAATGGCTGCCATGAGTCGCCAATTCTCTCTAAAACTTTATGTTTTCTATGCTTGGGATCAACAATGGCTGTTTTGCTAATGTTGTTCAAATGTTATAATGCAAATCCTAATTACAATAGGTTTGGAATTAGTAGTCTTTTTAGTTTGTCTCTTATGTAGTCATCAACTAAATCACCTCTTCCATTATATTTTATATTAAAACTCTAACAAAAATTTAGTTAAAATTGCCAAGGCTGATTTCAAGATTGGATGAAAAAAATTGAGGGTATTTTTAAAAGTTTAAATTTGTACCCTCATGAAAAAAAATTTCTGGCTCCTCCCCTATATGCTTCTCTCATTCAAGACAATGGTACAATGGACACAAACTCTATCACCATGTCATTGTCATTGTATATACTGATCCTTGATGGTAGGATTTTGACTTCATGCAGCTATGCGGATGATATCTTTTGATCTATTATTGGTTATGTAAGGAGCTAGTCATGAATGTTTAGCACTTACTAAGTTCATTGTATTTACCTGGTGGAAGTCTTGGTTACATCTTGAGGCTCATTTGATTGTAAATGGGATGTAATTTTTTAAACTTCAGCCATTTTGAAGTTCTAAAGTGATTAGGAAATTTGGAATAGTTTTGCTTAGCCTTCAGCATTTGTTTCTAGTGTAATATCTTGTTGCCATTTGAGGTAATGCTAGTGGATGGATATGTGGGCTTTTTAAAGTTTATGAATTGATTCATGGAATGCATTCTTTATGGGTTGGAAATGAATTGTTGTTAATGCTTTACTCCTTTTTTTAGCAAAGATAATGTAATAAAGTGCCAGTAAATTGAGGTGATAATGTTTCAAGTATTTTATGTCATTTTGTGCACTAAAGCACTCAGTCCTTTACTGATGATTGGAAGATGCCTGAGTAGTTGAGTCTGAGTCAATGTACTAGTCTAATGCTTGTTTCATAAAATAGGAGAGTACTGTGGATGGACCTTTGAAACTTAGCATCTTATTTGAGTTCATGCTTTCCTAATTATATCGCCAAATACTTTCTACGTTTATATGTTGACTTATTCTTGAAACTTAGCATCTTATTTTGAGTTCATGCTTTACTTTTTTGAGTTCAGTTGTAAAAGTTGCATTCTATTTTAAGTTTCTTTGGTGTAAATATTACTTAAACATGAGTTGCTTATGTTCTAATCTTGTAGTGGAAATGTGGAATATGAAAAGATTTTCTTTTCAACAAAAGCATACGCTCTTCCAATTAGTTGCTGTAAAAAACAATTTAGGATGTTTTTTGTGCTTGCATCATATCTAAGCTTGAGTTTTGCCAAATGTTACTTGGTAGGTAGACTGAACTGGATTTTTATATTTCACTAGTAACAACTTCATGGAAGTGGATAACCTTTATAACATCATTGTCATTTTATGAAATTACTTGATATGAATGCTCATACTGGTTTCCTGGCTCGTTCCTCTATTATTGGATTTTTTTTTCTGGTGGCTAACGTCTGTGACTTTTATGGTTTGAAATTCCTCTGATGTGTGTGTGTGTTTTTTTTTGACATTATATGTAAGTTAGGCATGTACAAGACTCCATGGATTTGATCTCAAATGAAGTTACAGTTGAATGTGCTATTTCTGTTTTTTTAAAGGAATAAACTCTTTAATCAAGTGAGGGCTTAAATATATTTGTGAGAGATTATCTTTTTGTACTAGCATGAGATTTGATCTTATGCTTATGGTGACTTTTTTGTTCTACATTTTTTCTTGCTCCAAATTTGGTTACTGGATCGATAAAGTGATTGATTTCACTTGAAATTTCCTTCTAATTTTTTTCTTGATTTGTATTTCTTATTTCTCTTAAAAGGCCATTACAATTTTACTTTGAATTCATTTTTTTTCACATTCTTGATTTTATCGAGAGTAACAAATAGACCAATGTAATTTTACAAATGTGGGTTGCATGTTTTTTTGCACCTCATAGTAGATACATCTGAGACTATTCCCCGTGATGGTCTTACTACTAGTGATTCAAAATTCCTTCAAGGTTACACAGGCCTTATGCAGGGAATTTTTTAGTGAGAATACTGAACTGCTGAGTACCTCTCCATGTGTAGTTTGTAATTATATTTGAAATGCATCGTTTTTATCTTATTTAAAAGGGAATATGATAGTAGTTGCCTTTAATTTATTTAATCTTGATATGACGTTTTTATACAGGTTGAAATCGCAGGGCAGGTCTTAGGTAAAGGAATTGGAGTAACGTGGGAGGATGCCAAGATTCAGGTCTCCTGCAAACCTTTTTTTTAATTTAAAATGTTTAAAGTTGACATAGGAATCCTACTTGTAACTTATGTTCTAGCTTTTGATATGAGCGGCAAATGAGTTCATTGCTACAGAACTGAATATAGCCTGCACGTCCATACTCTATGAATTTCCTGTGTTTCTAGCATGATAGGTTTTTTTAAGCAAATGATGTTAGGTCCTTTTAACTGTTTCTTTAATGTCTGGCAGTATGTAGCTTACCCACTTATGGTATGGAAGCATTAATATTTTTCAATTTAAAGAATATGTAGCCTGGTTTATACAGGCTGCTGAAGAGGCTCTTGAATATTTGAAATCCAGACCTGCGCATGTTCCCCTTATGGGTTCAGGTTCTTCAAGGTTTTTTTATTTTAATTTTTTATTTTTTGATCCGCAACACCTGAAAGATGTATGCACTTTGGAGTTTGGAAATGATTTGGCCAGGTGTTTTCTGAATTAGTTTTTTCTTCCTTTTTTTCTGGTGATGCCAGAGTTGAAAGCAAAGTATGGATGATTGCTGCAGATCATAGGGATGGTAAAAGATTGAAAAAGGGAAGATGACAACAAGAACCATCTATTAAGAAAGAAAGAAACTCTTTCTTAATACTGAGAAAAAAAAGCTAAAATTCATGCAAAATGTCTCTGGTTTCAAAATCACAACTCAGTTTTTACTTACCTGCCAATAGGTTAGGAGACATGATCCTATCCAACTAGTAATAGAATTTGCAAAACTGTCTAGGGGAAAATCAAACCATAATGCTTTATATAATCATGTTAGCTATAGTTTCTTTGTCTATCTCATAGGTCAGTTACTTGTTGTGCCCAGCGTCCTTATATAGCAGAGGATTAAACAAAATTTCTTGCCCTCAATTACCAGTCGCCCACTTCAGAGTGCATGTAAAATCTCAACAGACAACTATGGCTATTACAAAATGATTTAACAGTTTGTGGGGTCCAATTTGTTTGAACCATAAAGAGAGGTCTATGCTGACAGGTAAAGGCTTCTGGAAATAACATCAGCATCTCAGTTAAGAGAAAGCAATAATGAGCATTGAAAAAATAGACATGAAAATTGTAGTGTGGGAACCATATTTTCCTAGTCGCTATTAATAGTTTCATTGTGAGATGCTTGCATTACATCTTGAAATCATTTATTGTTCACCTACTAATTCTACTCTCCCCCTGCCATGTTAATCAGGATGCTGCCCGCATCATCAAACAAGCGATTGAAGCAAGATTTACCACAGCCAATACCAAGAATTCCATCTTGAACTATTCAGCTTACAAATGTACGATCAATATCATGACACTCCACCATCAGTGCCATTGTTCAAACAAGTATACAATGTGATGTATCGAGCTCGATTTGGTTCTATATGAACTTCATCTTAGGGCAGATTTTGAGATGGCATGGCACAGGATCTTCACAATCATGCAATTTTGTTGAGATTTTGTCCTAGCTGAGATACAGTGCATGAATGGGCTGCTGACCTCACTAATCTGGAATTTAGAATTCATTCGATCTGCTCCATGGTGCAATTATGGGGTTTGAGGATGTTGTTAGACAAATGGTGAAGTTATCAGCCTGGGAAGCAGGTAGGCTTTGTCCTTCCCTTCCCTTCTCTTCCCTTCCGGCTCTGCATGTGTCTGGTCAAGTGAAGCAGGCAAATGGAGATAATTCTGCCATTGTTATCCTGAAAATTCTGCTCATCGAGCTTATTGTCTCTACTTGTACGGGAATGGTTTTTTAGGATGTAGACGTGAATCACTTGGGTATATTTTTTGTTTTCGAAACTAAAAAAAATTTTTTTTTTTTGTAAGATAGGCTTCCCAAAGAATTGGAAGCTTAGAATTTTGTTATGAGAAGTGTTCGTTCAATGCATCTATCACTGAGCTTGGGTTATTGTACACTACCGCTTGTTTCTGATTGACTTCACAGAGCTTTTTGTATCAATTTTCTGCAATGTGGGAGAGGTAAAGTTCCCAAATTCCAACCATTTAATTCACTTTTGATTATTGGGATAGACTGCTAGTTTTCTTTGCTTATGAAATTACTTCGATTTCATGTTTCTGCTAAGTGTGTGACCAATAATTGATAGATGTAATTTGTGAAATAAGTGGGGTTATCTTGCTGTTTGTTTGCCTTCATCTTAATTAGGCACAGGAGTTCAGCATTCATGATGTTCTGCATGTTCATCGAAAAACGGAAAGAAGGTATGTTTAAATTTTAAAGGATTATTTTTGTTATTCTAGTGTTATGGTTATCAATTAAAATCATACTTGAGTTTTTTTATTTTTTTATTTTTTATATTTTTACGATCACATTCAAATTAGTCTTAAACCCAAGAACCAACGAACTTAAATTATAGATTTATTATCTCGTGGGTGATAAATTACTCATCATTTTCTTTACAAATGTAAGCTAATTCCTGCCAGAATTCTGCGAGAGAATTTATAGTAAAGCAATGTTTCGCTACCTAATTTATCTCTTGCAAGTCTTGGTAAATTGATGAGTAATATACCATGTAAAAGCCAATTAGTCTAGTTGTTAAAATATTAGTTATTCAAATTTTAGAATTACATTTTGATTACATGAAATTTATGTTTTGACACATAATAAATAAATAAAAGTAAAATTTCTCTTTTATAGTACTAATGTATCCATTGTTTAATTGAGTTGAAAACATGACATTTTTCTTTAGGAAAAATTGATTGTCTTATAATTGTAAAAATTAAATAAATATGTTATTATTTATTTATTTTTGCAAAATATATTTTAAAAATTATTTTCAGATCAAAATTTCTTGTTTTATATTAGTAGAAGTCTAAATTTTTATGTAAGTAGTCCTGAAAATTTTTGAATAAGCACTGGTTGAGTCTCTTCATTGTGCCTTTTTCATCTCCGACCATCATGGTTAGTGTGTGATCAGCTTGCAAAAAAAGTTTTAAGACAATGTTTTCATCCAAGTCTCCTTGTTTAAAGTAAGTGATGTTACACGTTTGAACGTTTGATTTACGTTTTCAGCTTGTGGAAAAGTTTTAAGGCAATCTTTTCATCCAAGTCTCCTTGTTTAAAGTAAGTGATGTTACACGTTTGATTATTTAAGTTTGCAGAAATATTTCTACTTTAAATAACAAACTTAAAATGATATTAGTCATCACATAATTTTAATCAAAGTTTATTTGAGAAAATTTTGAATATCATTCATGCTACTGAACAATATTCAAAGAAGGTTCAATGAAGATTCAAATAAGATTTAACACAGTTCAAATAGGCTTTAATCAATGTCTGACTAAAGTTCTAACATACTTTGAATATAATTTGAACAATATTTAATTAAGGTTTAAGTAAATTTTTAATATGATTTGAACATTTTTCTAATATGATGTTTCAGGATTTGATCATGGTTAGAAAAAGGTTCGATATGATTTGATCGAGGTTTGATGTAATTTGATTTCTATTAGTTTGTTTTTATTATTTCTGTTGATATTGACTTATTTGTTATGTTGTTATATATGTAGATGTTTGTTTTAGACATTACATTACTCACGTCAGAGATAGAGTTGGGGTGTGACAAAGAAAATCATTAGATAAATTTGAGACTATTGATTTCATTGTCGATCCTCATTCACTTTTGTTAGTTATTTAAGTGGTTAAATTGGAATTTTTTTAGTGCTTAGATTCATCAGTTGTTATTGGTGATTGTTATTGATGATGAGAGTGAATGTTACTTTATTGTGTACACTACGCTAGCATAGCCAAATTTGTCCTGATCCTTAAATTGAGAATACTCATCTGGGGAAGAATTCATTAGGATGAGTAATTGTAGACTTAGATAACTATATGTGCAGATATAAAACTTAGGTCCGGAGATGGCTTTTTTAGAGCGCATTGAGAGGGATGATGCTTAGAAGCTTAGATTGTATTATTTATAGAGTGTCATTAATCATGAAAACATTGCAAGGTTTACTGACTTGTTAATTGGGAGTAAGTTTTGTAAGGTACCTACGGGGTAGGATGTCATGAGAGAGGATATTGTGAGAGTTAAAGAGGGGTTTGATGCATTATGATGGTTGTCCTAAAAAATAATGCCCTAGCTTAGTACACTATAAATGTATTTATCATATAATTATATTACTGAGTTTATAAATCCATCCTGGAGCTGGGGAGATGTGTTTAGTTTGTTCGATAGAGAGAGTATTAAAGATGTTGAGCTATAAGAGCAAAATGATGCTCAAGTGATGTTGAACACCAAGTATGTTGAGCTGTAAGATGTTATTAATCGGGCCAATAAGACAATAATTGATAGATGCAAGTTTGTGAAAAGCGAGGTTATCTTGCTGTTTGTTTGTCTTGTTATGTATTAGGCACAGGAGTTCAGCATTCATGATGTTTCGCTTGGTTCATTGCAAAACACTATGAATGATTAATATTATTATTTTTTGTTATTATATTGCTATGGTTGTCAATTAGAATCATGCTCAAGTGTTTTTTTTTAATGTTCACATTCAAATTAGTTTTAAACCAAAGAACTTAAATTATAGATTTATCATCTGGTGGGTGATACATCACATCATATTCTCCACAAATGTAAGCTCATTTCTTACCAGAATTCTGTGAGAGACTTTTTTGTAAAGCAATGTTTCGCTGCCTAATTCATTCCTTACAAGTCTTGGTAAATTATTACAAATGTGATATACCATTTAAAGGCCAATTAGTCTAGTTACTAAAATTTTAAAATTTAATTTTGATTATTTGAAATTTATGTTTTGACACTTCTTAATAAATAAATGAAAGTAAAATTTCTCTTTTACGTATTGATGTATCCATTTGTTTAATTGACTTGACAAGATAACATTTTGCTTTCGGAAAATTTGATTGTCTCATGATTGTATAAGTTATAGAAATATATTGTTATTTATTTTTTTGAGAGCTTTTTTCAGATCAAAATGTTCTGTTTAATAGAAACAGAAGTTTAAATTTTCATTGAAGTAGTCATAACAAGCAGTTGCTTGACTCTCTTGTTATGTGTTTGATTATTTAAGCTTATAGACATCATTTCATTTTAAATAATGAACTTAAAAAGTGATATTAATCATCACATGATCAAATTTTGTCTGAACCAAATTTGAATATTGTTTGTACTTTTGAACAACATTCAAAGAAGATTTAATTAAGATTTAACATAGTTTGAATATGCTTTGAAGATGATTTGAACAATATTTAATGAAGGTTTAAATATATTTTGAATATAATTTGAACATAGTTCAAACATGATTTTTCCCGTTTTGATCATGTTAAAATAAGGTTCGAATATAATTTGATTTTTATTGTTTTGCCTTCACTATTTCTTTTAATATTGACTTTATTTGAGTTGTTTTGTGATGTTTGTTCTAGTCACACTTGTAGAGAGACATTACATGTGTCATAGATAGAGTTGGGGGTGTGATAGAGAAGATTGTTAGACAATTTGAGATTAATGATTTCATTGTCAGTGCTTATATATTAACTTTTAGTTAGTTCTTCAAGTGCTTAAATTATAATTTTTAGGGCTTAGGTTTATCGGTTGTTATCGATGATGAGAGTAAATATTACTTAATTATGTTCAACATTGGAGATAATGAGACTGCATTTGGCATAACTACTTTTTTTATTTTTATTTGTAAGTTGAGAAGGCCTATTTTGGGCGTATTGAGAGAGATGAAATTTAGAAATTTAGATTGTACTATATATATATATATATATATATATATATATATATATATATATATATAATGTTGTTGGTCATGACAAACACAATATAAATTTTACTGAGATGCTTGAATTGATTGAAAATAAGAAAGTCTGTTTTAGGTACTTATAACTACTTAGTTTATAAAAAACATCCTAGAATTGGGGAGGAGATTAGCTAAGTTTGTTTGATAGAGAAATCAATGATGTTGAGTTGTAAGCAAAGTATTTTTGTTTATGTGGTGGATCATTAACTCCTCATTTTCTCATTACAGGAGATTGTTTATCTTATATTGATGCGTAGTGTCATTGGGCATTCTCTATCTCAGCGTTAGTAAAGAAGAAAACAAATACCCTCATTTTTTTAGGGGAAAATAAGAGTGTGAGATTACAATCAATTACAAGTCAGTTTATATCTTTGCAAGGTTGAAGTAATTTTTAGCCATGATTTGAGAAACAGCTAGACTATGCTAGAGAATAATCAAATAAAGTTGAGCAAAAATTAGATGCTCAAACCAATTTTGTTCATAGTTTTGCATGTAAGGAAGAGTAAGAGAGAGAGGAGGAGAGTGAGGAGGTATGTACTATATATCTAAATTCTCAATTTATATAGTGTGTTAAAGAGTTTTCGAATTATAGTTTATGTTTTATCACTCAAAATGCATTCTATTTCATCATGATGGTTATGTTATATTTTTATAATCTATTGTGTTATAGTTGTTATGATTGCTCTTTATTATGTTATAATTCATATTCAAATTATTGTTAAATTATATTTGAATATTATTTTAATCTTGTTCGATTTATAATTGAATCATATTAAAATTTCACTCAAAATTTATTCAAATGTGATTGAATTTTATTTGAATAAAATTTGAACATAATCCCAATCTTATTAATTTATAATTTGAACTTTATTCAAATCCATGATATTAGAGGCAGACTTCATAAAAATAGGTGGCAATAAAAAATGAGGGGCATTTTAATTTATTTTTTTTCAAAATAATAAATAGAGGATTTCTTTTTAAAATATTTGCTATTAAAGAAACAATTAAGTTTTCATTTTTTTTTAATCTGCACTTATTTCTAATAATGCACTAGACGTGATTTACCCTCCGGTAGTTTGCTTATATGTGCGAAGTAATTGTCCTTACATTTATTAAAGTTAAATTCTTTTAATATACTTTGTATTCAATAAGGCAAAGAAAAATAACATTGTTATAAATCGATAAATTATATTAATTTCTTTTTAATATATATATAAAGTATTTTGAGAATGTATTGCAGTGAGAAATATATTTTTAGCCACAGTTTGGAGCTTTTTCCACTAAAAGAGGCACTGAATCTACCGAAGCGATTTAAACAAACAACAATATCGGCATCACGAAAAAAAAAAAAAGCCTTGTGACTGAACTGTAGTCTTTATTTCAGAAAGGAGATCCAAGAATTTATATATTTGAAGAGCTTGTTATTGCTGAAAAATAAGCTAAAATGATGATATTTGTTCCGCTAAAAACAGGTTTTCTCGCAAATATTTATTTAAAAAAAACTATTACAAAATAAAATTTGTAACATCAGGCAGCAGCACCTAATTGGCTAAGTAATTATTCTAAATGTTGCTCACAAAAGTCTTGCAACATAATGTTGCAAGCAAATAAAATAAAATTCTTTAAGAAGATTTATATATATATATATATAAATATATCATATAATTCTTATATATTTACATATCTAATATTTAAAATTAAATATTTATTTATTTAATACTTTTTTATGTTTTAAAAAATATAATGATGATATTTTTGATGTGATATTAAAAATTAGAATGTTATTATATGTAAAAATTAAAATTTAAATGTTGGTATGTGAGTGGTATGTATGTAAATCCCTATTTTTTAATTAGAATAATATGACAAGCAATGCTTCTTTTTAAAGAAAAATAATAATAATCAACACATTAACTTATATTAATAATGCTATGATGCAAAGGGGAATTTATCTAAGATTGTTGAATTTGTTTTTATTTATGTCAATGTTTGGAGATAAGCCTGCTTTATTTTTTACTTCTTAATTTTAAATCTATTTATTTAAATCTTTATTATCTCAAACTAGGCCTAATAATATATTCTAACTAGACCAAATCCCATAACTTTTCCTTGTCGCCCTTTCCACAAAAAAAAAAAAAAACTTTTATATCCTCTAAATTTATCCATGTATATACAATAATTTCATACAAATTAAAATATAACGTTCAACGCAAATCATATACTATTTCCTATCACAATCACATCTCTTCTAGAAATTAAGTTCTGCAGAATGCTGCTAATGAAAACATGCCTTTCCTCCTCTTTCCCGTATATTCTTCTTCTCCATTAAAAATAATATCTCAAATGTTCATGAACAAATGTTAAAATTATCATATTCTCATACATATTTCTATACATCCATGCCTCTATATTCCCCCGGGTATATCCCAGCACAAAAAAAGAAAAAAGAAAAAAAAAAAACACAGCCTAGATAAAGCACCAATCTAAACAAAAAGCCCACCTTCTAGGCTGCCTGAATTCCTATTTTTTTCCCTCCTCACCTTAAAATGTATATAAATAATTAAAAAAAATTTTAAAAAAAATCAGGATATCCCAACTTGAATACCACCTAAAGAAATGAGACCCCACCCAATCTGCAACATAAATAAATATATATATATATATTCCATCATATAGAATACCTGGAACCTGAGATACTTCACAATGAAAGTTGATTTTGGCTACTGAGCAACCAGAGCTAATGGTTCTTCCACGCCGGTCAAGTGCTAGACGGAAAGCCGAAGTTTTGGTATACTCTCATCTCGCCTCCCCGGCTAGCGGTCACAATAACCATTCCCCAAGCTAGCCTGCCGCTTCGCATCGGCGAGTCCCCCCCATTGGCAAGATCACTGCTACTGCGGCGACTGTGCTTGCCAGATGATGAATGAAGCTTCTCCTCAGGCAATGTGGCCGACGCCCTGTCTCCATAGGCTGGTGAAAGGGGACTATTTAGGCCACTAGCTTCTACAAGAGAGTCTAAGTTGTTATTTGGTTTTGATTGAGAGTGGAGGTTGTCGGCTCTATCAGGGAGAGAAGTTCCAAGTGGCCTGGAGCTAGTAGTGTTTGGCCAGGGAATTGCTGCTGTGACATCCTGAGAGTTGAAGTATTCGTAGGATTGTGTGATGGAGATGGCACTTTTGCTTCTGCTTGGACGGGTGTCATCGTCCTTTCTCCATACATAAACATAGGAGTCCTCACTAGCACAGATGACATACTTGCCGTTTTCGGTCATGGAGGCTGAAATTTGACTGCTGGTGTTTCGAAACCCTGGAGGGAGGAATGTAACAAGAATGAATGTTATAGATGAAGCTTGTATAGGCGTGGTAGGATGTCAATTTTAGACTTGTTATTTGTGCCATTTTAGCTGGGGTTGAGATTTGAGTCGATTTTTTTAGTCAAAATTTATTTATTTATTTATTGGCTCGGATTGAGCTTAAAGGAATGAGCAGATTTTCTGGATCTTTGAGTCCATTTAGAGTTGAGTATGGATCAGATTGAGTTGGATTAGAATCAACTTGAAATATAAATAATATGTACATATTTGTACATATGAATGCTTAAACACATATTTATGAAGGCATTTGAATTTAAATGAAGATATATGTGAAGCTATATAATTGTATCTAAGAATTTGTCTTAGATGATAAGAAATTAATTGAGATTGGATTGATTTGAATCAAATTTGGATCAAAATTAATGAGCCATATATGGATTGAATTGAGATCAATCAAACAAAACTTTACTGCGATTAACTCGGTTAGAGAACAGATTGAATGACTTCGAGCTGATCGGAGTTGAGACCGATTGGGTTGAAATTGAAGCTTTAACAGCCATAAATTTAGCATCACAATGCACACAGATGAACTCACAAAAGTTGGAAAAAGAAAATAAAGCAGGGCGATGTGGTGTCAATCACAGGAATTTCATTCTCATAGCACCATTATAAATAATAAAATCAAGTTGTTAGGTGAAAAAAAACCCGCAAATCCACTGTAGGGAATACACTGTAAGGCCCAAAAAATATTTCTTGAAATGGTATTAGTTAAACTAGCTTAGGCTTAAGAAATACTGGTATGAATATTGTAATGAATGCATTGTGAGCACCCAAGTACTGTAGGTGCAACGCACCTTTCCAGATAATTAAAAAATATATATATATTAAATTAATCGATTGACCCGCATTGAAACATACATGGGTTAAAAGCTTTAGTTAGACGGAGATGTTTGGCTCATACCACAATGGCTCGGATAAATGATTTAGGTGCCGAAAATATGTGATTCTACTCTACGGTCTATATACTTAAGGCATATGAACCAACAAGAGTGCAGCATGGAAAATAATCAATAATCGGGAAAGGAAAAAATAACCTTTAAATTTGTGAATGAGATTGATCCCATCAACAATCCTAATCCTTGAATCAGCAGACGTGATTAGAACTTCTGATGAGCTGCCTGGGACAAACTGTTTCATGATACTAATCACATAATTGTCGATTACCAAAATCTTATAAAATAAGAAAAATAAACAGTATAGTTCAATAAATTATCATTAGAAAATACAACAAAGAATTTTGTGCTAGTTCAAATACTTGCTGCAATATAGGCCATGAAGAAGTACTAGTTCAGATCTCCAAGTCAATAGTAGTGAGAATTACAAACTAGCTGAATCGCATTGATATTTAACGTTTGAGTCACTTATAGATGTATAATTACATTTTAGATCATTCCAAAGGGATCACTGTTTCTCTAAATGTACAAAGACATGCCTAGGTTGGAGTTTCAATGGGAACTTTCTAACTGAATCTCAACAGTTGAACCCACTCATTTATTCAACAACAATATTCTATATAGTCCAACAAAACTCTGACAAAATTACACAATCCTGCAGTGGAAAATGGCAGTCTGTCTTGTTCGTTGATGTGGAAATAATTTCATTTCAAATTTAGAGTATTACAAAATATTGTCATTATTATATTTTCTACATTGTGCCTTGATTTGGGCTATTTATGAGAAGGGGGTGATCTAAGAATAATGTAAAAATTTGTGATCATGTTTTCATACATGTAGGTTATTGAAATTTCCAAATTTAAGTAAATTCTTATCTAGATATGCCTCCCTTAGAAAGCCTCTAGCATCCCACATCAAAGCAGTTGCATGAAAGATAGAGAAAGGGTGGAGTTCGGGTGGTGTAGCAGCCAAGAGCGAAGACATGTTCCTATAACAGCAAATACTCTAGCAAGCCAGAGTTAGGATAAGGGAGTTCGGCTATAGCAGCAAGAGCATATTTGGCTGCCTTGCAGGAAGGAGCTCTCGTGCAACCTTCTTCTCTATCAGCAGTAAGACAAGCACGGAGAGGGACAGATTTTCTCAAGAAAGAGAAGTCGGTAAATAAAGGAGTCGGTTGTTACTTAAAAAAGATAGATTTTGAATCCTTGATTCGTTTATCCACTGACCGTAACTCTGATCCTCAATATTGCAGAAAGTGTCTTTTACCTTGAAACCCATCAATTGGATAGACACTAGTAAATAACTGCTAATATCAAAGTGAAGATTACAAGGAGTTTTGACAAAGTTCTTTGTGGAAACAATCATTGAAGTTTTGTGGTTCAAGCTCAAGATTTCAAATATGATTAAAAAGATCTCCAACAGGCTACACCAGATTTAAAGATTATTTGGTCTATATACAAGAAAATAAGCCAATCAAATCACATATGAATGAGTTTAATTCTATCATTAAAATTTTAAGAAATATTTATGTAATTATTGATGATGATGATCAGGCTTTGTGTTATTATGGTGTTCTTTGCTTTCTCCTCACTACCACTTCTGCGACATCATACTATATGATGTAATAAAACATATTTAAAAATATACAGAATTGAAGTCTCTTAAAAGAGATGTGTTAATCTTGAGGGAGATGATAAGTCAATTCAAAGTTGAATCTAAGTTAGGAGGGATCCCGAGAACATGGGTTCACATTTGATCATGACAAGAGTATGTCTTGTGAAAAATTTAAGTAAATTGTCTACTTTTTAGTAAAAAACTGACACTTAAACAAGAATTACTTAGTTTTACAGAAAATAGAAAAAGAAGCATGGAACCACAACAAGAAGCTAGCAGCTGCAAGAAAATTTACATATTGGTTTGATTTTAATAATGCAGTTTTGGTGATTAATGATGTCTTTTTGAAGATAGATGAGGAAAAGTACAAAGACAAGTAAATTTTAGGTAAATTTGTTCTAATTATGTGTTTTCATTTGGAGATGTTTTCCAAATATGAGATATACTATGGGAGCTTTGGGTACATAGGAAACAAAATTATGTGCAAGAGTGGAAGTTTTGACACTATGAAGTTGACAATGCAGTGTGTAATAATTTCATTGTTTAAAGTTAAGTATGCATTAAATTGAGAAAGAATAAAATATCCTTATGTACACTACGCATCGCATGATGTATGCTTTCCTCTTGATGATAAACTTTAAGGTTTGCAAGGGTACTATGGCTACCTTGAAGAAGAATAGAGCCAGTGGACTCTAAATGTTGTAGAGTGAAATATAGAGTGGTGATATGTTGGATTCAACAACTTCGGTGTAGTACTACAAATTAAGAAAGCAAATGAGACTTACCTTCCATACTACAGAATAGATTTTGAAATGAAATGAGGCACAAGTAGAGAGGAACTTTTTTGAAAATGATCAAGCGAACAATATTTGTGTTGTAATTTACCTTGGTGTCAAGTTGTACTAGCACAATATTTAAAGTGAGTAGATAACCGTTTTAGAGGTAATGATAATTCAATAGTAGGTTCAGGCTTGATATTAATAGATCCATCTCGGTGCATAATAAGTTGTCAAAGTTTCTCCTAGGTGTTTGGATGATGCACAACACAAACCAGTGGAAATTGCACGGCACTTGGCTACTTGGCCTTTGAATTGTTTGAGAGTTTAGATGACCTTTAAGGTGTCACATAGAGAAATATTTGGCCATTGCTTTGCTAAGAAAATGCACAAAAAATTATATTTCAAGGGGAAATTGTTAATGACATGACGATAAATTTTCTTTCGAATTTAAACTTCTCTTAAAATGGCAAGCAATATCATCATTACTGTAAATCTTAGGATTTGATTTAGGTTATTTATGTGAAGGGAATAAACTCAAAATCATGTGATCAATTTTGAAAAATTTGTGAGATCTTATTTTCTTATTGTGAAGTTATTGGAGTTTTCAAATCTATGAAAATTATCATATACCGTTGATTACTCCTAGCATCCCAACTCAAAAGAAGTTGCATCAAGATGGAGAAGGGGTCTTATTCAAGAATAGTATCGGTTAGGTGCTTTGGAGAACACTATAACGAAGCCTAAATACTATAAAAAGTACTACTACTACAAAAAAAAAGGATAAGAGAGTTAGCCATTACAATTACTACAACAAAAGCAAATTTCAGGTTGTGTGCATGAAGGAGTTTTGATGTCATCTTTTTTTTTTTTCTATTGATGACAAGAAAAAAAAAGAATAATTTTTCTTAACAAATAAAAGAGGGAGGAATCAATTTTTGTCATAAGGATGGCCTTGAACTTAGAAAGGAATTTATATACTGATTTTATCTTAGGTCTTCATCATTGTGGTTAGTGTCTTCATCCTCCAACATCATTATTTGCAAATATATTGGTTACTCTAATTATCTCCTTACAGTGTGAAGTAAACTATTAGGCACCTCTCTTGATGTTTAGTGAAATATTTTTGCTTTTTGTATGACCGTGAACAAGGCTTGTTTGAAGCTGATCTATATAAACTTAAGTGTATTCTCCATTGATCTCTTTCATAGTTATTTTTTGATTCATCACATAAGCTCCTAAGGTTGATGCTTTCAATATTAAGTCTCTTCTCTTTCATGCTGCTAGTCCCAACTATATCTTGTCCAGCTCTAATTGTGACTTCCTCATTTTGTAGTGGTCGAAGAATTCAGTAATTTGGGTAATAGCAAAGAAGAGATGAGATTACTGAGCTTTTTATCACTTTATTTTAAATTTTTTAATGATTTTTAAATTATTAATATTAATAGTATTAATTCAATGAGAGATGTTAATTTAATCTATAATTAATTTTAATAATAAATATTAATTAATAAACTGACACTATTTATAATTTAATTTATCAATTATTTATTAATAGTCAAATAAATTTGTTATGAATATGTTAATTGATATTAATTAATAAAAATATTAATTAAAAATGGTATTATTTATGGTTCGATGACAACATAAAAGTTAATATATTAAAATATTTTAATAATTTTCCAATTAATATTTAATTGAAATATAATTTATGTAATTTTATCATCAACAATTATTATAAAAATCCTATTTTAGCTAAAAGACTTAAATCTTAAAATAATAGCCAAATATTTTATTGAAGTTTAATCAAATTTAACCTCTATCATGCAAACAATTTTTAATATTTAACTACTTTAAGATTTATTAAGGAGTTGTTTGGTAGCCTGAATTTTGGGTGTAAAGTAAAGTAAATCACGAGGGTTTAAATTTTTTTTTGTTTTGCGTGAAAGTAAAATTTCCAGTAATCTGTATTTAGAATACATTACAAATCATTTTTGGTGTATTTGGCCTTTGGAATTCCAAAACATCTATAATAAAGTGTTATGGCCTTGCCGCCGTAGCCGCTGTCGCCATATACGCCTCGGCCACATCACCCGGTCATGTTGCGTCGTCGCCCGCAGTACTCAAGAATACTTTTCATTATTTCTCAAAAAACCTCATGTATTTATAGAGTTTTCAACCAAACAAATCTAAAGTAATTCAAATACCGATTCTTTTCAGTATTCTTTTCAGAAACCAAATAGCCCCTAAATTCACATTTACATTTTACTAATTTCTAGTTGAGTAAAATCCCACTTATTGCCAAATAGCCCAAGAGAGGCTAACTTAATGTTATTATTCTTCATTTAAAACTTTTTCATAGTCTTTGATGTAACTTGTGTTGTGTTTGATATGAATATAATTGGTGCACAAAAGTTAAGATTACCCATAATCAGCTTAATAATATGCATAACACGTATATACCATAGATTTATGCCATTATACAGGCATTACACTAGTGGCATACATTTTAGATAGTGTGGGGGACATTGGGGCACGTGCCATTGGCCCTTGACCACTAATTAAGGGATAAGCGATTAGGAACCCTCGTCATTCCAATTTTCAAACCCTCGTCGGCTCGTCTTTCCTCCCTCCGCCACTGGCCATTCATTCCTCCCTTATTTATATCTTTTCATCCCTTTACTTTCTTGAGAGGAAGAGATCTTTTCCATCCTTTGCTCTTCAAGTGCTCTTATTCTCTCACTCACTCGTTGTTTGATCTTTGAAATAATTTGTTTTGAATTCAAGTCCCGATCATTTTTTATTTACTAGGTTTTGTTTGATTTGATTTTGTATTACGTTAGTCAATACCATGTTTTCTCAACTATGTTGGTTATTGATTTTAGGTTATTTAGTATTGTGTTGTGAACTTGTGATTAATTAACCGAAAATCAAAGAGAACTTGATGTTTCGATTTTGAAAGGGGTCGAATTAGGTCTTTTGTTTTCTTCATTTTATTTTTTCTATTTTGAAGCCTTTCGTTAGCTAGCTTTTTTCGATGGTTTGTTGTCTGTTGATCGACGCGCTTCTGCTTCTCTGAATCCCATGAATGCATTTGAGAGGTAGCCAAGAACATCTCTCCTTTTTATTTCTTTCTCATTTTGTTGCCTTTGTATCTTTTGAATTTCGATTTGTAGCTTTTCTTCTCTGTTCGATTTGATTGCTAGTTTTCTTTTTTGGAAATCGAGTTTCTTTTCCTCAAAGTTTCTTTTCAATATGTAGGAAAGCTGTTTCTTTCTTTCTTTCTTTATTTTTTTTTTTCTTTTGCATTTCTATTACTCTAAGTGGTGGATAATGATTATGATGTTATTTGTGCTTAATCTTTCTTGCATATACGAGAAATATTGCTTTTGGATTGAGAGTTTGAGTTGATTTGTTCCATTCGATTAGGTGTTAATATTTAGTTTATCAAAGAATTACATATGAAAATTAAAGTTAAATTTCTATTTAGATGAATCAACTTAAGCTTTATTTTGTGTTATGTTTTATGAAAATATTAACACATTCATTATTTCTTTCAACTTACACACACCTTGCATGGTACTAATATTTATTTATTTATTGTATATTTAATCACATTTATACGCTTTACGCATGATCTGTAAGAATGTAACATCTGAAATATTTCGGAACGATCTTCACAATCAATTATGTGAATATTTTTATTTAATAAACGAAAAGTCTTTTTTTTAAAATTTATTGATTTATTATTTCTTAATAAAGACGACGGTATGTGTCTTTATTAAAAAATACTATTGATTTATTTTTTAATACCGAGTGCCTTTATTTTAAGAATTATTTTTTAAAAGAAAGATACCTTTATTTTGTTTTTTGAAATATGTTCAAAAGCGTCTTCTCATTTTTACGCATATTAATCTTCAAGACTTTATATCAAGATTTTAATTTTCTTTAATTAGATATGAGCGATATTTTAAAAGAAAGATCAACAAGATGAGTCCGCTATTCACATCTTATTATGGTGAAAGAAAGTAATACAAAATCTAAACAAGTGCACACGAATTCAACGTAAGATATTATAGTAGATCCGGACAAAGAAAAATTTGATCATCCTAACGACTGATGAAGAAGAAGATATCTTCAAAAGGACCATGTCAACCTCATGATCATGAATTTCCTTAAACACAAATCTAAATAAATCATAGATTTAATCCAAAATGATATGAATATAAAGGTTGGTTAGAGTACGATTGCAAAAGACGCGATATTTATTTTGTTATCTTTATAAACCCGATATCACAAGTTGTGTTGATAATAAGGGATTTAAAATTGGAAAAAAAAGAAAGATTTGAAGCTCATGTTAATAGCTTATATTTGAAGAAAATGTGAAGATTTAATGAATCGTGATCAACACATCAGATTTTCTTATAAAGACATTTTGATCAAAATCGGGATTATAACACGACATGACATCGAGTTTTCTTTACGAATTGCCTAATTATATTCAGCTTTCACATCAACAATTAAGACCAGGTTAAAAATCATATTCATTGCTACATTTTTTTAATAATGTATCTAATTTGATAAATATTGTTGAAAGTTTTTGCAAAAGGAGAGAAATTTTATTTGAAAGACAATTAAACAAAGTTGAGCAAATAAGGAGTGAGAACTACAAGAGAGGTTTAAATCAAGAAATAACTCTTCAACGAGTTGGAGATACGCTATTGGGATCACATTATACCGCATTGATAAATATATTTATTTTTTGGATCTATTATATATTCTTGATATAATTGTAAGATGGTTTAAAAACAAAGAAAAGCAAGAACGCTCGCTTGATTCAATTCAATGTTTTGATTTTTCTCACATGAAATCCATATTAGGAATCATAAATGAGTTATCTCAAGTTTTACAAAAAAGGATCAAGATATTATAAATGTCATGACTTTGGTTAATGAAAACAAAGACTACAAAATATGAGGGATGATATTGTAATATTTTATTTGAAGAAGTTCACGATTTTGTGAGAAAATGATATACTTGCCAAATGAGTGAAAGATTTATTATAAGCATCAAGATATCTTGAATCACAAATTTATACTATTATCAAGTTGAGTTATTTTATTCTCGTTATTGATATGCAACTTGGAGCTTAATAATGATTTGATGAGGCCAATACCGAATTACTTTTATATGTGACGCTCAATCCATGTGATTCTTTCTCTTTGATAAAAAAAATTGATATGTTTGGCAATGTTTTATCTCACGACTTCTCAAGCTTTGATATTATTATTTTAGATAGTCAACTTGAGAATTATATTATTGACTAATCCAATGATTCATTTTGAAGTTGAAGGGAATTGGAGAACTTGCACAAAAGTTAGTAGAAAGAAAAATGATATTTAACCTCTTGTATATTTGCTAATAAAGTTTGCATATCGCCAATCGCTACACCAATGTTGAAAGAGCATATTCTCGCAATGAAGATCGTAAAAAATCGCGTAATAGAATGGGAGATTCTTGATGAATGATCTTTATTACATATATCAAAAAATGTATTTAAGAGTGTTAATAAGGAATTGATTGCATAACGCTTTCAAAATATGAAGATTAGGAAGTTATAAATGGTATGTAATGTAAAAAAAATTATGTTATTGTAAGGTTTGATTTCTTTATTTTGTTATATGATATATTTTGATTTTTAATTTTATATAAAAATAAATTATTTATTATTTTATTGTGCCCCCTCTGAAAAAAATTTCTGGATCCGCCCCTGATACATTTTACTAAATTATTCAACATTCTAATTATCATACCCTATATTTAAAATTTAAGAAATAGATTATAACTATAACATGATAAGTGAGTTGAGTTCTTGCAGGAGTTTTGCTAATCTGCAGCAATGTATATTGCATGTACTACACTTTAATAGTGATACTCCCTCTATTTGTTAGTTTTATAACTACATTATGGAGAAATCCTAAAAGATAGTAGATATCCACAAAATAATTTTCACTCAAATCATCAATGGATGGACAAGTTGAAGCATTCTTTTAACTGTAATTTTCACTCATATGAGCCTTGGTAGGTGAACACGGATCAATAGAGCTATTCGAGCTCTTAATAAGTAAATAAATGGGTACATAATCGTTCAACCAATGAACTTACTAGCTTAAGCTTAGTTCAACTAGCTTCTCGTTATTAGATAAGGAGTTCTATAAATCAAATTATATTTCAAACTTACATATAGAAATGGGAATTTATATAGATGTACATGAAAGATTTTGAATATGGAATTTGGTGCCAGCATTTATCAAAAGCTAACTAATTAGTTATAATATGAAGTATACATTTACAATATATCTTCATAGAAGATACTAAGAATTTTAAGATCAAGATATGATGATGGTTTCCCTATACCCAATGAGATTCGTATAAGGAACTCCTAAAAGTTTTGGTATAAGAAATGCAGGTCTGTACAGAACACTATGTTGACACGGTGTCATTCATATGAATTAGATTTTGTTTGAGTGTTCAATGTGGATGAATTGTCCTTATATAAAGAGTTTTCAACTAATGTTGTGAGCTTTCCTTATTCTCTTGGTTTCACTGGTACCATCGACACTCAAATCATACTAACAACATGCAGAACCACAACCCAAAGACATCTTTGATAGATAGATCATTTCAACTTGAAGTGGATGATATCAGAGGAAGCTTCTGGAGTGTAGGGGTATTACATTGCACTGAGAACTTGAAGGTAGCAATGCATGAGCTTCAAAGGCTCAATCTAAACATGCTTGAACAGTAACAGTGAGCACCAAGTCAAATTATCTAAATTTAGCAATGGTTGATAAGTTTGAGGCAGCTATAGTTTTTTATAAGGATGGTTGTAAAGCTGCATGAGAAAAATAATTTTTTAGAAAATTGTTATAGGTGTTATAAATAAATAAATAAATAAATAAATAAATATATATATATATATGTATATATATATGTATATATATATATATATATATATATATATATATATATATATATATATATATATATATATGTATATTAAAACAACAGTTTTTGATAACTATCACATTTTAATAGTTTTAGTTTTTAAAGTAATTTTTCTCTATAAAATTTTTTGAAAAATAACCAAAAGTGGTATAAACACAAGTATTATTTTCTAAAAGTAAAACAAAAAAAGCTACCCAACCGCACTAAGCCTTTTAGAAATATAAATTGATTGCACTACATCAAAATATTATATTTTGAGTGATTAATAAAGGAAAATATCATAAATATTTTTATTTACATTTGAATTATGTAGATAATTACTTAGGTTCCAATAAATGTGTCTAAGTTTGGAACACCTAGACTTTCATAATTAACTATTAATAGTGCAACCAAAGTATGGTACACAAAAATGTACATTTGATATTTATATACCAAGAAAATGACATTCTTAGTCTCCCCAGCCCACACTTGGTGTATGGTATGATTAGCATGAATGTGAGATTAGATACATGTAACATTTGATACATTCTAACTAGTTCACAATTTGCACAACCCAATCATGTGGACCTTTCACCTAAAATTTGGGTGTATATTATAGAGTTTTTCAAACATGTTAGCCTCAATATTTGAGAATTGTCTATTTTCCCTTTAAAGATGCTATAATTAATGCAAAAAAACTACGTTCATTAATGTAATTCTTTTTAAATGGATGTAAAGTCCTTATCAAATCGTTAAGCTCGAGGAAAGCTCGAGGAAGAAGATCTTCGATGATAAGTGGCATCACTTTTAGTAGATTGTTATTTTTGTCTGTCAAGATGCTAATAATTGATGGAAACCACTACCTTCTTGAATGTAATTCTTTTTCAGATGAATATTAAGCTTATAAAATTGAAACTAAGAAAAAAAATCTTTGGCAACATGTGGCATCACCTCTAGTAGATTAATATTTTCTTTACATTTCACATTACCATCTTATATTTTCAATCATATTTGTTCACTTTGTGTTCTTTAATTTATTTGAAGTTTGGGCGAGCAATTGGTGGTCATAAGCATTGCCCAAGATCTAATGAAACAATGGCTTCAAAAACTTGTGAATGACTCTTTTGGCTACCAGACCTATTGGGCTAAGGTTCTTCCACCTTTTACATCTGCTAGTTTATTGGTTTTTATCTGTTACCGCTATAGTTCCTACCCTTATAATCTATTATTCATAGACATCATATAAAAAGCCCAAAAAGAATTGTATCTCCTATTTAAGATGGTTGCTCAATTTTCTTGCATGTGAGAAAATTTTTAGTTTATTTAATCTAGTGTTAGATCTTGAAACGTACTTCTTCAGATAATAAAACAGATGATTTTATGTTTACGGTGTTAGCTCTGTATAGACTGAGCACAACATTAAAATGCATGACAAAATATTCTATGATGACTCACATTAGTATAATTTGAACAACATTATTGTACCTGGAAACCAGTAATTTTTTTTTGACTAGACTTCTTTTTCTTGTTCTGCAAGTGAATTTGATTTTTCTGCAGCAGCTTATTATCTACCAAAATGAATAGACAATATAGAGATAAGCAAATTATAACAAACTAAACAGTCTGACAAGTTAGCCTTGAAAGAAAAAAATGGAGGAAGTGAACAATTTCATAGGAAAGGAGATTGATATTCTAGAGGTGAGAGGGGAAAGGTATTGTGAGCAAAACATCAAATTATACGTACCAGACGTGTCATACAAATGGCAATTGCCTTTATGTGAGCCAACTAAAGCACCCTGCAGAAAGAAACACATAAAAAAATAAAAAAATAGGAGATGCCTGGGAATAACGATGTTATGCCAATAATTCTCTTGTAAATAGGAGACATAAGTTTCTCAAAATTCAGAAGATGGTAATAAGGACATCAGTTCAGCTGTAGAACCTTTCCATCAGGTGTATAGCAAGCAGCAGTGGCCATCTCATGCAGATCATTCCAATCAACAATTTGTCTATGTGGTATACTCCATAAGCGGACTTTTGCATCAAGAGAACCACTAATGAAGTATCTATCATCAATAGGATTGAACTGGATGCATGTCACTGCATTGGAATGTTGTAGTAACAATCAAAACTAAACCATGCAAAAGAAAATAAAAGAATCATATGAAAAAAAACAAGAAAATGTATTGTAACATACCATAGTCACTATGTGAAAACACTTTTAAGCAAGAGTTGCTAGACAAGTGCCAAAGCCTGACCGTCTTGTCCATGGAAGATGAGAGTAAATACTGCAGAGACAATCAAATCAGTAATGCCACGGTATAAGAAATCTAGACTGAAATTACTCTTCTTAATAACAATTGAAAAAGAGCTAAATAAGTCTTGTGAACTCAAACTAGAACAAGGTCAAGATGTCACTGGCACACACTTAGTTGAAATTCAAATTAATGATCCTCCATCTTCCTGGAAACTCATATGAAAAAAAATCACACAAAACAATCTAGGAAATAATGAAGTAATCAACTTTAAATATCAAACGCAGTGAAGTAGGATGCTTTGGATAATTCATCTAAGCATGCAAATGTGAAGAGAATTGCAAGTGAGAACTCCTGCACAATGATGCAAACTTCTTTGTACTAATTGTATTGCAGCGCACTTGCTCCAGTTTCACGTCAATGGACCATGTTGACCTTGAGAAAGATTTCTTAATAAGATTGCCTGTTTCCTATCTTAAACTGTTATTTTACGCATCTAACTGCTATGTCCAGTTAAAAGCACAACTTTTTCTTTAGCTTCAATAGCTAAAGAAAAAGAAAAAAACAGTTGTTGCTTTATCACCCAATAATACGTGAAGACACGACATTCAAGTCCGAGAATGATTAAACTACCTAGAATGCTAATGACTGGTAGAGCGCTTGAAAAGAATTCAATTATGACTTGTCAGTGCTAGTTTACCCACATTAAAGCATTGCTCTACTCCAAAAAAGAGAACTCACGGAATGAAAACGTGAAGATGAAAAAGCTTTGAGAAACTGGTATATGAGGGAACAAGATAGACCAAAATAAAAAAAATCATGGAGAACACTTTAGATGGAAATAAAATAATGCAATTGAGTTAGCTCTGAAAAGATAAATATATTTAAATTTATATTTCTAAACAAGACTTTTTGAGATTTAGAGTTATAGGAGCTGTCCGGTTCATAAATCCTTTACCAGGAGAATGCCTAATGATTGAAAATAACATTTTAGTACAAGTCATCAAAAATAAAGATGTTGAATTTGATATTCATAGGAGAATCAAGCCTATGAGTCCTATAATGAAGTTACAGGAAAGGGCTTTGAAAATTAAGAGTAAAAAATCATGTAGGCATCAAAGAATTAATTTAATCGAGGAAAATCTATATAAATGCATTTTTTGTGTTGAAGTAATTAATGTACAACCATAAAGAGAAAATGAATGATCATCACATGTTATTCATTGATCTTAAACAAAGGAATCAAATGATTGAGTACCACAATTTGTTTAGTCAACATTAAGGAGAAATTACGTGTCAAAGGTAATTTGATGTGATTAAGAATATGTCTGACCAAACAACAAATAGTATTAATAATAATTATGGAGTGATGAAAGAGCCTTACTGAACAAAGTATTCCATCAATATCAAAATGAAAGCCAACCATTTTTGTATTCTTTATGGATAGGCTAACAAAAATATTTTTACATATTTGTGTCTTAAAATGTGCTGTTTCATAGACTACAAAATTATGAGATAAAATTCTTTTAGACTAAGCAAGCAATTAGAACAACAAACAAAAAAAAAAGGAGAATTATAAATAATAGAACAAAGGCAAAAGTATATTATGTGATTGTAGAGTAGTTCAAGTATCTTGAATCGATTACATTAAAAAAATAGGATAGGACAAAATTTTGAGAGCTTAGGTGGTGGCTAATAAAGAATTTTTTGAGAAGTAATATGCATTTGAAAAAAAAATCACAGAACATAATAGATAGATTTTTGAAACTATCAGGACTAAACTATACTGAATGGTTCATAGTGTTAAGCAACAAACAATTCATTAACCAAGTTGAGTATCATACTATGACAATAATGAGAAGGTTTAGATTGCTAGATAAGATAGTGTGAGAAGAGTACTTTACAGAGTTGTAAGAGTAGCACTACTTAAGATAAAGTAGTGTATAAAAGAGATTGAAAGTTTGAGTATGTACAATGAAGGGCAACAGATGCACCAATAAGATGAGTAAATATAAGTATAATGAACATATTATAAAAGAAAATAGGATAATATAAGTAACATGACTAGAAATTAAAAAAATACTTACGAAAATAGAGTTAACACCTCATTTAGCACTCAATAGTAATAAAGAGATAATCATGATTCTAATAAGCATTCCCAAATAGTCAGGAAAAAAAACTAATAGTCATGATCTTACGTTTCCTAATCATTCACTGATGAAGCACCATGCAACATTTTGATATTATATGATGCAATGCAAGCACTCTACTACCTGATTGTTCTAACACTAAATAAATTGCCTCCCTACACATTGATGCCAAACTAGAATTTCATTTATTAATCAGTTATTAGCAGGACATGTTAATCATAAAGTGCACGAACATCATCAAATGTTAGTCAACATATTCATTTTTCAATCTATGCATCGAAACAACAATACAAATTCATTTTTTTGTTTCACTTTAAGCAAATAACATATGATTATCCTTCAAAAAGATATCTCACAAAAAAATTACTGTTTGCAAAGCAACTAGGGTCATCTAACAAAACTATAACAAAGTTGCGCAGTAATTGCACCTTCATTTCTTTTGCTCTGTGAATACGGTGAATTCCTATGACATTGAGTTTTAAATCCTCAAGGCCAAAAAATATGAAGCCAAACCAAAACTGAAGAAATTTATCACTTACATTATTGTAAAATGGTTTATAATAATAAATAAGTTTTATGAAAATAGCTTGATAAATAAAAGTTCAAGTAATCCCTAATGTTTATCATAGGAAAATCTTCATAAAAAAGTGATAAATATACATCATCATCATTAGTCTTATCCCAAATGTTTAGAATTAGTATCATGAATCTTTAATTTTCATTTATTCTTATTAAATGTTCATTGACGTGTAACCTACACTTTTCAAATAATATTGAACAACATCTATATATGTAATCTTAGTTTTGCCTACTTTCCTGCATAATTTTTTACCGTTAGTTTCATAAACTCATTTAATGATATGTTTTCTACCCATCATTGTGCTTATTCAGACTATATAAATCTATTTTCAGTCACTTTATCTTTAATAGATGTCATTCCAAACTTCTCTCAAATGTAATCATTCTTTAATTTATCTTTCTTAATTTGTCACATCATCTTACCATTTTTAACTCTGTAACATTCAATTTAGATATAGAAAAATTTCTATATTCAACATTTAGATTCATATAATGTCACAAATTTAATTATTGTTTCATATGATTTATTTTAAAGACTCTATAATAACTTTTTTATTAGACAACTTTGAGGTACTTATCTATTTTAACTTTCCAAACCAAACTATAAAGTTACATCATATATATATTCACTCATTGTATGAAAGATCCAAGATACTTAAATCTATCATATCTACGCATTCCCTTAATTTCTAATAATATTGAATGACGATTATTATCATTATACACATTAAATTTAAATATACTATATTTAAATTTTATTTTACTAATTCTAAGGCCTCCATCTTCTAAACATTTCCTCTATTGTTATTATTTTTCACTTAATTTTGTGGATAAATTGCTATTAAAACTATAGCATATATTAACCAAAGCACCTTGATTCAAATATCCTTTGTAAGCAATTCTATAACAAATACAATAGTTATAAATTCAAAATCATCCTTGATAGAAATCTAAATGGTAAAAAAAATTAGGATCATTGTACACCTACTAGCATTGGTTAGTGTTGTATCATACATATCTTCAACATCATCAATATATATTTTTGCTTCAAAGTACAATAAATTAATTTTCATGATATCATATGATATGCCTTTCCAATTTCAATAAAAATCATATGAAAGATTCTTTTTTTATTATTTCTATTGCTTATCAATTATTTAGATAAAATTAAATAATTGATCTCCTTTCCAATTTGGTTATTTGAAATTAGTGTAGATACACTTAATGATAATTTTTTTATATATTTTAATTAGTGTAGATACACTACCATTGCCGGTCCCAAGTCCGGATGTGAAAAGTGGAGGTTAGCGTAGTGGCAGTGTAAAACTTGTCAAAATAATCATGCATGAATCCTTTAAATCATTGTGTTAATGCTAGCGTCCCTGGAAACGACGCTGTAGATGACGAATGAAAAAATGTCTAGGAGACGCTACTGCAGTGTTAAATAAGGATCCCACATTATGGATGCGCAAAAGTTAGTCCATGAAACTAGAATTAGGTGATCTAATATGTATTTGTAAATTAATGAAATTAATAGATATTATGGTTCATAAAAGATAAATATTTTATTGTCAAGAACTAAATGGGAGAAGCCAATGAGATTGATAGTTTAGGTTTTAAATTTTGATTGTAAAAGTCGACAGAAATGGTGGATTATAGATAAAAGTTTGAATGATAATGTATAAATATTAATGAGAGATAATTATATTTAAAGATTATATTGATACTAAGATTATCAACATAAGTGTATATTTCCTCAAGATGAGTAGTAAAAAAAATTTTGGAATGAATGATTAATACAAAAGATACCTTGAAGAAAAAATAGATGAGGAGATTTAAATGAACATGTTTTAGAGTTAGAAGATTTTAAAATTATTCACGTAGTTGGATTTAGAATAATGAAGTAGGACTATATTAGATTTTGTTTTAGTTTATGATTTTATAGCTAATACTTTATTTAAGAGATAACATATTATTACTTATAAAATGGATCTAGAAACATGATTGATTATTTTATAAGAAAATAGATCGGGATTGTAAAAGATTGTAAGCCATTGAAAGTTTAAGACCAACATCGATTGATTTTAGATTTTAAGATTTAAATGTCAGAAGAAAAATAAACCAAATTATCATTAGAATTAGATACTTAAAGAAACAAATAAAAATATTTTAAAAGTTTTACAAAAGAGATTAAAATTGGGATGTCAAGGAATAATATTATGAAAAAATAAGAAATTAAATTAAGAAAGTTCTAAAGATGTTTGAGAATCAAAAAAAAGCTTCTTAATAAATAGTGGTGGAGTCAGCAAAGAAAATATAAAAAATAAAAAAGATTGTAATAAAACTTTAAAATAAAACTCTGAATTGGAAAAGATATAAAGTTGTAGAGATTCTAAGAAAGGTTTTATGATACAAAAGTTTAATTTTTAGTGATTTATACAGATTAGATCAGATGATAAGATGATAGTGATAAATTAAAAAGATAGGAGAAGAAAAAGTGGGAGTGTATTAAGAAAAAATAATAAAATATTTTTTTTAGAAAAGGATATTGAAAATAAATGGAGAGAGAATTTGATAAACTTTTCAACGGGATTTGAAAGTAATGATTTTAGAATCTTAATATTCTAAACAAGAATAGAATTTTTTTTATCATCAGATTAGTAACTGAAGTTAGAAGCTTTTAACAAAATGAAATGTGGAAAAGTAGTAGGACCGATAATATTCTTAGAAGGGAAATGTTTAGATTGGAATTTTTACAAATCTTTTAATGTCATTTTAAAGACTAAAAAGACGAGTGGAGAAATAGTTGCTTTCTATATTTAAGAATAAAGGTGATGCACAAGAGTGTGCAAATTATAGAATTGTTAATATACATTAAAATTATGGAGAGAGTAATTGAAAGACATACGATGATGTAAGTTTCTCACAATCATTTGGTTTCATACCGTGTAGATCTACTATCTTATACATTTAAGGGTTATGGAGAAGCATAGAAAGTAAGGAGGATCTACATATGATATTTATTGATTTAGAGAAGCTTATGATAAAGTTTCAAGAGATGTTCTGGAGAGTTCTAGAACATAAAGGAGTTAATATTGGTTATATTCAAGTCATTAAGGATATGTATACTAGGCATTTGTGTCCAAACACAGGAGGATTGACAAAATATTTTCCTATTTCAGATTATATCAAGGATTAGCTTTAAGCCCTTATCTTTTTACTTTAGTTATGGATGTTCTTACTGCATTTACAAGAAGATATATGCTTTTTTCTTTGATGACATTCTTCTGTTGATAAGACTAGAGAGGGAACAAAAAAACTTGAATTATGGAGGTCAACTCAGAGTCTAAAGGTTTTCGTTTAAGTAGATCTAAACCGAATATATGGAGTGTAATTTTAGTTGTAGGTTATGTTGGAAGTATTATTGTTAACAAGTCATTAAAGAGTGAGCATTTTGATATTTAGGCCTATTGTTCAAAATGACCTGAAATAGATGGAGATGTTATTAGTAGAATTTAAGTTTGATGGTTGAAGTGGAATGCATGCCTTATTATGATGAAAGACTTAAACTGGGAGAATTTTATAAGATAAGAAGACCCAATGATTTATAAAAATTTCACAAAAGAAAGATAAGACTAAGTTAAGTGTTACGAGAGAGGGGATGCTTAGGTGGATGAGTGGCTTTACTCTTGAGATAGAATCCAATGAGTATATTCATTTGAGTAACCCAAGATAAGATTAGGAGAGTCGCTTAGATGGTTTTGGCCACATAAAGCGTACCGTCCGGATGACCATTAGAGAGTAGATGAATTAGATTTTCCATAAGAAGAAAGGTAGAGTAGACCTAAAAGACTTGGTTAAGATGATAAAAATGATCTTAGTATACTTGATTTAAATGAGAATTTGACATAAAGACACAAATGGAGACAAGGATTCATCCCCACCCAAGTGGATTAAGGCTTGTTGTTGTTGTTGTAGAACTATTCTTATAAATTTAAAGCAAATTTCTAGCTCCTGCTAGGTAACAGAATCAAAGGTATAGCATTCTAAAGAGATCACTGATAAGAAGTGGTATAGGAGCACCTGCAACAATTCATTCCAATATTTTTCACAAACCTCATCCAATCTAGAGATTGAAGCCGTAAACCTCCAAGCATCAATTCAATATGTTTTTTTCTTTTTATTTTTTTATTTTTTTTATTTTGAGAAAAAAAGCTCAAGATTCTATGAACTAAAAGCAAAGAAGTTATTTCTTCCATCCAATATAATTTCCTGCAATCATTTGGCTTGCTTTCCAAGTTCTAAGTTAAAGCAACATCCGTGATAGTCAAGAATCAATATGCTATATTTAATACGTACTGGCAATGAACTAACGGAGACAGTTTACAAGAGAGTGAAGTCTATAAAGTACCTGAGATTTGGACCATGAGAGATCAAGCACATCATCAAGGTGACCTATGAATGAACGAATTGGCCTCTCCGAGAGAGCAAATACCTGCTCTGGCACCTTCAAATTCCGTGAGTTCAAAGACTTCCTCCCACCAAAATCCTTTGCCCTTCTCTTTCTCTCACTAGAACTCCCCTCCGTGCATTGCCCTGAAAGTAAAACTACTGGCGAGCCATTACTAGTGGCCGCCGGAAGAGTATTTCCATTAAGATTTTCCTCCCCTGTTACATCCATTAACAAATCCGGCTTTCTCTCGTGCTCCAAGACCTGCCACGCATGGATGACACAGTCCTCCCCAGCACTAGCCAGGTAACGACCGTCCAAACTGAATTTAATAGTCCAGATGGATCCACTATGAGCCTGAATCTCCTGATTCAAATACAAACCAGAAAGCTCTTTATGTGACTTCCCATATTGCCGAACCTTCATCCGCTCAGGGCCGTGGTGAAGCAACTGGGCCAGGTCCTGACTGTCATCGGTAGCCGAACTAGACCTCCTCCCTCCTTTCTCTGACGATGTATCCTTCTCGTCGCTGCTGCGACGATCCCGCTGGCTCCCCGCAGTCACAACGTTTTTTAAACTTCTAAGCCAGCTCGACCTCCTCTTCGAACTCCCACCTTCGCTCGATCCAATGCTATCCTTAGACCGGCGGGAGGTCGCACCGTTATCGCTCCCTCGCTCCTCAATGTTTTGCCTCCGCATCAGCTCCTGAACGATAGGTGAACTGCCAACGCATACCTCGAATTCCTCCATTGTGAATTGCTTCCCAGTTCCCACTTCCCTTACTTTATTCCACAACCCGTCCTCTCGGAAATCATTCAAAACGAACTCCTTGCCATTGTCCAGGTTTTTGATCGTGCACCTCTGCGCATCCTCTTCTTCGCCAAATCCGGCATTGCCATTCCCGACAAAACCCTTGATGTCTCCCCCCACGGACGGCCGCGATCTCACGACAAGCGGGGGCTTGCCGGCGGCCGGCAGCTGCTGACTATTTACAACTCTATGTTCAACAGAGCCATCGGATCTGGAGCGGGAGATAACGGCGGCAGAGGAGGCAACACTGGTCGTCTCTTGCCGAGGACAGAGGCCATTGCACGAAACGGATCGCCCCATCTCCCCCTCCCTAGCATGATTAGTTACGACCTCGACTCCCTCACCGTCGGGTTTCACTCGCGCAAGAGAATGGTCATCGGCTAGGCCCATCTGATGAAGCAAGCAGCGACGCCGCTCCTCCACGGTGCCCGGCTCTGAAAGCCATAGGTCAAAAGACACGGCCGGCGGCGGGAGAAAGCCGGATCGGCGACGATGGTGCTGGTAGCAGCTATAGTCGCCGTCTTCATCAGAAGCAGAGGTGGAGGAGCACGAAGACGAAAGGACACGATCAAGAGACTCGTAGAACTCTTCTTCTTCCTCTTCAACTTCCACCTCCCCCGAATTACTCATGTCATACACAGTTCGAACCCCTCCGCCGCCGAATTTCTCATGTTATAGAGGCATTCAGATCCCGGCGGGTAGATTTATGGAGAAGAAGAGGATTGAAGGAATCAACCAATGAATTTAAGAAGTGGAGGATCGAAGCCCTACGAAGTATGAAATAATGGGCGAGGAGAGGAGAGGATTGTCTTTGTAAGTAATATCTAGTGGGAGGAGTAGATCGGTCCGCCGTCTATATAAATTAGTGACGCTTTATGGGGCTTTTAACATAATTGTTTCTACAGGGATTACCAATCACCGGGTACCGCACCGCACCTCTTCTTCGGCTCCCTTTCTGAAACCGACAGCGTGAATGCGCGGTGTTTCTTACGTGGCTTAACGTCATTGGCTGGAAATCAGTAGGAAAGACGACAGGTGGGCGGCGGGTTGAATTTCGGTGTGTAATGTCGGTGACGAGAGCGGTTTGGACTGTTGGTTCGACCTCGGGTCTGGAAATGTTGGGATCCGGCCTGCATCCGTTTCGGGATTTATTTCGGTCGTTCGTAATCTTCTTTTAATTAAAAGCACAAATTTAGTCGCCTTTGCTTATATTGTTCGCTTCGAGATAATTTGATAATGGTGAATGAATAATTGAATTTATAGTATTACTTATTTTAACTCAGACGTGAACGAAAATTTCAGTGATTCAATTCTTTCTTTATATATATATATATATATATATTAATATATATTAAAAGGGGATTTTCATAGGCAGCATTCAACATTACAAAATTTATATATATTGATATGAAAAAAAATCTACTTGAAACACGAATCTCCAAAAATCTTCTAAGTTAAGACACAAGAATCAAGCTTAAAATATAATTAAAACTGCGATATTACTCTTTAAATAAGGAGAGTTTATAAATCGAGTGCCTTAATCAATGCCCAATATCTCTTAATTTTGACTTCATTTGAGCATTCAAATACTTAAAATACATCGATCCGGAATCATTTTGTCGATGGAGTTGTTTTTGCAGCATTTACGTAAACCATTCCTCTAATCTATAAATAACCCTCATTCTTCACAGAGGAGCTCAAGAGTGAGAGATTCATCCATGGATCTAATTTTTAATGCTAATGAGAAATTTAATCCGATAATCCAATACGTATAAGATTTAATATAATCCGAACCAATCCAATCCGAAAAAAAAGTTTGGATTTTCGGTTCAGTTTTTAAAAAAATCGAAAATATGTAATGTGACTCACTTAATAAATCTTTCTTTTATTTATGGAATTTTTTTTTGATTGTTCAGCTCAATAATTGCATCCAATTTCAGCTTAAATCTTGATTCATGTGCTATTTGATTATAAGTAGGATTTAATTGAAGAAAGAGTTAGCATATATTTTAAATTCATAGTTAATAAATCTTGCAAATGTTCAATCTTCATAATTATTTGAGATAATATATGTCAACTCTAATCAAATTCTTAAAAAATTACAAAAAACATATATTGATATTGGTTATATCATCTGAATTTATTCAACAAAATGAGAGATTTTTAGCTTGCATAATTATAATAAATATCTGACAAATTTAAACATATAATCATATATACAAAAATGCTTGATACAAATTTCAGCTTCTAATTTATGAAGGCTTACAAAGTCAATTTCAATTTTCAAATGAGAGATTTTTCAGCAGCTTACAAGTTCAAATGTACAATAATTAAAACAAAAACCTGAACTCTGAATGCTGAAGAAGCTACAACATTTAATGTCTGAATCAAGCAAAAAAAAATACATATCATTTCAAATGCTCTAATTCCAAGAGTTCAAGACCTGTAATAATAAACCTGCACTACCAAAAAATCTTAAAAAAAAACTAACTGATTAGAAACAAGAGATAAAACAAAAGAGAGACTAAAAATAAAAGTAAAATTCAAAAGAAAAGAAAGGCTCTGGCTCAGTCAAAAATTTACTAAGAGCAACATAATATGTAAGCATCCAAACTCTAGATTGGAGGGTTACAATCACATATAATGCTACCAGCTGTAGTAAATAAAATATAACATCAAAGCCATTATTGCCGAAAGCGCCGCCATAGAACTTAGAAGCCACCCACGAGCAACCATTAGCCCGAAAAAGGTTAAAATAGAGGGAACTGCCAAGTACTTACAATTGCAATTGATAAACTGCCAAGTAGTAGTAGGGAAGAGCATTCAACCACCATTTTACAAGAAATAAAGGAGAAGAAAAAGAAAGATAAGCTAGAAAGAGAAATAACTGAGGAATTAACCAATAAATAAGGTTTAAATTGATAGGAAAATCAATGATGCTCTAAATAGTGATAGTTTTTTTTTTGATACAGAAAATAAAGAGAGCAATCAAATTCTTGCCATTTGTACTTTCAAAATTACAAATGTAATATGCATAAGCTACAACTTTGTAAGTCCAAGTATTGAATTAAAAAAAATCATTAATTGAATTAAACCTATCAAATATGGATAACTGCTAAAACCAGAAAGATCAAATAACAAAGATGAAAGGGGAACACCATCATGCCACTGCTTGGAAGAAATGAATCAAGATCTGCAAAGTTCCAAATAGATATCAACAGACAACTTACAAATGCAACAAAATTGATTCCATTTCAATTTATTCTGGGTACTAAATCAAGCATAATCAATTTTGAGATGATTCAAACTTAAAATCCTTTAATTGGAGGATGGGTTTGAACTCTAGCATGAAAAAGCATAGCAAACTACCTCCCAATAAAATAAGATATATATATATATATATATATATATATATATATATATATATATATATATATATATATATAAAGTAGGCTTGAATCCAGCAAGTAACCATAAACTCAACATCAACACTAAAGTGATAAAAAATAGCTTGAATTGGTTTGAGTTGACCTCTGACTAAAACTGAAGCATTTCAAGCAATGTTTATCAACATCAATCATGCATCATAATTCATTTCTTATGGCAAGATATATTGATTAGAAACATGGTGCCTAAATATAAGCAATTTCTAGCTAAAGGTTGAAACACCCATCTATTAGAACCGAACACATAAATCCTGCAAAAACATGGTGCCTAAATATAGGCATACAAGTGCTATTACAGGAGGTTTTCAATATAAATACCTATTCTTATCTTATTGTTCCACGAAATCTTTAAGCTAATTCCTATGGAAGCTTACTTGCCACTAAACATGTAGACAAAAATATAATCTAAGGGGATCAGTTGAGGTTCAACAATGAGAAGACAACGAAAGCAAAAAAACTCTATAGATATCAAATAAATAAAATAAGATCAATGCAAAATGAAACGGAGAACTTCATTGTCTATGACACACTTTAGACTGAACTCATTGTCATTAAGCATAAAAATAGAGAGCCAATTCAATCTGAATTGCTGAACAGGGTTTCACCATATGTCAATTACCAAGCAACAAAAAATATCTATCATAAAAGAATCTATCAAAATGTATCATTCCAGTATAGTATGTATTGATGTATATGAGTATATCTATATGACTGTAGTCTGTATCTGTATGATTGTATCATTTCAATACTTCACCAAAAAGTTGGATCATCTGTAACCTTCGATAGATCTGAAAGAATTGTGTGATATGTATATAAATCTTCTTTAAAAAAGCTCCCTTCATAGACTAACAACAATATTCTTAGTACATTATTAGATTTAGCATAAATCACAAATATATATATTCATTGACTATAATCCATAACCAATATTAAGATAAAGTTGCTTCAGACAAATAATAATAACAAAATCATTCAACATTATATTTCATTGATATAAAAATGTAAATCGTAATAGAATAAAGAAAGAGAGCTACATAGTAAGCATTAGCCAACAACCTAATAAAATAAAAAGGTCATCCAATAAATGACAAATTTTACAAAATATCAAATTTATAAAACCTTTAGTCATAAAATGCCAAAATTATGTAGCCTAATGTTCCTTCCCTTTTCATTTCTCCCTCTTATAGGCAATCACCATTTTCAATCTCAAATGAATAGCAAAGATAACAGAACATCACATAATATAAAATATGTCATTATGTTGCTATCATAAAATATATAATAATGTTAAGACAATAAAAAGACTCAGTCTCTTAATTTTAATCATGTGATGTGAATAATTGGAGCTATTCTTGTAGCATTTGCAATAGAATAAACTCAATACAATAGGTTATTCACATGTGGAATAACTTTTCTAATCAACTTTATGGCATAAGTGTACCTAAAAAAATAAATGGTTGTGATTTTTTATCTACTCTACAAAATGCATCTTTGTAATTATAAAAAATTTCAATAATTTTGATACCACTAGAAGAAGACTGTTGACCTTCACATCTATATTAAATTTCAAGTCAAGAAAATACGATGAAATATACGTAAAAAAGATATTATGCCTAAGGTATAAGTGACGAGCCCTCCAATAAATTTGCAATCATTTATAGGATCCCAACCACAACTCATCGAATCCCCAGAAAAACAGAATAAAAGAAGGTGAAAAAGATCAACTTGTCGCATTCAAGAACCTACCGTCGAGAGGAGATTTGAGAGCCGAGCCTGCGGAAAACTTAGAGAAGCGGACGAAGAAATTTAGAGTTTTAGTCTTTCAGAGTTCAGACTATAGGGATTACCGGATTAGGGTTGCCTTGCGGATTGCCAAAGAGGCAAAAGCAAATGTGACAAATACTTGCGGTAGCAAGACGCCGAGAGCGAGCCGAAGAGAACATATGAACAAAACTAAAATGTCAAAAAGTGGAAAATGAAAATTGAAAACGAAGAGTCGAAGAGAACCAGCCCGTGGGGGATTTCCTTTTGCCCCCCTTTTGCTTTTAGGTTTTAACTTTTAAGTGTTTTACTTTTACGTGTGGGCACGACACGGTTCACACATAGCTGCATAGGTATACAAAATTTCGATCGACTTGTCACCGTGATTCCAAAATTTATAATCGATTTTTCCGGTTTACAAAATTTTAAATCTGATCCATAATCCAAAAACTGAATTTAGCTCAAATTAAATCCGAAATCCAAAATAAAATTATAAAACTGATCCAAATTAAACCAAATTATGCATAGCCCTAGCTCAAGCTAAAGAGAAGAGAGAGTCTAAGAACCTCACATATAATTGATTGAACGCGAATCTGCCGCTGCCGACCACATGCTGCCGGCCGCCACCACTACCCCGGTCCATGAGACCACCACCTAGTCTCACTCTGACACCTGCGAATTACTCATAGGTCATTACCGCTAACCACTGCTGACCGCTGTTTAATACCGCCGGCTCCTGATTGCTACCCATCTTCGGCCACTACGATCAACTACCACTATCGGTTATCATCGTTAATTATCGCCGCGCACCATCGGCCATCATCGATCATGGTTGATCACCACGCCATCCGGCACCATCGACATGATCATCGATTATCGTCATCGCGACATCGGCCACCACATCACGGGCCATTAATTATTGATCATCGCCGCCATCGACCACCATCGCCGGCCATCGCTTCTCCAATCTGCATAACACCGCCACATTGGTCGCCGACCACCGCCGTTCACCATCGCCATCGCCACCAATAACAACGATAATTCTGTATAGTTGTTACTTGATTATGAAATTTCACGTAGCTTTCGATACAATTGTCGTTATTGGAAAAACTTAAACTTTGTACTCCAAAGCAGATATATAGTGGAAAATTTTACTGGGCTAGGCCCCGTGATTTTTTTTCTCTCTTTCTTGAGTTTTTCCACATAAAAATCCTGAAGTTTCTTATTCGCTCTTCAAATATCTATGTGTGTGCTGAATTTCACAACAAGGCTAAGGCGTAAATTTTTATTCTACCGCAACTGGTTTTCTAGCAGGCAACTAGATGATAGAGATAATGTCATCCAAAAATAGGGGACAACTGATATAGCATTGAAAATTTTACCAGTCGAAGCACGAATCTTGATGTCAAAAGCAATCTGATTTTGAGTCAAGACTAACCTAGATCAAACATTTAAATATAATTCAAAATATTATGATATCAGTCGGCTCCTAAATAAGGAGTGTTTATAATCAAATCGAGCATCTTGACGAGCCGGATCTAACAAGCTCAATATCTCATAATTATGACTTCATTTGAGCATTCAAATACTTAAAATACATGAGATGATCAAGGGAATTATTTTGAGCCATCCGATGAAGTGGTTTGGATTTTGCACGTATTTACAGAAATGTCATTTCTTTAATCTATAAATATCCTCTCATTCTTCACGTGAGAGTCCAAAGAAGAGAGCTCCAGGCTTGAAGATCCTCAAGCAAATAAATGTCGATCGGCCAGCCGCGGGCCAGCATTCAACCACCTGCCGCCACACCCATCGATCCTCGGCGGTTCAAATATCTCCGTCACCGCTGCGCCGCATCCACCACCATCGATCATCGTTGTGTCACACCACCGACATCATCACCACCATCATCATTGGTCGTAGCCACCATCATCACGGTTTGCCACGACCTACCGTGGTCGACCACCACCATTCATTGTATTCATACATTTAAGTTCGTAGCCGTAGCCGTGTCATCATTATTCGTCGGTAGCATAACTAACTTCACCATTGACCACCAATAATTGTTACAGTAACTACTATTGCATTTGTTCTTTACTGATTCTAGAATTTCCATTGTTAGACTTTCTCGCATACAATTCTGTAATCCCGTTATCGGGAAAATCTAAACTTTGTACTCCGAAGCAGATATATAGTGGAAAATTTTTACTAGGGTAGGCCCCATGATTTCCCCCCACTTTCTAGGGTTTTTTCACATAAAAATCCTTGAGTTTCTTGTACTCTTTTCAAGAAACTATGTGTGTGATGGATTTCACAACAATGCTAAGGCATAAATTCTTATTCTATCGCAACTGGTTTTTTAGCACACAACTAGATGATAGAGATAATGTCATCTAAAAATATGGGGCAACTGATATAGCACTGAAATTCCACTAGTCGAAGTACGAATCTTGTTATTGAAAGCAATCTGATTCTAAGTCAAGACTAACCTAGATTAAGCATTTAAAATATAATTGAAAATTTTGCGATATCAGTCGACTCTTAAATAAGGAGTGTTTATAGTCAAATCGAGCGTCTTGACGAGCCAAATCTAACAAGCCCAAGATCACTTAATTCGACTTCATTTGAGCATTCAAATACTTAAAATACATCAGATGATCAAGGGAATCATTTTAAGTCGTCCGATGGAGTGGTTTAGATTTTGCGTATTCTGAATCGTCATTCCTAATCTATAAATAGCCCTTATTCTTCACATGAGGGAATAAAGAGAGAGAAAACTTGAAGATCCTCCATAATCGTGTCGGCCGATTGGCGCCACTGTCATCGTGTACCACCACTTGGTCATTGTTGTGACCGTCCGTCATCACCGTCGTCGGCCATTACCGATCCTGCCGTCGACCACTGCCGGTCATCACCCGCGACCACGCGGTCAGGCTCACCAGCATCCGGTCCGCGCCATTGATCACCGCCACGGTCGGCCACTCACATCAATCATCGCCGTTATTGACCCGTGGTCATCACCCGTGACCACCATCGAGTGGTAAGCCGCCATCGCGTAGTGGTAGAGCCACCACCATCAATCATCCTCGTCATCGACCACCGTTGTCGGTCACCACCGCCGACTATCGCCAGCCATCACCGTCGGCCACCGTGGTCATCCGCCGTAGGTCGTCACACACCGGTTGTCATCGACCGTCGATAATGTCGACATATCATCATATGCCACCAACTATTCTTCTACTTGCGTTTTGTTACGATTTGAAATTCCATTGTCAGGCTTTCTCACATGCAATTCTGTAATCCCGTTATCAAGAAAACTTAAACTTTGTACTCCGAAGAAAATATATAATGGAAAATTTTTATTGGGCTAAGCCCCGTGATTTTTTCCCCTCTTTCTGGGGTTTTTTCACATAAAAATCATGAAGTTTCTTGATCGCTCTTGAAATATTTGTGTGTGTGTTGGACTTCACAATAAGGCTAAGGCGTAAAATTTTATTTTGTCATAATTAGTTTTTTAGCACACAATAGTTTGGTGCCATTTGTGGGAATCAAACCCCACAATCACAATCTCTGTGAACACCTGCATTATGGCCAACAGGCGTAATATTTGCAACAACGGAGCCTCCCATTCCAACTCCTATCACTCTCAAAACCAATCCTTGAACCAAGGATGCCAGGCTTCTATCTCACTTCCTCCTGATAGATATGACCCTATCGGTGAAGGTGCAATATAAACCTCTCTAGAAGATCGTGTTCTCCAAATGAAAGAGTCTCAAAATGAGATAATTTGACTCCTACGAAAACAGTAGCCACTACTACAGCAAACACATCTCCCCTAAGATCGATCGTTAGCCAAGGGAGGAAAAAATATTAATACGGGGCCTTCTCCCCATCAGGCTGAAGTTCCTCTGCTTCTAGACCGTGATGTTGACCTCCTTGACACTGCTAATTCTAATCATCCATCACTTGTAGCTCAACTAATTGCTAACCTACCAATTATTACCGGTAGCTTGGCACGTTCTCGTCCCGTTGATTCCACCCATCATGTTATACGTGCAGAATTACAATGCTTAGTGCGAGAAAAATTTTACTTTAAAGATATAAATCATCTTCCCTCTCATTGCGACAATCAGGAGTCTTCACCTTTGGTTGAAGTTATTCTTCAACATCCTACTCATAGGTTTCAAACTTTCGAGCATCGACTCCTATGATGGGGCAACTAACCCATATAAGCATATTGACCATTGCAGGACCGTCATACATATCCAACGAGCTCTTGACACACTGCTTTGTCAGGTCTTTTCAGTCATCCTCAAGGTCAGGCTCACACTTGGTTCTACTCCCTTCTAAAGAGATCCATCCATACCTTTGATGAACTCACCAAGATTTTTGTAGAACAGTTCATTATAAATCGGAGGATCATTAAAGATTCTCTCATCTCTCATGCATTCGTCAAAATGAGGGTGAATCATTTAAGGAGTACTTCCAGAGGTTCTCTTTAGAGGCTCGCCAAAAACCTGGAGTAGACCCTGAATTATTAATATGAGTTTTCCTTGGAGGGCTCCGTCCTAAGTCTTTCTACTCATCACTAATGCAAGATATGATCCGCTCATATGCTGACTTGGTTCATCGTGTGAAAGCATAAATTTCTGTTGGTGAGGCTATTAATTCCCATCGTAAATAATTTGAACAATCCATAAGAAAATGTAAGAGTGCTTAAAGAACACAAATCGACAATCCCAAAAGAAGCAACAATGCAATCGTGATCTCCCTCCACGACCATCACATCAATGACGTGAACCACAACCAAAAAAGAAATACACACCATAGAACACATCTCGTGTTAACATCTTAATGGCCATTCGAGATCAAGAGACCATTAAGTGGCCACATCCACTAAAACCAAATTCAGGAAATCATGAGCAATATTGTCACTTCCATCGAAGTCATGGACATACTACTGAGATTTGTAAACAACTCAAAGAAGAGATCGAGAGGCTCATTCAATAAGGATATCTATGTCGATTTGTGCAGAATCAATCAAATCAAGCAAACATAACTCCAACTAGGGGGGCAATCAGGATAATCATCACAGAAATAACAAAATAATCGCCAGATAGTTACAATCGTAGGGGGATCATTACTATCTAATCAAGTCCTCTTTACCACCTCTGAAGAGCTAGAGTTAAAGAAATCTCGTATTGATCATTTCATCATTTTTAATGACTTAGGCTTAAAAGGAGTCCAAGTTTCGCATCAAGATCCACTTGTCATCAGTGCAGGGATCGGTGACCCATGTTATAATGTTAAGAGAATTTTGATTGGTAACGGGAGTTCTGTCGATGTTTATTTTATTCCATATTTCTTAGCATGGGTCTGGTTAGGGAAAAGCTCCAACCCGCTACATGACCATTATATGAGTTTGATAATCGCTATGTATGAGTGGAGGGGGCAATCACCCTTTCTATTGTCCTCGAAAAATTCCTTCAATAAGTGACTCATTCAATTCAATTCATTGTGGTCAAGTCAGATTCAACATACATTGCTATCTTCGGAAGGCCCCTCTAATCAATCTTTGGTGGTGTTACTTCGATATCTCATCTTAAGATGAAATATTCAACCCCGGTTGGAGTTAGAATGGTTTATAGAAAAATCAATAAATAGCAAAATCATGTTACCTTAGACAAGCTCATCACATCCGCCCTTTGGTGACCTTCAGCATCGAGAATTTTAATTTTTAAGATGAAGAAGTACCCAGAGGACTTCGCCTGTAGAAGACTTGCTTCTTGTTTTACTAGCAGATGACCAACCTTTACAAATAGTGCACGTTAGATCTCTGCTCTTAGACGAGCAAAGGGTAAAATACATAGACTTCTTGCATAAAAATCAAGACATCTTTTATTAGAGTCCGACATATATACTTAGGGTCGACCCGAATGTGATCATGCACTCCTTCAAGATTGATCAAATATTCAAACCAGTCATCCAAAAGAAATATAATTTTGCACCTGATCGCCTCCAAGCTATTGAATAAGAAGTTAACAAGCTCTTAGAAGTGGATTCATACGAAAAGTATATTACCCTACATGGCTAGCAAATGTTGTCATGGTTAAGAAAGCAAATGGAACTTGAAGAATGTATATTGATTACATCAATCTCAATAAAGCTTGCTCGAAAGATAGTTTTTTCCTCACCCGAATTGATCAATTGGTTGATGCTCAGTCTGGGCATCAAATGCTTAATTTTTTAGATGCTTACTCAGGTTTCAACCAAATAAAAATGGACCCGACATATGAAGAAGTCACATTTTTTCAAACATATAAATATTTCTATTGTTATCAAGTTATGTTGTTCCGGTTAAAAAATGCTGGTGCAACCTATCAATATCTTATGAATAAAGTTTTTAAAGACCTCTTAGGCCACACACTGGATATATATGTAGATGACATGTTAGTAAAAATCTTGGAAGAATCACAACATATTTCTGGCTTAAAAATATGCTTTAACCTTCTTCGACATTATAATATGTGACTCAACCCAACCAAGTGTGCTTTTGGGTCTACGTCGAGAAAATTTCTTGGGTTCATGGTCACCGATGTATGAAGAAGCCACATTTTTTCAAACATATAAATATTTATATTATTACCAAGTTATGCTGTTCGGGTTAAAAAATGCTGGGGCTACCTATCAATCCCTTATGAATAAAGTTTTTAAAAACCTCTTAGGCCACATAATGGAGATATATATGGATGACATATTAGTAAAAAGCTTAAAAGAATCACAACATATTTTTAGCTTAAAAATATGCTTTAACCTTCTTCAACATTATAATATGCGACTCAACCCAACCAAGTATGCTTTTGGGGCTACGTCGGGACAATTTCTTGGGTTCATGGTCACCCATTGCTGGATTGAAGCTAATCCCGAGAAAATCAGAGCGCTTAGAGATATGGCTCTTCAAAAGAATATCAAGAAAGTTTAACACTTGAATGGATGAATTGCTGCCTTATCCTACTTCTTAGCCCGTTCTGGAGATAAATACTTATCCTTCTTTAAAATATCAAAGTGAGCTAAAAATAATAATTTTCAGTGGACTGATGAATGCCAAGCTACTTTTGAGCAGCTAAGGGAATATTTAGCATCCCCACCCTTACTATCCAAGCCTATCTAAGGAGAGATGTTATACTTATATCTCGCAGTCTCATCTCACACAATAAGCTCAGTTTTAGTGTGAGAGAAAAATATGACATAACGACCAATTTACTATATTAGCAAAATTCTCTCTGATATAGAAAGTCGTTATCCACTAGCAGATAAGATGGTTTTAGCTTTAGTTTTCTCAGCACAAAAATTGTGTCCCTATTTTCAAGCTCACACCATTAGTGTTTATACTTACTTACCATTGATGACTATTCTACAAAAACCAAAGGCATATGGAAGGTTAATCAAATTATCAGAAATTAGGAGATTTTTTTTTCGGGAGTCTCAAGTACTCGTAGACTTTATAATGGAGTGCACTGTCCTTACTCTAAATGAGCTATCTATTACACCCATTTCATCTCCTCAATGGACCTTCAATGTTGATTGATGGAGCTTCAAGAAATACTGGTGCTGGAGCAGGAATCTTACTTATTTTTCCAACATGATACCTTAGAGTATGGACTTCGCCTAAAATTTCTTGCAATAAATAATATGGCTGAATATGAGACTCTTATCATAGGATTGAGACTTGCTATCGATTGTGAAGCTCAAAACTTAATGATCCACACTGACTCTCACCTTGTTGCCTTACGTATTGCTCTTTAATAATTTATTGAGTTGGCGTAATATCTTAGCTTAATTGAGGTCACTTCTTACCCTATCAAGACACATCAAATCATTCTAAGAGAGAAAGAATACTCGGTGACTCTCGCTAAGCTTGCTACCTCTACTGGAGATCTATTTAGAAAGCATGTTGAAAATATATTTTCGTAGTATCCAAGGGTCATGGGTAATATAAACAATTAATGAGACAAATGAACCTTCGTGGATGGACCCCATCCTATACTTTCTACAAGAAGGGACCCTTCTTGAAGACCCAACTGTTGCAACTCGTCTCTGAAAATAAGCTACAAACTTTATTATTATCAGAGGTGAACTATACAAATAAGCTTTTTTGGGCTATATTTTAAATGCCTCTCACCATCAGAGGCTGATTATGCATTAAGAGATGTTCACTCTGGATATATGGAGAACACCTAGGAGGAAGGGTGTTAGCCCTTAAAATTATAAGGTAAATGTTCTATTAGCCTACGATGAGGTAAGATGCCTTGAATTTCACAAAAAAATGTGCGAGTTGTCAGTTGCACTCTAACCTCTCTCATACACCACATATAGAGCTCTCATCCCTTCAAAGTTAATGGCATTTTACTCAATAGAGAATTAATATCATGTGACCTTTTCCAGTAGTGTCAGGACAACGAAAGTTTATCATTTTAGTTGTCGACTACTTCACTAAATAAGTGGAGGTTAAACCACTCGCTAAAATTACAGAGACAAATGCTAAACAATTTATTTGAAAAAATATAATAAGTCGATTCGGTCTTCCTACAAAGATCATCATCGACAATGGAACCCAATTTACTGGAAAAGTCTTTACGTCTTTTTGTAAAGATCTTCACATTCAGTTGCTGCATACGATTGTAGCTCATCCTCAAATTAATGGACAGACTGAAGCTACCAACATGACTATACTCAAAGGGTTAAAAATGCACCTCGAGAAGGTTAGAGGCAATGGGTTGAGGAGCTCTCTAATGTTCTTTGGGCTTACCGTACTACATCGCGAACTCCGATTGGCGAGTCACCATATAATTTATGTTTCGGTACAGAAGCTATTATACCGGTAGATATTGGGATTTCAAGTCTAAGAGTTCAATCATTCAATCATAATAATAATGAAGAAAAACTCTGATATAACTTGGACCTACTCCCCGAAACTCATGACATGGACCTACTTCAGACTACTTCCTACCACCAAAGGGTAGCTCGTCACTTCAACAGAAGAGTAATACCCATCCCATCTTTGTTAGTGACTTTGTCCTGCGAAGTCTTGAAGCTACAGATAAAGACCCTCAACGCAATAAGCTCTCACCCATTTGGGATGTCCCTTATGTGGTTATAGCTATGGTCAAGGTAGGAATGTTTAAGCTCAAGAATCTAGAGGGAAAAATATTGCCTCAAACTTGGAACACGGAGAATCTCCAGAAATATTCTCAGTAATTCCTGCTGCATAAATATTATAACTTTTATTTTATCTTGCTTGTCATTTCCGCTTTAACTCATATCTTTGTTAAGTTATCTTATGATAATATTGTATCACCGAACTTATCAAAATAATGAGTGTATGGATTTCAAGCTTGTTGCATATAAATAATCTTTTTCATTTAATCCTCCCACTTGAGGAATGCATAACTCACGTTGTGTCTCAGTCAGCGCATGATCAATCCTAAGGGGATTTGATCAGACCTCTTCCATATAGGTAATAAGTCAAGTAACACTTTGACTAATACTTAGGATAGGTCAAAAAGTCCTTGATGGACATTCCATGGCCTCTTCTATACAGGTAAGACATTAAATAATATTTTGGCTAATACCTAGGATAGGTCAAAAAGTCCTTGGTGGACTTCCCAACACCTCTTCGCAGGTTAGTGTCATCGAATAATATTCTGACCAATCACCTCGGATAGGTCAAAATAAAATAAGAGCAAATCACCCAAAATTTTTAGTTTACTAATGTCATTGATAACTTTAACATGATGATATAAGAAAGAATCAAAATTTTGGATAAAATAATAATAAGTAACAATACATAGATAAAAGGGAAAGAAATGCATCCTCAAGTGATACTACTTGATATCAACATCTTCCTCACCGCTGGAAGATGCTCCCTTAAACTCACTCTCAACCCCTTCATCTCTTGAATCAAGCGAAGGGTCTTTAGATACATGGCTAGGAGACAGATTCTCAATACTAGCCCCAATTTTATGATGTACTAAGTGGATTCCTTTTAAGAATCCTCGAATGAAGCCTTCCTCTAAGCATTGACGCTCCAAGTCATTCACTTCAACATCAAGTATATAATTACGAGCTTCTTGGATATGATCCTCAATAGCATCGTGATAAGCTAGGGAGTTCTTAAAGTCTTCCACTACCTTCAAGGAGACTTCATTCTTCCACTTCTGACATTATAAACTTCTTCTTAGAAAGACGATCCTGTAATGCTTTCTTCTCCGTAGTAAAAGCCTTGAGTCTTTTCTCTTTCTAGCAAGTCTCAGCCCTCACCTCAATCAGTTCATCATGAGTATGCTCCACCTCCTAACGCTGGAGAGAAAGAGAAATTGACATATTTGTTAGCTCAATTCTACACCCGATTAACTGATCCTCCAGAGCTTCCACTTCTTTGGCCTTAGCACTTATCTTTCGCTCGTACTCACCTTGCAAGTATTTTACCTTCACAAATTTAGTATTTCACTCATCTACAACGGCACCCAAATGATCCATAAGCCCTAATATTTGAGTTACCTACAATTAAAAAATCATAAATATTACACGAAGAAGAAAGGAAAGTAGAAAAGAAAGAGAAAGAGAAGATAACATACTAATTCGTCTGATCATTGGCATCTAGTGCATAAGTGCTTTAACACCTCTTTAAGAATGTGTGGCATCGAGAAATAAATCCCCCTATTATGAGTTGAGATAGCTAAACTCTTAGAGGCCAAATAGGGGAGAACATTTTCTCCGCAAATATTTGACATAGTTACTTCGACACATGTCTTCTTTTTCTTTAAAGAAGAAGCATTGTTGTCACCATGATTTCGTAACGGGCTTCTTGAAAGAATCCTGTGAATATGAGGAGACCTTTCATCACCTTTACTTGATCTCTTCAGTGGAAGAGCGTGGGATCTTCTTGCCTGAATGGAAAGGCCAACCTTGAACATTCCGTCTTCAATTATATACTTACCAATGTGACATAACTCATGCTAAAAGCCTCCTATATTAGGAATATTGAGAGTTGTTAGAATTTCATTCTCTTCAATCAATAATATATCCAAAAGGTCATTCAATCTTACCCATCTCTCAAAAAGGCCCCACTCATTTTTCACAAAAAGAACCTATTAGACCAATTTCTAGATGAATCCTGTGCTGAAAATTCTATCCAATTCTTTATACATCGATATGAATGTGATGAAATATTTCCCCCTTCATCTATCCTTTTGAAGAGGATAAATGAAAACAAAAATATACGCCTTTAGTTAGGACACCATGTAGATCCATAGATGTTCTTATTAGGGTGATCGGGTATGACATTGAGGAGGGGTGTTCTATCTCGAAAGATAGAAGTCACCACCCTACAATGAACCTAATCACCTCAATAAGGAATCCTAAGGATAATGGGTCTGCATATGTACTAGAGATTCTACCCCTACTTTACATGAAAAAGTAAAGTAAGATTTATTTTAAACCAAGTTCGTTAAGTTCCTACAAGGGCAAGCCCCCATAGTTAATTACATCATAAGGAAGGAGATTCCTTAGGAATATTCTCGATTAAGATAAATGATCGTCATCTCTAAAGATTTCAATAGGTAAGACTATCAATCAATTAGTTTATTTTGTAAGATCAAATGAGATAAATCAAAAGGAGAGAGTTATTATCAAAGCCAAAGGAAGATAAGTAGGAGATGCTCACGATGCTAGGAAACTTAGCGAGCATCTCAAACTATCCTATGATTTGGCTTTACAATTTTGAAATTGAAGTGAATTATTTATTTGAGTTGAACTTTCATTAGAGATTTAAGGCTTATAATTCCTTGATGCAAAGTCATGGAAATGCCTAAGAGGTGAGGATTTATGCTCACGACCCCAAAGGAAAATAATAATCTCAAAACCTAAATCTATGGAGCTTTAGCAAGGGCCAAGGCATGACCTAAATCTAAGACAAAAATGTGCATATGATTTACTTCCACAAGAGAGGATAAACCACCCTACCATTGAACTTACAACCATATGAGGGTGGCCGCCAATTAACTCATCCTACGATTTTAAATATATGTAGGCAAGTCTTATGCTTTATGCAAGATAACTAGACTATTGTTTATTTATAAAGAGACTAAGTTCTTAAACACACTTCCTAAGGGGCTAGATTATGTAGAGTATGATTAATGAATTAAATCTAATGCAAGATATATTACATTTTACTTTCATTTTTGGACAGTCATTTGACTCAGACATACATGAATCATATGCCTAGTGTATGAGAAATAAGATTATGGGCCAAAATCAGCGAGAAGGGGGAGGTGTATTTCCATCATGGCTCTCAAAGGTCAAGCTAAGTTCTCTGACAAAGGTGGAAGTCCTCCAATCAAGAGTGAAATAATATGTTTTTATGCATGATGTTAGAAAAGAAATGCTCATCCAGCTAAAGGGTTGTTAAATCTTTTATCTTGATTTTAACTTAGGATTTAAATGAGGTTATGAGTTATTTATTTTTAATATTGAGTTGATTAATTTGGTAGAAGATTTATTTTTTCCTAAGAGTCTAATCGCCATCCAGGCCATACGTTAAAGCAAATAAAAAATTAGAAAAACATGTCATTTCTAATGCACAAGCTAAACAAAACATCAAATATTTTATAAAGCTAACACAAAAGAATAAAAGGCCAAGTGTGGTCGGGCACCACCGCACAAATCCTAAAATAAATCGGGTAGCCGAGTTCTACCCTTATACAACCTGGATTATAAATGAATTAATTATAATTAAGCAAGGAATTCATGTTATGGGGGTCTTCATTCTTCATTCTTTTTTGGTTTTTCTTTTAGATGGTCAGAATGTGAATACTCCAAAGGCTTCACATGGTACATAAAATATAAGCTTATAACCAATGCTCATCCTAATCCCCCATAATAATCATTCCAAAATCCTAATTATAAAAGTACATGAAAAGAGAAAAAAAAAGAAAATCTAACTAAAACTTGTAAAACAGAGATTAGCTAAATAAACCACACATTCCTAAGCATGTATATAAATAAATTGAACTTAGCACCCTACACATGGGTGACCAAGTCCACCTGACCTATTTTGGATTATGCTTAAGGGTATAAGCAACCTGTGCAGCAAAAGCTATTACATTTTTATTAAAGTGCCCCTTAAGCACAATCCCCTGCAGATGATAATGATTAGACTAAATCATCCTACCATTCATTCTACGCACATACACCCTAACATCCAGACAAAAATATCACATCACAAAATAAAAGTAAACATCAAACCATGCACTACCCTAATATAGGACTAGAAGTGGTAACTTAGCCTAATGTGTGTGCCATATAAGATTTGTGTGGTGTGCTTAGTTAGGCTCTAAGGTTTAGATTTTTTAAGTGTGAAAAGGTTCAACTTAGAAGGGTGGTCTTATTTAAGTTGTTTAGTTGGTATGGGTTAATTTTATTTGATGATTTGATTTGGTTTTAATGAACCTACTTAATTATTAAAGGTTGTAAAGAGAGGAAAAGAGAAGAGAACTTCTCTTTCCTCCCTACCTTAAGTGATTTCTAGAGTAGATTCATTAATAATTTTTATTTAGTGAATATTTTATTATATATTTTAATTAATCCTAAGTTTATATTTTTCTCTAAACAAACCAATTCAAAAAGAAAGATATTTTAAGATTAAGTAAAGTGAATTACTATCACAAAACACACAACATTTTATTTTATTCCCACATGTGTATAACATGCATATGAATGGATCCTAAGCATATCTATACATAAAAATGAGAATGTTTAGCATACTTTATGATGAATGCTAAGTGAGTTACTTAAGAAAATTTGAATGCTTTATGATGCATGATTTTCATTAAGTAGAAAAGTAGTTTTCTTATCCATTTTTCACATGCACACATGTATGTATGAAAGGCATAAGTGAGTATGACGACATTGTTAACTAGGGGTGTAAGGTACAAGATCTACTTAGGGCTACTTAAAGCCTCGTAACCCCGAGGTTGTCATTAATATACCACTTTCCTCAAATACAAGCATATGTATAAAAGAAATGAATGAAAAGAAAGATACAAAAGTTTATATTTGTTTGTTTAATTTGTCTATGCAAATTATATGTGTAGGTGTGGATGTCCTTCTTTAAGTAATAACATAGGAATGAATAGTAATAGAGTTAGGCAAGTGTTATGTTCTTTTCAAATGAACTATATACTTTGTCAAATCTTATTCAAAATTATGCTAAAAGAAAGGAGAATGGAAAAGTATACTATGCACATCTTCATATTTATATCCACATGAAAGCTTATAAATAATTATAAGTAGCACTCTTTCAATTTTAGGTATTTAATTTATAGATTTTGTAAATAATTTTGAATTTAATAGTGATAATAATCACTCATATTTTTACTTTAGCCAAAACATGCAATTTGACATAAAGAAAATATTTCATTTTGAATTTGATTTTAGAAAAGCATGAATGTATGAAACTCATGTGACATACACATTTAGCATGCTAGGAAAGAAATAAAGTAATGTAAGCATGTAATTTCATTCACTTTAATTAATTCTTAAAGATAATCTTATGAAGTAAGATAATTTAAAGAGAATCAAAAGTTGTTTAAAGAGGCTTTCATTTTATTTTGAGTTCGATTTGAATTAGGAAAGTGTGAGAAGGATTGTTGGTCCTTACCCATTCCCACATGTGTGTATTATTTTAGTTTGATTTTTAGGTGATTAGATTAATTTTATGCTTTGGTTAGGTTAAGGTGTAGATTAAGTTCATTAATTATCCATTTACCTATACCACTTTAACATACTTAATCAAATAATTATGATCCAATGTATGACATAAAATCACAAGGAATTTAAACCAGCAATGCATCCTAGGAGAGAAAGGTATCTAATGCAATTTTCTCATAATTAATGATTAATTAAACTAAAAGGTTTAATTTAAGTACTTTCATAACCATTTTCACACATATGGGTTAGGTATGATTTCCTTAAGTTACTTTGGTTATTGAACACATAAGCATCTACTCAAGAAGGATTGATTAAGTTTCTAGATTAATTTTAGTTTTAAGAATTTGATTTGATTAATTAAATAGATCATTAGTGGATTAACCCTTAATTAGATTTGGATTAAGGAAGAAAGGGGGTTTAGGGAATAGCTTAAGAAAAATATCTTAAAATTATTTTATAAACCTCCTAATCACTTAAACAAAATTTAATTAACTTAATCAAGGAATTAAACCACTGTTCACATGCTTAATTAAGCTCAATTATATTAAGAGAGTGATTAAGGGTTCATTAATTAATTTTCTTGATTAACTCATTAATAAATTTCAAGAAAATTAGGAGAGGTACAAGTCATCCCACTAAACATGTCTGAAAAGTTTGGAATTAATTAATGAAGTAATTAAGGAGTAATTAGGGTTATTAAGTTTTCAAATAAATCTTAATTAAGGAAAATCTACTATTCAAAATCAATTAGAAATAATTTTATTGTATTTTGCTTTGAATTATCTTTAAAATAAATCTGAGTTTGCATTTTTTAGTTTTTTCTACAACTAGTTATGAATTTAGGAAGTTTTAATTGATTTAAGTGATTTCTATATTTGTTAATTTATTTTATTACAATAAATTATTTGACACTCAAAATTCAATATCTTTTAATCCAAATGTCATTTTGACTTGAATTTTTTATGGTAGGTGTATTTTAACATTAATTTTAATCTGACATGTATTTTTGGTTTAATTAATAAGATTTTATTTTAACTAAAACTTAAATTAAGCTCAAAACATTCAGTGAAATTTGGAGATTTTGGGTTTCTTGGATTCCTCTCAGAAGGACAAATCCAATGAACTATTGTTTACAATTTTTAGTTAAATATTTTATTTTCTATGAATGTTTGAAGTTTTAGGTGATTTCAAGTAATTTTTTAATTAGAAAAATCTGATTTTTGAATTTAACACGGTATACAAGAAGACCGACGCGGCAAAGCGGCCACACGACGCGATGGTGCCGTGCCAACTATTGTGAAAACCAATCGGCATGGATGGCAACCCGCGTTTTGCTTCAACCATCCGATCACGATTAGATTAGCCTGCATCGACGCGATCCAGGCGATCGACGATCGACGCACGATCTAAGCCATCCGATCATGCGAATTATGCGATCAGATGGTCTAGATCGCATCAAGCGATCTAAAGGGTCAGATCGCACAATCCACGCACGACCGAGCGACGGACGCATCGCTTCACCGCCATGCGAACATTAAATTCGTGATTTTGAGAAAAAAGAGAGTTTCTAAGTGAAAACTTGTCTAAATATACTCGTTTTCATATTGATTTGCACTAGAAGAATTCTATTTTCTAATTGCGATGATTTAAAGTAAAAATGAAGGATTATCTAGGATAAACTCCTAAAAATCACGCAAAAAACCACCAGGGAATGGAAGAGAATCATTCTAGGTGGCTCCCTATGATTGGCTAAGGCATGAAAAGTGGCTATCATGAAGGATACATTGGTGTCCTAGCCAAGGGGAGGTGAGAGTCCTTCATGCCAAGTGTTTCAATAAGAGATGTGAGGTTATTTCACCTCCCCATGAGTCATGACTACCCCAACCACTCCTTGGGTCAGAAAATTAGTATTCTTGGTGCCTATGTGGACCAATGGATGAGTGCTAAGTGGTCAAGGAAGAGAAATGACCACTTGGAAAAGTATCTTTTCTCATAGAATGCCCTTGACCTAAGGGCAAAGCAGTCATTTGATATTAAATTTGATTTGAACATATTTGAAATGAGTCAAAAGTAAGTTGAATTAAATTTCATGTCATTTGAATTTCATTTGGGTTAATTTGACCCGTTTGGGTCAAATTAGGTCAAAACAGGTTAGGTTGACCAATTGGTCAAATTGTCAAATCAAGAGTTGAGTCAAGTTCAAATGATCATTTTGATTGCATTGGTTTAATTGGTTTCAATTAATTTAGTTTAATTTGGATTTAATTTAGATTTTGGACAATTTGATCCTTTAGGTTAATTTGGCTAAGTTGACTAATTTGACCTAATTGAGCAAATTGGCTTGAATCATGGCTTGGTTTGGGTTTGGTTTGATTTTGGCTTGATTTGACCTTTTAGGTCAAGTTGAATTTATGGTCAATTGGGCTAGGCTGAGTCTAGTTGGCCAATTGGTCAAATTAGGTTTAATTGAAGCTTTGGTCAAGTTCAATATTCAATTTGGAGTGAACTTGAGCTATTGATTGCAATCAATTTAGTTTAGGTTACAATTTAGCTAGTTTGAGTTCATATGATTAAAGGGTTGACTTGGTCAATGGGCTAGGTTAACTTGGTTTGACCCAATTCATGATAATTGATTAACCAAAGATGATCAACAAACATGACATGAAGTTTGGATTGTCTTAACTCACTTTGATTTAAATTGAATTGGATTTTGATTCATGAAGGTCAAATTAACCACTTTGGATCAGGTGAGCCAATTAGGTTTAGTTGGCTTGATCAAGGCTTGATTCAAGTTTTGTTGAACTCACATATGAATTTATGATTGAAATATAAATCCATTTGTAAGTGATTTGGAGTCAAATCAATTTTGATTCATTTGACAATTTCAAGTCAAAAAGGGTGAATATGAGTTTGACTTGGGTTAGTTGGATTTTGATTTGATGATTAAAATTTGTGTTTATATTTGGATTCATGATTGAAAGATTGATTGAATCATGAAGAAAAGTCAAAGATTTGGCTTGATTTAAGATTGATTTGGCTAAGTTCAATATTTTGACTTGAAGGATTAGGTTGGATTTTGGTTGAATTTGGATTTGATTTTTGAATTGATTCTTAGATTGATGATTCAAGTTTGTATTTATATTTGGATTTGGATTCATGATTATAGAATTGATTGAATCATGAAGAAAAATCAAGAGTTTATTTGATTTGATTGATCTAAGTTCAATTTGACTCAAGGCTTAGGTTGGATTTTGGTTGAATTTGAGTTTGAGTTTTGAATTTGGTTTTGAATATTTATATTTCATTTATATTTGTGAATATAAATGAGAATATAAATGGGTTATGAGAAAATTTCTTGAATTTGAATTGATTTGGGTTTGATTTGAGCTAAGTCCATAAGATAGAATCAAATGGCTTAGGGAATATTTTTGGAATTCGAATTTGGTTATGGATTTCAATCATGGGTTTCAATTATTTAAAATTGATTCATGATTTGAGAAAATCTATTGAAATTAGTTCAAGGTTTGATTCAGAGTTGAAGTTGATATGAGTTTGGAGTCAATCAATCAAGTTGGAACTGATTTGAGTTTGGAGTTTTGACTTGGAAGAAGGAAGTGAGGAATTTGGTCCAAGCTATAAGATAGGCAATTTTTCCTAACACTCCTAAGGCATGACCTATTCCTATGGCTAACTCTTTTAAGTCTCTAGGGTTATGTTAAGTGTTCACCTAATCACTAGAAGTATCTTAAGACTAAGGAACTCTTAGTGTCTAAGAAGAGTCTTACGTCTAAGATGGAGGTATTGAGAGCTCATTGTAAAAATAAGGTCAACAATGAAACACATCCCTTAGCATCACATGTGAACCTACACATTCGACACAAGTACTTGATGTTCAAAGTCACACCACGCTCTCCAAAGAAGGCAGTCAAACCAATGATGATCACTAAAGCTTAAAATGAAAATTGTGACAAAGCTACACCACATATTTTAAAGACCTCATTCAATTCATGGCCAAAGGGAATCATAGTCTCACACAAAGAATCGTCTCAGAAATAGTAAAGTATCTTTGTGGAGGAGAACGTGCCCAATCAAACTTTTTGGCAATAATAACCACCAACTCATTTGGGAAATAAAATTTCTTATGGAGCACCATTAAACTGTTAGCTGTGATAGTGGATGATATATCGTCTATAGTTGTCACGCTATTGGTTTTCTTCTGGCCATCATCCTATGAAAATATATAATAAATATGAAACAAAAAAGAAGAGAAAAAGACAAAGGTCTGAGAACCGTGTGAAGCAACTCACTCACCCCAATACTTGGGCATATCATTTCCTGACTTTGTTGCTCACAGATAGTTTTGGATAAAATGTTTCGCCTATGATTTGACGAAAAATATACACATACATATAAGATCACAAAAAAGAGTTATTTCTTTCTAATGATACACTGAAATTACCTGCTAGATTTTTTGAGTTTTTTGTTGGATGGTTCCTAATTGATGCTTCCCCGCCATCTTGGCAGTTGTCAACTATTGAACCATTTATTGAAGTTTCAAGAAATTCAATTTCCTACAATAAAAACTAGAAAATACGGGCCTTGATCGCCTTCAAACCCGATCGATCCGACAAAAACATTTGACACCTCTCTCGAGGGAAAATTGGAGCCTTGCTGTATGAACTACGAACCTTGATCTTCTCCACCCAGTCGGTCCGACGAGAATAATTAACGCTTCTCTCGAGGAAAAACTGAGCTCGGCCAGATGAACGGTCTTGATCACCTCCAAACCCTGGCCTGACGAGGATGACGCCTTTGTGGGAAAATCGAGCATTTGAATTACATGTCTTGATCAGCAAAGCAAATGACCTTCTTTTAAGAAGAAGGTCAGAGCTTCCCTGACAAAAAGAAAATTTTTTTTATTATTACCCTTAGCCTCTGAACTTCTGCTAGATAATTTCTCATCCAACATAGAAGAACACTATAGCATATGTGAATTGTGTCTCCTTACTTGACCCTAGGGGGGTTTTTATAGATTCACTATAGGAGCAAAAAAAGGAAATAAATAAAAAATGAAAAAAAACTGAAGAAAAAAAATGCTCATTGGCCTGCTCAAGGAGTGCCCAGGGTCCAAGGCCTGTCCTGATTCTTGTGCCCATGAGATGCACCCACGGCCTCGACTCGCTTCCATGATCATAGTCTTGTACACCCATGAAGATTTATTCTCTCAAACTATATGTGATGCAAAGGTTAATGAACCCGCAAATTTCATTAAAGAATTTATTATTTTTAATTTTTTGGCATATATTTTTGGATGATAGAGATAATGTCATCCAAAAATAGAGGAAAAACTCATATGATACTGAAAATTTCACTAGTCTAAGCACAAATCTTGATGTCGAAAGCAATCTGATTATAAGTCAAAACTAGCCCAGATCAAGCACTTAAAATATCATTGGAAACTTTGGGATATCAGTTGAATCCTTAAATAGTGGCAAAATATAAAGTGTTTATGATCAAATCGAGCGTCTTGACGAGCCAGATCTAACAAGCCCAAGATCTCTTGATTTTGACTTTATTTGAGCATTTAAACATTTAAAATACATCAAATGATCAAGGGAATCATTTCGAGCCAACCGATGGAGTGGTTTGGATTTTGCATGTATTTATAGAAACGTCATTACTCTAATCTATAAATAACCCCTCATTCTCACATGAGAGGACCCGAAGATAAAGAGAAGAGAGCTTTATTGAAGATTCTCTGGCACGTTATTTGCCGACGGCCGACCATCGCCGGTTATCGCCGCACCAGCTGCTGACCACCAATGCTTTTCGCTTCACAACTAACGCCGACCACCATCGCTGCTACCATCATGGACCACCGTTGCCGGCTACCGCCGCAACCACTGCACCGCCATCCGCTTAACCACTATCGCCACCACCGCATTACCAGAATCCATGTACCGATTAACGCTGCCACCACGGACATCGACCACCGCCAACCTACGTGCCGCTGATTACGCTATCGCGGGCCACTCTCCGCCATCATCATCAAGTATTTCGCTTTTGCCACCGACCTCCGCTATTTACCATCGCTGACTGTCACCAACAACTATTACAGCCCAACTACTATTGCATAGCTGTTGTTATCTGACAATGAGATTCTCATTGTCAGGCTTTCTCACATACAATTCTGTAATCCCGTTATCGAGAAAACTTAAACTTTGTACTCCGAAACAGATATATAATGAAAGATTTTTACTGGGTTAGGTCTCGTAATTTTACCTCCTCTTTCTATAATATTTTCACATAAAAATCCTGGAGCTTCTTGTTCACTCTTCAAAAATCTGTGTGTGTACTAGATTTCACAACAAGGCTAAGACGTAAATTTTTATTCTATTACAACTAATTTTCTAGCACACAAAAATTTTAATTAATATATAATTATCATATCATGCATTTTATTATATTACATAATTTTAAAAATATAAAATAAAATTTGAACTGAAATTAACTCTTTTATGCATAATGTCATTGATTAAAAATATAATCGGATGCTACATTTTCCAAACGCCTCTTCAAAATAAAATTTGGTGAAGGTATTAAAACATGTACTTCAATCATCCCGACATGTTTTGAACGTTGACATGTTCACCCACAACAAAAGGTCCTTCATTAATTATTGTTAATATCATAAAAATATTTATTTAAATCACACATTATTTAATATAATTAAAGAGTTAAAGCATCAAAATAGTTGCATCGACAAGAAAATTGGAGCTTTGATCCATTGAAGTTGCGGTAGAATAAAACCGCCTCGCACCTGCGGCTTCTGCAAGTTCGCGCATACATGCGACGCGCGCCTGCTTCAGAATATCCGGATTGGTCCATAACCCAAACTTTGCCACACATCGCATAACATCCGCCTGACCGCTCGCGTGATCATAATCTCGTGAAAAATCGTTTCTCTCAAAATATATGATTAATGGACTACAAATTTTATTGAAGAATTTGCTTATTTTCAAGTATTTGTATATATTTTTGGATGATTGAGATAATGTCATCCAAAAATAGAACGATATGACACTTAAAATACTACTACAAGACGAATATCAAAAGTTGATCCTAAGTTGAAACTAGCCGAGATTAAGCACTTAAAATTAAGGGTGTAAACAAGCCGACCTTGAGCGAGTCGAGATGCTGTTCGTGGTCGGCTCGTTTATTTATTTTTTTGTTTGAAATTGGCTCGTATTCGAAATAGCTCGCTTATAGAGTGTTATGTCGTCCAAAAAATTGTTCGTGTTCATTTTAGGCTCGTGTTCGGCTCGAAATTGGCTCGATTTTATATTTTAATAATATTTATTTTTCTTAATTTTCATTTAAAATTAAAAAAATTTGAAAAAGTTAAAAAAAAATTATTTAATGGAATCTTATACAGTAAAAAAAAATTAAGTAATATTAGCAAAAATTGAAACTAAAAGATATACAAAATAGTGATATACAATCAAAAATTTATTTTTACAGTTTAAAAAATTTATTTATACAATAAAAAAATTAAGTAATATTAGCAAAAATTAATTAAAAATTTATTTAATTGAAACTAAAAGATAAACAATCAGAAATATTTATTTTTACACAAAATTGAATATAATTTAAACTGCTATCTCAAATTTTTACAATTTACAAATTTACAACTTATTAGAATAAATTCAACCTAAAAATTTACATGATCATATACAAGTAACAATTTAATTCAATAAAAGCTAACAAAATAGTGATATTAAAAATTCCAAATTCCAATTTCCAAGCCATAGCTTCAAGTCTTCAAGTCTTCAAGCTTTCAAGCCTTCAACCAACCTTGAATCTTCAAAATAATAATTTACACTTCATGTAAACAAAACTAATAAGAAAATATGAAATAAATATTATGAATGGGATTAGAAAATTAAAATAAATAATCATTGATACCGTCAATAACTTGGTGGTTGTGTGAATTTAAAGCTTTTAAAAAATTGACAAAATGAAAGATTAATAATAGTAAGTGTAGGAAAAAATAAAATGAACATTGAATAAGCTAAAATTAGAATGAGTCAGTAGGAAAAAATGTAAAAAAAAACTTTGTACATAATATAACAACAAAGAACAAACATAAATCACAAAAAATTAAATTGAATGTTTGAAAATACATACAACCAACCATCAAGCTAAGTTGCATTTTATATATCTATTTAGTTTTCCATCATAGTCCATTAATGTGTAATATCACAAGTGACAAGACTAAGTGTAGCATCTGTTGATCTTACCATTTTAACTCTTAAGAATTAAGAATAACCAAAGTAGTAGGCTGTAGGCTATCATCCAAACAGGAAACAAGGGAGTACACAACAATAATCATCAAGCCAAGAAAGAAAAAATAAAGCAAACCAATGCCAATCTCGAAAGTCATCAAGCGAATCATCCAAGACAAACCCCAAAAAATCATCAAGCTAATCACCCAAGAGTAAAACCAAGCGAATCACCCAAGACAAGAAATTTCAAAGTCATCAAGCTGAATCACCCAAGACAAAACCAAAGATAAACGAAGCTGAATCACCTAAGACAACCAAAATGTCACCAACCAGCTTAACTCACCAAAATGTCAACCAACAACCCAACAGTAAACCGAAGAAAAACAAAGAAAAAAAAAAAACCAACCATATAACCAACTCAGCCAGTCGAAAGTTTCAGCCAACCCAACTATGCCAACAAAGTCATCCTGTCAAGTGTTAACCACCACATGTTATAGAATAATCTCAAACAAGATAGCCAACTATTAAGATGCCAAAAATAATCTCAAACTGAACTAATGAAACATAAACATAATTATAGCAGCCAACTATAGTTGCTAGTCAGTACAACTATATGTCCAAATTAAATAGCATAACTATATGTCTAAATTAAACAGCACAACTGTAAGTCCAAATTAAACAACATAAATAAAAATTAGATTAGAAAGAGTAAATGCAAGATGATATATTGATGCTTAGTATCCTTCTTCATTGCTAAATCTTTTCCGAAAGTTTCACATAAAGATTCTCCTCCTCCATTAACTCTTGCTGAAATAAAAGTAGATAATGAGAGAATGAAATTTATCAAATATATTAAATAGATTGCTCTTAGTTGAAAAAGTACCAAAGGATTTTTTATGTTGGACTGAACACCTCTGATCCAACTAGTTGTACAAACAAGTGCATTGACTATTTTTGGAGATAAAGAGCTCCTATAATCATCAAGAACTCTACCACTATCACTGAATGCAGATTTGGATGCAACAGTGGTTATAGGAATTGTTAAAACATCCTTAGCCATTTTGGATAAAATATGATACTTGAGCGTACTCATCTTCCACCATTCAAGAACATCAAATAAATCATTATTGCACAAGTATAATCCCTCCTCAAAATAAGTTTGTAAATCAGATTTTGATGGCTGAATAGAACCAGAAGCAACAATAAAATCAGCAAATCCTAATATACAATCAAAATTTGATGAAAAGGGCACATCAACCGTTGTGAAGATCCACTAGAATTGAAGAGCTTGAAGTACTAATATCTACTGAATATTGATTGTAGATTTCCCAAATAACATCCTCAACACTCTTAATCTTGGATTCTACCTCAGAACTAGAGTATATTTTAAGAAATGTGAAAGTGATGAATTTCATTTTCAAACATGGATGAAGCACAATAGCCACTGACATGAGTAAATTGCATTCTCCTCAGTATTTGTCAATTTAATTTTCATAACAGTAGTCATTTGCTTGATGAATTTATCTGATAAACTGCATTCTTCAATAAATAGTTTCTTTACATGCATGACAGTAGGTAGAAACATATTTGTAGTTGGATAAGAAGAACCTGAAATCATTTTTGTCACATTATAAAAAATAAAAAGAAACCTTCTAATCTACTCATAGTTATTCCACTCAATTTCAGAAAGTAACCACTTATAGTTGGAATCTCGAGCTGCATAATGAACGAACATATTGTGGTAAATAAAAGCAAACTCAAGCATTAAGTAAGTGGAGTTCCATCTTGTAGGAACATCAATACATAAGCATTATTTTGTCACTTCAACAAACTTATGTAACCGTGAAGGAGACTTTTTAAGATATTTTATTGTATCCCTGATCTTATGTGTTATTTGTTGCATCTCTTTCAAACCATCTTGAACCATTTATATGTATTAATCTAACATGTGATAGTAGATACTTGTCCGCAAATTTCGCATAAAACAATCACATATTGCATCACAAATAAATGTGCTTGTGGAGGATCAAGTTTCAATAAAGTTGATGATTGCCATGCCAAGAATCATTTATAGTGAATTAAGCACATATATAGCCCACCGCTTGATTTCAAGTCCAATAATCGATGTCAAAGAAACTCTATGAATGCTCCTAAGAAATTTTTAAATCTCTTTTTTCATTTCATATACAATCACTCCTCTAATAGTGTTTCTAGACACCCTCTCATAATTGAGATTCAACACATTCAACAGAATATTAAATAACATATGCTCAACAATCATAAATGGATACGCATGCATAATTATCATCTTTGCAATTATTTCTTATTTGAAGATGATCATAATTTTTGGGGTCATGGAACAATGGAATCTCAATTTTCGAATTGGCATCAAAATGCATAATTTTTTTTTTTTTTTGCCTTTTGTTTGCCAATTCAACAACTTGTTTATTCTTAGCCTTGATTTTATCACATTCTTTCACATGTCTCAAGAGTTGTGAAATTGTGCTAGTTTTGGATTTATGAAATTTTCTGCGACAACATATGCATTGTAAAGAGGGTATAATCTCTCCCTTAAATACATAAGTAGTTTCTATAAAGTACTCTTATACTGAAGATATTTTCTTTCTACCTTTCTTAGATTTAACTTCTGCATTAGTAGTCTCAAGTACATTTACCTCTGATTCAACATGTTGTGAAGAAATAGTTGGATTTTCATTACCATATTCAGCTCCTACAACTATATCATTACCACATGATGCAGACTGTGAATGATCCACATTAGACATGATAGCACACTAAATAAAAAAAGAAAATATGAGTTAAGACCACATACACATACACTCTCCATACTAGGTGTTTATCATAACATGTAGGTGTTCATAGGTGTTTAGCAATTACAAAGAAAGAAACTCAAAACCAAATAAAGAAAGGAACTCATAACATATAGGTGTTTATAGGTATTTACCAAATAACAAGCTATTCTTTATTTCTATTAACATAATGAATGTAATTATGCACACATGACAGGAGCAGAATTTATTTCCATTGATGCAAATTTGATTTTTGTCCACAGAACACAAATCAGCCATTAAAAAAAATCTCACAGAACACAAATCAGCCATTCTTTTATTTTTGTCCATTCTTTCTTGATTTCTTCCCTTTCAATATAGGCACTAACATTGAAGCCCCAAAACTAACAAAATTGTAGAACTAGAGAAAATAATGTGGGACTCTAAACAGAAAGAAGAAGAAGAAGCTGGAAAACATCCTAAAATATAATCACATCATATATATAGTTCCCCAATATATTTATAATACAATCGGCATAAATATGTGAAGGTGCAATTGCAACATGCCAACATAAACCCTACATAACTTTACTCTGACAAATGAGAAGAGTAAAAGAAAATAACATTGCATCTCAAATCTCTAAGCTGTCACAATTAGCATGGGCACCATCCACATAATCATCATTATTAATTTTAATAACGTCATGCATAACTAGCAGGGGCACCATCCACAACAAGCATAGCTACATAAGGTGGAGAATATCCTACAGGGAATAACCGAATAAGCACTTCAAGCATTTCAATACCGAGATAGCAATATATACGTACATCAAGTGATTCAAGTCGCAGCTATGGCCTAGATGTTGGATCTACAAATCAAACAACAAAACCCTCAAACCGAAGAAGTGAGGAATTTTCGAGAAGAAATCAGAGCCCTAAATCAAAGATTTCAAAAAGCCCAGACACAGTAAATAAATCAACATCTGGATGCACACTTGACACTCCCAACTACAAATGAAAAATCAGAGCCACAAATTGTAAAAGCTAAAGAGCATTTCTCCTTTTAACATGAAACCAAGTAAGAGGATTAGAGGAATTTCTAATTGTATAGATTATAACATTGCAACTCAAAGCAAGAGTAATTACTTCACATATCAACAAAAAAAAAACTACACATTAAAAAGAAATATATAGATTCTGAGGGAGAAGAGTTAAGAGAATGATCCATACAAAGTCGACCGAGTCCCAAGTAGAAGCCGGATAAAAAGAAGAAAATAATGGCCGATACTAAACCCTAGAAAACCAAAAATCGTGTCCAAAGGTTCGGCTCTTGCTATAGATATTAGCGTTGTAACTCGCAAGACTCACAACTCCCAAATTCCCTAATTTAAGGCTAAGAAGAGTAGAAAACTTAAGATCGAGAAGAGAAGAAAGTGACTGAGGGACTTAGGGATTAGCAAAATTATAAATAAAGCTAAATCGATCGAGAGTCGAGAGAGACAGCGTGTTAGGGCTATTGGGTCATGAGGAAGGCTTATATATTTGCATAGTTTCGAATTGTTTAAATCTAAGGCGTAGAGCAAAAATCTTGTGGCTATGATATTACCTTACCAATTATTATAATCAAAAATCTCTAAAATTGTAATTATAATATATTTTAACTTATTTGAATTAAAATTTTATCAACTAATTTAATTATTAAATTAAATATAATTTTTAAAAATATTTAATGACATAAATTATATTTTAAATAAAATTTTATATAATTAATTATAATTATTTATTTATTTCGAACTAAATCGAGCTAACACGATCGAACAAAGGATTGTTCATGTTCGACTCGTTTATAAATCGAGCTTGAAATATTTGTTCGTGTTTGCTAGTAGTTAACCAATGAAAACAGCTACATAACGATACACGAAGCTATTCGTGAACAATGAGATTTTTTGACAGCCCTACTTAAAATATCATTGGAAACTTTGGGATATCAGTTAAATCCCTAAATAGCACTTAAACATGGAGTGTTTATAGTCAAATCGAGCATCTTGATGAGCCAGATCTAACAAGCCTGAGATCTCATAATTCTAACTTCATTTGAGCATTCAAATACTTAAAATACATCAAATGATCAAAGGAATCATTTTGAGCTCGATGGAGTAGAGTGGTTCGAATTTTGTATGTATTTACAGAAACGCTACTCCTCTAATCTATAAATAGCCATTCATTCTTCACATGAGGGGAGGGCTAGCAAAAGAGAGGAGAGAGTTCTAGAGCTTGAAAATCCTCTAAGCATAATCATGCCACCACTCGACGGTCGCCGACCACCCGGGTTGCCAACCACGCTGCCGCCGTCGCCGCCGCCCGCCACCGATCCTCATCGCTAATCTTCATCACCGTCGCCATCACCGCTGCCGCCACGCCGCCAGTAAACCATCATCGCTAGTCATCATCGCCAACCAGACGGCCACCGCCGCCACTACCATCATGCCACCGCCGCCACCATCGCCACCTTCGATAACATTCATCGCCAATCGCCGAATTTCACGTTCACTATCATCTACTACCACTAGTAACTATTACAACCTGAACGTGACTATATAGCTGTTGTTGTCTGATTCTAGGATTCCCATTATCAGCCCTTCTCATATACAATTCTGTAATATCGTTATTGGAAAACTTTTGTACTCTGAAACAGATACATAGTGGAAGATTTTTATTGGGCTAGGCCCCATGGTTTTTTTCCCTCTTTTTGAGGTTTTTCCACATAAAAATCTTAGAGTTTTCTTATTAATTCTTCAAACATCTGTGTGAGTGTGTTAGATTTCGAAACAAAGTTAAGGTGCAAATTTTCATTCTACCGCAACTGGTTTTCTAACGCAGTTTAGATTTTGGATTTTACATGTATTTACAAAAATACCTTCTCTCTAATCTATAAATAGTCCCTCATTCTTCACATGAGGGGCAGCTAAAAAGAGGTGAGAGCTCAAAAGCTTGAAAATCCTCCAAGCATAATCGTGCCATTATTCGAGCCGACCACCTCCGTTGGCAACGCCGCCGCGTCGCTGATCCTCATCGCCAATCTCCGCCGGCCGTCAAGCCAACCACTATTGCGCCACCGCTTGGCATTACCACAACCACCGCCGTTAGTCATTACCGGTTATTGCTGACCACCGCCATGCTGCCGTTGGCCATCACCATCATCAATCATCATTATCACCGGCTGTCATCATCGCTGACCGTGCTGCCACACCGCACGCCACTACCGGCTCATCGCCCATCATTGTCGCCATTCTCCCGTTATCACCTCCATTTTTCCAACCACGCCATCAGATCCTCATCGTCGCCAATCCGCCGCCGATCGCCGCTGGCATCGCCGTGGGAAAATTCTCTTTACATCTTCATAATGGTTGACAATCTATCTTTATGTTCAAAATAGCACCACCTACATGGTGAAGAAAATCTTACTCTCGATAAACACATAAGAAGAATGAAGATTCATCAAACTTCGATCCTTCAACATTTCTTGGAGACTGGGGCGGCAACTCTTAAAAGATTATCCAAATCAATATTCTGGATATCTAATTGATTATCAATTCGAGAAGCAAGTCAGTAATATTAATGAAAAGGGTAAAGGTCAATGGGCAACTTTGGCTACAATCTCAAACAAATATTTTGATTTGACCCCTTCCACACAGGTTAACGTCATCGAGCGAAGACTCTAACAAACAATCGAGGATAGGCCAAAACTTCAGACATACTCCACATAGGTTAACGTCATTGAGCGAAGACTTTGACAAACAACCTCGGATAGGTCAAAACTTTGCACCTACTCCACACAAGTTAACGTCATCGAGCAAAGACTCTGACAAATAATCTTGCATATGTCAAAACTTTAGACCTACTCCACACGTTAACGTCATCGAGTAAAAACTCTAACAAACAACCTCAGATAGGTTAAAACTTCAGACATACTCCACACAAGTTAATGTCATCGAGCAAAGACTTTGACAAACAACCTCGGATAGGTCAAAACTTTTTACTCACACAAGTTAACATCATCGAAAGAAGACTACAAACAACCGGACAAAAAATCCTCGCCGGATTCAATTCGACCTCTTCCATACAGGTTAACGTCATCAAGTAACACTTTGACAAACAACCTCGGATGGGTAAAAAATCTTCAGCAGATCCAATTCAACCTCCTCCATACAGGTTAACGTCATCGAGTAACACTCTGACAAACAACCTTGGATATGTCAAAAATCCTCAGTGGATTCAATTCGACCTCTTCCATACAGGTTAACATCATCGGGTAACACTCTGACAAACAACCTCGGATAGGTCAAAAATCTTCAGCGGATTCAATTCGACCTCTTCTATACAGGTTAACGTCATCGAGTAACACTCTGACAAACAACCTCGGATAGATCAAAAATCTTCAGCGGATTCAATTCGACCTCTTTCATACAGGTTAACATCATCGAGTAACACTCTAACAAACAACCTCGAATAATTCAAAAATCCTCAGCGGATTCAATTCATCCTCTTCCATGCAGGTTAACGTCATCGGGTAACACTCTGACAAACAACCTCGGATAGTCAAAATCGCCGGATTCAATTCGACCTCTTCCATACAAATTAACGCCATTGGGTAACACTCGATAAACAACCTCGATAGGTCAAAATCCTCACCGATCAATTCGACCTCTTACATACGTTAACGCCAGGGTAACACTTTGACAAACAACCTCGATGGGTCAAAAATTCCGATTCAATTCAACATCTTCCATGAACGCCATCGTAACACTCGACAAACAACCTGATAGGTCAAAATCCTCGGATTCAATTTGACCTCTTCCATACATGTTAATGTCATCAAGTAACACTCTGACAAACAACCTCAGATGGGTCAAAAATCCTCAGCAGATTTGATTTACCCTTCCATGCAAGTTAACGACATCAAGTAACATAATGGAGAATGATACTCTGATATTATCTATCAGACTTTCTAAGTTGCTCAAACGATGGTTCCTAATTGACGTTCCCCCGCCATCTTAGCAGTTATCAACTGTTAAACCAACCATTGGAGTTTCAAGAAATCTAATTTTCCACAAGAAGAAGTATGAACTACGGGCCTCCAAACCCGGTTGGTCCGACGAGGATAGTTGACGCCTCTTTCGAGGAAAAATCAGAGCCTCGCCGTATGAACTACGGGCCTTGATCGCCTCCGAACCCGGTCGGTCTGACAAGGACAGTTGACGTCTCTTTTGAGGGAAAGCCGGAGCCTCATCGTATGAACTACAGGCCTTGATCGCCTACGAACTTGGTTGGTCGAGGACAGTTGACTCCTCTTTCGAGGGAAAATTGGAGTCTCGTCGTATGAACTACGGGCTTTGATCGCCTCTAAACTCGGTTGGTCCGACGATGACAGTTGATGCCTATTTCAAGGGAAAACTGGAGCCTCGCCTTATGAGCTACGGGCCTTGATCAACAAAGTGAATGACCTTCTCTTAAGAAGAATGTCAGAACTTCGCTGACAAAAGGAAAGAAAATATATATTTTACCCTAGCCCTTGAACTTCCGCTAGATGATTTCTCATCTAATGCAGAGGAACACTAGAGCATATAGGATTTGTGTCTTCTCACTTGACCTTAGGGGGGTTTTTATAGACCCCCTATAGGGGCAAAAAGGTAAAAAATAAAAAAACAGAAAAAATGGGTGGAAATGGAAGAAAATGGACAAAACCCTCATCTACCAGTCGCTCAAGGGACATAACCGCGCTCAGCCAGCTCGCTCATACCGCACTTCATACGGCCATGCAAGACGCCACTGAGCACCGCAAGCTCGTAGTGTCTCAATGGGTCCATAACCCCAAACATTATGACGTTGTACCGACACATCCGCTGACTCACACCGCTGCGGATCATAATCTTGTACTCCCATAAACATATGTTCTCTCAAAATATATGGTTAATGGACCTACAAATTTCATTGAATAATTTGCTATTTTCAAATTTTTGGCATATATATTTTTGGATGATTGAGATAATATCATCAAAAAATAGGGGGGGCAACTGATATGACACTGAAAATTCTACTAGTCGAAGCACGAATCTTGATGTCGAAAGCAATCTGATTCTGTATCAAGACTAACCCAAATCAAGCGCTTATTATCAATCGACTCTTAAACATTGAGTGTTTATAGTCAAATCGAGCATCTTGACGAGTCGGATTTAATAAGCCCAAGATTTCTTGATTTTGACTTCATTTGAGCATTCAAATACAAAAAAATACATCAGATGATCAAGGGAATCATCATGAGACATCCGATGGAGTGGTTTGATTTTGCATGTATTTACGAAAATGTCTTCTCTCTAATCTATAAATAGCTCATTCTTCATGAGGGGTCAAAAAAGAGGAGAGCTCAAAGCTTGAAAATCCTCCAAGCATAATCGTTATTCGACGGCCGCCACCTCCGTTGGCCAACCACCGCTGCGCCGTGCCGTCGATCCGCCGTCCAATCTCCATTGCGGCCGCCGCAGCCTAACCACTATTGCCGGCCACCGAGCCGGCATATCTACCACTGCCGCGGTCATTACCGCGGTTATCGCCCGACCACTGCCGCTGGTTCTCTCGCCAATCACCGCCATCCGCGTTGCCGCCATCCACACCATTATCATTGTCACCGCTCGTTATCATCATCCACCACTGCCGCTGATCACCACCGCTGACTACTGCCTCGCCACTGGCCACCATTGCCGGCATATCTCCATATCGCCACTGCTGACCGCCACCGTTGCCGACTCTGTCGCCTATCACCAATCGCCACCAACAAGCATTTAACCACTGCCGATAATCGTTGTTACCTATATGGGATTCCCATTGTGCTTTCATATATTCTTATAATCCGTTATCGGAAAATTTTGTACTCTAAAATGACATAATGGAAGGGGCTAGCCCCATGATTTTTATCCCTCTTTTCGAGATATTTTAACGTAAAAATTCTGAAGTTTTCTTATTAATTCTTCAAATATCTGTGTGTGTGCTGGATTCTGCAACGAAGCTAAGGCGTAAACTTTTATTCTACCGCAACTGGTTTTCTAGCATGCAACAATATCAAATAAAATTTTAGTGGACTAGATTTATTGTCAAAATTATCATCTTGTCATGATTAGATCCAAATTAATCAAGTGAGTGGGTCAACTTGACTAAAGCTCAACTGATTTAGATTAGTTCATTAGACCAACCGCCCCATTCCTCCTCTCCTCTCATGCTTGAGGGAGTGAAGGGTATAACACATGCTCTAGGATAATAGCCATTATTGACACCTTCACGTTGATTGGTTAAGTCATCTTGAACCATCCCTAATAATAATCTGACCATGTCTTTGGATTCGAACATGGCTCAAATACCAATTAGGTTAACTCAATTCTAAATTTTTGGAGTTGGGTTTGAGTCACATTGTTGGGTCCAACCGTTAATCAAATTATACTCAATTTAATACTTCAGTTAGCCTTTGTCAAGTACTTCAATTAGTAAGCTATAGAGTAGAGTCATCCAATCACCTTGCCATTCATTTTTTTTATCAATAAAAAAATAATATTAAAAAAATCAAAATCAAAATTGCTCTATCAAATTCTATAAAGGGATTATGATTTACACATTATTTAAAGATTTTTATAGGAGGGGAACCCTCATATTTTAGAAAAATTCAATGCTTTTGACCACTACTGCCATCTCATAAAATTATTGCTGGCACGTTTAGACTAATCTTGTGCCATCATCTTTAGATGACTAAATTCTCCTTTCTTCCAAAATAGTGATTATCACATTGCTCTTAACCACTCTGCAATTCCAGGCACAAGTTTAAATCATCTTTTTTAAAAAGCAGGGGTTATCTTATCTACCATTTTTGTCCAGCAATATTTTTATTATTTAGTCAACACTTCTCATAAGAGTGAGGTTGTTCCCTACCTTTTATCATCTAATATTGTCTCTTACTCATTCAATTAGGGGTGTAAATGAGCAGGGCTTGAGCCAACATAACTCTTGTTCGTGTTCAGCTCGTTTGAAATTTATTTTGTTTGTGTTACTTTGTGGGACCGAAATTTTACGTTGCTTTACCGTTTGAAAATCACTTTGTTTATGTTCGGCTCGTGTTTGTGTTCGAAATTGGCTCGAAATGCAATAATCCCAAAAAATCAGTAAGGAGGATTCGAACTTACACCAATCTTTTCAATAAAACTAAGCATGCCAGATATTTATAACATATAAATGTGTTCGTATGTATATAAAATAATAATAATAATAATAATAATAATAATAAATAATAATAATAATAATAATAATAATAATAATAATAATAATAATAATAATAATAATAGTAATAAAATAATAATAATAATAAGAATAATAGTAATAAAATAATAATAATAATAAAAATAATAGTAATAAAATAATAATAATAATAATAAATAATAGTAATAATAATAATAATAGTAATAAAAATAATAATAATAGTAATATAATATAATTTTTATTTCGAAAAATCGAAATGAACAGATCGAACAAATGATTATTCACGAATTTATATATCGAATTTTGATTTTAATTAACTAAACCAACACCTAACCATTCTAACAACAAACTTACCTACATTCAATCTCCTATCTTTTCAAGAAATAAATAATTTTGATAACCTTTACTCAGTTATTAACTTCTAGTCACTTAGAAAAAGGATTCCCTTTCTTTTAAGAGAAGAGATTATCTCAATTATAGTAAGTCACTATCCATAGAATATCATGTTTTTTTCTACTAGAATTTTACATGAAAAATCTTATTTCATGTATGTTTTATTTTAAAATTTTTTGTGTGAATATTTTCTTAAAATTAAAATGATAAATTCTATATCTATTAACACAAATTTCTAAAATAAACACCTACAAAATGCCTTCTTTTGCCAATTTTGTTATATTTAATTCCTTTAAAATTATGGATGAAAATAATATAGCATTGCTCTATCATAATATCAAGTATTTTGCAAATTATATTTAACTACTAGACGTGCTATCACATATACAATGAATGATGAAGATAAATATTATATTAATATTCCCAAAATTTGACTCATTAGAATTAGATGCGCATATATATATATATATATATATATATAATATACTGCCAACCCATAACTTATTACTAGGCATATTTTTTTAAAAAGATTTACATACATGCCACTCAATTCTTTTATATTTATATTTTTAATATCTAAAATATAATATTTATATGTAACACCTTCTTATGCATAAAAATATGTATTTTATTTTTAAACAATTATTGATAGTGACATTTTTAATAGAATAAGAGAGATTTTGCTGATATTTGTATAAATGTATAAATATTATATGATATATCTATAAATCTAACATATAAATTTTTATATAAAGTAGAGCCTTATAAAATTATTAAAAAATTCACTTTTTTATGCATTGTAACTGAAAATTTCAGAGTTCATTAGTTAAATATAAAATAAATATATGGGATTATTTTTTGTATGTATTTTGAAGAAAAATTAAATAAATGTCATGCCCTATGTTGAGTAGCGATTTGATGACAATTGTGATATGACTAAGACAAGTGATTGATAATATAGTGAAATAGTGGCGTGGTAGTGGTGATAGAGCATTGTGGTGACTATTGATGATACAACATCAATCGAAATCTATTATGGTTGTCAATTGTGTCAATGATAGTTGGGGGGGGGATGATGGTGGGAGGTTATGTAGGCAATGGAAATGATCGATGCGGCAAATAAGAAAGAGTTGAACTGATCGTCAAATGATCAATGATAGTGGCAGGGGTCCATTATTGATGACGGCTGAGGTATATTCAAACTCAGCCAAATCTTGGAAGTTTGAAATTCACCATATATGAACAACAAGGCAAGTTTGAAATTTCTTAAATTTTGAGACTAAATTTCAATTCTTCGAACTAAAAATTAAACTTTTTTAAATCTTTCAAACGTAATAAATCAAGAATACATTCAACTAAACAACCCCTAAGCTAAAAATAGAATTATAATGATTGTATTCATATGATTAACATAAAAACATGACATAACACTATAATAAGAAAAGTTAAAAAACTTATAAAATCCTAAAATATGGAGCTCTTGATTAAATCTCAATATGAAGCTTTTCATTCTCAGCTCCAAAAAGTATATAAAAATCTATAAAAACTTTGAAATTAAGGTCCTTTGAGTTATCCTCTAGAGTTTGATGAAAAATAAAACATTATTACGAAGTTACAAATTGAGATAAGATGGAAGTTTCAAACAAACAGGGGAAGAACTTCACAAAAATAATAAGCATATAATTATATATATAAACAAAACATTTTTGTAAACATAAGAAATATTTATTTCAGTTTTTAAAATATATGATAACGATATTTTTGATATTATATTAAAAATAAGATAATATTATATAAATATTAAAGTTAAGTGTTAGATATGTACTTATATAAAAAATATTTGATCTTTATGTGAATTCCTTTTTATTTAATATCTAATTATTTTATATTATATTTTTAATATTTACTTATATAATACTAAAAATGAAAATATATAAAAAATATACTCTTTTTTTTTGAAAAAATATATTTTGATTTGATTGAGATTTTAAAATACTATATAAATAAATATTAAAATTTAAGTATTAGATACTTAAGTTTAATATATATATATATATATATATATATATATATATATATATATATATATATATATATATATATATATAATCTTATAAATTACAAGTAATTCAAATTTCTGGAAGAAATGATTCTTGCCTCATACCATAAATTTTTCTTGAAATCAAGTTATTGCATACCAACATATATATGATAATGCTATACAAATATATATACTTTTATTTAAGTAATAATTATAAATATAAGACTTGATTTAAAAAATCATCAATTATATGATATGCATGAAAACTTTTAAAATTTATTTATATTTGATTTATTATATTAAAACATATTATTTTTCTCAATATATATCCTCAAATATAATGAAATTTCCTTATTAAGGGGTTTTTAAAAAAAATATTGAAAATATTTATACAATGAAATATAATAGAAATATTAATTCAAATAGAGCGACCAAAGGTCAAATTATTATTATTATTGATATGACATCAAAATTCTACCAAAGATCTAATCTTCACGTCGGAACTGATCAATCAAGACTAACTCAAATCAAGATAATAAAAATTTTGTAATATCAATCGCCAAATATGGAGTGTTTATAGTCAAATGGCGCCTTGATGAGCCAAATCAATGCAAGATCTCAATCGAATTTCACTGAGCAATCAAATACTTAAAATACATCAAATGATCAAAAATTATTTTGAGTCAATGGACACTAATTTAATAGAAATGTCACTCTAATCTATAAATACTCTCATTTTTCATGAGTGGGAAGTAAAAGAGGCTAAAGCAAGATCTCCAAGATAATCGCACCACTTTTGCCATACCACTTCAGGAATTAACCACCGCTGCCCACTACTTGGACTGCCAACCTATCGCCGGTTGTGAGTACCACCGCTGATCGTGCCGTTACCATTTCAATCATAAATTAACTATCTGGTATCTCGCTGACTACGGACGCAATCCATCTTTTTGTTGGCTGGACCACCGCTAACCATCATTGGCCACCACACTATTCATTTATCAACCAGCCTCATTATCGCGAATTATCGTTACCGGCTAATCGAAGCACTGCTGATTATCGCTCCATCTCTTGACATTATCATCGTTAATCCCGATCTCATTGTACCATCTATTACCACTAACAATAGACATAATCGTATATAGTAAGTACGACTTGTATCATTGGATTTCTTTACATACAATTAATTCGAAAATTTGTATTCAAATATACATAGTGGATGATTTTACTGCTTATTCGTGATTTTTTTTCCTCTTTTGAGATTTTTTACGTATTTAAATTTCTTATTAATTCTTCAAATATTTATGTATATGCTGGATTCCGTAATAAAATTAATACGTAAACTTTTATTTTACTACAACTAATTTTCTAGTACAAAACAATTATATATATATATATATTAGAAACGTCTAAAGCATCTATCTGTACATTGCTTTGCCTGTAAACAGCCATCCAATGCTTCAAAGCCTCGAAACAGCCATCCAATGCTGCAAGCTTTGCATGCACGTGGGCTCCACTGAAAACGCGTGGGTTAACTTTTGGGTGAAATGCGAAGTGATCCATGGTTAGTCAAACAAATGTTTCGAAATGTTAAATTATTACTGGCGCGAACTAGCCTTAATATAAAAACATAAATTTTTGAATTTTTTTTTTGAATTTATGACATCACACATTGATTATTGATTATTGATTGACTATTGAGAGTTGACGTCGATTTATAAATAAAATTCTTAAATAATAATAATAATAATAGAAGTCAAGATCTGATTGTGGCAAAGAGCTGTTGCCGTAAAAGCCAAATTTTATTATTTATCTAAGCATTGCCCTTTGAAAATATTAGCAAGATCCACGACGGGAGAAATATAAAAATAAAAAATAAAAAAAATAAGTAAAAAAGTTATTTTTCTCGTATTTTTTATTAGGAATTTTTATCTGACGGTTTTTTTTTTGAGAAATTGAACAACAATATGGCATTTTCTTCCCTAAAATATCATATGACATTTTATGTTAAAATTTAGAGAGATTATTCAAAAAATTTTAGAGAGATTTATTGAGTGATAAAATATTTATTTATAATAATAAATAGAAAATTTTATTATTTAAATTATATGAAGATTCTGCACATATATAATTAAAAAATTATGATTTTTTTACTTACGAGACATTAAAAAAATTATGGAGCATAGCCTAATTAAAATAGTCCGCTATATAAAAGAGGTTTTAAAAAATATTTCTTTTAATTAGAGATGATAATATTATAAAGTATAAAATGCTTGCTCGATTTTTTATAATTTTAGTTAAGAATGTTGAAAAAATAGCTAAAATTAATGATGGTTGAATGAAGACACTTAAATGATAATGGTCGGATGATAGCGATTGAACGATTATGATTAGTTGATGACGTTAGATGATAAAAATTAGGTGATGATAATTATTAGAGCTAATCATCGGTGTTGATTGTCAAACAGTAAATGTTTTAGATATCTTGAGTCTATTGTTCAAAATGATGGTGAAATAGATGAAGATGTTATTACTATAATTCAAGTTGGATGGTTGAAATGCAGGAATGCATCTGACCTATTGTGTGATAGAAAAATACCACTTAGACTTATGGTAAGACCTGCTATGATTTATGATGCATAATACTTGCCAGTAAAAGAGAAGCATACAATTAAGTATTGCAGAGATGTGGATACTCATGTGGATGAGTGACTTTACTCTTAGAGATAAAATGCGAAATGAATATATACGTGAAAAGATTGGAGTAGCTCCGGTGACGCATACGATTAGAGAGAGTTTCCTTAGATTGTTTGGTCACATAAAGTGTCGACTGTCTGAAAGTCCAATTAGAAGTGTAGATGTTTTAGATTTGCCTTATGTTAAAAAAGGTAGAGGTAAACCTAAAAAGATTTAGTTTGGATGTATACAAAATGATCTTAGTTTATTAGAATTAAATGAAAAATTAACACTTAATAGGACATAATGATGAAGAAAGATTCATGTTGCTGACCTCTTGTTGTTGTTGTATTAAGTTTTTAATTTCAACTTGTTTGAAATCAAATTAGATCACAGTCTATGTTGATGGATTCATTTCAACAATAAGTTTCATTAGAGCAAAATTTTTAAAATAGACATATTTTTAATCGTAATTAGTAATTTGATTAAAATTTTTTTATTTTCGCTTACCATCCATACAACTAATTTAATCATGGATTTTTTTTTGTTTTTTGTTTTTTATTTATATATTTTATTTTTTTTTATTTGAGTGTGAGAGAGAGAGAGACTAAAGATATATATATATATATATATATATATATATATATATAATAAATAATTTTTTTATTTATGTGTTTTTGTATGCATTAATCTAAATAAATAAATAAAATAAGTATATATATAGAAATATACATATATATATATATATATATATATATATATATATATATATATATATATATATATTATATAATTTTTAATTCATATATATTTCACTGATTAAAGATGAATTATTATTTATTTTTTATATGTTTATATTTTTATATTTTTTTTGTTATTATTATTATTTTAGACTTTTTCTTTTTTCTTTTCTTTTAATTTATAAATCTCATATTTTTTTAATAACTTTTATATATTATTTTCTAATTTATAATATCAAAGTTTAAAAATTATGAAAAATTTATAAATTAAAAAAAATAAAAAAGAAATAACAAATAATACCAATAACAAAATATAAAAAATATAAATAAATAAAAAAAAAATAAATAATAATTCATCTTAGTGTGAAATATATATACATTAAAATTATATATATATATATATATATATATATATATATATATATATATATATATATATATATATATATATATATATATATATATATATATATATATCTTTAGTCTCTTCTTAACACTCAAATAAAAAAATAAAATGGTTTCCTCTCTCTTGCTTACCAAAAAACAAAAAAAATAAAATAAAATCTAGTCTTCATTAAATCAGACGATCAACGACAGAATTCTTACTCATCCTCAAGAATCTACTCCTATTTTTATAAAAATTTTTGACGTAAATTATTAATTAAGCAAAAATGCTTATTTTAAAAATTTATATTTCATTACTGTAAATTAATTAAAAATTAATGTTAGAAGATTCTGAATGTAATTGTGAAAGTTTTCAACTTGAATATGCTTCAAGATTTATGTTGATCAAATGAATTTTGAGGAGACAAATCAGTAATCCATGTCGAGTCTACCTCTCATCTCTAAGTTTTATAATTCTCTTTCTTCAATGTTCACAACTTTAGTAATGAAAATATAGTATAAATAAATTAAAAAAAATGCACAAATGTATTTTAATTCACTTCTTATTTAATTTTAATGAAATAAGAAGAAAAAATTAATTATGTTATGATTGTAATATTTCTATCTTACAAAGAAATATAAACTTATTTTTTCATCAATCAGTTAAAGTATAAAATTATTTATAGAAAATAATTTCAATTTTTCATCAACCCATATATTTTTTTTTCCTGTTGATAGTACTTTCTAGACCATATCAGTTCTAATCTCTTTTTTATCATTGTTTTGTTAACAGCTCTTACTTGTTTAATATGTTTTTTTTTTAAAAAAAAATTCTATTAAAGCTTTCTTCAGAATTTTATATTTATGTTTAATAAATTAAAAAAAATATATTTTATTATCTTTATTTAGTTCTATAATATGGATATAAGATATTTAATTTCATTTTAAAAAAATATATATATTTTATTATAATGGTTAATATAAAAAATTTATTTATAATAATCATTTCTAAAGAGTGGGATGAGGAACCCACGCCCTTTCGGACCAGAACCTTAATCTGGCGCCTTAGACCAACTCGGCCATCTCAACGATAAGAGGTATGTTCACGTGATTAAATCTAAACTCAAATTGTAATTATTCAAGCATTTGAGCTACTAAGTTCTCAAAGAAGATGTGATTAATCTCCACAAATGTAGTATTAATATGATATTGCTTGATGAAAACAATTAATGGAGGGTAATTGTTGACCTTCATATATACCACATGAGCGGAATCGAGCTTATAAGATGAATTTGATCTAATTCAGATGCTTCAGAGTACAAATCAAAGCTGAGATGCACCAAACATCGCCGAAATTAGTCCAAATAACCTCTGATCAATGAACGAACTTCGTCATCACATTCAAAACATCAAAATTGGTAAAAATATAAATATTGCATAATCAAAAGATCAACTGAGCAAGCGATCAATTATTAATGTGCTAACGCGCATATCGGAGTCAGGAAGCTATGATGATGTCCAAAATATATTCGTTCATAAAATTGATTGTGTCGTTAGCTTCAAACATCGAAAACTATCAAATTAGACTGTTCACACTCAATTCGGATGAGTCTGTGCAAATGTCGAACGATCAAAAGTGACAGAATGTAAATCGAGGCTAAAATATAGTGGATGTCACCAAAATCAATCGAGTTGATCTCTGCTTGACAAACTGACTTCGCCATCACGTTCAAAACATCAAAACTAGTCAGAATATAAATATTGCATAACCTGATAATCAACCGATCAAGAAATCAAGTCGTCAATGCGCATATATGCATATCGAGGTCAAGAGGCACCGACTTAAACCAAACGATCTCTGCTTGCAAAATTGATTGACTGTTAGTTTCGAAACGTCGAAATCTAGCGAGTAAGATTGTTCGCACTCAATTCGAACAAGTTTGAGCAAAAATCGAGCGGTCGGAAGTGCTAATGCGTATTTTGAGCTGAAATTGATCTAATTTGACGCCAATTTAAACCAAACAACCTCCGATGGCAAAACGGACAGCGCCGTTGCCTTTAAAATATGAGAATAACCTTGAATCAACATATATATATCAACCCTAAGGTGCGTTCTTACATTAAAGTAGATTAAATAACATAAAGATATTATTAAAAGGCCTAATGATGTAGGATAAGGGTGCCTTTTATGATATGATGTTTATTACATCGATAATTCTTAAATTCTCATAAAAGAATAATGATAAATGCACACTACTATTGAGCACATTCACAATATTATGAATTTAGTGAAGTTGAAAAGATTTTGATTAAAGTTATGTTAACTACACTAGAGATCCAATCTTATAAAAAAGAAATAATCGAAAAGTTATAAACGATCTAACCTACAGATTTAAAATAACCAAAGATCAAAGTGGGATAAGTTGAAGCGACCTCTACAAACATCATTGTGGAGATCATGTTCTTTCCTTAGAAGTCTTTCTAAAGGGTTGTGAGCTCACACACTCAAGTAGTCCGTCATTCAAGAGGAAAACACACAAGAATAGTAAAAGAAATTTATGAAGATAACTTTTATTCCAAATCCAAATGCAAGCATCTCCTATTTATAGGATTGAAATAGAGAGTTAAGAATACTCAAACAAAATTCCAAACTCAAACTTAACACCATCATAACCATACGTACCACCACTACTACCAAACCTACCACCATTATCAAACCTATCACTCATTCCATACCTACCCAAAATGTCATACATACTACAATGACTCATGGGCCATGACATAAGAATAATCCAATACATATAAGCTCAAGACATATACAAAATATAAAAGCTCAATAATACATAACTTTAATTATAACAAAAGGCCCAATCATAAATTTAAGTTTTATGAGGATGATGATGACGATGATGCGTGATCAAGACTTTAAAGGATTCTCCTCCGAGAATAAAAAATCCAAGTACTCTTGTAATAATTGTGAGTCTAGTTGATGTAACTCATCAAATGGAAGCCATGAATCTTTAAGTGGAGAAAGACCTTTCCAATGAACGAGAAACCTTTGAGCCCCTCTATCAGATGTGATGATAATCTTGTCTTCTAAAATTTGATCCGATGATGTGCTTAAGACAAGATGGTATAGGAGTTGGTGATGAAGTATGAATGCATGTCGATACTTGTAAAGGGAATAGTTATCCGTTTGCCCATGGTACAATGTTAAACTGATATTGAATATTGGAGAAATCCACCATTCATTGGAAGATCTATTTTATAAGCATTATCATTTATCTTCCTTACAACTTTATAAGGACCGATCTCTTGAGAGTTAATTTCTTAAGAGTTCGTTGGAAATCTCTCAAGTCTAATTTTAAAAAACCAAATCTCCTCATTAAATTTTATATATATCCATGTGCATCAACATTAGCTTTATATTTAGCATAACTCAGAGTAAGTTTTTGTTGAATTTCATGATATAAATCATGCATGCTTTGTGAAAATGAAGATGCAAATGCACTAGACCTATGTGTTACAAGAAATTCAACAAGATCAATTGGTTTTCTTGGATCATAACAAGTTACAATATGAAAATGACTCATACCGGTTGACTTATAAATTGAACTGTTATAAGCAAACTCGCAAGAGAATAACTAGTCCCAACTAGTAGTATGATCACCACCTAAGTAAATTTTCTAAGCTTTTATTAATAACTTTAGTTTGTCCATCTATTTGAGGGTGGTAAGCTATAGAAAATAAGAGTTTTGTGCCAAATTTTTTTCATAAAATTTTTAAAAAATAGCTCATAAACCTTACATCACGATCAGACACAATTGTCTTAGGAAGTCCATGTAAGCGAACTATCTCACAAAAAAAAATTGTCACTATATGTGATGCATCTAATGTCTTATAAGATGAAATGAAGTGTGTCATTTTAAAAAATCTCAACATACTTGATAGAGTCAAAATATTGTACAGTGCGAGGTAATCCTAAGATGAAGTCTATACTAAGATCTTGAAGAAATTGAAGCCATTTTGTACGATGAGAACTAAGTTTCTTTTGAGTGTTTAGATATTTAAGCCGGAAATAAAGTATAAATTCGAAAAATAATGTCGCCAATAATGTAAAGTTTAGATGACAAACATGCCAGATCATATGTGGAATATCGTTGATGTGCTTCGTTTAATTTTTCACTAAGGAAAGCAATAACACCTTCTTGTTTAAGAACACCTCCGATACTAACTCCAGAAGCATCACATGATACCTCAAATACTTTGTCAAAATTTGGAAATTTCAATATCGGTGGACTTGTTAAAAGTTCTTTAATTTTAGAGAAGGCATCAACAACTGCCTTTGTCCAAACAAAGTCTCATTTTTTAAGACATTGAGTTATCGGGGCCATAATAGTGTTAAATCCACAAATAAACCTTCGATAAAATGTGGCTAACCCATGAAAATTATGTACATCATGAATTGTGGTTGGAATAGGCCACTCTTGAATAGCCCTAATTTTTTCGGGATCAACAGAGATGCTATCACAAGAAACAATGAATCCTAAAGAAAATTACTGAAGACATCATAAATGAGCATTTTTTAAGTGAACATATAGTCTTCCTTTATGAAGCACTTCAAAGACTTGTCGCAAATGATTCTCATGATCGCTTTTAGTTTGACTAAAAATTAAAATATCATCAAAGTACATAAATAAAAATTTTCCAATGAACGATCGTAAGATATGAGTCATCACTCACATAAATGTACTTGGAGCATTAGTCAATCCAAAAGGTATTACTAGCCATTCATACAAACCATCTTTTGTCTTGAATGTTATTTTCCATTCATCACCTTCTCTCATACGAATTTGATGATATCCACTTCTAAGATCAATTTTAGAGAAAACTATTGATCCAGCCATCATATATAACATGTTATCAAGTCTAGGTATGGGGAACCTATACTTAACAATGATTTTATTTATAACATAACTATCTACACACATACGTCAAGTCTTTTCTTTGGGGTAAGACATCAAGCGCATGGAGACAAACTTTTCTTGATAAATCTTTTTGCTAATAAATCATCCACTTGTCATTTTAGCTCCGCATATTCATTTGGGTTCATATGATAATGTGGTAAATTTGGGAGTGATGATCCAGGAACTAGCTCTATGGCATGTTGGATACTTCTCAATGGGGGAAACTCAATAGAAAGTTCTTAAGGACAAATATCATGATATTCCAATAAAAGTTCACGCACTTCAGATGAGAATGATTTAACATAAGCTTGATTTTCAGAGGTTAGAACAACTAATGAAAAAATGATATTCCCATTAATCTCTTGTTGAAATTGACATTTATTAATAATATGTAGGAATTTTTTTCTATGAGAGGAGAAGAATTTTGGGGTTGAAGTAGAGTGACCTCTTTAGGCTTAGTTGAATTTAAGATAATTCTCTTACCTTGAAAATTAAAAGAATATATATTAGATCGCCCATAATTTATGACATCCATATCAAAAAGCCAAGGTCTACCTAAAAGTATATGAGCAACATCCATCGGAAGAACATCACACCAAATTTTATCATTATATTCTCCTAATTGAATGGATACAAGACAACGTTGAAATATAGAGATAGAGGTCTTATCTACCCAAGCAACCTTATAAGACTGTGGGTGGGTCTTTGGGTGAGCTTCATCCTAGCCAAAGAATAGGTAGCAATAACATTCATGCAACTTCCACTATCAATGATTAATTTACACATCTTTTCAACACTCTTAAAATAAGTGTGAAAATTGATGTACACCTCCAATCAATATTAGCTCGTAGGGTAGCTAACATACAACGCTTAACAGCTATATGAGACATATCTAATGCTTCTTCTGCATCACTAGTTTCTTCACACGGGTCAACTGCAATTTGATTATCATTATTTTCATTTTGTTGATCCTCATTTTCATAATCTAAGTGTAAGTTTCGACGAGGACAAGTACTTCCATAATGATCAATTTTACCACATGTAAAATAAGTAATGCTAGAAGTCTTAGAACCAGATGTTCTCACTAAAACTTTTCTTTTGTTTCACTAAGTCCTTTAGGAGCTACTAAAGTAGAAGGGGTAACACGCGATTGAAAGTTATTTCCAAATGAAGTTGTGAATCGCTTATAAGATTGTGATCTAAGATATTGTTCAATTTCAGTCGACACTCCAAATACATCCTCAAGAGAATAAATTTCTGGGGTTTTCATTTCTTTACGAATATCAATTCGTAACCCAGATCTAAATTTAGAGATTGTGGTACGGTGATCCTCTCTAACATCACAATAAGTCATCAATTCATCAAACCGTGTCATATACTCAACAATTAAAGATTCTTGTTTAAGCGTAGTCATTTCATCCATAAGTTGATCATGAAAATTTAATGGTACATACTTTTTGCTTTAAAATTTATTTCATCTCATCTCAAGAAGCAATAGGTGGTTGTCCTAATCGTTGAAATTTTCGTGTGAGATTAATCCAATAAGTCTTAGCATAGCTAATTAGTTTCATACAGGAAAAATGAACTTGCCTTTCTTCCGGCATGGGCATCCAATCAAAATATTTGTCCATATCTACTAACCAATTTAGGAAAATTTTAGGATCAAGTCGACCATCAAAAGTAGGTGGATCAATTTTAAACCTACTAATAACATCATCATGTTCTCTAAGTGTACGTTGAGAGGCAACAAAATTAGATAATGACTCTTCATAATGTCGGATAATAAGGAGTTTGATGAGCATAACCTTCATCTCGCCTTAATTATCTTCCTATTCGATGAGGTGGGTGAAGCACCTCATCAAACTCGGATATTCATTAAAGTTGTTCCTGTATATAACAGTGTCTAATAGAGAATGTGGATGAGTGGGAGAGTAAGAGGAGGGATTGATAGGATGACCTTCCCTCTTCAAGTTGGTGTTCTAGATTAATTTCTGAATGTGTTGTAAGCCTACCAACTTTTGTTCTAAGACTTCAAATCTTTTGGAATTCATTATAGGTTTGTTGGTGCATAAGAGTAAACTTTTCTAATTTTTCTAGTAAAAATTTATAGGAATCATGTTTTTCATTTAAAGATTGATCTTGATATCTAAGATCACTACGTGTTGACATGATGATATTCTTTTAAAATTTTAATATAAGCAAATATTTAATTACATTTTTTTTATAAAATATGCAATGTAATGAAAATCAAAGACACGATTAAAAAAGTAAGTAAATGTTTTAATTAGATAAAAATTTTGTATATTTTTTTAACAATGAATTACAAGATTACTCTAATGCAAAAATAAAACTCAATACTAAACAAGATGTTTCTAAAGAAACATACTTGCTCTGATATCAAATATGATGTAGGACAAGGGTGCCTTTTATGATATGATATTTATTACATTGATAATTCTTAAATCTTCATAAAAGAATAATGATAAATGCACACTACTATTAAGCACATTCATATTATGAATTTAGTGAAGTTAAAAGATTTTGATTAAAGTTATGTTAACCACACTAGAGATCTCTAAGTGCAAAAAATAATCAAAAGTTATAAATTATCTAACCTATAAGATTTAAAATAACAAGAAAAGCGAGATAAGTCAACCTCTATAAATAGTCATCATTGGAGATCACATTCCTTCCTTAGAAGTCCTTCTCTAAGGGTTGTGAGCTCACACACTCAAGTAGTTCGTCACTCAAGAGGAAAGCACACAGAAGAATAGTAAAAGAAATTTAAGAAGATAACTTTTATTCAAAATCCAAATGCCAAGCATTACTAGAGCCTCCATATTTATAGGATTGAAAGATAGAGTTAAGAATACTCAAACTTAACACCATCATAACTACACCTACCACCACCTACTACCAAACTTACCACCATTATCAAACCTATCACTCATTTCATACCTATCCAAAATATCATACATACTACAATGACTCATGAGCGACATGAATAATAACCCAATACATATAAGATCAAGACATATAAAAATATAAAAGCCCAATAAACATAACTTAAATTATAACAAAAGGCTCAATCATGGATTTAAGCTTTATGATGATGACGTCGACGATGCTGATGATGATGCCCTGCATCACCTAATTCCCTAAATCCCACTAAACCGACTTGATTCGACCCAAATCCCTTCGATCCCGCTTCACGACTTTACTCTCCACTCCAGCTTCCTCTTTCTTCTTTCTTCTCAACCCACGAAGTCCCTTCTTTGAGAGCCTCAATCAAAAATGGAATGTTCCTCCTCCTTCCTTAAAACTGATGATTCTCATTTTCTTTTTTCTTCCATTCTCTGTCAAAACACAACTTACCAGTTATCCCTCTTTCTTTTTCTTCTAGTAAAACCATCCTCACCACTCTTCCTCTCTTTCTTTTCCTTCCCATCCTCCAAAAAAATCCTTCCTCCTCCCTTAGCTTCCTTTTTTCTTCCCTAATAAACACCTAACCAAACAATCCTCCTTAAAATCAAGTTCTTTTGTTAAATCAATCTCCTTTGTTAAAATCTACAATTCCCCTTGAAATTTGCAATCTCTATTGAACCCTCCCATGATTTGTTGAATGTGGAGATATATGAATGAGATCTTCTTTTGTAGGTTCCAAGACTGACTAATGCCAAGGGGTGTGAAGATCTGGTAAGACACCACTGCTATTCAGAACGGATCACTACCGATGGTGGAAGAAGCTCCATAAATTATTAAAATTGAGGATCCATGATCCACAAAGGTCAACCGCCAATAAACATAACTCGCCCATGCTCAATCACATTTATTGGGGGCATTTTTTGACATCCATGCATGTGCGCCGCCAGTCGTCGAGCTCACAAGATGAATTGGCGGAGCTTAACGCGCAAATCTGAGCTAAAATACACCGATAATGGTTGAAAATCAGTCAAATGATCTCAGATTGATGAGCGGACTTAGTCACCGCGTTGAACATTGAGTGATTAGAATATTGATATTACATAATTGGTCGATCAGAAGGAAGTTAAATGACTGATAATATCCTAAGAAAGCTGCAACATTGCGGCGACCTCGTTAGTGAAATTGATCATGTCGTTAGCGTCGAAATGTCAAAATCTATTTAATGAGACTGTTTGCACTCAATTCGGACGAGTCTGCGCGAATGTCGAGCGGTCGGAAGCAGCAATGCGCAATTTGAGCTAGAATTGATTCGATTTCGGCATCGAAATGACCTCCGATCACGAAATGGACTACGTCGTTACGTCTGGAACATCAGAATAACATAGAATTAATATATTTATTAATCACATAATGATATTGTCCTGAAAAGTTCAATTAAGGTTGATTTAATCACTTAAATAAGAAAAAATGTAGTCCGATATAAGTGTATTTTTATACCTAACCCTAGGTATTCGATTGGTAGTCGACCCTAGCTCTCTCATTTGGATTCAAGCCAAAAAAATTGTTAGATGTCACTTCCCTAGCCGAAATGCTGCCGAAATTTAGATTAAAATCAGGAAGTTAGATAAATTTAAATTGAAATCTTTTAAATTGAAATCAAATAAAAAAAGGGAGAGAAAGGGAATATATAATGAATACAAAGACAAAACACCAAATCAAAGAGAAAAAAAGAAGTAAAAAGCACTTACAAGATTTATTTAAGTAGAGTTGAAAGCCCGCCCAAAATCTGAACTAAAAAAAATATCCCTTCTCTTTCAAGCACTCTAACTCCTCAAAAAAATGAAGAAATGAAATTAGCCTTATTATAGGAATTGAAGGAAACAATGTGGAACCCATCCTTATCTAAATTTAATAATCATGTGTGATGACGGGGTTTGATGGATGATATTAAACTCACAAACTTTAATTGTAATCCTCGGTGGTTTAAATTGAAGCCATAAACTGGGTTCTCTTTTCTTCAAAATTTACAAAACTAAACAAGCTTTAGTTGAAACATGGAGAGGTTGATATCAAACTTTTAAGAGACTTATAATAAATTTGAAGTCTAGTTATTCACTAAATATGATATGAGTTGAGGAGAATTGGATGTTTGTTTATGTGAATGAGTCTCTTGAGTACTCAAAGTATTAAATTCACAAACAAGTAATCATAAAACTAATTGAACCATTGAAAATTAGGCTTGATATCGAAAGAAGTAGGAATCTTGATAGAACATCCAAGCATAAGAGAGCCTCTTGGAATTAAGATATACTCTTCAAATATACTCAAATAAATTGAAGAAAAATTAAAGAATTCATCAGATACTTTCCATGAGATCGAATGATTGCTAATAAGCATAAGCAATGAATCCTTACAAAATGTTTGAAGTATATTCGTCGCCTTATTAAATGCTCAAATTAGATCAAGGAGAAATTGAGTATAGTTGGTGATGAATTTGAGAATTATCATAAGCGAAAGTCTATTGAGTATTCAAAGACTAATCAACTTGGGATAAAAGAAAGTAATTCAATATTAATTTAAAAGATCTAATAAGATATTAAATCAATTTATAATGCATTCTATGCCACCGAATTCGCAACATATTGTATGAGCGAATAAAAGATGTTAATCAATGCTTCAATTGAACCCTTGTATATATTATGAAGTAGGATTAAAACTCAAATTCAATATTTTAAAATTATTCAAGCATTCTTAAAAACACCCGCATAGGCCCCGACACTACGCTGAATGCTTAAACTTACTGTTTGAGGATGCCGCTATTTATTGGTCTTAACCGGTGGGTTGCTAACAAAACCTAAAAATCCAATTATTATAAGAATTTCAACTTATTAAAATATTCAAAAGTTAATTCTATCATGACAAGAGATCCGATCCTCGGAGCTAAACAGTCAGGATCTAAAGTTTCTTAAATTCAAATATTCAAATCATGTAACTAATGAGATGATGTTGAATGGTGATTTCAAGGGGATTCCATCAAAATGTGATTCTAATTCCAAATCAAATTAACTAAATAAAATATCAATCTAAACTAAAATTTGCTTAAAAAAACTTAAAACAAAACTTAATCTATCCACCTTCTGCAATTGTTTGTCGGATGTAAAAAATTAAGGAAAACTCTAGCTCATAAAAGAACCAATGTCAAATCAAGTATTCTACTATATTCATTCTCAATTAATCTCATGCTAGTAAGTGACGTGCACGCTTCTCTCTTGACTCCTAAGCTCCATGAACATTTACATTATCATCATGACGGATGGTTTGGCTAGTAGGCTTCATTATTTTACAATCAAGATCACGATGCTCAATGGCTCGCCTTTTGAGTTTAATCAAACACACCGATAGGACAAAAAACTCTCGTCAACCAAGACTTAAGCATGTCTCCTTAAACAAACACCACCCCAAGTCTACAAGGATTTCGGATATCCAATGTGTGTTATAAGAATCATTCGATCGAGTTGGGTCATTCCTCGACCGAGTAAACTAGGGACAACGCCCGGATGACGAAACTATGAGATCTAGATCGGGCACGTCATCATTCTCCCAATCATCCGTTTTAAGCTAAGAATGATGAATTTTATAAGTTCTAAATTTCAAAACTCCATATGTACTATACGCCACTTTATTCAACGATCTAACGACTAGCCTTAATCGAAAGTTCTCTTAGATTGAGAGGGTAATGAACTATTGCATAGAAACGTGGAACCAGATCTAAAATCCTCACCAATGAGGACGAAATCTCCGGGTAATGTCTTATCTACTATTCCATTTGCCCTTTGAAAATTACACTGACACTCAAATCATACTCTCTTCATTTTTTTGTCGAGAGGTCGGTGATGAATTTTCGGAGCCCACAATAATTTTATGTCATTAAGATCCTTAAAAATATATTTAGAGCTTCTTGACTCTGCAGCACAAAAGCTTTTATTAAATAACAAAATCACTCTAGATGATTCACACAGACACCACAGCAGTTTTGCTGTACATAAATAAATACACACTTTATATGAATTTTTGAAACTCTCATCATTTTGGTGTCAATACAAACATCTTGCAGGCGTGAGAAGCAGCTGTTGCAGTCAAATTCCCTTCAGCAGACGCTGTTGAATGCTGCAAATAGTAGGAAAAATCAAAACAATATCCACATATAAGAAATATTAGTTTTCTAGGAAGAAAATATTTCAAATATCACAAATATATCGATAAAAATTGTATTTAAAAATATCTATGATTGGTGGAGCTTACCTCCCATAGATCACGAGCATCAACAGCAGTGGAAGGATTCAGACCAATATCATTCCAGTCTACTGTAATAGATGCCTCAGTTGGACCTCCATTCCATAGAACTACAGCAACCCTTCCTCCGATGAGAGGGCCAGCCCAAACCTTTGTAATGATTTGACCGTTAAAGATATCATTTTTATCTTAATATATAAGTTATTTTTGAATTTGAACCTGTGACCGTTATGAAAGAATGCTCTGATATGAAGCAAATAATTAAAATATTATAGCACATATACAAATTTAAGAAAATGATGAAACTATGAGGAAAGAAATAGAAGGTAAACTAACTAGAGCTATTCATCTATTTCAAAAATGGAATTGAAAGATGTTCATGAAGAAAGCGCATCATGAATGCAATCAAGCTGCATGCACGCACAACTGAAAATACTAATTGAAGAAAATAATATGAATGTTAAGTTTATTTTAATTGTATTTTTTTCAAGCTCATTGTCTTGCATTGAGACTATTACTTGTGGCTAAAATATTTTGACCAAACATAATAATGTAGACAGTTTCAAAAGGGTTTTTTGACTAAAAGTTCAATCAAACAGCTTTCTCCTATAATCACATAAAGCTAGGGAGATCAATCCAATATAATCTCTTAACTCAATTCTATTGATTTTCATCACGTTATGCTGAATCAGTTAATTCTTCTTCTTTTTTTTTTTTTTTTTTTTTCAGATTTTAGATTTCACCCATGCATTTCCATTAAAAAAATAATCAACATGAAACTGTTGATCTCATGAAATTAGTAGGAAGCCAAACCTCAAGATTCTAAAAGTTTCTCATATGTTCAAGAACAATTTGAAAGATTATAGAAATATCTTATATGTTCATGGACTCTATAGAAAATTTTAGAAGATTCTCATATATTTAAGAGCATTTTGAGGATTTTATAAGTTTCTCGTATATTCAAAAACTCTCTAGAGGATTATAGATGCTCATATATTTTTTACATTTAAAAAAAAAATTTAAGCACATTTAGAAATTTCTAGAAGAGATTTTTGCAACTATAAATAGAGGTTTTTGGGGTCACTTTTATGTATCCAAGAAACTAGAGTAAGATAACTCTAATGATGCTCATGAATTGTGAGTAGATGAGTGTTTCTTCTTCTTATATTCCTTTTCTTTTATAGTGAAGTTTCTCTCCTCCTTGGTGCCTCGTGGGGTTTTTCATGTAAATCCGTGTGTTGATTTTGTGTTGTATTTACTTTTTGGTGATTCTCTTCGATTTTGTTGTGTCGCTCGCCATTCACATCACTTTTAAATTTGCATTGAAATTAAGTTTTGTGGAACAAAAATTGAAAAAAAAAACAATCATAAGGCAACTTGTCCACAACAACTTATGGAGTAACGCCTCTTAGCTGGGCTGAAGGCACGGAACCCCTGATCGAGTCAATCCTTCCGAGAGCCCTATACTTAGGTGAGGAAATCAAGTGACACGAACATGAATGCTAGCTAGCATGGGATTAGTCACAATGACATCCCCACCCACAAGATAGGTGGGGTGTTGGGTGGATACCCATTCCAAAAAAACAACTTCTGGAGTATGTTTGAAGCAACTTTTTTAACAATTTCATTTTTTTCAGAAAAGTGTTATTGTTCTATCTGATTTCTTTTTTTTTTGGTTACTTTTCCATAATTTTAGAGGCGATAAGAAGTTTTTAAAGACAAAGTTTACTAGAATGTGATGATTATAAGAAAACTATTTACCAACATCTAAAAAGAAAAAAATTTAAAATACTCACAATAGCTTTAAGAAAAACATATAATTTTCTTACAATTATTTTAATACTATTTTTTCAGACAGTTATAGATGCCTCAAATAAACTCTCAATTTCATTCGTGAAAAATAGAAGCCAAACCGAATGAACCCATAAACTTATAGTTCAAAGTAGTTACCATTCCATCCTCCAGGTTTTGCATATGATGTCCATTTGTCATTTTGATCAGCTCGTGAAATCATGCTAAGAACATTGAAAAATATCAGAAATTAGAATATAAACTGAATTTAAAGAAATCAACCATATTTTGCTTTATAAATGTCATATATAGAAGAAGTACCTCTCCCATTTGTCTTCAATGTCTCCTGTTGTCCTCCAGCTATTTCCTATACTGCCAGCCCAGGTTGCTGGGTCTTCTTCTCCCCTATACAATTTTTATACAGGGAATCAGATTAGGCAAAAAGTAGCTTGAAGACACCAGAGTAATCGTAACGGAATTCATAAATACTTTTTAAGGCAACAATCTACTATCGATATTGTAAGAAAAATAATAAAGACAAAATTAAGAAATACAGACTTACCTGGAAAATCTTAGGCATAGATAATCAATGGCAGGGGAGAAGAATTCGAAATGCCAGAAAAGAAATTATTATTAGTGGAGAGTAGCAGCACACTCAACACATTACTGCAAATCCTAATTTACATTAATGTATATATGCATGTGAAAATAATACAGGAAGATATTGCAGGGATACATAGGCTCAATCCTAGAGCCTCATCATTTATCTCCCAAAATTTTTTTTTCATAATTTATATTGCATCACATATATCGCACTATGAACTTTTAAGTCCAAACACAGTAGAATTTAGTTCACAAACTTCAGCAGATATAACAAAAAATGATATTAAATTGAGCATATAAACTCATAGAATTTGATCCAAATTTATGACATATTGTGGGCTCCGAAAATTCGTCACTGACCTCTCGACAATTATTTTAATTGAAGAGAGTATGGTTTAAGGTGTCGGTATAATTTTCAAAAGGCAGATGGAATAGTAGATAAGACACTACCCAGAGATTTCATCCTCATTTGGTGAAAACTTTAGATGCAGTTTGTTTTCTATAGCAGCTATAGTTAATTACTCATCTCAATAAGTGAGAGAACTTTCGATTAAAATTTGGTCGTTAGATTGCTCAAATGGCGTATAAGCGAAGCGTGTAGAGTTTAATTTAGAATGAAATTCATAATTTTAGCTTAAACCGGATGTTTGGGAGAATGATGGCGTGCCGATCTAGATCCCATGGTTCATCATCCCGGTCAGCGGTCTAGTCTACTTAGTCGAGTAGTCGAAACTAATCGAAGGATTCTTCAGATACATGGGTTACGTCGTGAATCCTTGTAGATCAGGGTGGTGTTGTCAAGAGACAATCTTAAGCTTCTTAGCTATGAGAGGGTTGTTTATTAACTATACCACATGATTCACAACTCAAATAGCCATTGGGGAGCATCTGACTACTGGTCATGATCGTAATAAATGGCGGACACCACCACCGTCGGAGGACTCGTGCGCTTCTTCACAGCCATTATCAGCCGATGAGGAGACGGGCGTCCTTCGGAGTGAGATTGATTGAGAGTGAATATAGTAAAACACTTGATTTGACATTGGCTTCTTTGTGAGCTAGAGTTTTCTTAATTTGTCACCCCCGACAAACAGTTGCGGAAGGTAGATAGATTGAGTTTGATTTAAGTTTTTAGTGATAGAGTCCCATTTAAGCAATTTCAGATTATTACTTAATTTGATTTGAAAAATTGATTAATTTGAATATGTTTAAGAACTTTAGATCCTGTCAACTCTGTTTACTAGAGGATTAAATTCTTGTCACGACATTTTCAAATATTTCAGATTTGAAACTATTATTATAGGTTTTAGGTTTTGTTAACTTAAGCAACCCAGCGTAACATCTTGAGACTTGAATTTAAGCATCCAAAGATAGTGTCGGGGCATGCGGGTGTATTTAAGACTTTATGTAGTGTTTATTTAATTATGAGATTAATTTGATTTTTATTTAATTAACTTAGCACCTTTTTTGTGTTAAAATTTACACTTGAAATTTCTATGTCCCAGTACATGCAGGTGTTTATAACTTAGTTAATTTCATCTAATTAATGAAATCATTGATTTTGAAAATCATAATTAGAATGTAATTCCTTAATATTTTTTTATTGAAAGAAGCTCTAAGATTTTTATAGATTTTGGTTTAGTATTCGTATCTCTTGTCTGAAGAGTTGCGATCCGGCGAAGAAGCATTTTGATTTAGATTATAGTTTAAAATATTACTACTTAGCACTTGTTGAGTTTTTTAATTCTACCAATTTGATTATGTTCATTCACTTTTGATAAGTTATCGATTCTGTTTATTGCTTTTTACTCTTATGCTTTAGAGCATAGTAATCATCTTCATATTCGTATAAGAGTTATTAAACTCAATTTGGATTCATCCTTAAACTTTAAGTTTATTGAAAGTTTATTATGAGTTTAACATTAGTCTCCCCAAATTCCAATTAGAGTTTGCTTAGTTTTGAGAAATTTACAAGAAAAGAAAACTCACTCATTACTTCAATTTAATCCATAGAGAATCGCTATTAAAGTTTGTGAGTTTAATATTAGTCTCCCCAAATTTTACTTGCATTTTAAATGGGTGTTCCATTCTTTCCAAAATTTTATTTAAAGGCTCATCCCCTATTTCTCTTTGATTTAACATTTAATTTCATATTTATCATATATTCTTTTGTTTGACTTAAGTTTAGGCAATTCCTATTTGAATTGGTTCAAATCTTGAGTTTTAGTCTAAATTTGACCCACGTCATCCTGTAAAATGCAGGGGTGTTTTTTACTCGGTGCTTTTGAAAGTGGCTGTCTCTGACGCAACCGAAGTTTTATCTCGTTCTGATCCTTTCAAACCGAGAGAGAGAATGTAATATATATTTCCCCCCCTTTTCTAAGTCAGAAATTAGACAAAATTTTGGTAGCATTTCGTAGGGCGGCAATCAGATGTTAGCTACTTCGATGCGACTCTTGAGCATAATAGCGGTGTCTTTGACACCACATGTTCTTCATCGTTCCGTTAACACGACGAGATCTTCTAACGCGAAATTGGCGTATATATATATATATAATATCCACATTCGACTTTTTTTTCTGAATGGCAAGGAATAAGGTTGGGTATCGAAAAAAGAAGAACCAGCCACGGCGGTTGTTTCTCCGATTGCGTGAATTGAAGGGTAAAAGCGAGGAGTCTGCGTTCGAAAGAAATTCAGCCTGTGATGTTCTTTCGATTTGTGGTGAAGCGAAATTGGGTGATTACAGAAGAATCTCAGTGGGCTGGCTTGCAGCCTGTGGAGCAGAAGCGGAGGACTGTGAGCGAGATCGAAGAATGGGAAGGGCCGGCGGGCTGTAGGAATAAGGCTGGTGGGCTGGACGGGTTTGGAACGGCGGAGCGGGCCGGCTACGATTTTGCGGGAAGAAGGAACAGAGGCCGCTCGTACGGAGGCAGTGGGTTTGCGCGGAACGGAGGTCTGCGGGCTGGAGGCGCGGGACGTGGGTTCGAAACGGAGCAAACGGACGAAGCAAAGCAGGAGTGGGAGGGACCAGAGCGTGGTGCAAACCACGAGATGGGTCTTATTTACAGCCAACGGAGAATTGCAGGTTCTGCAGGCCGGAGCGATCGGGCAGCGGATTACGGAGGCGGCCGTGCAGGTGGATGTGCGCAGGAGAGAATGACTGGACAGTGGGCTGGCGGGCTGTGGCACGTGCAGCGGAGCGCTTCGGTGGGCTTTGCGGGATTGCGCTGGCGGGATAACGGGTTTGGGCCGGTGGGACGGAGCGTACAGCGGAGGAGATTGAGAGGGGAGAAGCAATTACCTGTGGCGAGGAGTTTCGAACCGGAACGTGGGAATGGGAGGGAGAGAGGAGGGGTGGTTTTTTTTTTTGAACCAGATAAATCAAAAATAGGGGGAAATGGTTGAGCATGAGGGAGGGTAATTTAGAAATTTTAAATAAATTTTAAATTAATTAAATAATTTTATTATGAATTTTATGCTAGTAAATACACATAGTCAATATATATATCAATTTAAGATAATTTTGATTTTTTTTGAATCTGATAGCGTAGTCATTATTCTTCGCCGTTTGGTTGACGTCAATTGAGATATTTTAAATCAAATATCGCTGTTCAGCTTTCGATTTTTGTGTATGTCCGAATTAAGTAGAGCATCTTATTTGATAGATTTTGACATTTTAAGCGTAATCAATTTCATGAGCGGTTTATCTTTCGCCTCGACTTTGATATCGTCGAACATGTTGACGACTCGATCGGTTGATCGGTTGATCATCAGGTTGTACAATATTTATATTCTGACCAGTTTTGATGTTTTGAATGTAATGGCGAAGTTTGTTCGTTAATCGGAGGTCATTTGATTTGATTTTGGCAACGTCTAGTGCATTTTGAGCCCCGATTTGTGTGATGTCACCTTCGAAGTCCATCAAATTAAATTTATGGACTTGACTTGACTTATGACACATATGTGGAGGTCAACAAATCCCCGCAACAAATGTGATTCGAGCATGGAGCGAGTCACGCGTTTGTTCGTTGACCACGACCACGAACTTGGATCATTTCAGCTTTGCTTGCAATAGCTTATGAAGCTTTGATAGGATTTATCATTAGTTTGTGCCTTATTCAGGACATGCTAAATGACAGGCTTGATCGATTTGTCAGAATCGACTTGTTAGATTGATAAGAGTTCTTGCACCATATACTCTCTGTTTCAATGACTTTACTGAAGATCTCTTTCTTTTATGTTCTTGTAGATTTGAGTCTCCTCCAACCCTAGCTTCGTGCTTGATTGGGTTTGATGAAGGAATTAGTTTGTTTGTTTTGATGAAAGACTCCATAGGGGAATCGTTTTATCAATGCTTGGTCGGATTTGAAATTCATTCAGTCCTAGCTTTAAGCTTGATGGACTTGATGTAGGACTGACCTGATTTGTCCATATTGATTTGTCAGGAAGTGTATGTATGCCATGAATCATGTGCTTGCTGCTTTGATGGATTCGTTGAAGGGTACATCTGAGATGACGCTTTCGCTTATATGAGGTCAATGTTGAATTATTAGTGTAGCAACGTGTGCTTTAACAGACTGAATAATCACAAAATTCCTTTAGTTCGGCCATCGGCTTTATGAACTATGGAATTTCTTCCTCAGACTTGTGCTTTCTGTTTTGACGGACTTGATGAGGAGATTGGCTTTGATCTGTGCTTTGAGCTTGATTAGATCATTTGAGGATAAATTAAGATATCACCCTGCGACAATATAAAGATTAATTTGAGGTAGCCTTGAATTGAGTGTTTCCTCAGATTGTATTGATCTATCAATCAAGTAGAAAGATCTCTTGGATCCTAGTTGCTTGTAATCACTAAGCTAGATCTAGTTTTAGATTGAACAACTATCGTCATTGAACTGACTAGTGGAGGCTCTTTCACTGCGGCATTTTCTTGCGGCTTGTTGTGAGGAAGCGTCGACTTCTATAGTTGGGCTTGTTGAGTTCGATCTTATTTCAGTCTTGACTTAAGGTGTAGGTTGGTGTTTTATCATGACTGAGCGGGGCTCTTTCACTGCGGCCTTTTCTTGCAGCTTGTTGAGTGAGGAGAGCATCAGCAACTCGGCCATTTGTGGGCTTGTTGAGTTCGACCATTAGAACCCATCCATGTCCTAAACTTCAGGATATAGAGATTGATGTTTCTCCAACTTAATTGATTGAAGCTTCCAAAATCGAGAGTTTTTCTGACTTGATCTCCAGAATTTAGCAAATTTAGGAGATAAACTTCTTAACATTTAGGGTTGTGTTTTCATACATAGAAATATATTCTTTTTGTTCTTGCAAGAACCTGCAACTTAACAATGATGATTATGGGTGTATTCAGGGATTTCAGCGTAAAGCTCGATGTCAACCAGAATCAAAATATATTCGAGGATCTCATCTTATAACACGATGTCAACTCAAATAAACTTAATATAAACTAAAAAAATACCTCCTGTCTTGCAGGGGAAATTCTAAAGTACATTTAGGAGAATTTTCAAGATAAAAATACACAAATACATCAATATTTGAATTGATATACTATAAAGGGGATTTTAACACACAACATTGATTTCATCTATATATAAAAAATCTAAGAATGCCCCCTATGTAACAGGGGAATTTTCATGAAAAAGTTCTTCATATGGAGTATGTTTATTTAGGGATCTCAGTATGAAGCACGATGTCAACCTAAATAGATATACTAAAAAAAATGCCCCTATCTTGCAAGGGGATTTCCATTATACCTCGAGAATGTATTTGTCATGTATAATACTTTTTCAAGTATCCACCATTAATTGGCTGTATCGATGAGTTGGTATGCCCCTCCTTGGTATACTTTTTCAATGATAAAATGGCCTTCCTAATTAGGCTCAAATTTGCCACCAAATTTTTGATTGGGGATAAATGGTCTTCTCAGCACCAGAATCAATTCTCCATTTTGGAATGTTCAAGGCCGCACCGTATGGTCAAAATCCCTGGACATCTTTGCTCGATAGACTTCTAGATTTTGATAAACTTGTAATCTAACTTTGTCAAGTGCATCGAGTTCCTCCATTCTTAGGCGAACATTTTGCTCTTCAGTTAGATTGTATTGGATGGCTACCGAAGTGTAACTCAACTTGCGGAAGAACTTGATTCAAATATCAATGAATAGGGAGTGGCTTTGGTCGGCGTCTTGTAGATAGTTCGATACGCCCATAGTGCATCTACTGGTTTGGTATGCCATTCTCTTTTGTTTCTAGTAAGGATCTTCTTGAGAAGCTTGACTAATGTCTTATTGAAGGCTTCCGCCAAGCCATTTGCTATTAGATTGTATATTGAAGAGTATTGCCAATCAATTTTGTGCCAATCGACGAATCTATAAATCTTTGCACTTTTAAAGGCTGTGCCGTTGTTAGAAATTATTTGACGTAGCACTCCAAATCTATAGACCACATTATGCGTGAAGAAGTTGATCACTTGGTCGGTAACTTCTTCTTTAAATGGCCACTCGGAGAAATAGTTAGTCTTCTTGGGATGAAGCGATGTCGGCGATGGATCAATTGGTCCAATTACATTTGTGCCCCAACATTCGAATGGTCAGGATGCTATTGTTGGGTGTAATGGGTTTAGAGGTTGATGGATGAGATTCTCATGTACTTGACACTCATGACACTTCTTAGAATGATTGATACAGTCTCTCACCATATATGGCCAATAATAGCCCATCATTTTAATCTTTACTGCCATCTTGGGACCTGACTGATGTGCACCACAAAGTCCTTCATAAACTTCAATCATCACTTTGCTAACTTCATATACATTTAGGCATCGTAGTCATATTTGTTCAAAAGATCTACAATATAAAGTGTTGTTGACGAAAGCATAGCATAACATTCTCTTCTCGATTTGAGCTGCCGGTGATTTATTATTTGGTAATTTGCCTTCTTTAAAGTGGTCGATGAAGGGTTACCTCTAATCACGTGACTCTTCCACCGTAAAGGCTTCACACTTCTTTTCTGAAGCAATGTCATTTTCAGCTCTTCTTGGTACAATTTCTTGTTGATTTTAGGGAGTATGAGGAGCAACCTGAGACGCATCCTGCTGGGTTAGATTTGATAATCCCTCTACCTGCAGGGATTGATACTTTACTGGGTCTAAGACTCATCGAGTAAATATACCGATCATGGCATAATCATCATTCATACTTGTCATTTCCTTAGCTAATTTTGCTAAGCAGTCAGCTTTTCTATTATCGGATCGAGAGACTCGAGTTAGTGTGATATTTGGTATCTGCTTCATAAGCTCGTGAACTCACTTGTGATAGAAAGTTAACTCAAGCTTGTTGATTCTATAGATGCCAAGTACTTGATTTATAATAAATTGAGAATCATAAAAAATGTGTAGGTTTTGAATGCCTATGAAAATAGCTTCTTCAAGACCTACCACTAATGCTTTATATTCAGTTTCGTTATTAGTTCTTGGCTCGGTCAATCCATATGATCATCTCATTATCCTTTCTTCTAGTGTTATGAAGACAATGTCGATTCCTGTTGTTGCCCTTGGGAAATTTAGAGATTGGTCTTGTCTGATCGATGGGGCTTCATCAAAATACATTTCTCAAATTTGTGATTTTTCTCTTTTACGAATGAGCATAATTTGCTCATCAGGCAAATCGTCATTAAGAGAAGAGTTCGCAGGGATGAGATGTGCAGCTAAAAAATCTGCTAAGACTTGTCCCTTTACTTGCTTTAATCAATTGTAAAAGCAATCATCCATCTTGCCAGCGATCATCATCGATCTTATCATCAAGTACTTCAGCGGATCAATCCTTGAGATAAAGTTAATCTTGTGAGATAACATATAGTAATGAAGCTTTTGGATTGCAAAGATCAATGCCAAGCAGTGCTTCTCTATCGGAGAGTATCTCATTTCTGCTCCAATCAGCCTTCGACTAATATAATAAAGAACATTATCTTTATTTTCTTTATTGTGTTGTGCCAATAATGCTCCGAAAGGCTCTTCTAATGCAGCTGTGTATAGAATGAGGGGTTTCCCAGGAGTAGGCGCTGCAAGGATTGGTGGATTTAACATGTAGCTTTTAATGCTATTGAAGGCTTCTTGGCGCTCCTTATCCCACTTGAATATAGCATCCTTCTTCATTAACCTTGCAAATGGTTGTCATTGTTCTAATAAGTTTGATATAAATCGACGGATGAATGCAAGCTGTCCTTATAAAGAACGGAGCTGACGCAAATTTTTTGGTGGAAGCATCTCCATGATTGCCTTGATTTTAGCAGGATCAATTTCAATACCTCTGTGACGTACAATGTACCCCAGGAATTTTTTGAAGGATAGCCCGAATGCACATTTTAGAGGATTCAATTTGAGATCAAATTTTCTGATTCTCTCTAGTACAATCTCAAGTTTTTGAAGTGGTTTTCACGATTCAAACTCTTTACTACCAAATCGTCGACATAACATTCCACCTTTTGATGAATCAACTCATCAAAAATACGCATCATGGCTCTTTGGTATGTAGCTCCAACATTTTTCAAGCCAAAGGGCATGATGTATAGATGCCAATAGGTGTTGAACAATGTACATTTTTCATCTTGGTGTATTTTGATTTGGTTGTATCACGATGATCCATGAATGAGAACATGTCATAGTTGGAAGTGTTGTCCATCAACAATTCTGATATTGGAAGTGAGAAGTCATCTTTTGGGCACGCCTTATTTAGGTCCCGAAAGTCAATACAGAGACGGATTTGATCGTTCTTCTTTCTAACTGGGATAATGTTTGCTATCCAATCTGCACACTTCTCTTCCCGGATGAAGCCTGCTTCGATCAGTTTCTTAGTTTCTGCAATTACCTGTTCTTTAATCTCCAATCTATTTGCCTAGGTGCTTGCTTCAGGCATTGCATCTGATTTAATAGCTAGTTTGTGAACTGCTACATCATGGGATAAGCTTGATATTTCAAAATATGTCCAGGCAAAGCAATCTCTGAGTTCATAAAGTAGCATTTTTAGCTCTTCAACTTTCTCAGCGGAGCTGAAAGTTGGGCGGGATCATCCTGACTCTTAGGTTGATTTCTTTAAGTTCATCCATAGTAGCTATTTGTCCCCCATCTTCAAGTTCTTCAGGTGCGGGCTTGGCATACTTCTTTTATTTTAGAAGAATTTCATGGGAATCATCTTCTTCATCACTATGAGTCTCGATCTCTTATTATATATACTATTTTGATGAGATTTGGATGAATCCCAGACCTTTAGTGATAAACTTATCACTTCAGCGACTTGAGGACTTCTTTGGCTCCATATCTTGTTAAAGATTTGAATCTATGTTTAGTAGTTAATATGAATTAGCTTATGCATCATTCTTCGTAATTTCTATGGATAGTATATTGGTATTCCTTGTCTATATCTCATCATAATTTTCATATTGGTAGCGGTAATGAGACTCTTCAAATTTATAAAATAGAGTTCTGTTCACTCTCACTCTGGCGGCACATAGAATGTTATCAATTCTTCAATATTATGAACCTCCAGCGGAGTGATTTCTTTGAAGCACTGTTGAGGGATGGGTATAATTTTGAGTGAGTCATCTGACTCTGCCAAGTGAGCTAGATGCAACCATTTGAACTCTATTTCTATAAGTAGATTCAAAGTCATAGTCTAAATCTGAATCACTTATTTCATACTCAGCCTTTCTTGAAAGCTTATAAGTTCTCTTAGGTTTGACAGGAATATCTCCTCTTTCTTCTGTGTCACTTTCCAAATGAGGAACTGATTTTCTTGACTTAGGTGAAAAATCAAGTGCTTTAGGGAGAGTCGGCATTGCCTTCTTTCTTCCTCCTTTACGCTATTTCACTTTTGTGAAATTACTTTTAGTTCCACGAGTGGATCTTGCGCTTCAAGAGGCTTTGTTAGCTTAGGCTCTTTGAGGATGAAATATTTTGCATCTTCATAGTTCTTTGCTTCATTGACAGAGAATGGTTATAGGTTACCAAAAATTCTGAATTCTTCTCCATCTTTTAGATACTTCATACATTGATGCATATTTAATGGGACCATGCCATACTCATGCAGCCACGGCCGACTCAAGAGAGCTCTAAATGATGTATCAGCATCGATTACATGAAACTCAGCTTCTGTCTATAACTCACTGAACTTGAGCGGGAGAATAAAATAACTCAGAGTTTTCTGTCCTTTTTCATTTAAACTATGAACCATCAACTTATCTCTCCCAAGATATTAGATATCAAGCGATAATCCTCTTAATATCTTTAGACTCATAAGATTGATAGAAGAACCTGGATCAATCAATATTTGGTTGATCGAGATGCCATCACTCTGTAACATATGAGGGCGATTGTGATCTATCCCCATAAGATCTTCTTTAAAAAATGTGATTCGAGATCTTGAGTTTGCAATGCTTATCATGCATTTTTCAACAAAGTAAGTTTCATAACTCCGGATCTTTGAGAGTCTCAAAGTTTCTGGGATCTTTTGATATCAAGAGAGCCTCGCGCACTTAATGCAGGATCTTTTCAAGTGTGACAGAATATTATAATATATCTTCTCGCTTGATTTAGGCCTTATCCTAGGATTTTTGGAAATGAGATCCTCATTGACTTCAATTTGTTGCTTTTATCTTTATTTACATTTCCTCCTTTGATGAAGGTGGTAAGACTTTACCACTTTTCAATTGAATTTGAATCACCTTATCTTGCTCAGATTTTTCTGAAGAGGTAGTTTTTTCAAATTCCCTTCTTATTCTGGAAGATTGGCCAAAAGAGCTAGACTCATTTTTCAACGTCATATATTTCATACGTGATGATATGGATGAGTCTGACTCTTCTTCATGAAAACATACATCTTCATCTGAACTGTTATTATCGTGTTGAGTCATTAAACAAAATTCAGACATTAGCTCCTCAGTCTCTTCTTGCTTTCCTGACAAAAATTTTGATGGGTTGATCGAGTCTGTCTGACTACCCTTGCCATTTCAGAGTAATTGATGTTGAAGAACATCTGACATCACGCAGATGATTCAACATGTCTCTATTGGACAAGATTCACTATTATCTTCTTCATCTGATTCAGTAATGCGAAGTTTAGGCATAAAGATTGCAAGCCTAAATGGTTGTCTTGCCGACTAGTGATACTCCTCTAGATTGTTAATGATCTTTTGATTTGTAGTTCTCTTCTTGATATTCCTTTTTTTAGCCAGCTTCTTTGATTTATGAGGCCTGCGTTTAGTAGACTGCTTCTCATGTTGTGACGAAGTAGCCTTATCGAATCTCAGAAAATACTTGGTTTAGGCATCTCTCTTAAGTCCAATATAGGTTCAAGTGGTGATTTTCACTTAACACGGGGGCGTCTTTTAACGCTTCATCTTCATCTTTTGGACTACTTTGACATTCTTTAGTCTGAATTGATTTCTCATTCTGTTTATCTTTGCTGGATGATACGAAAGAGAACATAATCATCCTTGTAGAGTCTCTTTTTGGGTTGACTAGAACACTGTCAGATAGTGTAAATTTACTCCGTCGATACTTCTTTTCTAGCCAATCTTTGAAGACATAACAATCTTCGATAGGATGACTGACCATCCGATGATAGGGACAGTAATTTGGATTGTTGACTTGACTTCTTGAGCCTTTAATTGTAGAACAACTTTGACTGTTTGCCGAAATAATTTAGCCACAGCGCCCCTTCTAAAGGAATAGTCTTTGTTCATCTTTTCCTTAAGAGATGGCTGCATTCGCTCATCATTTCTTGTTTCTTGTTTTGGATGCTCCCCACCACTTGAAAAAGTTTGAGGTTTGTCATTACCTCATAACACCAATTTTGGCAATGAATTAGAATAAACAGGTTTCTTTCTCTTATCATCATTATACATTGGCTGCTTTTTTTTATCCACATTGTATATCACCCACTTTTCACCATTTGAGTTATAGGAAGTGGCATGAATTTCATTTTTTCTTGAGTCTAAAGGTTTGTTTCTCTTTGCTTTATCTGTATAGATTTTAGACTTAGGACGGTTCAACTTTTCAAACTTAGCCACCCTATCGAGCAAGTCTGAATGTTGTCGATGTCAATAAAATTGTGTCATTTTATCATCCATATTGCCATTAGTAATTGGATCGCATGTTCTTCTTCCAATTGTTGCTCGCACTTCATACTTAGGTTGCGTCAATGACTTAAGAATTTTGTCACTGACTCATTTTTCCTCATTTTCAGCAAGGCAAGGTCAGCGATTGTGATTTTTTCAGTTGCACTAGCGAACCTCTTCACAAATATAGTCTCTAATTTAGCAAATATTTTAACTAAATCATTTAGCAATTCTGCGTACCATTCAAAAGCGGCTGAAGTCAGACTACTGACGAATTGACGGAAAAATAGTGCATCGTTCCCTCTTGTGTTACCACAAGTAGCCTTAAATTGGGCTAAGTGTTGCTTTGGATTACTAAGCCCGTTGAAAGTATTAAATTTTAGCACTGAGTAACCTTTGAATTGACACTTGGTCATATTATTTGGGTAAGGCGACCTACTCTTACTTTACTTGCTTTGAGGCTATGATTTGCCTTATCTTTTCATTGATTATTATTTTTCGGCGGTATTACAGTTCGTGTAGCAGATTTTGAATTATCGGTTGGAGAGGTAGTGGGTTAACTTCCTTCCTTGCTTCATGCGTAGCATGTACTGCAGGAGCTTGAGGTGTCACATTGATTGGTGGTATAGAAATTATATTATTAGCTGCCTGTTAATTAGCAGACAAAATAGGTGATGCTCTTGATGTGATATTCTTCTGCAACATCTCCATCATGATGTTCATTTGTACCATCATATCATTCATTTTGGTATCAAGCTGTGCAATCTCCTTGTCTTTGACCTCCATTTGTGCATTTTCTTTTTGCTCTCTAGCGCCATGGCGTCAATCGATCTGAGCTCTTCTTCTTCTTATTTCTTGTTGCTTGCTCACTCATTTTGGGAAGAACTTGACTGCCCTTCTCCTTGTGCATTTGCAGGGGAAGCTATTGATAAGGCTGAACGATGACGCTGATCATAAAAGAGTGTACCGGGTTGATCATTTCCTGGTTTAACCATATAGATAACTTCGACACCCATGATTTCTTTCTCATTCTGATCTTCTTCTTCTTCATCTTCAACAAAGATCGAAGATCTATCTTCTATTTGCTTCTGTGAAGACTCTTCTTCATAAATGTCAAATTCAGGTTCAGGTTCTTTGAGTTCGCGTTGCTGCTGATGGTGTTGAGCGGGGAGTTCATCTATATCTCTAACCATATAGACAACTTCCACTTCCATAGAATCCTTTTCACTAATTTCTTCATGTACACAAATTTTCGATCGATGTTTTCAGTGGATCTCTGGTTCAATGTGCGGAACAAACACTTCTTCTATTAAAGGACTGCGATCAAAGTCAACCTTCTCTTCTGGGGGTAAACTTGATCGATGATGGGATCCCCTAGAAGATTCTCCAGGGTGTCGACCATCATATCTTTCATCAGTGATATCCTTTCTTTTGGGTATCCACTTCCGATGAGTTAATTTTGAGGCAAATTTTTGAGTATATGTATTAGATGTCACACCTCTTCTATTACTCAAAGTTTCATTACGGGGCCTTAGCCTCTATATTTGCTTATCCTTTCGTCGGGACCTTGCGGCAGTGGATTCTTGGACTCGAGGTCCAAGTGTCACGTTCCGATGCTCACCATGCGAAGCGTACTGGGCTCACTGGCTAGTTACTAGAAGAGATGACAACTCTCTTGGTAGTGCTTCAATAATTTCCATCACCACAGGCCTCTAAAATCTTCTTTTCATTAGGCCTTTGTTCTTAGCTACTTTGAGAACTTTATATATCCGGTGTTGTGTCTCTCCTCTGTGGTAGTGGAGCTTGATGGTTGGTTCTTCCGAAATATTTTACTTGCCGGTAAATATTCCTTTTACCCACTTTAAGTTGTCAAAGTTGTTGTGGGTAGGGATACTCACGGAAGCGATGTCGCTTATTCTTGGGTCATTCAAGGGGATCTCGAGCCTCACCGTTCTTATTCTTCTCTGTTTTCTGGTTAATTTGCTCCTTGATGAGAAAACTTCATGATCATGCTTTTCGGGTACAAAAGGTTCAATCGGCGCAAAAGCTGTACCACAAAGAATTAAAGACACAGTTTTCCCCTTGGCGATTCTTTTCGTCACGGGAGCTTCAGATTGACCTAGCCTTTTAAAAACTGAAGTTCTCTGCCAGGAGAACTCCTTGACAGTAGTTGGCTGTTGAACTGGTTGAGCATGTGGCTAGAAAAAGCTTTAGTAACTTGAGGTCTTCCAGCATGGCCTCGGATGAATGTACCACGGGTGGGTACTTTAGGAGTTGCAACTACGATAGCCGAGAAATTCAAGCTACCAAATTGAATGGTAGCCCCTACATCTCTTGTATTGATGGCGGCGTTGGAAGCAGATGTGTTACCGATCCCATGAGCTGAAAGAGTGCTTTGTAGATCCATTTCTACAAAAGTGAAAGATGGGGATTAGTAATTAGCAATTATTTTTTTACCCCATACTTTCAAGGTGCAGAGGCACTACAGAACAAAATAATGGTGTAATAAAGATATACTTTACGGAATGATTCATTCTACATAAAGCCTCATATTGAATTTATTACACACTTAAATCACCATTTTTTAATTTGAATTTTCAAAAATTTTATTGCTACTATAGCACATATATGACTAGCCAAAGATGGAAAGAGAATCTTGTCCCCAGCGGAGTCGCCAGAAATATGTGGGCTCCAAAAATTCACCACCGACCTCTCGACGATTATTTTAATTGAAGAGAGTATGGTTTAAGGTGTCGGTGTAATTTTCAGAAGGCAGATGAAATAGTAGATAAGACACTACCCAAAGATTTCGTTCTCATTTGGTGAGAACTTTAGATCTGGTTCCAGGTTTCCTATAGGCGCAAGCTCCTATAGTTAATTACCCCTCTCAATAAGTGAGAGAACTTTTGATTAAGGCTAGTCGTTAGATTGCTCAAATGCATAGTATATAGTAGCAGCATGTAGAGTTTCATAATTTAGAATATGAAATTCATCATTTCAGCTTAAACCGGATGGTTGGGGGAATGATGACGTGCCCGATCTAGATCCCATGGTTCCGTCATCCGAGCATGGTCCTCTACTTAGGAGGTAGTCGACCCAACTTGACCTAAGGATTCTTGTCTGCAACACATGGGTTACGTCATCCAAGGAATCTTTGTAGACCTGGGGTGGTGTTTGTCTAAGGAGACAATCTTAAGTCTACCTTAGCTGATAGAGGGTTGTTTGCCCTATCAAACATACCCTATGATTCATAACTTAAAGGGCAGAGCCATTGGGGAGCATACGGGCTACGATTGTGATCATAATATAATGGAGCGGGCCCACCACCGTCGAGGACTCTAGCGGTAACTTCTTCATCTATGGAACTCTTGGCCAAGCGAGTTAGAGGACACGGAGCGTCCTTGCGTGAGATTGATTGAGAGTGAACATAGTAGAACACTTGATTTGACATTGGCTCCTTTGTGAGCTAGAGTTTTCTTAATTTGTCACCCCTGACAAACAGTTACGGAAGGTGGATAGATTGAGTTTGATTTAAACTTTTAGTGATAGAGTTCCATTTAAGCAGTTTCAGATTGCTACTTAATTTGATTTGAAAAATTGATTAATTTGAATATATTTAAGAGCTTTAGATCCTATCAACTCTTTTAGTAATGAGGATTATATCCACTTGTCACGATGAATCGTTTAAGATATTTCACTAATTTGAAACTATTATAGGTTTTAGGTTTTGTTAACCCGACAAGTCTAAGATCGGAAACAACAGGTAGCATACTTGAATTTAAGCATTTAGCATAGTGTCGGGGCCCATGAAGGTGTATTTAAGACTTTATGTAGTGTTTATTTTTAAATTATGAGATTGATTTCAGATTTTTATTTAATTCCTTTACACCTGAAATGTCTATGTCCAATCACATGTAGGTGTTTATGGCTTAGTTAATTTCATCTAATTAATGAAATCATTGATTTTGAAAATCAAAATTAGAATGAAATTCCTTAATTTTTTTTATCGAAGGAAGCCCTATGATTTTTGTAGATTTTGGTTTAATATCGCTTTCTGTCTGCTTGTACAAAAAGTTGCAGATCTGGTGGCGAAGAAGATATTTTGATTTAGATTGTAGTTTAAAATATTACTGGCACTTAGTTTACTTGTTAAGTTTTTGTAATTCTTCCAATTTGATTATATTTAGTCCACAACACTATTGATAAGTTATGTCGATTTCAGTGTTTATTGCTTTAGCCTTACTCATGCTTATTAGCTAGCATAATAATCATCTCCATATTTGTATAAGAGTTATTAAACCCAATTTGGATTCATCCTTAGACTTTAAGTTTAAGTTTTTTATGAGTTTAGCATTAGTCTCCCCAAATTCTAATTAGAGCTTGTTTAGTTTTGAGGAATTTACAAGAAAAGAGAACTCACCCATACTTCAATTTAAGCCATAGAGAATCGCTATTAGAGTTTGTAAGTTTAATATTAGCCTCCCCAAATTTTACTTGTATTTTAAATGGGTGTTCCATTCTTTCCAAAATTTTCTTTAAAGGCTCCTCCCCTATTTCTTTTTGATTTAACATATTTCTTCATATTTATCATATATTATTTTGTTTGACTTAAGTTTAGGTAATTTCCATTTGAATTTGTTTAAGTTTTGAATTTTAGTTTAAATTTCGACAGCCTCCGGGCATCATCTTGAGCGTAGTGAGCGGTGTCTTCGACACATCCAGTTCATCTCATCAGCCTCTCGAGACGCGATGAGGCCTTCAAACGAGAGAAGACAAATGCAATATATATCCATTTCCTCTTTTTTTATTAAGTCAGAAATTGACAAAATTTTGGCGAGTATTTAGATGCAGGGGCGACATCTAATAGATGTTGGCTTACTCAGCACGCCTTCTTGAGTATAGCGAGCGGTGTCATGCGACACAACATCTAGTTTTTCATCTCGTCACGCCCTCTTGAGCACGACGAGGTCTTCGAACCTGCAAAGAAACACAAACATGTATATATATATATATATCCATATTCTTCGCGTTTACATTTTTTTTTGACTGATGCTCGTGAAAACAAATTTGGGTATGCTGAAAAAAAAAGAAAAGAACCCGCCTCTTGATGATATTCTTCTGCAGTTCTGTGAGGTGAATTGAGGTAATCGAAGCGCTTCTCTTGATGATGTTCTTCTCGGTTCTGCGGCGAAAAGTGGAAGGATAAAGCGAGGAGTCGACGTCGAAGAAGAATTTCTCTTGTGATGTTCTTAAGAAATTGAATGGGTCACGGGCTTGCGGGAAGGAATCGTGCAGTGGGCTGGTTTGCGTGGGCTGCAGAGCGGACATCGGTCTGGTGGGACGAGCGCAGCGGGCCGGCAGAATGGGAATGGCCGACGGGCTGTAGAAACAAGGCTGGCGGGCTGGACGGATTTGGAACGGTGGAGCGGGCCGACTGTGGTTTTGCGGGAAGAAGGAACGGAGGCGGGCCGTGTGGAGGCAGCGGGTTTGCGCGGAACGGAGGTCTGCGGGCCGGAGGCGGGATCAGAGGCGCGGGACGAGGGTTCGGAACGGAGCGCGACGGAGTGGGCTTGAGCGGAGCGGACTGGAGCAGAGCGCGGGCCGGAGCGGGACGGCGGGCCGGAGTGCGGGCTGCGGGCAGCGGAATTGCACGGAGGCGGGCCGTGCGGAGCGGATGCGCGACAGGAGAACGATCGGACAGCGGGCTGGCGGGTTGCGGTGCATGCAACGGAGCGCGCCGGCGGGCTTTGTGGATTGCGCTGACGGGATAATGGGTTTGGGCCCGCGGTACGGAGCGTACATTGGAGGAGATTGACAGAGGAGAAGGAATTACCTGTGCCGAGGAGTTTCAAACCGGAACGTGGGAATGGGAGGGAGAGAGGAGGGGTGTTTTTTTTTTTTTAATAAGATAAATTGAAAATAGGGGGAAATGGTTGAGCATGGGGGAGGATAATTTAGGTATTTTAAATAAATTTTAAATTGATTAAACAATTTTAATATGGAATTTGCACTGATAAATACACATAGTCAATATATATATTAATGTAAGGTAATTTTGATATTCCGACATAAGCGCATCTTTTAATCGGAAGCCGTTTGGTTTGTCGGCGTTAAATTGAGTCTATTTCACCAAAATATCGTCGCTTTTACCTCGATTTTAGCGTACTTGTCCAATTAAGTGTAGATCTTATTTGATAGATTTCGATGTTTTGAAGCTAACGACGCAATCAATTTTGTGAACGGAGGTTGTTTGGCTTGCTTTGATGCCTCCTGACTTTGATATTTATGCGGGCACGTTGACGACTCGATCGCTTGATTAGTTGATCATCAGATTGTTCAATATTTATATTCTAACCAACTTCGACGTTCTGAACGCAATGATGAAGTCCGTTCGTCAATTGGAGGTCATTTGAGTTAATGTTGGTGACGTCCAGTGCATTTTGAGCCCCAATTTGTGTGCTGACACCTTCGAAGTACATTAAATTAAACTTGTGGACTTGACTTGCCTTATGACAAATATGTGAAGATTAACACATATTTTTAGTTAGAATAATAAAAAGTTGTTGTAAGAAGCAAGATATAGGAGTTTGAAAGAATTGATATAATTGTTTATATTTAATTGGAAACAAACTTGCTCAGGATATCTTTTCTTGAACTATTCTTAAGGTGTATCTTGGAAAGCGTTTTAGTTGTTTTGCTTTGTAAAAATCAATCATGGTTAAGTTTGGCTATTAGCTTCTTGGTTATTTTTAGGGTGAGTTTGGGAAAATATTCTGACTGTTTTTTTTTAAAAGCATTAACAGCTACATTTGACTTGAGCTTTTTGGTTGATTTTCATAAAATTTTGTGTTGAAAAGCTATTTTTTGAGGTCGAGAGCTGTTAAGTGTGGTAGCTTTGAAAAATTTGCTAACTGATTTTTTTTTTTTAAAAGAAAATATTTATAACATCCACAAAAATTTTCTAAAAATTTATTTTCTCTACAATAATTTTACAGAAAGCTGCAGCTATTCCAAATGAACCCTAATCTTTTGCAAGACAAGATTTTCCTTAAAAATTGTTTGGAGCTATATTAACAGTTGCCCTGCTAAACCAGAAGAAATATCTAGTAGAATAGCTAAATTTTGAGGAGGTATACTGAGCTAAAGTCTCTCCAAATCACATTGTTTACATAATGTAAGATTAGTAGCCATACCATTCACACAGAAAAGAAGATGCTCCTTCCTGTATTCAGCAGAGCCTGGCTCATATTTTTATACCTATTTCAATTTGGAAACATCCCTGAATTAGTTTGATATTCAAGTTTAAATCATCATAAGACAGACAAAGTTGAATAATTCCAGAAGGGACTTAAGTTATGACCTTCCTTTCAGGTCAACGTTCTCATTGTTGCAGTTGTCATACTTCAGATAGTCCACGCCCTTTGAGAAGAAAGAAAGAAAATTATTCAGAAAAATGATAAAATTATAAAATCAACAGAAAATATCCTAATATCTTGTGATTAAATTTTTGATTATTTTATTGAAATATAAAGTAAGGAAAATTGTTTTTAAGATGTTGATACATATATCAATCAATCATACCCATGAAGCAAAGGTTTGTGTCCTGAATTTTTGAAAGAGTGCAGCAGCTGATAATTAGTAACTCTGCATTGTGGAGTTCTGTTCAGCTGAGCATAGCATTGATAGGAAATAGGCGACATATAATTCAAATATAGAGAGAGAGAGAGAAAAAAAAAAGAGGATGCTCTTTTCTTTATAAAGAAAAATCTCGGGTAATCAAAAAATGTTGGGAGAGAAAACTAAAGCAAACAAAGATTGAAACAATACAAAATCAAAATAGAAGAGCCATAAGAACACAATAGTTTTATGTGAAAAATCTGGAATTTAGAAAAGCTACAGAGTCATATCACATCAAGAAATCTGCTATAAGAAAATTTAATGAGAGTTTTACTGAAGCCTCTCTAGTAGTTTTCACGCCTCTCACACTTTAGAGCACACTTATACAAGTAAAGAACTCAGAAAATAATCCCCTGAAACTTTTTTTAAATTGCTAAAAAATTGATTTTGTCATTTTGCAGCACTGCATCACAGCCAAAGGCGCTAGCTGATGATTTATTTTGGCCATCTGCATAGATTCTAGCACTACGGCACAATGAAAGACAATACAGAGGCACTCGCTTCTCTATCCCTGAGCCCAACAATCATCTGAAAATAATTGAATAAATAATTATTTAGAGTTAATTGTTTGAGAAATATCAAATATTTACTATTTTGAACCATTAAATACCTAAATTTATGTACGCATAGCCCAGCGATGCTAGGCCAGTCGACACAATGGCATCAGCTGCAACAGTGCATAAAATTGGTTAATAAAACTGAGCACTAAGGTTATATTTAATTTTAAGTTAAATATAAGGAACGAAAATGCAAATATAAGTCTTATATAGGAGTAATTAGCTATTGTGTTTTCTAGTTCGATGCATTCATCATATCAGCTTCTTTTAAGTATTATATTTTTTTAGCAAATCAGATAAATATGAGGACCAGATTGATATTTTTAAGGCTTCAACTCATCCAGCCAAAACATATGGCCCTTATTCGATCAATTAGCATTTCTCACCTTATAAATATATAAATGGCATCATTCACCCATTATAATACAGCCTAAATAATATTAAATATGTCCCATCTAAATATTATAACCGGTGGATTGCCGGCATCACACTAATGAAAAAAAAAAACCCATTGTCTGATGGGTATTTGCATAAAACTCCGTATATTTTTAATTTTTATAAAGGGTAGTAATTTTAATATTTTATTTAAAATAATAATTAGTTTGTTCATACATGGTAGAATTTCTTAAAATCCTGACACAAATATTGAGTTTCTTAAAAATTTATTAATAATATTAAAATTTACGATAAATTCCTCATATGCAATAACAGTTATCAATAATCATATCAGAATTAAAGGAAATTTAAGCATACATATACTACATGATTTAAAACTTTCTCTTATTTAAAATTTGTTATGTATTTATATATATAATACATAAATTTTAATATATGTTTAATAGAATAATTGAATATTTAAATCCCATTAAAAATACTACTAATATTATCTTCTCTTAAATAGAATAAGTTTTTATGCATAAATTTAATATGATTGAATTATAAAATTTTATTTAGGTAAATATTAAGATTTATATTTAATATATAAGTGTATAAAAATTATGTGACGTGTAAGTAAAACCCCTTTTAAAAAATAAATCTTTTTTTTCATAATCATAATTCGAATAACATATTTTATAATCTATAGCTCTTTTAAGAAAAAGGTACAGATTTCCATGCAAATAATAAACTCAGAAACAACAAACAGAGAAAATAACACTCCCGAATGTGGCTAGGGCTCCTGCGGTCTTGAGCTTCTTGCCGGCGCCTCCCTCCTCCACCCCATCCTTCCTCCTTAAAATCCAACTTCTTTTGTTCGGTTATTTCACATCCATCTCTCCCTGACCTCCGGCATAGCCGGGGGCCAGATACGTCTTCGTATCCCTATGGATACCCTCAACAATCTCTTCCCCCCTCTTTCTTCTGTTTCTCCTTCTACTTGATTGGCGCCTTGGCGGATTCGTGGTCATTGCAATTGGAAGGAGTTGCTACTTGCACAAAAAAAAGTAGGGATTTCCCCTTATCCTTCTTTCCATCGATTCTCCAAGTGTTGTTCTGGAGGAAGATCCAAGGAAGGCCAACAGAGTGGAATTTGTCTTTAGTCGGTCACGCATAGGGAAGAGGCCTTACTACGGTTCTCTCGCGGTTAGAAGGAAATGGCGATTTAAGGGAACTCTTGAATTGCTATCTCAAGGTGATTTCTTCTTATTTAAGTTTTCATGTAAGGAAGATTATGATGCTGTTTGGAATGATGGGCCTTGTTTTCTCAATGGGCGGCCATTCATCTTTCAAAAATGGAAATGGGACTTTCGGCCCTCCAAGGATCAGGTGACTGAGCTTCCCCTTTGGATCAAGTTACCTAATTTTCCACTATGTTGTTGGAACGAAAAAGGTTTTTCAAAAATCGGTAGTATGATTGGAGTTCCCTTAGCTGTTGATAACCTTACGACTTCCAAAGAGCGATTTTGCTTCGCTCTCAGGTGTGATCACTACTTCCTCGCCCTTCCGAGATCACGATTAACTTGAATGGGAAGAAAATTGATCAGCCAATTCTGTACGATTGGAAACCATCGGCTTGTTCCAAGTGTAAAACATTTTCACACAGCGATCATACCTGTCCTCGGGAAAAAGTCGTGCCTCCACAGCCTAATTCTAATCGTGTACCAAACAGGGGTAGGAGTCGAAGTCGTCCTGCTGCCACTGAGATTACCCTTGCAAATAACTTTTCTGCATTGGCCGAGCAGGGTGAGATTGTAGAGGATGAAACTGTACCCAGGGAGCACGAGGTTGCAACTATGAACCCACACAGTGTTCTATCAACTGATCTAAATCAAACCCCTCTCCTTCTCCTCAACCAGAAAATCTTCTTTTACAAGAGAAAGATCAATCTATCTGTGGGGACACTAACAGTGTGGAAGGCCATTCTTCTTCTTCGGTTGCTATTCCCAGACAGGGGGTTGCAACCCGCTCGTCAACCTCCTCTCCCAAGCAGACTGACCAACACATTGGTCAAATTTCGGGGAAAAATCCTACCTCCCCGACCACATCTAACCTGGTAGGAGAAGGCTTGCAAGCCGTTCTTATAATGACTTACTCCAACCGAAAGGTAAACATAAAAGGGTAAGAAGCCCTCTTCCTCCTCTCAATGACCTTTCCTCGATTAGCCGGAACGCTAGAGGACTTTGTTGAGGGTCAAACTGACTGTTTGAGACTTATTAAGGAATTTAGACTGGACTGCTTTTGCTTTTGGAAACTAAGATCAATCAAGCTTCTCTTAACCCCTTCTTATGAAATTTTCTATGTTCCATTCAATCTGTTGTTCCAATTTTGATGTGGCAACCGGCGGCCGAATCTGGATTAAATGGTGTTCTGAGCGAATAGACTTCAAGCCTCTGATTGTCTCTTCTCAATTCATTCATGGTTCTGTTTCTTATAATGGTAATCCCTCCTTTTTTTAACCAGCATATATGCTGGAAACGACCCACAATCTCGAATATCCCTCTGGGATTCTCTGAGGGATCTTGCGATTGGCATTTCGGATCCTTGGTTGTTAATGGGTGATTTTAACTGTTGTATATCATGTAAGGAAAAGTCGGGAGGAATTCCGCTGTCCCATTCTAACACTCAATCTTTTTCCACCTGTGTTCAAGATTATGAATTACTGGATCTTCCTAGTACGGGTTTATTCTACACATGGTCTAATCAGCAAGTCAATAACCCCATTTTCTCTAAATTAGATAGGGTTTTATGCAATGTTGGTTGGTTGGAAAAATTTCCCTTCCTTTACAAAGTTCCACCACTGTCTTGGATCATTCACCCCTCATCATCTTCCTTAATCATTTGAGAGTAATGAGTACACGGTTTATGTTCGTGAATCATTGGTCTCTTTCACCCAATTTCTTTGAAGTTACAAAAGTTGCTTGGAAGCATTATGTGGGATCCTATCTTTGTTCTTGCAAATAAACTTTCTAATGTCAAAAGAGCACTAATCCATGAAAAGTTTCTCTCATCTACAAATCCAAATTGATGAAGCAAAAAGGAATCAAAAAGACATTCTTGAAAAGCTGGAAAGGAATCCAAATGATGTACATCTAAGGGTTGAGGCCAAGGAATCTAAGGACTCTTACCTTAGTTTCATATGGAAAATGGGGTTAAGCAACGAGCTAAGGCTCATTGGTTAACCTCTCGATGACCTCAAGTTTCTTTACTACTTTCTATCAAAGAAAGGAGAAATTCCAACAGATTAGGGAGCTTTATCGATTAAGAATTATAAATGACCCGGATTCAGGAAAATTAAAAAATTATTCAAAGACTTTTCAATAGCAACACTTCGATTCTTTTATACCGCAGATTTTCCCATTGGGAATTCTCTCATATGATCAAGTTATGAGCTTGGAAGTATATTAGCCACGTGAGATTCAAGCCGCTTTAAACAAGATAGTGAGAATAAAGCTCCTGATCCGATGGCTTCAATTCCAAATTTTTCATAGCTTCATGGATGTGGAAAACCTTTTAAAGGCACCACCACTTTTTCAAAACCCGTAAGCTAATCGGTTGAAACACTCTCTAATTACCTTAATTCCTAAAGTTAAGCATTCCACTCTATTATCTGAATATAGACCCATTTCACTCTGCAACACATTTTATAAAGTCATTGCAAAGGTTCTTGCTTCTAGACTTAAGACGGTGCTTCCTTATTTAATTAACTCAGCTCAATCTGCTTTTATTAAAGGAAGGGATATCTCTGACAATATTACTATGGCTTATGAAATATGTCAAGAGTTGTTTCATAATCATTCTCATGGTGGTTTTCTTGCTAAACTTGACCTCAGAAAGGCTTTTGACTCTGTTAATAGGGAGGCTCTTTTGCATAGACTTCATTCTTTTGGTTTCCCCCCTAGATTTATTAATTGGGTGAAGGCTTGTATTTCAGATGTCCCTTTCTCAATAACTCTAAATGGGGAAATTAAATGTTACTTTTTCTCAAAACATGGGCTAAGACAAGGCTGCCCATTATCTTCTTTCCTCTTTACCTTAGTCATAGATACATTCTCTTGTTTAATTGATAGAGAGGTCAATTTATTCAGATACAGACCTCTTATTGCTGGGACATGCAAAATATCACACTTGCTTTTTGCAGATGATCTTCTGGTGACTGGTGTGGCTGATAGCATTACTGTGGGATCCCTAAAATCCTGTCTTGAGAGCTTCGAAAGATATACTGGACTTATGGTTAATCAAGACAAATCTCTCATTTGTTTTTCAAAAGGATCTAGGGATGTTGCAAATCTTTGCAGCATTCTTAATATTTCTCAGGGTACTTTTCCTATCAAATACTTGGGTCTTCCCTTAACTCTGGGATCTCCTAAACTTGCAAACTTCTCTAGTTTATTTGATAAAATTCAAAGGTGGCTTGCCGGTTGGAAATGCAAATTTTTGTCTCTTGGAGGAAGGCTACAATTACTTGATCATCGTTAATAACTTGATTACTTACCGGTTTAGATCAATGATGATTCCTAAGGGTGTCTTGAAGACCATCTACTCTCTCACTTCATATTTTTCTATCATAATGGGGTTTCTAATAAACTTACTACTATATCTTGGGACAAAACTTCGTCCCCAAGGAAAAGGGGAATTGGGATACTCTCAGCTTTCTCTCTCAATTCTTTATGCAAAATTAAAACTATGTGGAAGACTCTTAAGCTGAACTCTCTTTTTGCTAGCTGGTGCAACCAGAAATATGGGTCCATTTGGAGTGACTCTATTCGTAGAATCTCCCCTATGTGGAAAGAATTAAAACTATATGCAAAACGTTTTAGTGACAAAATTTCTTACCACATTGGGAATGGCAATTCTTTTTCTCTCCTTTATGATCCGTGGTGTGTCAAAAAATCTATGTTTGAATCAATGGATTCTAATGATCGTAATTTCCTGCATATTTATAAAAATACAAAGTTGAGCTCTTTTATATTTGAGGGTCGATGGAGAATGCCTTTACAGATCGCTGAGGAATTTCCATTGATATATACTACCATTAATTCTATACCTATAGCTGGAGGGGAGGACTGGATTACATGGGATTCAAACCGATCGCCCACTACTTATGATTTTAAAGGTGCTCTTTTTGAAAACCTGCCTTCGGTAAATTGGTACAAAGGTATATGGTTTCCTGGTTGTGCTGTTAATTATTCAATATATTGCTGGTTGGCTTATTTAAGGGGTTTAAAGACTTCTGATATACTTGTTAAAAGAGGGATTGGTTATCAAACTACTTGTTGTTGTTGTCTTAAAGAATCCGAATCTCACTCTCACCTCTTCTTCGAATGCCCATACTCGATGCATTTGATCAGAAGCATTCTTCCGCATGGCAATTTTTTTTAATGCAATCCACATTACAACAAGTTCTGAATGATATGACAATTAAGATGCACAAAATTATCAAAAGGTTGTACTATTTATCTGTAGCTGTTTTGGTCTATTGCATATGGCGAGAAAGGAATAATAGACTAATTACTCTCTCAGCATCTTCTCTTACTTTCTTAATCGACCAAATCATGGATCGAATAGCTTTTAAAGCTGCTAGATGGGAACTTAGAGATTCATGGCCTGCTACTGTTCTGAATTCTTTTTTGGGTTGGAGAAACAGGACTCATTCCTGAATTTCCATAGAGGCTTACAGTGGATTATGGTGGTTGCTCTAATTGGAAAACTGGACAATGATGACTTATATATCACCAATCGTATGTGGTTGGTATGGCTCAGCTTGGTTGCACAACACAGCAACCTTGGATGGAGTTATCTTCTTCGCCAATTGGATGGCTGTGAGGGTATTGCAGCATTGCCTTGGCTGTTTTTTCTCGGGTTGGAGCTATCTACGCTTTGATCGATGTCTGAGTCCAGTACAAATTACAACATGTATAAGCTGTCGTAAGTTCTGTTTTGGTTTTCTTTTGTTCGCAGCTTGGTGCGGTAAATTCTCTACTTAGATTGCTATCTGTTTCTGCTTCAATTTCTCCTTTTGCGGGAAGAGATGTAAGTACATTTTCCTTTCCCAGTTTGTTATTTTTTTTTTCTGCTGTTATCCTTATACCTTTGTTTCAAGAAGATGATTGAATTCACTTGGTGAATTCATTTTGTAATTGTGTAATGTTCTCTTCTTTGGAATATAATTAAGCTAAGGCTCTCAAATTCTTTCAAAAAAAAAAACTCAGAAACAACGAAGGCAGGAGAGAGAGAGAGAGAGAGAAGAAGAAGAAGAAGAAGAAGAAGTGCCAGTTTCCATCATCAGCGTCTCATCAATATTGCACTGGAAATGATTCCACGTATTCCACCTGCAAAATTATTATTCAATTGATAACCATCACCAATTAACCAAAACGACACTTATTAAAATTCAAAAGAAAACAGAGTAATCCATCAAAGTAATTAAAGCGCATAAAATTCACCCCATCGGAGGAGTTCGGCCGAGACCATTATCCAAAACGGACCTCCCTCTCCTCATCTCCGCCACCGAACGCCACCCATCTTTCACGATCCGTCCGCTGACGGCGATCGCCGGAAGCAGCAGCGCGACCAAAAGAGTCGTTGGGCCGAGCACGGCCCGCCTTGGCCCATCCATTGTCTTTGCTAAAAATCGAGAGGGTTGTGCCGAATATCAACGGGAACGAGGCGGCAGGCAATGATCTGCAGTACGAATATATTACGCAATTCGAAATGCTAGACTTTATATGATATACAAGCATTTGCAAACCCGCTACGTAGTTAAATCATTAAAGATAGAGTTTTAAAGTGAAATTAAAAAAATATTTATAAGAGGATTAGCCTAGTTGAAATATTTCAATTAGTTTTACTCTTGAATTATATTGATCTTCTTTAAACTTAGAGAACAAAAGAATTAAATCATAGTGTTGAAGGGAGTTTGAATGTGTTGATATAAATGGTGTTGAATAGAGATGAGGCTAAATGATCTAGACTAGGCTAAAGATTCAAAGTGGTCTTTCTACTAAAGAGATTGAACCCAAGTGATATAATATTAGTGTACAATCAAAGATTATTAGAATTATTATATGTTAGAAAATTTATAGTGGTAAAATAAAACTTCATGTCTTAATTTATATGAATATCCAACACATACACGAGATAAGAAAAGAGAATAGAACCAATTTTACGTGAAAATAAATAGGGAAAAATCAATCCCTAACCCAAGAAAAAATGCTCTACTATATATCTGCTTTGGAGTACAAATTTTAAATCTTCCCGACAACGAGATTACAATATTGTATGTAGAAAATCCTTATAATGAGGATTCTATAATCAAGTTATAACATATGTAATGGATAGAATTGGTGGTTGATGTACGGCGATGATAATAGCATGACGGTGACAATATATGGTACAAACTTCGAACTTCCAACTCTCTCCCAGCTTTCTTCCAAGATCACTTTTAGCTCCTCCCTTCATAACAAGAATGAGATCCTATTTATAGAATTCTGAGAGGAGAATTTTGATCATTTTAGCCAAAATCCCAAAACACTCCATCGGACGGTGTATATCGATTCATTTGATCATAGATAATTTTTTACTGATTTGACCATTCAAACGATCTTCAATTTGAGTGATCTTAGGCTCATTGGATTTGTCACGTCTTGCCACTTGATTCGACTATAAACATGTCAAATTTAGAAGTCATTTGATCATCCAGTTAGTGTTTCAAAGTTTTCATATGTAACTTTTGGGCTTGATTTTAATTCATTTGAGCTCGATTTAACGCATCTAGTATTGTTAAACAAGTTTCGTTGAGTTATTTAATTTGATTATATACATAATTTAATTTGAGTTTGTGCTTCATTTATAATTTTTAGAGGGATATATTATTTGTCTTATATTTTTGGATGATAAAACTTATTTCATCCAAAAAAATATTAAATTTTTAAAAAATTAAATTATTTTAGCTCAAAATTATCAGAATTTGTAATTATATATATATATATATATATATATATATATATATATATATATATATATATATATATGGGTGGCTTCAGTTTGAAAGAGAGGGGTCAAGGGCCCCAAAATTATTTTTTTCATTCAGCTGCGTGAGTGAGAGAGAGAGAGAGAGAGAGTTTTTTTTTATTTAAAGAAGAATGTCAAGAATTTTTTATATTTAAAATATGAATAATTTTTTCTTCTCTTTTTTTTTTAAGAAGATGAAAAATTATATATATATATATATATATACACGAAGATTTTTTTTTTTTATAAAAGAAGATGAAGGATTTATTTTATTTTTAAATTTTTTAAAAGAATTTGAAGAGTCAATTTTCAAGTATAAATACTTTTAAGGGGATGAGGGAAAAATCAAATCTCTTCTTTTCTCTTATAGTGGCCTCCACTGACTTGTATGACGGTGCGTGACCCTTCTCATAGGCTCCAATTCTGGCTGGTCTCAAGGTTTGAAACTAACTTGGTTAAATGGCACGTATCCCAAATTCAGGCTCCATTGTGCTTTTAGGTTCTTCCAACTTTCTCTAAATCCTGAAATCCTCCACAGACCTATATGATGGTGCGCGACCCTCATCGCAGGCTCCAGTTCTCCACAGTCCCGTGGTTTGAAACTGGCATGTATCTTTTGAAGCTTTTGCCTTCTGAGGTTTTCAATATATCTGTACATTCTTAGGCTTTTGCCTTATGAGATTTTTAAAGTGTTTGTGTCTTTTGAGGCTTTTTCCTTCTAAGTTTTTTTGATGTACCTGCACCTCTAAGACTTTTGCCTTCTGAGATTTTTAATGTACATGTACTTTCTGAGATTTTTAATGAGTGGAGACCCTATCAACCACTTGCTATCTTGGAGTCTTTCTAGTGAGGACCTTGTCCATTACTAGCTTCTTATTGAGGCTTCATCAGGGGCGTGTCTTCTAGGGGTTATCAATGGAGACTTTGTGTATACCACTTGCCTTCATGAGGTCTTTCTAGTTAGTATATTGTGCACTACTAGCTTCCAATATAGGTATCCTCATGGGCATGCTTTTAGGGGAGAAATTCATGGAGGATTTTTGACATATCCGAGATTATTTGTCATCAAAGTGTTACTCAATGACATTTAACATGTGTGGAAGAGGTCAATAATTTTAACTCTCATCCATGGCTGTTTTGTCAAAGTGTTATTCAATGACGTTAATCTGTGTGGAAGAAGTTAAACATTTTGATTCTTCAGAGAATATTTGTTATAGTATTACCCGATGATATTAACCTGTGTGGAAGAGGTCAAATCAAAATATCCGTTTGAGATTGTAGCCAAAGTTATTCCTTGATATTTGCTTTATTTTTTCATGAGTATGATTGAAAAATCATAATTTGTAAAGCTCTCTCTCTCTCTCTCTCTCTCTCTCTTTCTTTCAATGTTAAAATTATTCTTCATCATTAACTTACTTCTCAAACTGATAATCAATTAGATATACAAAATACTGATTTGGATGATCCTTTGAGATTGGGGGGTAGCGCATTTGAATGACGCATTCCAAATGCACGCTAACATTTCAAGCGTTTTTGCAGAGAAAAATTTCAATGAATGAATAATCCAAATACACTGATAGATTTATTAGATGAATTCGCCTATTTAATTCCAAATACACGGCTAATAAAAGTGATGTGATGCGCTTGGCCACCACCGAGCTCACCGCTCTCGCCGCCGTCGTTGCTCCACCTCCGCCACATACCGCTGGCCTGCGCCCCGCTTACCCGCCATGCTTGCCATCACTGCGCCGCCCAGCCGACGCTACCACATGCTTCGCTGCCGCAGCTTCATCACACGCCGCTTCATCATACCGCCGCCATGGCCATGCTACGGGCCGCTACCTCCTCGAGATTAGAATGATATCCCCACCCACAAGATGAGCAGACAGAACACCATTCCAAAAAAAAAACTTATTCTTTAACTCGAACAGTGTGAACACACGAGGTCTATTATCTGCAAATAAATTTGATCGATAAATAGTGTTTAAATATTGGTTGTGATTGTTGATTGCAGCTGTAACGCTGAGCCCTAGTCATGATCATAGAGGTCTAATGGGAATGCCTACAGAAAAAAAAATGGTCTTATAAATCAACTCTAATGTCAAAGCTCGTTGTCGTGAACATTTTCTAAGCATGTATTTCATTCGTCATTCGTTAAATAAACTAAACACCTGCATATTTCAAGCTCGATATATAAACGAAATATAAATAAATCATGTTCGATGTTTCTTCGATTTAGCTCAAAAAAAAATTATATTATATTATATTATTATTATTATTATTATTATTTATTACTATTATTATTATTATTATTACTATTATTATTATTATTATTATTATTATTATTTATTATTATTATTGTATTACTATTATTATTATTATTATTATTATTATTTATTATTATTATTATTATTATTATTATTATTATTATTATTATTATTATTATTATTATTATTATTATTATTATTATTTATTATTATTATTATTATTATTATTATTATTATTATTATTATATGAACACATTTACATATCATAAATGTAAGTGACTTAAATTAAAACTTTGTTATCAAAAGATTCAATCCTCCTCCGTAAAAGCTTGTTTCATGAACGCATGTTTCGACTCATAGCTTAAAGTTAAATGAATACTAAAGACATTTCAAGCTCGATATATAAAGTAACACTAACAAAACAATTTCAAACGTAACACTAACAAGAGTCGGCTCAATTCGACTACACCCCTACTCCTTAATATATATATATATATTTATAATTTAATCATTTTTTTTATTTTTTTGAATTATCAAATTTATATATTTACATATATCATGATTAAATCTTTGAAAATCTTACAAAAATAAAAAATTTGGATTAAACTTTTATTATAAATTTTAATATTTTGAAGTCAATTTAAAAAATTAAGATTAAAAGTGATTAATTTATAAATATAGAAGAATAAGGTGATTGTGTATATGTAAAAATTATTAAATATATATGATAAGTATTTAAAATTAAAAAAATGTTTAAAAAATAGAAAATGACACTAATGTGTTCCGTCTGTAGTGGGATGATAAGCATAGAGGAATTATGAAAGTGGATAATAATATATATATATATATATATATATATATATATATATATATATATATATATATATGTGTGTGTGTGTGTAGATGGAGTAAGGGAGTTTTTACATTCTAGTTTTATACGGAGATAGAGCACACAAAAAACCATGTGTAAAATAGAGCACAAAAAATACTTGAATTTTTATATGAAAAACTTCATAAAAAAAAAAATCAGAAGGCCCAGTATAACTGAAATAATCCGAGCAGATGAATATTTATTACGTTAATGCGGAAGACCACATGTGAAAGTTTACTTACTTATTGATTAACAATACACAGATTTTAAAGAGAAGCGAGAGAACCCGTAAATTTTAACGAAAACCTCGAAAAGAGGAAAAATCCTCTCCAACAAAAATGTTCCACCATATATATGACGAATCTTCCGATAACTTACAGATTAGATACGAATAACAAATGTAATAACGGCCGTTGTAATAATACGCTGGCGTGATGGGACTACTTAGGAACTTCGGTGAAAGGAACAATTTCAGAAATAGGAACAACTTTAAATGCAGAACGACAGTGATTGACGGGCGGGTCAATGATAGGCTGACGTGATGGCGGACCGTCGGGCGGTGTGCGATCTTTCTGGGATCTTCGAGCCGAACTTTCTCCTCCTTCGCTTGAGCTCCTCTCCTTCTTCACTTGGTCTCCAAAAGTCCCTTTTGGAGTATAAGTTTATAGATTTGGAAGAGTGCCTTGTAAATACATGGAAAATCCAAACCACTCCTCCCCATCTGACGGTCGACGATTCCTTTGATCATTTGATGTATTTCAACATTTGGATGCTCAAATGAGGTCTGAATTGAGATCTTAGGGTTGTTAGATTCTACGGTCGAGATGCTCGATTGACTATAAATACTCTATATTTGATGATCGAGGTTTAATTCATGTTCCAAAGTTTCAACGATGTTTCGTGCTTGATCTTGATTGATTTCGACTGGATGCCTTGCCTTAAGAATCATGCTACTGAGAATTTTGAATGTCATATCAGTTCCCCTATTTTGGATGACATCATCTTGATCATTCAAAATATATGCATCAAAACAACAAATTCTTTAATGAAACTAATGCTTAATCATACATTTTGAGAGAATAAATTTTCATAAAAGTACAATATTTATGGAAGTAGATGTAAGGTAGAAGCGGATATTTTGAGATTATGGACTGTTATTACTAAGTTTTCGCGCGTTTCGGGACCATACCGCTGAGTCTAGGCGTCAAGCCATGGCGCAGCGCTATGGCTAGCTAAGGCCCGCTGAACATGAACGGTCGCGAGTCACCTGGCTGGTCATCAGTGCGTCTGGCCACATCGTGCCGCGAAGTGCAGGGTCATGGTCACGAGCCACGCCAGAGCGCGTTACGGCGCTGGCCACGCGGATCGCCATCCCGGTCGGCCATACTACGGCCACCGCGGCCACGCCAGAAGCGGTTCAGGCCACGCATGGCGAGACGTCGGTCATAGCCACCGCCATGACGCCAGCCACGTCAGAAGCTCGCGCGGGCGGGGCCATACATGGCGGCATCGGTCGACGCCATGGCCATCGCCACGCCGAAGCCACGTCATGGAGGACGACGCGGCCGGATTGCATGGCTGGCCAGAAGCGGGCCAGAAGGCTGCCGCGACGCGGCTTGCTACATACAAGACCATGGGCCAGCGCTGGTGGACCGGAGTCGGCTTTGGTTTTGAAGGCCTTTTGGGGTCTTTACCCTTTATCCCTATGGGGTCTATAAAACCCCTGGTATAAAACCCCAGGTAAGAGGGAAAACTTTTCCCATCTCCTCTTCTTCGTTAGATTATTTGAGGCGATCAAGGCCCGCAGATATTCCGCCACTCATCGGACCGTCCGGGTTGGGAGGCGATCAAGGCTCACGTGATACCGTGGTTCCGCTGCCTGACCGTCCGTTAGGCGATCAAGGCCCGCGATATCGCCGGTTCCTACCGCTTGACCGTCCGGGGGAGGCGACAAGGCCCGCGGTATCGTCGTTCGGTTGTTCCTCGAAAGAGGTATCGACCTCGTCGGACCGTCCGATTAGGAGGTGATCAAAACTTGGATGGCCGGTTATGCCAAGATGGGAGCACCAGCGGTAGGAGCCATCGTCGGCACGACTCAGAAAGTTTGACTGGTAATTTCATAGCCTTATTAGAGGGGGATAGCTTCTCTCTTCCTCTACTATATATATATATATATCCCTTCTTCTTCTCTTTCCCCTCCCCGTCATATGTATGTGTTTCTTTCGTCAGTTCGTAGGAGAAGAATTTTATCCCAAACTGTGCGTGAGCGAGAGGGTCAAAACAAGAAGATGCGCTCGCATATTGAGGTGAGTGAGCTGCTTCACAAAATTCTTCGATTTTTATTATTTCTACCTCTTTATTTATTATGTATTCTTACAGGGTGATGGCGGAAGAAAACTCATAGTGTGGCTACGGATGATATATCATCCATTGTCACATCGATAGCTTAATGGTGTTCCTTGAAAATTTTTCTTCCCAAGTGAGTTGGTGGCTATTGTTGCCAAAAGTCTGATCGAGCCGTTCACCTCCGCCAGGGTACTTTACTATTTACGAGATGACTCTTCGTGCGGGAATGCGATTCCCTTTGGCTCCTGAGTTGATTGAGATCTTCAAAAGCGTAGCTTTATTTAATTCGTTTGAGCTTTAATGGTCATCGTTGGTTTGACTACCTTCTTCAGAGAGCGTGGTGTTACGTTGAACATCGAATACTTGTGCCGAATGTGTAGATTCACATGTGATGCTCAGGAACGTGTTTCTTATCGGACTATAAAGAATTGGATAGAATTTTCTGCACGGGATCCATCTAGAAATTGGTCCAATGGATTCTTTTTTGTGAAGAATGAGTGGGGACTTCCTGAGAGATGGGGGAGATTGAATGATCTTCCATCCATTCTTGATATCGGAGAATGATATCTTAGCAACTCTTAATATTCCTGACGTATGAAGCTTGCAACATGAGTTACGTCACATTGTCAAATATACAATTGAAGATAGGATGTTCAAGGTTGGTCTTTCCATCCAGCCAGGAAGATCTCACGCTCTTCCGTTGAAGAGGTCGAGTAAAGGTGATGAGATATTTCCTCACTCATAGGGTTCTCTCGAAGCGTCATCGTGGCGATATGATGATTCATCTTTACGGAAAAAGAAGACTTGTCTTTGAAAAATGACGTCATATCTCTGCGAAGAAGATGCTTGCCCCAGGTTCGAGGGTTTAACTGTTTTAACTCACGATGGGGAGTTCGTTTTCGAAGCAAATTCTGAAGAGGTATTAAATCATATATGCTCGGACGTCAGCGGATGAATTGGTACATTATTTTACTTCTTCCTTTCTTCTTTTCCTCATTGTAATATTAATGCTGATTTTTTTTTTTTTTTTTTGTAGGTAACTCAATCGTTAGGATTGATGGCTCATCCGGTGTTGCCTTAGATGAGTGGAACGAATTTATGAAGGTAAAGTATATCTGTGAGTGTGAGCGAAAGATGAATCTAAGGCCAAAGAAGTGGCGTCTTTGGAGGATCAGCTGACCGGGTGTAGGACCGAGCTAGCGAATATGTCGACTTCTCTTCTCTTCTGTCGAGGTGGAGCGCGCGTGATGAGCTAATTGAGGCAAGGACGAGGCTCGCCGAGATGGAGAAGAGGCTCAAGGTACTGTGGAGAAGAAAAGCATTACAAGATCGCCTTTTGGAGAAAAGCGTCTGATGTCGAGCGGAAGCAAATGAAATCTCCTTGAAGGCGGTGGAGGACTTGAACTCGGCTTATCGTGGTACAATCAAGACTATGTTGAAGCTTCATATACTTGATGTTGAAGTGAAGGACTTGGAGCACCAATGTTTAGAGGAGGGCTTCATCAGGGTTCGAAAGGAGTCCGTGTGGTACATAACCGGAGCTAGAATTGAGGATATATCTCTAGCCAAGCATCAAGATCCTTCGTCGATTGAAGATGAAGGAGTTGTGAGTGGGCTCAGGAGGATCTCCCTAGTAGTGAGGAGGAGGCGTTGATATCATGTAGTGTCGGTTGTAGATGTCTTTTCTTTGTTGTTTGTTCTATGTAATATTACTTGGCGTGTATGATCTTGATTCTCTCTTATAGTATCGTATTAATGATGATATCTATGTATATTTTATTATTATTTTATACACTCTTGTCTTGTTTTTTACCCATCCAGGGTGATTGGTCGAATATCATTTGGCGTTGCTAATATGCAATTGGATCCACGGGAATTTTTTGACCTATCAAGGTTGTTCATCGAGTGTTTCGATGATGTTAACCCGTATGGAAGAGGTGGGAAGTCCACCAAGGACGCTTAACCTTTCTAGGTTGTTTGTCGAGTTTTCGATGGCATTAACCCATATGGAAGAGGTCTGAAGTCCAGGACCTCTTAACCTTTCTAGGTTGTTTGTCGAGTTTTGCTTTGACATTAACCCATATGGAAGAGGTTCGATCAAGTCCCCTTGGGATTGATCATGTTCCGATTGAGATATAACTTGAGTCGTATATTTCTCAAATGGGGGAAAAAGAGAAAAAACATCTGGTTAGAACAAAGCTACAAATTCACTTACTTTGATAAGTTTGACGATACAATCATAAGACACGGATATGAGCTTCAAGAGAAAATGAAAGCAACAAAAACAACAATAACAACAACAATAAGTCTCATCCCATAAGTGGGGTTATATCTGAGGATGAAGTGATAGCGGATAAACTAAAAGTTCTTAAATATAAGCTAAAATTCAATAATATTTTCATGAGCTTGAATGGGCACTACTATATGGACCATCCCGAGAGGTGAGAGTTTATTGCGTTGAGGGCCTTTGCCGAGACTTCAGAGGGCCAAGTCACCGAGATATTGACGAGGTTTTACTCTTGAAGTGGCGAGCTACCCTTTGGTGATAGAGCGGTAGGGCCATGTCATGAGTTTGAGTAGGTAGAGTCTTTGCCGAAGTTTTTCTTCATTGCTACCATGATCGAAAAATTGGACTCTTGGACTTGGAACCCCGATATCCACTGGTATAATAGCTCTTATATCGAAACACAAGCTATATGGCGTCTCACCGGTTGGGGTGCGCGATGTAGTGCGGTAAGCCCAGAGAACATTGGAAAGCTCATCGACCCATTGCCCCCCAGCCTTCTCAAGACGTGTTTTCAATCCTTTGAGTATAGTCCTATTGGTAGCTTCGGTCTGCCCGTTAGTTTGTGGATGTGCTACCATATCACGGCTGAATGTGAAGATCTTTGCAAAAGGATGTAAAAATTTTTCCAGTAAATTGAGTCCCGTTGTCAGTGATGATCTTCACAGAAGACCATCGACACTATATATTTTCAAACAAATTGTTTAGCGTTTGCCTCGTGATTTTGGCGAGTGGTTCGGCTTCCACCCATTTAAGTAGTCGACGGTAGCATGATGAACTTCCTTTGTCCGATCTTGTCGGAAAAGGTCCCTTATCAATTCCCCAGCAAAAGGCCGGGCTTTGAAGAGATGAGAGCTCTGTGTGCGGCATGTGAGGAAGGTTTGAATGCAACTGACAACTAGAATATTTTTTGGTGAACTCCAGGGCATCTTGTTTCACTGTAGGCCAATAGAATCCTTGCCTTATAATTTTAAGGGCTAGCGCCCTTCCTCCTAGGTGTTCTCCACATATTCCCGAGTGAACCTCTCTTAGCATAGTCGACTCGATGGTGGAAGACACTTGAGGTATGGCCCAGAAAGCTTCGTTTATATAGTTCACCTCCAATAATAACAAAGTTTGCGGCTTGTCTTCGGAGGCGAGTGGCGAGTGGGTCTTTGGGAGGCTTCCTTCTTACAGAAAGACATGATGGGGTCCATCCATGAGGGTTCCTTCACCTCATCAATCGCTTTGTATTACCCATGGTCCCCAATCGGGAAATATATTTCTTCAATATGCTTTCTCTTGAATAGATCTCCGGTGGCGGGCGTAGCAAGCTTAGCGAGGCGTCACCTTTCAGTATTTTCTCAGCGGTATGTGAGTGATTTGATGCGCCTTAAGATGGGCAAGGAGAGACTTCACCAAGTCGACGTATTGTGCCAACTGAGGGTTATGTATCATAGTCACCCTCGACTTGAGAGGCGACAAGAGAGTATGGATCGTTAAGTCTTTAGCGCGATGGTAGTCTCAACCCTGCGATGAGGGCCTATTCACCATATTATTGTTAGTCGCAGAAAATTTTAAACGAAGTCCATACTCTAAGGTATTCTGCTGGGGGGAAATAAGTAAAACTCCAGCTCCAACGCTAGTATTTCCTGAAGCTCCATCAACATAGAGAGTCCATTGAGGGACGTGTGATGACATATCATTTTGGGTTGGGTGCATTCCACTATGAAGTCTGCAGTACTTGAGACTTTATGTCGTCGGTAGAAAATTAATGTCAAATTCTCCCAATTCCGACCACTTAATTAATCTTCCGGATGCTTCCGGTTTACGTAGGATAGCTCTTAATGGTAGATTAGTGTAAACACCGATAGTATGAGCTTGAAAGTATGGGCCAATTTTATTTGAAAAACTAGGCTAATGCCATCCTGCAGTGGATAGCGCTTTCTATATCGAAAGTATTTTTGTATTAAATCGATCGTTGTATCCCGCTTTCTTCGTATCAAGAGAGCTTATTGCGTGGGGAGAAGCCAAAATATAAGTATAATATTTCTCCTTGAATAGGCTTGACATTAGGGGAGATGCTAAGTACTCTCTTAGTTGTTCAAGATTGACATTCATATTTGAAAATTATTATTTTTTGCTTCTTTTAATATTCAAGAATGCAAGTATTTGTCCCGAGCGAGCTAAGAAATGAGATAGAGGCATCCATTCATTTAGACGCGTTGAACTTCCTTGATATTCTTTGGAGGGGTCATATCTCTGAGAGCCTTAATTTTCTCAAGGTTGGCTTCTACTCCGTGATGGGTTACCATAAACCCAAGAAATTTTTCCGATGTAACCCCAAAGGCACATTTGGTGGGGTTGAGCCATTATGTTATAACGTCAAGAAGATTGAAGCATGTTTCTAAGTCGAGATATGTTGTGATTCTTCCAGCTTTTTTACCAACATGTCACGTATACTTCGTGTCGCCAATAGCCTTTGAAAACCATATTCATAAAGGCGTTGATAGGTACCGCATTTTTAACGAATGGCATAACTTGGTAGCAGTATAAACCTTTATATGTTTGAAATGATGTGGCTTCTTCATCCATAGGGTCCATTCTTATTTGGTTATAACCGGAGTAAGCGTCAGAGCATTTGATGGCGGCGTAGCGTCGAATCGGTCAATTCGGGAAGGGGAAGCTATCTTTTGGACAAGCCTTGTTAAGGTTAGTGTAGTCAATACACATCCTCCATGTTCCATTTGTTTTCTTAACCATGACAACATTTGCTAGCCATATAGGGTAATATACTTCTTATGAATCCGCTTCAAGGAGCTTGTTAACTTCATGCTCAATAGCACGGAGGCGTCGGTGCAACTCCGCTTCTTCTGGATGATCGGTTTGGATGTTGGATTAATCTTGAGGGAGTGCATGATCACACTGTGGTCAACCCCTGGCATATCAGTCGGACTCCATGCGAAGATGTCTTGATTTCTCGTAGGAAATCTACGTAGTTTCTCTTTGTTCCTTTGAAAGCGAGGATCCTACTTGCAGCTCGTAGTGGTTGGTCATCCGATAATGTAATGAGAGTAAGTCTTCTGGTGATACTTTGTGGGGTGCTCCTTCATCCCAAAATTAAAATCTTCAATGCTAAAGGTCACGCGGAAGGCGTGTGCTTGTCTAGGTAACATGATTCGTTGATTTTCAGACTACTCCAACTCAACAGGTTGGAAATTTCATCTTAAGATGAGATATTGAAGTGATTGCACCAAAGATTGGAGAGGGCCTTCCAAATATAGCGTTATAGGCGAATCGACTTGACCACCATAAATTGGATTGAATGAGTCATTTGCCGGGAATTCTCCAGAACAACAGAAGAGTGATCGTCCCTTCTCTGCAGGCGGTTGTCCGTCATAATGGTCCCGGGTTGGAGCTTTTCCAACGAGGCCCATGCTCAAAATGTGGAGTAAAATAGACATCGGCGAACTCCCTATCAACTAAAATCCTTTAACATTATAGCATGGGTCACCGATCCATGGCGATGACAAGTGGATCTTGATGAGGAACATGTACTCCTTCGAATGCGAAAGTGATGGAATGATCGGTACGAGACTTCTTTAACTCTGGCTCTTCAGAGATAGCAACGAGAACTTGATTAGATAGTATTGGTCCTCCTGCAATTGTTTCAATCTCTCCAACTGTTTGATGATTGTTTTGTTATTTCTGTGATGATTGTCCTTGTTGCCCCCCAGTTGAAGGCATGTTTGTTTGTGTCGATTGATTCTTCACAAATCGACGTAGATATCCTTGCTGAATGAGCCTCTCAATTTCTTCTTTGAGTTGTTTGCATGCCTTAGTATGTCGCGACTTCGATGGAAGTGACAATATTGCTCGATTTCCGAATTTGGTTTTGATGGATGCGCCACTTGATTTTGTTCATCTCGAATGGCCATTAGAGGTTAACACGAGATGTGTTTAGCGGTGTATTCTTTTCAAGTCGTGGTTCACTCGTTGATATGTGGGTGTGGAGGGAGATCACGGCTTGCCTTGTTGATAGGAGTGTTGATCGTGTTTCCAGAGCACTCTTACGTTTTCCGTGGATTGCTCAAATTGTTTGCGATGGCGGTAAGCTTCATCGAGATTTGTGCTTCCACGATGAACTAAGTCGGCATATGAGAACCGTGTCTCGCATTAGTGATGAGTAAAAGGCCACCGGAGCCCTCCAAGAAAACTCCTCTTAATAATTGGTCTACCCCCAGGGATTTGGCAAGCTTCTAAGGAAAACCTTTGGAAGTATTCCTTAAGTGATTCACCTTCATTTTGACGAATGCCTGAGAGAGATGGGATCTTTGATGATCCTTGTTTGCAATGAAGCTCCACAAGATTTTGGCGAGTTCATCAAAGGTATGGATAGATCCCCTTGGAAGAGAGTAGAACCAAGTGCGAGCTTGTCCCTTGAGAGTAATAGGAAAGACCTGACAAAGCAGCATGTCAGGAGCTTGCTGGATATGCATGAATTACAAATATTTGCTCATCTCTAAAATTGAAGAAGTTAAGATTATAAGACTGATTTGTTAGCAAAAGATATCATAGAGTCGATAAAAAGTATTTAGACTAATGTGACATACTGACAATGACACGATAATAGAATTCAAATGATTGTGATTTGATGAAGGTGATTATGGTCCGACAATGATGGTCATGAGTAATTCAGCGATAGAAGTTAGATGACTATTTAATGATGGCGGTGAGGTTGTGATCTAACAACAATAGTTGAAAGGTAATCATATGACAATGGTTGGTTGCTGATCTGGTGATGACAATTAGGAGGTGGTTTAATGAAGATCCAACGATGACAATCAGATGAAGATTGTTCAACAACAATGTTTGGGAGGTGATTTGACGGTGATGGTCAGGGAATGATTAAGAGGCAACATGACAGTAATAGTCTGATGGCGGTGATCTAGTGATGGTAGTTGAGAGGCAATTCGGGGATGATGGTTAAGAGTGAACCCAATGACAACAATCAATGATTGGAAAGCAGCTTAATGACAATGATTGGATGTCAATGGCTCAATGACAAAAGTCAAAGATGGTTTGGTGATGGTGATAGAGGGTTGTTTAATAATGGTGCTCAGGAAGCAATCTGATTATAGGAGTCAAACAACGTTGGTTTGACAAAGATAGTTGAACAATGATGATCTAACTACAATGATTAGGAGGTGGATTGATGATGGTGATCAAGAGGCAAGTCAATGACGAAGATCAGAATGAAAGCTGACACGGCTCCCCCTATGAGAATTCTCCTGTTTTCAAGGTCCATGTGAAGATATGCTTTTGAATGTTGTTTTGATCTAAACTCAAAGATGGAGGGAGGAAGAAAGAAAACCAAGTCGCTTTCATGCTTAGTCGTACCAACAGGCTTCGATCTGGATTTGGTCTTATTTGATTTGAGCTTGTTCCATCTTTCTTTAGGACTGGACTATACCTCCTATGAAACTATCTCAGAACTGTACCTCTAAGATTCTTCATACTACAAAGCTATCTATAATCTCTAACCAATGTCTATTTTATGGTTAATATTAATCCAACTAAAAAGGTATGCCATTGCCATCAAATAAACTATTAAGTACAAATTGTGTCACACATCTTGTTAGAGATTTAAGCCCATGAGAAGAATAAAGGCCAACTAAAATTTTTTAATAAAACCACTCAATAAGACAACCCATAATAACTCCCTCAAACATGAGATATTTTTAGTTCTCAAGTGCTTTAATGATATCAAAATTAAGAGATCTTCAATTCTTTAAATTCATTTTATTGAGACACTCGAATTAATGATATCAAAATTAAGAGATCTTCAATTCTTTAAATTCATTTTATTGAGACACTCGAATTGATTATAAACATATAAAATTTGAAAGCCATTCAAAGCCCAATTAATTTTTCAAAAATTTTAATTATATTTCAAGTGCGTGATTTAAGCCCATATGAAATTAGATTGGGACATTTTTGGCCATTGTCGAGTTTGACTCTTCAAGATGATTAACTTCACCATAAATTTATAAAAATTAAAATTTAAATGACTAAAATTTTAACCCTTATCAACCATGATAATTAATACACATATTTTTTTATGACAAGAAATTTTCTGTTATTTGAATAAGTTTAAATCTATAATTAGCCCTGTGTCCACAAATAATAACTAATATTATGCACACCTTAAATATATACATACAATACTAAACTCTGACTTGCACACAAATTAATATTCTAACAATAATATCTAAATTTTATGAAACCCTAACATCAATACTTGGATTAAAAAAAAAAAACCCTACAAATCAAAACAAAATCAAAACCTTTATTTGACAACTTTTATTGCATGTTTTATCATTTGTTCAAATAGTAAACACTCTTAACAAATTCACAAAGCCATCACAATGATTTGCGGGTAAATCAATGCAAATTTTATATGATTTCTGGATGTCTGACAATGATCCATCATTTTGGTGTCAAAACATACATCTTGCAGGCATGAGAAGCAACTGTGGCAGTCAAATTCCCTTCAACAGAAGCAGTTGAATTCTGATAAAAATGAGAAAATATTGAACATTATATGAACAACCTAAGATAAATAAATGTACAAAATGAAAATATTTATTTCCAAAAAAAGAAAAAAAAGACTATATATCAGTTATCGAAATAAACTACTATCTAAAAAAACAAATTTTGTGAAACTCACCTCCCATAGATCACGAGCATAAACAACAGATGAATTCAGAGCAATATCAGTCCATTTCACAGTAATAGATGCCTGAGTTGGTCCTCTATTCCATAGAACAACTGCAACCCTTCCTCCACTGAGAGGGCCAGCCCAAACCTTTGTGATGATTTGACCGTTAATGATATCATGCAATTTATATTTGAATTTTGAACTAGAACAATGACTTCCACTCACAATAAAGTGCTCTAATGAAGTAATTGAAGTATGTATTGCATACATAGAGAATTTTTTTTAAAAAAAAAACGAGAATTAAGTACACAGAAGTTCAGCAACAGGTATTCATCAGTTTCAATAGGAAAATGGAGAGGTTTTTAATTGAAAAAACATGCCATGAATGCAACCAAGCCATATTTATGCACCTATTGAAAGAAGAAATAAGACAACTATATTCCTTAGTGTAGATTATGAATGCACTAAAACATGTATAGGAGATCCTAAGAGGAATTCTGTAGAAATGTCGCGTATAATGATTCCCACTCATTCCGAAGATTTCTTTGAAATATTTTGTGCGTCAATATGATATTTTCTACTCTTATAAGGCCGCCATATTTTTCTAGCGACATCTCTTGTAAATATAAATTAAGTTAAATAGTCAAATTACTCTTAAGTTAAGTGTTACAGAGATGAGGATGCTCAGGTGGATGAGTGGCTTTACCCTTAGAGATAGAATGCAAAATGAGTATCGGGAAAAAGTTGGAGTAGCCCTGGTAGATAAGATTAGGAGAGTCGCCTTAGATGGTTTGGCCACATAAAGCGTCGGTCCGATGACTGAGGAGAGTAGATGATTAGATTTTATGTTAAGAAAGGTAGAGGAGACCTAAAAGACTTGGTTAAGATGTATAAAAATGATCTTAAGATACTGAATTAAATGAGAATTTGACACATAATAGGACACAATGAAGACGAAGGATTCATGTAGCCGACCCCACCTAGTGGGATTAAGGCTTGTTGTTGTTGTTGTAGTCAAATTACTGCAACCATCAAAATGCAAGGATTATTTCTGAATCAAAGTGAAATCTGTCTTTTGAAATTTTCCTTCATCTTTGTTCTTGCAGCAGCTTTCCTCTTTAAGCCTATTCACATAAAGCTAGAGAGATTTATCGAATATTATCTCATAAATCATTATATTGTTCTTTAGCTTGTCTTCATGTTTTGTTGACATAAATGAGTTAGTTTTTTTTAGAATTTTTTTTCCCGTGCTTGAAAAAGATTAACAAAACTGAACAGTGATCTAATTAAATTGGGAGGAAGCCAAGCCAAACCTCAAGGCTGCTATCAGATTTTATTTTCTTCCCTTGAACTCCAAGCTTATCTATTATCACAATAAAAATAAATTAAAAAGCTAATAAATCATAATCAGTTAGGCTTTCTGAATTTATTGCTCTCTGTAGATGCTAACCTTGGTTAACAGCAATGACCTCTGAGTTGCTTAATATTGCAAACGTCTCATTACTAATGGCACGCACATCACATCCTATGAGCAAAGGAGCCTGAACAGGTTTCAAGTTTTTTCAATCAATATTTAAAATAAAAAATCAAATATTTTGCATCTGAAGAATAGAAACCTTAACCAATGCCCATATACTGAAATGTGATCGATATTCTTCAAAAGTCATGCCACCATTGCCTACTTCAAGCATGTCAGGGTCTGAAAAACAACGACAAATAGTAATAAATGAGTTCAATTTACATCCTTTCATGCAGAATTCAGAAGCGCCAGCATAAAAAGGCTTCTCTTATGTTTCGGTCAATGACAAGTTATTGCATCCACTTACCCCTATATTTTGATAATATAGGTATTTTATATGTTTAACCAAGAAGAAAGTAATGAAATGCAAAGAACTTGTTCTTGATCATGAACCTCTAAGAATCTAGCTATTCAATGTCTTTCGTAACACAGAAAGGGCTGACTTGGTAATGCTTTCTTTGGGTGAAAACAGCTATGCTTCTATTAAAAAAAATTCTAAGAAAGTTATTTTTTAGAATAGAATTTTAAAATTATTTCATAAAACAGCATTTCGATAAGAGTTTCTCAACCTCAAAAAATAGAAAAAAAAGAAGCTCAGCCAAATGAGCCATTAAAGATCAATTAAAGTTACCATTCCATCCCCCGGGTCCTGCATAAGATGCCCATACGTCATTTAGATCTGCCCGTGAAGTCATGCTATAATCACAGGTGCACAGGAGTGATTAGCTTATAAAACAAATCGGAAGAAACCAATGATGTTCTGCTTAATATATATATACATATATATTAGATACAAGTACCTGTCCCAGCTATCTTGAATGTCTCCTGTTGTCCTCCAGCTATTTCCTACACTGCTAGCCCAGGTTGCTGGGTCTTCTTGCCCCCTATTTTTAAGAGGAAATCAAACTTTGATATAAAGAAGCTGGATGCCGCCATAACATTTAAATTTATTTCATTATTTCATCACACTTGCCATGATAACGCCAATATATTTTCTAATACCTATTATGATTTTTACCCTTATAAATATCAATATGATGAAAGATGCCATTGAAAGTTACTGGTGTCAAAAAAGCTCAATGTCTTTGAATAACTTGTCTTTGGCATTCTGATGGCTAAAACTAAATAAGTAAATGACTCGAGTTTGAATGATATTTTTATGATTGTTTATCAAATTAGTGAAACTCAAGCAAGAGCCAGCTCATCCTTTTGGCTCAATAAAAGCTCAATTCATACATTATATAACCATTAAAAAACTTGAACAACACATGATTTAAGTTCCATGCTTTTAAGATGTGCTATGAAAATCAAAATATTTTTTTCATGTAATGAGCGTTAAAATGTGAAAAGTGGAACAACACTATCTTTGCCAGTCCCAAATCTGGATGTGAAAAGTGGAGGGTTGCGATAGGTAGTCGACAGCCAGCATAAAACTTGTCAAAATAATCATGACATGAATCCTTTAAATCATTGTGTTAATACTAGGACGCCTCGAAAACACGACCGCATGACTTGATACGGAAAATGTAAGAGTCGCCGCATCGCCTACGCAGGTTAAATAAGCAAGGGTTCTCACATTATGGACGGAGCAAAGTTAGTCCATGAAACTAAAATTAGGTTAGGAACTTGGAATACAGGTATTCTTAACAAATAAATTAATGGAATTAATAGATATTATGGTTCATAGAAAGATAAATATTTTATGTGTTCAAGAAACCAAAGGGGGGGAAGAAGCGAGATTGATAGTTTAGATTTTAAACTCCAGATTCAGTAGGTAACTAAAAATAGTAAGTGATAAAAGTTTGAAGGATAATGTTATAAATATTAATAAATGTGGAGATAGAATTATACTTTAAAAAATTATCGATACTAAGATTATCAATGTTATAAGTGTTTATGCTCATCAAATAGTTTGGATATCTCAAAGAAAATTTTGGAATGAATTAGAGGATTAATACAAAAGATACCTTTTGAAAAAAAATATTTATTGGAGATTTAAATGGATATTGATAGAAATGATAAGATTTTAAAAGATTCATCATAATTAATATGAATTAAATTAAGAAGAGACTATATTAGATTTTGTTTTAAATTTTACGATTTTATTAATACTTTATTTAAGAAAAGAGATGAACATATTATTACTTATAAAATGAATCTAGTAAAATACATATCGATTATTTTATGATAAAGAAAAATAGATCGCTTAGATCAGAAAGATTGTAGGCCATTCCAAGTGAAAGTTTAAGACACAACAATCGACAGTTTTAGATTTTAAGATTTAAAAGATTATAAGAGAAAAAATAAATCAAATTATCGTCCTGTGATTGCGAGACACTTAAAGAACACAAATAAAAATATTTTAAGAGTTTATAAGAGCTTAGAATTTAGGATGTCATGCGGAAAAAATATTAAGTGAAATTAATCAAGTTGTTAAAAATATCCTTGGAGAATCAAAAGGAAAAACTTCTTTTAATAAAAATAAGGGGGATTTACATACATATCACACAATTCTTATGTATTTACATATCTAATACATAAAGTTAGATATTTACTTACCTAACACTTTTCTATGCTTAAAAAGGTGCATTTTACTTTTAAAAAGTGAATAAAGTGGTATTTTTGATGTGATATTGAAGGTTAGGGTGTTATATAAGTAAAAAATAAAGTTTAGGTGTTAGATATGTAAATATATAAGAATTGTGTGGTATGTAAATCCCCCTAAAAATAATTGGTGGTGGAATCAGAGCGTGCAAGAAAAGATAAGAAATAAGAAGTATTATTATAAAACTTGATTTATATGTAAAAATTCGGAGAATTGGGAAAGATGTAAAGTGCCCTGTATAAATTCTAATAAAGCAATATATAATGCAAAAAATTTAGCTTTTAGTGATTTATACATAGATTAAATACCAAAGAGGGTGAAAGATGTATGTATAAGTTAGCCAACCAAAGAGATAGAAGAAAGACCTCCTGTTGACAAGATAAGGATGAAAATAATAAAGTCTTTTCTGAAAAGATATTGAAAATAAAGGATGAGATATTTTGATAAACTTTTCAATAAAGGATCCGAAAGACGATTAGTTTTAGAACTTTAATACCCTAAACAAAAATAGAATTTTGTTTTATCGTCAGATAAGTAAATCTAAAGTTAGAAGTTTTAAGAAAATTAAATGAAAAACAAGAGACGATGATATTCCAATAGAAGTATGAAAATGTTTAGGAGATGAAGGAATTTCTTGGCTTACTAATCTTTTTAATGTTATTTTAAAGATTAAAAAGATGTCAGATTGGTTCTTATATTTAAGAATAAAGGTGATGCACAAGAGTGTGCAAATTATAGAGGAATTAAGTTAATGTGTCATACATTAAAATTATGGGAGAGAGTAATTGAAGTTACGATATGATACAAAAGTTTCTCACAATCAATTTGGTTTCATGCCGTAGATCTATGGATGCTATACATTTGTTAAGAGGTTTGATGGAAGAAGTGAGAAAGTAAGGAGGATCTACATATGATATTTATTGATTTAGAAAGCTTATGATAAAGTTTCAAGAGATGTTCTTTGGAGAGTTCTAGAATATAAAGTAGTTAATATTGGTTATATTCAAGTCATTAAGGATATGTATACTAGAGCTGTTACTTGTGTCCAAAAACAAGGAGGATTGATAAAATACTTTCCTATTTCAATTGGATTACATCATGGATCAGCTTTAAGCCCTTATCTTTTTGCTTTAGTTATGGATGTTCTTACTAGGAATTTACAGGAAAATGTACCTTGGTGTATGCTTTTTGCTGATGACATTCTTCTTGTTGATAAGACTAGAGAGGGATTCCAAGAGAAACTTGAATTATGAAGGTCAACATTAGAGTCTAACGGTTTTCGTTTAAGTAGATCTAAAACTGAATATATGGAGTGTAATTTTAGTTGTAGAAGTTGTTGACACATTAGGTGAACAAGTCATTAATAGATGATCTGATATTTAGGCTCTATTATTCAAAATGATGGTGAAATAGATGGAGATGTTATTAGTAGAATTCAAGTTGGATGGTTGAAGTGGAGGAATGCATCTGGCCTGTTGTGTGATAGAAAAGTTCAACTCAAACTTAAGGAAAATTTTTATAAGATGGTGGTAAGACCTGCAATGACTTATGATGCAGAATGTTGGCCAATAAAAGAGAAGCATAAGACTAAGTTGTGTTACAGAGATGAGGATGCTCAGGTGGATGAGTGGCTTTACTCTTAGAGATAAAATGCGAAATGAGTATGTCCGAGAAAAAGTTGGAGTAGTTCCAGTGGAAGATAAGATTAGAGAGAGTCGCCTTAAATGGTTTGGCCACATAAAGCGCCGACCATCCGATGACCCGGTTAGGAGAGTAGATGCATTAGATTTTCCTTATGTTAAGAATGTAGAGGTAGACCTAAAAAAGACTTGGTTAAGATGTATAAAAAATGACTTTAGTATACTTGAATTAAATGAGAATTTGACACATAATAGGACACAATGGAGACGAAGGATTCATGTAGCCGACCTCACTTAGTGGGATAAAGGCTTGCTGTCGTCATCATCGTTCTATGTAATCAACGTTAAAATGTCGATGCTTTTATATTTGATTCAATAATAAGTGAGCCTAATACGGGCATAATTTATTAGCTCATTAAAGAACTTGAGTCCATTCACATTCAGCTTGATAATTAAATGAACCAATTAAAACAAGACCCTAAATCATTCATATTTATCCCATTTACACTTTAGATATATGAGCAAAAATATCCAATTGAACTTATTATGCACATAGAATCTGGCCCAAAAATACCGTTCATTCTCAGTCAGAATACTAGTTGAGTTTTTTCAGGAAGCAAACAATTGTGAGAAAATTGGTCTAGTTGCTTTAAGTTAAATTGTTTATTCAAGGTGAGATTAACAGGCATACCATTCACATAGAGAAAAGAAGATGCTCCTTCCTGATTTTAGAAGAGCCTGGCTCATATTCTTGTACCTATTTCAATTAGGAAGCAATTTTGAAGGTCAGATATTCATGTTACAATTTTCTGATTCAAGCATTAGAGTGCCATTTTTTTGTACCGAATCGAAAGGAGCATTGTTGTATCAAGGCAGCAGATATTTGCAAGCATTTGCATTAAGATGTGAAGCATATTACCTTCCTTTCAGGTTAACGTTCTGATTGTTGCAGTTGTCATATTTCAAATAGTCCACTTCCTTTGAGAAGAAAGGAAAATATAATCAGAAAACAATTTAACATTAAGAAAATCATCATCCTCATAATCCAACGCAGAAAAAATTCTGATGTCTTGGACTTACAGTTCTAGTCATTTTTCAAACATATAAGCCTAGAATTATGTTTCATACTTGTATGGATAAAATTGTGACGACGCTACACTTAGGTGTATCATTTGAAATGAAGTCATACCCATTACACAGACATATGAAATGCTCTACGAGTAAGAAGTGCATGCATAAAATAGTGATTTTTTTAACTATATTTCAGATATAAACCAAAACTTTTTTGCAAAAAGAGTAATCAAGAGAAAAGCGGAACCAAAGAAATATCAATCACTCATACCCATGAAGCAAAGGTATTGGCATCTTGCTCCTCATGTCCTAGTGATCCTGGCATGGTCTTCGAGCATGTTTGTGTCCTGAATTTTTGAAAAATTCATAACAGTTTGTGTTGTGGCAATTTTAGAAATTTAATAACCTTGTATTGCTTGATTTGTTTTAAGCTAAGCCTTAGAATTTTACCCTGCATCACTGTAGATTCCGAACTTAAGACCATTCTTATGAACATAGTCCGCAAGAGACTTAATGCCAGAGGGGAATGTTGATGCTTTTGGGACCAAATTTCCCTGTGAAGAACAAACAGATGTAAGCGGTACAAGCATGCCAGGACATTAAATTTGAATTATGAGTTGATAACTATAATCATACAGTTCAAACATTTCATATCTTAGCAGGAGCAGCATGGTAACTAATTATAATTTTCTTACAACTTAGTTTTCATAGTACTGAAAAGAAGGATTGTATGGTTCCCCTTATTTATACTAAAAAAGTTGGCTTACTGTATGAAACTATATTGTCAAACTGGTAGGAATGTCACTAAAAATGGCTAAAACTGAACTATTGCTGACAAGGTATTGTAAAACCAATCTTACACAATCAATGAACCATCATAAGAAAAAACAAATCATATAGTAGACCCTAAAAGACACTCATGGGCTCATGGTGCGATGTTTCCTTCTCACTATTTTGAAGCATTGGGAAGGGAAAGATGAACAATATGATGTTTTCAAAGACAGACATTTTGGACTATCTAGAGTTTCTGTTAGATCTAGGGGGTCAAGGTCTCCCATAAGCATAATCCCATTTATAATATGGGCCGAAAACTCAAGAACAGTCTCAATTAAAGATATTACTATACTTTGGATTCATAGTTGGAAAACGATATGGGGAATAGATGATAAAGGATGGTCAACTAGTCAATTGGTTATCCTAATCCAATGGCAAGGAGTCGGGAGGCCATGTCATCTAAAAAGTTCGATCAGCACTCATGGGTTGCCTCCTATTTGAAATCCCAAGTTGATTAGAGTGTCATATATGCTTAAAGATGACTCAATGAGATCCAATGGTCTAGACTTGTGTTGAACTGGTTTAAAAAGATCACCAAGTTAATAATTAATTGGTGTTGAGAAGAAGAAGACAAAACATGACCAAATGATTCGACAGATCTGAAGTAAAACTTAGAATAGAAGTAAATAAACTAAATGCACAAAGAATAGTAAATTTAATGTGAAAAAATTCTAGAAAGAGAATAAATCACAGAGCCACACCACACCAAAAAAATCATTTTGAAGAAAATAAGGAAAATAGTACAAATAACAGTTCACTCAAGTCTCTCCACGCTTCTCTTGCACACACTCTCCACTTCTTCTCAAGAGAAAAAATAAAACAAATTCACAAAAATTACAGAAAATTTCTACATACGAACTCTGCCACTTCGTAGCACCGTGGCGCCGTGACTGTAGCACCTAGGCATTGTCGACTCTACCTTCCTACTCTTCTGTATGGGTTCTATGCAGCTGCAACAATGCCAGGGCGCTAGTTTCTTTGTTTTCCTGGTGCAAACCCATGAATCCTAGCGTTGAAGCGTTGTCTTCATTGTCTCTAAAGCCTAGAACTTTATATTATAGCGTCCAGGTGCTATGCACTAGAAAAAAAAAAATCAGCCCTGCAACCACCGAGCAAGCCCACTGCTGAGCTCTATTGGCAAAATTGAGAGTTGAGTCAATAATATATCTCAGATTGATCGACACAATAAGATTCCACATAATAACCATAGGTATTTTTATATGATTGTCGGTGTTAGTGCACTAAGCATGATCAATCCACTAAATACTTAATGTGTAGTCAATTCAGCAATACAAGAATGAGGTTTGGGCTCACTTTAGAAAGACAATCACCCTAGAGCGTATGAGTTAAAAGGGATTTAAGTGTTGTCAGTTTTTAAGGCTACAACCCACATTTAACATTCGACTCAAGGTAGTCTTTAGAATAACAATTGAGCCAAATATCAATATAATAAAAGACATTTTGATGCATCCATAAAATGCCTAGCATTAAAAACAAGGGCTGGCCTAAGCTTAAGGTTGGAGCATAGGTAACTTGAAGTCATGAGCACATAGGTTAAAAGATTAATTTGACCTACTAAAGTGATTATTTGATTCACAAAAGTAAGTGGATCCTAATTTTTCCCAAATGGATTTGAGGATTATTAGAACTTACAGATATTTAGCCTGACGCAAAGATTAATTTGAAGTATTTGTAAATTTGAATCTTTGTTTTTGATATAGATGGTCTGAGATACGAAATTTGCGTCTTGGTATAAAATTAACCAAGGAATTTGAGGAGCTAAAGATTATGTTTCCATCATTGCTTAGAAAGCCACGAAAAACACAAGATTCATTTATTTAGTATGAACTCGGCTCAAAGATTTCTAAAATTTGCTATAAGATTTGGTTTTGGAAAACTTGATGGCTTTATACAAACATGAAGAGAACTTGTGTCTCAAATTGATAGGTATAACTAGAGAGTTTTAGGATTGCGCATTTGAATGGTTTTGGGCCAATTCGAGAACTTATGTCTTAATTTGGTAAGAGATGATACGAGGAATTTGTGATTATTCTAAAACATAAAATTAAGATTTAATCTTGTGAAACTGTGTCAGCTTAATTTTAGGTTGTATTTGTGTTTCGAAAGTGCGATTTAGTAATCATTTGTTAATATTTCAGCTTCTCAAAACAAAGTGATTTGAGGTCAAGAATTCTCAATAAACATGTGTAGCATTTTGGAGTTACTCTATCTTTAATTTTTAATGTTCTCATTGGTAATGATCATTTCGTTGGAATATACACAATGCTTTTGCATTTTGATGGGGGTTTTGGCACAGCAAGTATGATTTTTAGCACATAATATTGTTCATTTTTTAAGCATTGTTTGTTCATATTCACACCATTATCGCTATTGAGATTCTAGTAATTCACACACGAAAAAAAAAAGCATATTTTATTTAAATTTACAAGCCTTTTGATGCTATTTATTTTGAGTCAAATTTTCTATAGTACATGCATTCTTATTTTTCAATTGGTTTACACGCCTTATGAAGAAAGGGAAACAACAAGAAAGAGATAGAAATAGGTGGAAAGGGGGAGAGATAATGCTAGACAAAAATAGAAATAGAAAGGGGGAAGACATGAGAAAGGCAAGCAGAGAGGATGAGAGAGAGAGAGAGAATGAAGAGAGAGCTCATCACATTAGCGGCATTTATGTAGATGCTGGAAATAGTGGTGAGGACAATACCAAAGGCGATGACAATGCTCTAAAAGTAAGAGGGTAAAGGAGACTCAAAAGGAAAGAGAGCTGAAGAGAGCAAGAGGGAGAAAGCAAGAGAAATACAAAGAGGGAGTAAGTGTGAGGGTGAGTAGAGAAAGAGCATAAAAAATATGGATATGAAAGAGTTTATTATTTTATTTATTTATTTTTCCAAATTAGTAAGAGTAGTAGCTAGAGTGGCATCTTTTTTTCTTGGAAATGTAATGACAAATATTGGGTGGTTGAGATAGGTCACCACCTGAAGATGAGAAGGACAGCATTTAATGCATGGAGGTTGAGTGTGGAAGAGGAAAGCATCTGGAACTACTATATTTTCATGGCATCAAAATAGTACAGCGTATTCCTCCTCTTAACCTGTATCATATTTTATTCTGAAAATTGAAATGTAATAATAATAACCTTTTCCCCCTCTCCAAATCATAAAGCTCTGACATAAATGATAATAAAGCTGAAATAATTTCACTCAAAGTTACACCCTACAACACAATTTTCACCAACATTCTTACTATCACAACAATTAATGCACATTTCCTAATCTTAATAATTTTAGCATCCCTTGAAAACCTATGTCCTCCTTCACATAAATACAAATTTATACTAACATATACATGCTTAACTCTCAACAATATTCCCATCATAATATCACGCATCATAAATTTAAGAATGCTAAAACTAATCATCTTGTACACTAAATTATTCCTTATAACAAAAATGGCCACTTGCATGTGACTCATAAATAGAAAACAACTAACAAGGACACAATACAATCATGCTCAAACAAAAACCGATACTATCTACATGTAACAATCACTGTAAGAGAATCACTTACATTTGCATATAATGACACCATTATATGTTGGCTTATCCTCCTTATAGTTATCATTTGAATCTTTCCCGTTCTCTTCAAAAGAGTAACAATATCTCTTAAAGTGTCATTTAAGTTTACAATAAAAGTAAGCCACATCATTCTACTGGCTAAGAGACTAAGTTCTATTATGATTGTAGATAATCTCATTCTCAAATACCTCTACCTAACCATAATACCTTAATATTTTTTTGTCTCCTAAACCATCAAGCTTATTGATCGCTTTTTTAGAAATAGATAAATTTTTAATATTACGCGACTAACTGGTATCTGTATCATATAACATAATGTCCCAAAAAATGCTTGTAAGTGTGGGCTCTGAAAATTTGCCACCGACCTCTCAATGAAGAGAGTGTGATTTATGTCGATTAAGTTTTCAGAAGATAGATGAGACAGTAGATAAGATACTACCCAGAGATTTTGTCCTCATTTTGTGAGGACTTTAGATCTAGTTCCAAGTTTCCTATAGGCACAACCACCTATAGTTAATTACTCCTCTCAATATTGAGAGAAAATTTTCGATTAATACTAGTCGTTAGATTGCTAAATGCATAGTATATAGTAGTAGTATGTAGAGTTTAAAATTTAAGCTAATGAATTTCATCATGTTAACTTAAAGCAGATGGTTGGGAGAATGATGATGCGCTCGATCAAGGTCCCATGGTTCCTTCATCCTGAGCTGTCGTGGTCCTTAGTCTACTTAGATAGATGAGGTAGTAGACCCAACCTGACCGAATGATCATTATCAACAACCATGGGTTGCGTCGTCCAAGGAGACCTTATAAACCTAGGGTGATATTTGTCTAAGGAGACATGCTTAAGTCCACCTAAGCTAACAGAGAATTTTTTGCCTTATCAAGTGTACTTTATAGTTCATAACTCAAGGTATAGAGCTATTGGGGAAGCATCACGATGCTCGTAATATAATATCTTGTTGACGCTACCGATTAGAGGACTTTGGTTGTAATGTCGGATCATATGTAGCCTCTTGGCGCGTGAACGAGGACACGGCCACGCCTTAGCGTAGATTGATTAGAGTGACCAGTTATGCAATTGAATCTTCGCTGTTTTAGAGTTTTCTTGATTTGTCACCTCCAATAAATAGTTGCGGAAGGTGGATGTATTGTTTTGCTTTAAGTATTTAAGGATTGAATTTCATTTTAGCATTTATAACTTAATAGCATATTAGAATTTTCCTTTAAATTAATACTTGATTTAAAAGATTCAAATTAAGTTGATCTGAAATTGCAAATGCATTTTGATGACGGTATCCCCTCCAGTTGAAATCTTCATTCAACATAGCCATCATCGGGGTATGAATCTATCAACTCTACTTATTTACTAGTAGAGGATCAGGTATACAAACAATTAGAACAGATGATTGCATTTATCATCTTGAAATAGAGGGTTTGTAATTTTGAATATGAAATTTCTCTATAGAGACCTTTGATGGCCGTATGCAAATATAGAGCCAAATATTCTTTCTTGATAATCGATTGTTTGATTTATAATCAATCTTGTCAAGTCCTATCCTTGTGGAAAGGAGGATCGAATTGATTCCGTGGACTTTACAACTTTAATGTTTAAGTGAAACAGTCCACCAATAGCATACATGCATGTTTAATCTCTAGGTATTAAGCTTAAAAATGCATATTTATTTTCAAAATGATTATCATTCGTAAAGAAGTTTGTGGGTCTTTCAAGGTGAAATAGGCTTCGAATAACTTTAATACCAACTCGTATAACATCCTCAGGCACTAGATTCATACATTCATCATAGTGTCAGTGCCTATGCGGGTCCTTCAATTCAAGTGTTCATATAAACTCTCAAATAATTTAGTGTATTTTGATACCAACGATTTGATATGAATTTCGAAGCACTTGAATTTAATTAGAAGTTTATCTTATGATACATACATATCAAGTTAAATTCATCTGGATATTTATATGAGTTTTAAAAATATCTAAGTTAAATTTAGTAAATACCTTATGAAGCATGTGAGGTTTATTTAGAATTGAAATTAACGTCTTCTGTCTACTTCTAATTTTGTGTTGCAGATTCAGTGGAGTAAAAGACATTTTAAATTATTTTAATAAATTGTTAGATCCCTTGGAATGACATTCAATTGTTTTCTTATTTATTTAGAGTTGGTAGTCTTGATGTTATAGACTCCGTTTATATCTTATTATCGAATCTTCAAATTCGTCACAACTCTATTCAATTTCTTTCAGATTCAATTCAAGTATTCAATAAGACAAATAATATGCTTCAAATACTTTCAAAGAATTCCTTGATTATGCTTATTAGCAATCCTTCAATTTCATTAAAAATCTCTTATGAATTCTTTGATTTTCTTCAATTTATTTGGAGTGAATTATATTTTAAAACTATATTCTAATTCCAAGGAGATCTCTCGTTGCCTAATTAGATATTCAATCAAATCATATTTCAAATCAATTGAAATTAGATATTGAAGTGCTAAGTTTATATCTATTGACAAAATATTCAATTCATTTAAATTGTTTCATGATCAAGTATCTAAATATTTTAAAATATTGCATATTTCAATCTCAAAGATGATTGAAACTTTCTTTCGATTATCTCAATGTGAATTCCAAAATAATTCAAATATTGAGCGAGAGATGTTTGTTCATTTGAGAGTAGTTAACGAATTCTTGATTTCAATTAGAATCAAAATTTGATAATTTTATTTACTTCAAAATTTAGCAAGCTCAGATTAAATTTTAAAATTAATTTAATATTCAATTTTAGGCTTAGAATTTTCAATTTAAAATAATTTATTTGAATCTTTCTCAATATAAATCTGACAGCATTTCGATAGCATCCCAACGTCGTCCCCACATAGGGGGGCAACTTCGGGAATGCTGTGCCTACCCACCATGCAAAAAAAAGTATGTATGGGTGGTGTAAACACCACATCCCATCAAAGTGTTAAGAAAGACATTCTCAAAGCACACGAAACACGATTTCTCCACAGAAAGACAAGTACGGGTACTTATATATCTACAATATCAGTTTAAATATCATTTTTATATTTATAACTGATTTCATATTGAGCTGTTTAAGCTTCCTATCGGTGTAAAAATTCGACATTATTTCGATAGCATCTCGACGTCGTCCTCGCATTGAGTGCTACTTCGAGTATGCTGGGCCTGCCCACCATGCCAAGAAAAGCATGTATGGGTAGTGTAAACACCACAGTCGAATGCGTCATCCCACCGTGTCAAGAAAGACATGTATGAATCTCTGAAGTACCTTCATATAACATAGATTTCCCCGCCACGCTAAGAAAGGTCTATACGAGTACTTATTTTGGCAGTCAGCAGTCATCCTCCCTACCACATTAAAAAAGATGTGTATAAGGTTGTCACCTGTAGTCGAGACGAGTCGGTTGGAGCGATTGGAGGGAGGGCTTTCAGCTCTCTGTTCATCTGGTTGTGGAGTTCAAACCGAGCGAGAGAGAGAGAGAGAGAACTGGATAGGCTTACTGACTGGTTCAGGTCCACAAGGAATGGCAATGGGAGGGATCGAGACAAAGGAAGATCGAAAGAGGAGGGGGTGTGCGGCTGCTTCGATCGAGAGGGTTCGGCTTCGGCTACTGTTCGAATGGACGAGCAAGATGGCATGATCGAACGAGATTCCTGTGCGACACGTGAGTGGGGGTATCAGACTGTGAATAGAAGAGTTAGGGTTAGGTATTAGGGGTATTTATAAGAGCCTATACATATTTAAGTGAAAATCAACTCTAATTTGGAATTTTGCGATGACAAAATCATATAGTTAATATATATGCCAATTTTAAGTTATTATGATGTTCTGAACGCAACGACGCAATCCGTTTCGCAATTGGAGTTCGTTCAGTTCAAGTCGGCGCCAAATCGGGTCAATTTCAGTTCAAAAATGCACATTATCGCTTCCGACCGCTCGACATTCGAGTAGACTCGTTCGAATCGAGCGTGGATAGTCTCGTTTGATAGGTTTCAATGTTTTGACGCCAACGGTGCAATCAATTTTGTGAATGGAGGTCGTTTGGGCATCGCAGCCTCCTCGACGATATGCGCTTGCGATTGACGCTCGATCTCGATACCGATCATCGATAGTATTTTAGTCAATTTCGATGTTCTGAACGCAATGATGCAGTTTGTTTGTCGATCGGAGATCATTTCGACTAGTTTCGACGACGTCCAATGTATTTCAGCTTCGATTTGTGCGCTATTTCATCCGAAGTCCGTCGAATTTAGTTTGTGAGCTCGACTCAACTTATGTGACATGCATGGAGGTCAACAGTAAAGAGATAAGAATATGCATAGTAAGTATAATCTTACATTTTTATAAAATTTGTTAGAGAAGTTCTTGTTCTAGAAAAGAGATTCTAGTTTGAGCCATAACTCCTTTATGATTATTTCCTCCAAGACATCAAAATCTTACCAATCGAGAATAATTGGATCAATGAAAAATTTTTCATTTCTCTATTTTATATTCTCACTCAATCTTAAATATATTTGAACACTCCAAGAGTCTCTTTACAAGTGCTCCTTAAATTAGAATACATTATATTTTATTTCTTCAAAGCTAAAATCTTTCAAGTTTTCAAACTTCTTGATCTCATACTTCATAATCATTATATTTCACATTAAGCTGTGATACTAGCTATTAGAAGAGATATTTAACTTTTATGTGGAAGCATTTACTAGAAGAGAATATAATAAATGAAAAAGCATTAATAAAGAGAATAATCACCATAAGAAAATATCAATATTTTTATGAATTGGTTAAGCAAATAGCCTACATTGATAAGAGAGCAAACAATATTTAATCCACAATTAAGTAGCCACATAGAGCATACAAATAAAAAGGCCACAAGAAAATAATCTCTTTGCTCCCAAGTACACTCAACCTTATCAGAAAAAAAAAGGCTTAAATCTCTCAAATCAAATAGAAATGGTAATAAAAGAAAAGAATAAATAAATAAATATGACTAGATCTCTAAGGAATTGTTGAAAAGAAATCTAGCACGATCATGCTTGCACAACATCAAAATAGTACATTACCATCAAGAAAATCTTATTTTCTCTTTCTGACTTCTTTAAATACTAAAAAAACTCTCTTTTAAAAGCCAATACCAACAAGCCATTAGATCTCTAATCAAAGCAAACATTCTTATTTTTCAATTCTAAAATAATACATTTTCAAAATTCCAAATCTATATTTATTCAAAAAATAAAGAGATAATTTATTTTAATTATAGATCCGACTTTTCAAGTTTTATATTTATCTTCAAACAATATTAAGTCAATAAGCTTAACACAAGATAGAGGTGTGAATGACATAATTATTAAATAAATGTATAGCTTAATGATAACTTATTTAATGCTTATCAAAATTTGTTTATTTACATAAATGAATAAGCCTGTACAAATTTCTAAAAACATGAAATATAAACAAAAAAGCATAAATAGTGGCCCACTCATTTATTTATTTTCATAAATATGCTCATTTATTATTAAATAAATAACTAGATTAAACTCATTTAATAATTATTTACTTTTTTATTTAATGATTTATTTTTTATATTTGTGTGTGTATCTATCTATCTATCTATCTATCTATCTATATATATATATATATATATATATATATATATATATATATATATATATATATATATATATACATATATATTGCAATTCTATGCACAATTAAAATGTGGTATATTACTAGAGGTTTAAGTATAATAAAATTTATATGTGCCAAATAGTTAGTGATTTGATTGAATTCTACTAGTATGTTTTATTAAATAAATTAACATCAATTTTGATGAAAATTTATGAATGTTTTTATATAAAAAATGAGGCTATATGTTTTATCTAAAAAGAGTGAAAAATGAAACTATAAATTTCTAAAATATAGCTTCTATCTATAAGCATTAAAATGAGCATTAATAGAAATTGGATTTATCTAACAAATGTTGACAAATACATTTTTTTCATTAATAATTCCCTCCCTGACCCTCAAAAAATAAAAAGAAAATTTTATGAAGGCATAGGTGTGGTTTCCATGCCTCCTTACCAAGAAACAAAACCCAACTTCTCATCAACCAAACAAAACAAGAACAAAAACTTTTTCAACTAATTTCTCCTCAAACAAACAAGTGAGTAAAAATAATTTTCAATTCAATTATTTTTTTCATTTTCTCTCTTTCAATTCGTTCAAACCAAATAGAAAATAAAAAATTAAATAAAGCAGCCAGAATTGCAAACAAGAAAGAGAAAACCTCCCATAATTACTTCTAAACCAAACAAGTGGGTGAAAACAAATGTCGGTTCAAGTCCTTCATCTTTTCATTTCCTCTCTTTCAATCAAAGCAAAACAGAATCAAAACAAATAAATAGAGCAGTAAAAGTTGCATACCTTGGAATCCCTATTTGATTCACCCCAACAATCGTCTGCTAGAAACTGAATGATTAATCAATCAGAGTTAAATAATTGAGAATTATAAGCATTTGTTGCTTTTGAAGTATTAAATACCTAAATTTATGTACTTGTAGCCCAATGATGCTAGACCAGTTGAAACTAATGAATCAGCTACACCATACAATAAAATTGGTTAGTGAAAACGAGCACTATGACTATGTTTGGTTTGCGTTAAATAGAAGAAAAAAGTGCTAATATAATGGACTCCATAGATATTGCACTTATTTTGTATGAAAGATTAGTTTGTATGCACTATTTGGCATTTTTATCTTTGAGCTTGTGCTAATATTACATTGATTTAGATAAGTTTGGTGTAAGTTTGAATAAACCCCATTTAAGTCTTCTTAAATTTGGAAAATCTTCTTCTAATCAAGTTCGGAATATAAAAGATTCATGAAAACAATACTATGAAGAACACATGGATGAAACCTTCTAAATCTCATGTTAATCTGATGTTGGTTTAATATAGTCAAATTCATGTTAATAAGACAATTGATTTTAAGTAATGTGTTTTCATTTTTGCGAGTTAAGAGTTAATTTAACTAAATGTGTGATTTTGACAAAAAACTAAGTTATCAAAGGCATATGTTATGGGAAAAACTGAGTGCCCCAATGTAACAATTTCTCTTGAAATCTTTGATCAATCAGCTAGCTCTATTGAATGTCACTCAACCCAATGCACCATCTACTTAATCTCAACTATAAGTTTGCTCAAAGTAGTTGTTTATCAAGATTTTGATTAATTTATGAATATTTATTGTTAGGAGTGATTGTTATCAATTCTACAAAAATAACAAATGGAAATGCCCAATCATTAAGTAATGCAACGATCAATCAATCACATATGGTTCAACTTCAACCGAATCTTATTATTCTTTAAACTTTATAATTATGCTTGAATATTTTGCCAATGAGAATAGTGCAATATTTCTCCCCCTCACCAAAGTGGATGAAGATCCATGAAACCAAACCACTATAATGGGCAAGAGTTGTTGTTCCCTAGGGCAAACTTTTAGTGGAAGTCATTTAGCTATCTATGCCAACTTTCTAATTTAGCTGATGTAATGTAAATGATTGATTATGACATTATTAATTATTATTATTTATTAATGTATCAGATATATCTGAGATATAGTGATTACCTATCAAATGATTTTATTAATGATGTATAGCAGTTTCTCAATTTTTATTCTCACAATTTAGAAATATATCATCAAATAAAATCAAATATACATATTTTTGAAATGTGATAACATATATTTTTATACCTACGATGATGTTATAATTAAACTCTATCATAAAGGATTCACTAAAAGGTATTCAATAGAATATCCCCAAGATAAATCACTATTTAAAAGAAATATTTATTTGAAGTCAACAAACATCATAAGATGTATTGATCATGAATATTATATTAGTACGATAAAGGATATATATGGTCCAAAATTGGTGAAGAAGATGTGTTTTAAATATATAGTTCTGGATTGAAGAAACATCAAATAAAAGAGCTGCAATATTAGATGCTTTAATAGCAATATGTTGTTGAATTTCCATGGAAAGATTGCAAGCAACATTCAAAGTTATCAGTGATAAACTATAAAGTTGATTTAATGTTTATAATAGTTGTCATGATTTTTATCTTTCTATTATTAAGACCACGATGTTGAAGGATGAGAAATTAGCAGGTGATATATATTGAACTAAAAGAAGTGAAAAAGATCTTGGCTTCAATTTTGAGAAAATTGATTTTTGTATGAATAAGTATATGTTATTTTTTTAAGATAAATTTTAATTATCAAAATTTATTGTATGTAGACACTCAATACAATCCAATGATGCTTTTCAACAGCTTCAAGACTTCAAAGGTTGCATATGATAGATAAGACTACATAGTATATAATTGTTATACTAGAAATAAATTCTTGAGAGAGTACACGTCTGATGATGAAGTTTGAAAACATTTTGATTGAATATATCCATCATTTGCTTTAGCGGAGTGTAATGTCCAACTCTACAATTGTACAGATGAAATCAATTCTTTAGTACAATCAAGTATTTCATATACCTATTTCCCACATGGATCAATCTTTTATCTTTTTTTTTTGTTAATCATTCAAGACCCAAGAAGTGAATAGGGTAACGAATAGAATGTAAAGATGTAGGGATCCATATGTAAATAGAGTATCTACGCTCGAATGACCCCTTCACATAATAAGAATATACATAATCCCATTCCAGCCTAGTCTGATCTGGAATGAACTTAAAATCTAATGATCGAGTCTAATAAAAAGCTTAGATCACTTCTTAAGATAGCTGATTGATAAGTTGAAACAACTATAGAATAAAAGAGTGGCTACTTAACATAATTACAAGAAATATAATTTTTAGATGACATTTGTTAACATGTGGATTGCTGCATCTGTGATATGTCATTTGGGGTACTCATAGAAAATTAACAAGCCAGTATTTTATCGAGTGAAACCATGATGACAACATTAGTTGCTTTGATTTCCACCAATAGTTTCTAATTAGTAATTATCAATTACCCTCAGAAAAAATAGAAGGATAAATTCAAAAATGTGTTATTAAATTGGATCAACCTTCTCAACTCTTTGGAGACGAAGTATTTTCAAAGGTATCCACATTATCTAAAATTATATATGGCACAAGCAATTATCATATTCTTGATTTGGCAATGAACGTAATTAGATAAAAAGGGTTGTCTCTTAAGAGTTGTCATATTAAAAATTTTCAATTACATAGGTTTTAGAAGTATTATGATTCTAACTCCTTATATTTATTGGAAGTTTAATTTATTCATGTAATATTAATTACTTCAATTAAGCTTGTGCTTTAATTTTTTTAATTATGTAAATATTAAAAATTTCATGGGCTTTACTCCTTGTACTATAGATAGTTTAATTTTTAATTTATTCATATAATGCTAATTCTTCTGATTATGTTTGTGCTCTACCTTTCAATTATGTAAGTTTAAAAAAATATGACTTAACTTTTTGTATTTATATTGTTTCTTTTATTTACATTATGTCTACAATATAATATTTCATCATTTGATTCATTTCTATGTAGATATATAAAAAGTTTAGAGTTGTGGTGATGAGTGGGTCTCATAGAAACAAGAGTTTAGGGCGGCTCTTCAAATCAGGACGGTGTTGGTCCTTTAATTCATCACCCATATGCGGTGATATCACATAAAAAAGATAACGTCTATTTTTTTCTAAAATATTTTAACTTATTTCAATAATAAATACAGCATCAAATAGTAAAAAATCTTAATTTTTTATATTATTAATAATACAGTAGTGAGGGCCTTGATGAAGGACCTCAAAAATAGTTTCATGTATCATTTTCCTATACACTCTTTTCACCCCACTATTTGAGATAGATTATAAGAGCATTTTTTTGGTAAGTCGAAGTTAATTTCATCGGAATCAATATTTATAAGATCTAATAGTTACAATATTTGTTTAACTATCTCCGTTTTTGTTTTTGTTTTTTAAATTTCAGAGATGGTTCTCCAAGGCATCGAGGGGATAGCCATAGTGAGAGATGCCTAAAAAAGGACTATAACAAGGTATTTTGTACTGTCAATATGACTCGTTATGAAGCTCTTAAGAAAACCAACATATATTGCATTGGCAACACAAAGGGTTGTGGACCTCGTAGATGCACAATGCTATTTCGAATGCCCTCATCCTAAATTGGTCCAATAAAATTTGACAAACGATTTCAAGGGTCACTTAAGACAACTGCAAACTCTAAAGGAAGGGACTATAATGAAGCATTCAAAAAAGCCCACTACCATCATTGCACACAACACCGCATAGTAAGAATAGTATTTTTATTTACATAATATGTTAAAAATCAAAATTTTAAAACAAATATCAAGATGCCTCATGTTTATGCAATGCATGAGAAAGAACTAGAGCGAGCTGCAAAGGTTGAGCACTTACAAAGGACCACAAGAAGAAAGAAACTTATGAATGTATTGACCTCTCTTCCGACAAGACAGCCATAAGTATCACTACAAAAATTAAAAGTTTTTCATTCTTTTACTTATTACTAATACATATTATATAAATTGACTTTGATTAAGAAAAAATATGAAGCTTCTATAATCTCAAAATAAGGAGTAAAAGGTGTTACACGATTTAACTTCGAGCCCCATGCATGGACGTCAACCAGAGGGAGGGGGAAGGGATGAATGTATGGCATTATTGGTCATTCTAAAAAAAAAACGTTGAAACCCATCCATCTCACCAAGACTAAGGGAAAACTATTATCAAGGGCAACTAGTACCAAGAGAAGTTCAAGAACATCAGGTGGTTCATGTTGAGAGAACTACAACAAGACTCTTTAGGTGGTGCAACCAGTGTGCAAGATGAAGAATAAAAAGATAACGATGATGAGCAGGATGATGAAGACGAAGATGATAAGGAGGATGACAATGACTTTATTTGTCATTTTTATAAATTATAGATTTCTACTAACAATGAGGCTATGATTCATGAATGTGCATCAATAATTTTGTTAGATGAGTTTGTAATTTGACATTTAACGTGTTCGTTAATGCTGATTAAATAATTACGGCTATGGCAATATTATATTGGTTTGTAGCTATATGCGTGAAAAATTTTTTTAATTAGGTATTAAATAATAATTAATTATTATATTAAGTACGCTTAAAAAAAATTTAAATATAGTATAGCCCATAAGAAGTGGTCTAACCACCTCATTCAGAGATGGTTACCGCACTTATGGGCTACTTAAGTCGGCATCGATCGACTTTCCTTAAAGTCGATTATCGCAATGGCCACGCCTCTAAATTATTTGCGGCCCTAGACGCGCTGTTTTGTTTCAACATCCGACCCCGCATTTATCCTTTCGATCCACCCCTCAGATCCGATCTCCCTCCTATTTGGCAACTAGCTATTTGCGAAGGGGAGGAGGTCAATGACAGGAGCTTGAAAGGCTGTTGATAGAATAGAATAGGGTAAGTACAGATATTACTCCATTCAATCTAAAGTCGAGCTTGGGTTCTGTTTTTTTTTTTTTATCTAAATGAGATAGATAGAACAAGCATTGCTGTTTTAGGGTATGTGTATAGGATGTGATATACATAATTTTGCTGATACAGGCATTATAAGTTGCACATCTAGAGCATATCATATTTTTTGAAAGATGATTGACTTTGTGGATCTCCAAAATTTTATTTAGATGCCACATTGAGGGTTGCTCTTTGTAGATATCAAGGATATTCATAGATGTGACGCAAATAGTGAACTTGAACTTTGATTCATCATGGTGGATTGATTTTTAGTTAACGTTGTATATTGATTTGATGAACTTTGTTTAAGTTTAATGGTTGCTTTTGGATAGAAGCGAATATTACCCTAAGGTTAAATAATAGATTTGGATTTGTTCGATTGGCTTGGTTTTGATAGCTTGTTGAGTTGATGAAGTGTGTCATTGATCTGGCGCTTTATGCTTGATGGATTTGAGGATGATGATTTCATTTTAGGAATTTTGAGATTTGGATTTTCTTTTACCATAAGCTTTGTTCTTTGATGGATTTGGTAATGGGATTGACTTGAATTGTCTTCTTTTTTTACTTGGTAAGAGAAATAAACATGACTTTTTTGCTTCTGCAGATTTATGTTATGTGTCCTAGGCCCTCGGGGCTTCAGTTGATGAAGGATGCAAGTTGATAACTAGTTCTTTGGACTTGTATTAGGTTGATGACGAGAAATCACCATCCCAATGCTTAAAGCAAAATGAAACAAATGTTTTCTATGCATTCAAGATGACTGTTAGGACATGCCTATAGGACATGTGAATTATTATTATTAGCTTTTTTTCGTTCATATGAGATGAATAGAGTAAAGATTGCTGTTGTGATAAATTATTATTATTAGCATTTTTTAGTTTGCGTTAGATCAATTTCTAGATATTTTTTTATTTTAGCTGACCTGCATTAATGCTACTTACAAGGCTTCCTAGGATGAGTCAGGAGCTCATTTCCTTAATTCTCTTCTATGACGGTCAACTGATCGTTGATGATCAGTTCAATCCAAGTTATATCGGTGGCAAGAATCGTCCTATGTGAGTTTTGCACCATGCAAGCTTAGAAGATTTAAAACAGAAAGTGCTTAGATCTCTGCATTATGACGCTGATAACTTCATAGTAGAAATTACGTCGTTTTCTCGGCGATACATAGCTTCACGCTCGATGAAGTTTGCGATCAGATCGGATGAAGCTTTCCGCCAAACATTAGTTCTTTATGTGGAAGTAAAACCACAATGTACTGCTGCAGCTGAAATTGATCTTTATCTCATGCAGCATAATGTTGTCGATTACGAGTTCACGGCCAACCAGCCATTGTACCACAATGTAACTATGACGACCCAGAAATAAGGTAAGCATTTACCTCAATAGCAGTGTTAGTGTCTTCATTTTTTTATTTATACTATCTTCTGTTTTTTAAAAGATTATAACTTTTTAATACAGAACTGAGCTGCCTGTTCAAGCACAACTGCATGAGCAACCTAGTTCATCTATAGTATTATTAAATGACGAGTACGAAACGATGAATAGCGAATCAAGCAATGCATCTGATGATAGCGATGTTGAGGAGGATTCTTTACTGTGTAATGTTAATTTATGTGACACCAATGTTGGTCACGAGCTTATTCGGAGTCATTCAATCCGGAATTCATCAAATGACGATGTTATGATTTGTAGTAACGACTATGTCCGCATATGCCAAATCGCAAAAGATTGGGATGTAGATATTGTGTTTGATGATTCATCTGATAGTTCAAGTTTTTCAGATGACATCGAAGTTCTAATTGAGTTATATGAATGTATGTGTTTCTCAAATAAGAAGGAGCTTCAGTTTACAGCAACTGGTTGGTCAATTCGTAATAATGTTCAGTTCTTTACCGTCACTTCAAATCAAATATATGATCGCAACATAGTAAGCCAGATCGCATGCACCTATAAGCAGAGGTTGGGAGGTGGAGGATATAAACTTTAGGTGCACCGCATTACGCTAATACTATCGGTTCGACATCGTGCACTTCTAAGTTCATTAGTTATTTCATAATGTCAGTTATGTGATTTCAGATAGACTTGAAACCTAGAGAGCTCATAGGAAGGATGAAATCGAAATTTAATATTACAATCTCTTACATGAAGGCTTGGGATGCGCGGCATAAGAGTATCAGAGCAATATTTGAGAGAGTCATACCGCTCTGCCTATTATATGGATTCATTATGCTCTGCTACCAGAATGCTTTACAAAATTTTATCATCGCATTACACGATTTCGAGATTTGGGATTTTGGACCATCAATTTCTGGTTGGAGATTTTGTTGCCTGCTCGCGATGGACGGACGCTCTACTAGTCAGTATCGAGGCACGCTGCTCCGTATTGGTATTGATGTGAACAACGAACTATTTCCGCTTGCTTTTGCTGTGGTTGAATCTGAGAACAATGACCTCTGGCTCTGGTTCATTATGTGCATACGCATTGTATTGTTTCAAAGAAGGAGCAATTTATGTATAATCTCGAGATTCGGGGTTAATGCGTGGATGCCGTGATGTTTTCATGGGCCGCATTGTCATTACTTAAGACATCTTAGAAAAACTTCAAGAAAGCAAAGGAAAATGAGTATCATGGATGTCGAGTTTATGTGTAAGAAAATGTACACGGGCAAAGGATGACATTAACATATTCAACCGACACATATAAAAAAATTAAACAAGATACCGCATAGATGTGGTCCGGTTCATCACGATGGCGGCAATCATTATGATACTATGACGACAAATGCATCATAGTATTTTAATGAGGTACTTAAACGTGCACGGAGACTACCGATTCAAGCACTGATCACTGCTATTTACTATAACATTGTGAGTTCATTTTATAAGAGGGCAAGTACCATTGATTCGGGAGAACCGACTATTGAATTCACATTCTCTCCTAGAACACAGACACGGACAAATCGTTTGGTCATTACATCGTCCACATAACCCTTAAGGAGTGCAATATTTTCACCAACCAGATAGATTTTCTTTCTTTTAATGTTAATGTCATTTTGCCCCAATAAATTGTCATTTAGATACTCCATGACGGCCAGATCCCCATGAAGTCGATCTGAGAGAAAATCTTTACCGGGCGGGCGATAGTGGCGCGCATCCAAATACGGTATGAACTTACTTTCAAGTTTATTTTTTGTCTATAATATTTCAATTACCCGCCCGACAACAATTTCTTCATATTGTGGGACTATTTTGGAGGCATCGATGCTTGGGGAGTGGCCCGTACGTGCTCATGGTTCATAGCGCCTCCCATAAGACTTCTTGTTAGCTGATGAGATATATCAGACTTGGCCATCACATGTTGGTTAAGCATCGAGCATTGGTCTCGCACCAACACTTTCCATTTGCGGTAGGAGAGATGACGGATTGCAAAGACGCGTACAATGATCTTGAGTTTGCACATAGACGGACCACCGATTGTTGGGCAGTTGGGGAAGCGGTGAGTTGATTACGATGAGCTACCAGTGGACATCCCATTCTGTATAATCGTGTATCATGACCCGACCCAAACCATTCCACATTCAATGGGCGCGACTGCACCGCATGCGTGGTTACTGGACATTTTTGAAGTCCCACGCACCTCCCGAGTTGGACTTTAGCGACATGTACATCATCATGAGTTGTTTCTTACGGAAGTTTCTTACTACCGATGATGCATCCGGTCGAGGGTGCGTTGTTGTTAGAAGATCTGAAGACATTCTCAAGAGTAGTGTTAGCACACTTATACAGGGAGCTACATGAGTCTATCAGGCCGAGGAGGGCCAACATGGCTGAGTGTCTTTGGTTGCTCCAGATCTGGTCTTGAGAGCGACTTCATGTAAGGAGACCAACATTACATGTTCCCTACCCTAGAGATCTCGATGGGCTCAGCATTAGTTTTAGGTTAGAAAACTAAAATTTATTTCAACATCTTGAGTACCGAAACGTATGATGTACATGAAAATTGGTTCCGGTGGAACGAGGTAAAATGCCATTCAGGAATATTAGATTTTTTCGAGATGAGCTAGATAGACTGCTACTGAGCCAGGTACTGCTCTTAAATGTTATAACTTATTTTCATTGAATTTTATCATACTACTGTCTAACATCCACTAACAAATGCAGGTGACTTGGGAGCCATGACATTCGATTAGGTCTCTCGATATTTGTTTAGGCGAGGTTGTCCTAACACGAAGTTTCATTGATCACCGGAAGAGGGTGGAGTGGCACCTTCTTAGAGTTCTTGTCGGCTTGGCACTTACCGACGATGTCGCAGATGGATCCCGCTTTTAAAATGTGGATGAGGGAAAACCGATACCGACGGGTTCGCATCATCAAGACATCGCTTTGTGGGAGGCTCGCAGAGATTACATTGCTATGATAGATGACACTTACATCATTACACTACCAAAGAAGATATGTCATGGTTTAGTCGTAGTGCCGTTGTGTTTACTTTTTACCGATCCAATCGACGCACTTACTATCCTAGAGCACCTACCAAGCAAGCATATGTTAAGATAACACTACAATTTGCAAATTTACTTAGCTATTGTATCTACAGATTTTCATATTAACATTTTAAACTGGTTTACTGTAGGCGGAGCATATCTTTGCGACGGATGACCTCTTTTAGCCTTTTTTTGGACGTCCAGGTAACGCGGACTTCCAGTTGGATATAAATAAGTACGAGCAGATATGTCACGATCTGAGATCGAGAACCCACATCGCCGACTACGCTTCCAAGACGCCTCGCCAGAGCATGCCACATAGCATGATTCACACTACACGCGGACATGTGCCATCCACTTATCATCATCCGGCTACTTTTTCGAGAGCTCCGGCCTCGCACTATCTGACATCACCGACAGATTGAGTATCTCTACAGACTCAAACCGATGGGGGAAGTTGCGATCGTGACCACACGATGCCTCCCATCAACTGACGTCCATTACAACGAAAGCACTATAGTAGGTGTAAGGATATATATAATCGCCGCCATCGACGATAGTGTATAGAGGTGTATTTGTTTTGTATAATTGTTACTGAATATTTCTATAGTTATCTTTATCCCAGATTCACTTGAGTTTACTTAGCTTATGAATGAAATTTTTTAGTATCATTTGATTAGTAGTACATCCGTTTGATGCTACCAGTTTAAATTTCTGACTATCTCTTTACTATCTATTTGCATTTCCTGTTGCTGGTAAAAATGACATCTTGTTTTTTTAAAAAAAAAATCATAGCAGAAAAGTCGCCCACTTATGGGGGACCTGTGGCCGCCGATAATCGACTTTTTTAAAAGCCAAATCGCCAAATATCTAATAACCGCCAGCATAGATAAGTGGGAGACCTAAGCCACCTCAGTGAAGGAGCACTTAGTAATCAGACTTATATTTAAATTTTTTTTAAACATACTTAATATGATAATTAATTATTATTTAATACTTAATTTAAAAATTTCTTCTTAATTGATGTAATATTTGTGTGTTTTTTATGTTTTTAGTTGGCTGGTAACAAAAAGGTTACAGTAGATTGCAGCCATTGTCAAGTTGCATGCCCTCAAGAAAAGGAGAGCAAGAGGGGAGGGAGGGAGGGAGGGAGGGAGAGAGAGAGAGAGAGTGAGACCAGTTTCCCTTATCAACTTCTCATCGATGCTGCACTGAAAATGATTCCAGCTATTCCACCTACATCATTGCTGTCAAATCAATCAAAACCAAGAACCAAAAGAAAAACTTCAAACAGGGGTGGCGGCGCGGTCAATGAAAGCAGCGAGTATCCAAAACGCACATGACTTACCCCATTGGAGGAGTTCGACCGAGGTCATTATCCAAAACGAGTCTCCCCCTCCTCGACTCCGCCGCACACCGCTGTCCATCCTTCACAACCCTCCCACCGACAGCGATCACCAGAAGCATGAACCACACCCAACCAAGCACCGCCCGCCTCGGCCTGTCCATGCTCTTTTTGCTGGTAATCGCGCTGTGTAGTGCATGAACAGAAGTCTTCGGATAAAAAGCAAGCGGCGCAACCGCAGCGAAAATTTTTCGAGGAGGAATTTATTTATTTATTTTATTATTATTATTATTATTATGTTTTTTTGTGATGCCGAGCGCTCACATTTAAGCTTAATTTGGCAAATTTTGTTCATGCTATCTAATTAAAATATGAAGATAGAAATATTTTTATTTTAAAATAATTGTATTATTGCTACACTCTCTAAATATATTTATACAAAATAATATTTAAATTTTATTTTTTTAGAAATTCTCCCTTCACTTTTTTTGGTGTAAGAAAATATCATGCACTTCTATTTAGGGATTGATTTTATTATCAATATGACAAATTATTTTTATAGATTTTTTAAGTGTTATATTTCTCTTAATTAAATAATAAGATATTTAAATAAATAAAAGGCAATATCAATAATCATTTATTTTAAGAATTTTTTTGCTTTATATGCCTTATAGTTTTCCAAAAAAAAAAATTGAGAATACCAATCTTGAATATTATGAGATTTACAAAGTTAATTTTAAAAAAAAAATGTACTAACTTATTGAAATTTTAATAGAGTTGTAAATCCTTTTCTACAATCAACTAAGTTGCCACATAGTCAAAGTTCTAACAATTTCAACTTATTCAAAATCAAAAATTTTTTTATTCAAATCAATTTAGAATTAAGACAATTCAAAAATGCCTCTACTCTTTCTTCCTCTCCTCCATAGCATCCTTCATAGTTCACTCAATGGCTCTTCTTTCCAAGACAATGGTAGAAAGTTTACTCCAAAGTACCCACATCAACTTTTTAAAGCCAATAAAATACGCATCTATGATTTAGGTAAGTTTTCTGATTTGTTCTGCGATTTTAAAAGTTTTTCTCTTTTGAAAATAATTAAAACTTTTCAGTGAGATTTAAAACGTAGTTCAAGACACTATTCAAACGATCAAAATTAAAATTCACCTCAAACAAAACGTACTAAAAAAGCCCTCCCAAACGAAGCCTATATTACATGCTTCCCTAGCATTACAACTCAGAATGCAAGCCCTTTTAATCTGAAGGCTAAATACTAGAGTGCAAGAAGTTGATTTAGGATTGCCATATCGGCTTTATTGATTTGTTTGATATAATTGTAAATATTGCTTTCTTAAGGGATCCCTATAAAAATAGAAGTGCGATGGTTACAAGAATGAGAGCAGATTGGCAAAAATATTAATCATTGGCCTAAACTTTTTTTTTGTTTTTCAATTAATATATTTTTGATACTGAGGGGTTATTTGAAATCACTTTTATTAATTTTTTATATTTATATTTTATTTTGTTTCAAAATAAAAAATATTTGATTGTCATTATTAATTTTAAAAATACTTAAAATATCTAAAAAAATTTTAGTTAAATGATCAAAGTAATAATTCTATTTATTTCAATATATTAAAATCTTTTTATAATAGTAATTTGTTGGATCTTTTCCCTCCATCATTTTATAAACTATTTTCACCTTCATCATCTGATCATTCTCCTTTTAAATAAATATATATCTTAATCTCAAGGTCCAAAATAGATTTATATTAAAAAATTTGAACTTTGACTTGAAAATGATGACGATTAACATATGAGTTGACTTTTGTTAAAAGAGATAAAAGAGATCTTATGTTTAAGCTTCTTTATAAAGAAGAAGAAGAAATAGTTGTTAAAAGAATGTTCAAGAAAGATAATTATTTTAATGCGTATCATTAGAAATAGGAGCTTACCTTGCTTAAGAATAAATGAGAAATAGTTCTTTATATGTTGGAAAATAATCCCAACAATGCTCAATTAATTCTTGAAGTGAAATACATTATATTGGTAGAATAAATGGTAGAATGACATTAAGTTCCTTTACAACTCATCATAAAAGTAAAAGAAATGCAAATTTTATGGAATTGTCAAAATTATCCTTCCCATATAGGGTGAAGAGCTCTTAATTGGAGAAAAATGGGGACATTGCCACTTATTTTCAAGCTTTATCTAATAAGATTATTTTGTCTAATATCTACTTATCATGATACTATGAGAGATCCACTATCCAATTTTTTTTAGCTAATGATCTCAAGGCTCCTAATTTTTAAAAAAATATCAAACATTTTGTAGTATTAATGAGAATAAAATGCAATGCTAAAAGAGTTTCGCAAATAATTTTAAATATGATTTGAACATAATTTAAATTATATTATTTTGACTTGGCTGTTTATTTTATAATTCCTCGTTTTTTTTTTTTTTTAAAGTATAAAGATGACTATTCAGGTCATGATTTGAACATTATCGAGCTCAAGCTCAATTTGAGTTTACTCACTAGCTGAGCTCAAATTGGATTATCGAGCCTAGTAATGAGCAATTCATTTAATAAAATAAATGAGCTTTAATCAAACCTTAATTGAGTTTATTTGTGTATATACATAAGTTGTATTGATTAAAGTTTATTAAGCCTAAAAAAATTAAATAATACTATTCACAAACAAGTCTTAATCAATATTTATGAGCTTTAAGTGATATTTTTCATGCAAATAAATGAATCAAACAACAAACTCTTTAAGCTTATTTATTTAACAATTGAATATTTATAAAAATGTTCAAACTCATTCGATTAATTAAACAAACGATCATGATGAGCTCTAATCAAACTGATCCAAGAGCAATTTGTCAAATGCTTGGTTCATTTGAAGTCCCACACACATAACACAAGTGAACTATTTAGGCATGTAATTAGAGATGACTCAATTTATATAAGTTTAAATATGTACTATGGAAAAAAAATAATAGAACATACATAACACACAATTCTTATACATAAAACTTGATATTTATACAAATAATACTTTTTTAATGCAAAAAAAGATATATATATATATTAAAAAAATTAACAATAATGTTATTTTTAATATACTATTAATGAATTTAGCATATAATATCAAACTTCATGTATTAGATATGTAAATATATGAGATTGTGTGTTATGTATGTAAATGCCACAACAAAAATAAAAAAAAATTAAAAATTCATTTTAACTATGAAACCACTTCGAAATAAAGAAATAGTAACATAATCATGAAAAATGCCAAGCAATTAATTGTTATCTTCCTTCTCCAATGTGCCAATAATTATCAAATGAAAGTCTTTATCTATGAAAGCCACATTAAAATAAATAAATAGTGAATTAATAATATAAAATACGACGATTGGTTCCAAGTAAGGTTATTTTGAAGCATTTCAATACACTCTATTATATTTATAAATATCAAAATTGAAAGTATGTACTATACATGTAAATCTTCCTTAAATTTGTCTAAATGTTCAAAATATGAATGAAAAAAAAAATACTGTTTTCAAACTGGATGAAATTTTAATGTGAACATTTTTACTTATAGGGCTTGATGAGAGTAAAATGTACCATAAAATACACTTTTTTTTGTTTAATTTGAAAAAAAAAAAATCAGTGGTGAGTTGGTAATTTTGAGCTTTAAAAAATCCAAAATTTAGAAATATGAGATTTTGAGCTAGAATTCTTACCGTATGCAGAACCACAAAAGTAGCTGATGCACTAAATACCATAACTTTTTAAACATGACAGAATTTTTCACTTAAGTTTTGAAAGTTGTAACAATAACACACATTTTTTCCACTATTTTTAAATTACAATTTTATAACAAACAAATGATAAAAAGCATTGAAAATGCAATTAACAAGAAGTGCCAGAGAAAAAAAAAATACATAATGTAAAAAATATAAATATTACCTAACCTTAAAAGTTTTAAGAAAAAAGAGAATAATATTTTTTTTCTTTTCTTATTACGAGAGAAACTTTCACACCAAGAGGATCGATATCAACATTAAGTATAAGAGGCTTCGATGCTGAACTCGAAGGACAGGTATGGACAAGCACACATGATCCCAAATTTTGAGTGCAACCCTCTGCAAAAGGAGCAACAATCACTACAGGAGAAGGGGTGGCATGATCATGAACATTTTATTTTCTTAGAGCTCGAAGGGCCTTTAAGCAATCAAAGCAAATGTCACCAAAGATCTTATAAAAACCATGGTATTAAGAGATGCTTTCAAATTCAAGTTTGTGCCAATAATCACAAGATGATGTACCAATCAACACCTTTTGAAGAGAGGTCTCTAAGTCGAGCAAAAATAACGTTGATTGGCGAAAAAATTACCCAAAATAAATCTAATGTATGAAATTTATTGATTTAACATACAACCACCCAAACATGATGAGTGGTTCTTGAAAGTCGTCAAAATAGATGATTTTAACATTCTCATCAAGAAATTATCAACATCGAAGAGGAGGAAAAAGCTTTAGTGTAATTTGACTTCAAAAAAGTCGAATAATAATTTGATGATCAAAGAGATTAACTCAAAATTCACCAATTAATTGCATATCTAGCATGGATTTGTGAATGATATCCACCTTGAAATGATCGAAGAAGAATTTTCCAACAATAATGAAAAAGAATGATAGAACAAGTTCATATATACCAAGATCAATGAAAATAAGCACAAATTTGTCTTGGAAAAATAGAAACTTGTGTGCATGTAAATCTTCAACTTGATAAAAATAATAATTAAAAAAAAAAATTCAACTTGATAAAAGAGTGGTGAGGATTGCATCGACCCCAAAAACCCGATAACCCACCCATCACATTAGCGAAAGAGCGAGAGGTGTGACCAAAAGGCGGAGGAACCTTGGAGATGACTAAAGCGACCAAAGTAAAAGGTGACAATGGTGGATAAGAGGGGGCCACCGAAACTCTAGAAGCAAAAGAAGAAACCTCATAGATTACCAAAACAATTAGAGTAAGAGGTGATGAAGGTGGAATCAGCAAAATCTTAGAAGCCTTCAAGGAGGGAGATGACTGAGTAGAATAAAGTGAAGCTAAAGAAGGCCAAGGTGAGCTGCACAAAATATATGAAAAGATGAGCAAAATAGATCTAGAATAATTGTCCAAAGAGGAGAGCAAAGCTCAAAGGGAAAAAAAAAATGAGAGCAGGGACGAGCGGCATGCACAACTATAGAAAATCACATGCGATGCACACACCCTATGAGTGATCAAGTGATAAAAAGCCAAAGGGAGATCAAGCCTACAGGGTTTCCAATATACAACAACAACAAACCTTTATCCCACTACGTGGGGTAGTCTACATGAATCATTTTTTCTCCATTGTGTCCTATTAAAAATCAAATTCTCATTAAATTCTAATAAAATAAGATCAATTTTTATACTTCCAAACCAAGTCATTTCAAATCTACCTTTGCATTTTTTAACATAAGACAAATCTAATACATCTACTCTCCTAATTGATTCATCGGGCGATCGACATTTTATGCTGATAAACCATCTAATGGAATGCTCTAATCTTGTCTACCATTGGGGCTATCCAACCTTTTCCCATACCATTTTGTATTTTGTTTCTAAGTGAGTGTAATGCCTAATATATTGCACCATAAAAGGCACATTTAGCTAGAAACTTCCAAGATCAGAGTCCAAGGAAGTTGCTTGGGTTGACCCACTAAATGGGTTCAAATCAATAATTCTACTTGAGACCAACTCACAATAAACAACCGTCAGCCCCAAGAACTTATTGCCATAAAATAAACTCCTTGGGCTAGTTACCTTATCCTAAGAGTGTCAATTCAAATTAATGAGTCAAGTTTTGATTTGATCCGAATTTAACATAATCAATATTTAATCTAAATTCAACATGAGCCCAACCCATTTATCATATGGATCTGAATGTCTAACCCAAACTCAACAAGTATGACCTAATTGTATGATTCAAATATTTTTTTTTATGTCAACACAACATAATTAACTAAAATATAACTTGTTAAAGTAAAGATTGTCACTTTGTTAAAAAAAATGATACATTTTACAACCAAAAATTAAATGGGTTATTTTTATGATTTTAGGTCAACTTGAACCAAAATAATAAATAGATCAATATTTTAAACCAAAGCTTGACATATATATTATTTGAGTCAACTCATACCCAAATTTTTTAAGTTAAATTTGTGTCAAATTACTGTGTTAATCATTTATGGAGTTCTTGCAAATTGTTTAAGAGTTGATAGCCTAAATCCACAAGCTCCACTAGTGGATGCCTTCTCTACCTCCACCTAGTCTCTACACAAATCTCCTTCAGATGCTTACATTTAGAAAGATTGCTTGAATCACCGGTTCTCCTAGTCATTGACATTCTTGCACTTACAACTCTTGATGGCCTCTCTCTCTATGGCATTTAGAAAGCTTCCTCTATAATTTTAGTTAATTATTGATCAATTGCTATAATTTTAAATCGTCTTTCTCTAGTCTCCTCAATACCCCTTAGTAGATGATTAAAATTATTCACTGAGGCTTCCATGGCATCCCATTGCCTTTTTCGATAGACATCTTTATTTATTATTAGTGCCTACATACTCTGATCAAGCTAAATATCTCCCAAGCAACCTTCCTAGTAAGCCTCAAATAAGTTCTCCTAATGACCAACTCTAAGTTGGCCAATCTAAGATGCCTATAGCTAGTCTCTGAAGTCGTGTCACCCATTAATGCCCCAACTTGAGCATATTTAGAACACATTCTGCTAAGAGCCCAAAGGAATGCACCATTTGTCATCCATACACAACGATCAAACATGATCAACATATGAGAGCTTTCCACCTAGTATTAAGCAATAGCTCTTCACTACATTGTTAAGCTTGAACTCATATAAATAAAAAAATCCTTTCTGTCCCTCTCCCTTTCATACCTTCCCCATCAATACAACCTGTTAAGACAAAGTTGGATATTATCTACATCATATATTTAATCTTTTATAGTTGACTCCTCCCTCATTGCATTGTAGACATAGACTACAAAAATAAACCACATAAATTCATCATCTTCGTATGTATACCCTTGTTTTCTTCTTCTCACCTCAACAAGGACATTAACTATCAATCCTTCAGGGCTACATACTGCGCCGTCTAGAATTGACTACAAAAATCTTCCTTGAGCCAAGAAATATTTTTGGTCAAAGACTCAATACTTATCATGTTTCAATTCTCCTTGGTGCAACCCCTCTCTCTTATTGGCCATGTAACAACATACCAGCAACAAACCTATTTCCATTGTTCATATTTTTGATGCTTGTGCTAAGACACTTCAGCTCCAAAAGAAAACTAAACTCAGAGGACCCTCTAATGCCCTTATTCAGCACCATGTCTATAAACATCAACCTTTGCATCTACTTACACCAATAATAACAACTCTCATCATCACTGAAATTTCCACCGTTATAATAACTTTCATTGGCTCAATCTAAAGATTCATTGTAATAACTTCTACCACCCTAATTGCCATATCAACAAGAAAAAGAAACTGATAATTTATGTGAATCACCATCATCATCATCAACAAACCTAAGTGGTTTATTAAATTGTATTATTGCACATTTCTTCATGTTAGCCCATCAACACACCAAATTGAGTGCACCAACTTTGCTTAATGATGCACTGCTTTTTCCCCATATTGTTGACCAGTCCACCCCATGATTTAGGCTATAGGATCCATCAATTAAAGCTAAGCCTAACAACACTAATTGCATGAGCCAATCAGGAAAGAACATACAAAAGCCAATCAGGAAAGAACATGCAAAAGCCAATCGGGAAAGAGCAAAAGTCCTTCATCCATTGACTCTAGAGTCAAATATCATTTCATATTTATAATGACAGATGTGTTGGTGATACGCCTAAGCTATCGAGCAAAAGAGGAATCCACCTCGAGCTAGAATTGGTACTCACTCATTAGGCTCATAACAATTAGGTCATCAGCCCTTCATCATAACAAATTTATATCCCCACCAGCAATTTGATCCATTCAACAAGGCAAGTTACCTACCAAATCTATTCAAATTGACATGCAACTCATCCATGCCAATAAGTGACATGCCAACCTTGTCGAATGTATTTCTACTTGATCCATTCTAGATGTGTGAATCGATGACTCTTAGTATGAAGACTTGAGAAATTTTCCAACATCCACATGGCCCTACAATTTTGACTTATCCTAACCTACATTCAAGTCGACTTGGGTGTCAGAGTTTGTCAAAACCTTTTCGCCTAGCATCCACATTCATTTTTCCTGGATAAGTTGAAGTTCTCAGATGTGCCTTTGGGTTATTCAAAGGGATTTTAAAAATAAAGGGTGATTATTATTTTGAAATTCTATATCATATAGAGCTAGAATTGCGGTCCAATTATAACCCTTGATGTTTGATATTACATCTAGAGCATATGCATGGTTGACATTTGTTAAGATCAAAACTCCTTAAATGAGAAAGCAGCCTAAGTTACATTATCAAATAAGTTGGACCAACTTACTCAACCCATGACTTGCTCCCAGTAAACAAATATCTGATCTTAAGGAGCTTTTTCAAGGAAGTTTACCAACCCCTTTACCATCTCCTAAGTTATCACACATCACCAATAGATGACAGCCTCAACCATTGGTAGCTACTAGTAATCTCCAACTATAAGTAGGCCTCCAAAATTACAACAATATGCTCAACCATTGGCTCCCAGCTAGAGGTATTCCTACATTAACAACTCTTGTTGGTCTCTCCATTGGCAACCAATTGGCCTCTATTGTGATTGCCTCAATGCATTTTTTATTGTCTCTCTCAGGTCCCCTTCAGTCTTGTCTATGGATGAGCAGCATCATCTATCAAAGCTGCATTGGCATCCCCTTAGCCTTTTCCAATTAGCACCCATGTGTTTCAACCATAATATCTCTTGATCAACCTCCCAAAGAAGCCTTTCAAAAATTACCTCCTATAAATCAGCTTTGCGTCAATCAACCAAAGATGTCATGGCCCTTGACACTGTGCAGAGCACTAACAAATTAGTCTAAGCATATTCAAAGCACATTCTAATTAAATTCCCTTGGAAAATGTTAAATTCCCCCTATGCACAATGACCAGCTATGACCAACAACAAATAAATCATACATTATTATTAAATTATTAGAATGGCTCCTCAAGCAACCAATCAAAGGAGTACCTCCTCCATATGAATGCTTTCAATCCAACACTGCAATTTGGGGTTCACCATAACATTGAGAACAAATTCATGTAAATAAAAATGATTCTTTTTCTCTTTAGGCGTTCATTCCTTCCCAAATGTCATTATCTAGGTAAAAGTGGACCTTCCCTATGCATTATATATTTTACCTTTCATAGTGGACTTCTCCACCTCAATATATCATGAACATAGGCTATAGGTGACAAAGCTACATCACATAAACTCACCATCTTCATACATCATCATATATCTTCTCATCTCCACAAAGATGTCAACCATCACTTCTTCGAGGCCTGCCAAAGCCACCCTTCGAAACATGCCTCCAACCATTCACATTCTTTCCTCAAACCTAGAAGTATCTCAGGTAGAAAGCTCAACCCTCATCATGTCATGTCTCAATCTTCTTCACCAAGAATAGATAAAAAGAAAGAACTCAAGGAGAAATTTTAAATTAAATTTTATTGTAGGATTCCAAGCCTATTTAGAAATAAAATTATAATAAATTTTAATTTAGATATTATCCATCCTAATAAAATCCACAATACAAGAAAATTGATTCCTAAACAAACTTCACAATATAAGAAACCTCCTTCAAATAACAATAAAACTAACTTCAAGCTTAAAATAATTTTATCAAAATTTATCATAATCTTCATGAAAAAAAAAGTTTATCAAAATTAGTATAACACATCCTTATGCTGATGTAATCTAGATTTCAATATAATGTCCAAATTTCCCATCTCCCGATTTTGATCATTGAGCCTCCACTCTCCAACTTGTCTTCACTAATAAACTCCTAGTTATGCTTTTTTAATCTCAACAATGTGATTTGAGAGCTGACACCTTTGGCAATTTATATAAAAAAATTGAACATTTAAAATTTCAACAAACTCAATCGCCTGATTCCTTCATGATTTAATGCATAAATTGTGATGGAAGCTTCTTTTTATAGCCTTAATCAAAATGGGCAATTATATTGACCATAACTTTTATGATCAAATCTCAAAACAATTTTCCTTCCTAATATTTATGCATGAGCTTTATCTATTCATCTTATTAGTGTATATTCAATTATCTACCGTGCATGCAAAAACCACCAAATCTATTTTCAATGGCCTTTTCTTCAAGAATGGCTTCCCCCACTTTCTTTCTAATATTACCATTTTTCAAAATATTATTTCTGGTTTGCCTAAGCATCCAAACTCAACTTCCTCTTTCTAGTGAACTAAATTAGAGAGATGGTGAAATCAAATACACTGCATTCGCATGAGAACTCATATGGGAAAGAAAACTGTATCTGGGCTTGGGCATTTTCTTTCTTCTCCCAATCATTGGAAACATTCTGCTGGGGCGTTGATGTCACCTAATATAGCAAAAAATCCCAACAACTAACTCGTACAAGTAGAATCACATGTCATGTATATACAGATGGTTTATACTTGCTATCTCCATGGAACATGAAAGGACTGATTTTGTCAAAAGTAAAGAAACTTTTCACGGAGAATTTCTAGAGTGCAGCTAATCTACTCTCAGAGAACAAAACATCTCACATCCATAGATTTCACCCCAGACAAAACGAGAACTTATATAGAATCCACCTTTTGTTTTTTTTGAGAGCACAATAAAATAGAAATGCCTCGTGAATTGCATAGATTGAGTTCATATAACAAGCAATGTCTGTGGGTGTTGACTGGTTCTGAATTTACAGGTGCAAAAAACATTAATCTTAAATATAAGGTGTTTTCTCTACAATCACCAAAAAAAAGGGAGAAAGAAATAAAATCTTGCAAGGAACTGACAGGCAGGAATTTTCATATCGATCCAATGAAAGGGAACATCAAAGTATTCCCCACAGTTAATTTTTTATGAAATTACAAGATGACGTTTAGAAACCATCAAACAAATACAGAATTGGAAATGTTGAAAAAGGTTAAAAATGAATATATGACATCAGCACTGCAGAAGCAATTTCAAGCCCAAAAAATGAGTATGAAGTTAAAAGGAAAACCGTCCATGCTCATTAAAAATTGTTTCCTCCCATCAGAGTCAAATAAACATGATAACCCGTTATGATGGCAAGCAACTCTCTAAGACACCAGAAAGTAAGCAATCATGAATTGGAATAAATATAGATTGGATTTTGATTTTATTACTATAGAAGATTGTAAACATCACATCATTATCATCTTTAAGAATCAACAAAAACATGAACAAGAAACTACTCAATTTCAGATAGATATGAGTGAAGAGATAAAAATTTTAATGAAATTAAAATAAAAACATCTTGTTCAGCACATACAACTCACCTTTGTTTGCTTAAATTGGTTACCGGGTCCTCACGCAGAAAAGGTGATGGACCTTCAGAAGTCATGTAATTGAGCCACAGAGCTTAGACAATTCTTGACTGGCACATCAGGCACGAGTATTATTCACATGAACCTTGATAGGCAACGGGGATCATGATATAATATCCTAAGAACATACAAAACATTGAATAAAAATGTCACAAAGATCAAGAAAGATCTCTGATGAATCAATAGATGTATATACATAATAACCTTCGAGCATGTGAATGACTCCCCAGAAGAGTGAAGTCGTGTATAAACCAGTATTTTCCCATTGACGCAAATAATTATATGGTACTATCACACGAATTTCTTCTTTTCATTAGCCTGCAACCATACAAGAACAAGACATTTAAAAAAGCTAGGGAAGCCGCGAAGAGCAAGATGATACATTTAACTAAGAGGGAATTAAAAGCTCAAACTATCAAATAACAATGGTTGGCATGTACACAACAAAAATATTTAGATCTAAGCCTATATTAAATGAGTGTTTTATGTGCTAACAAGGGTGAGTTTGGCATGCCACAGCCAACATGAGATTATAGTAGGTATCAACCAATGCAGTAGCTGGAGGCATCCTCACCAACTCACATAACCAAAAAGTGGATTTCCTGACCCTGACCAAGGCAGAAAGCCATGGCACTACAGTAGCAGCCACTGCTATAGCATCTCCAAATAAGTTTAAATCTCTATTTAATTATGAATCAGAGCTAATTGCTCTCTAAAAAGATCAGTGTCCCGTGTTAGACATTGAAAATCAATTATGAATAAGAATTATAGAAGGAAGAAATTCATAGAATCACAAACACATATAAAGGTTTTTGCTTATTTTTCCTAATCTACGAACATGATCTATAAAGAGACAGATCTATCAATCCATATATCTTAATTGGAATGAAATCAATGGAAAGGAAAAGAATCAGAATTGATTCTAACCTATCTTTAAATAAACAGAAAAAAAAAAGAAAGAAAGAGAAAACATAAATTATGGATCAAAAGCATTTTTGAGGGCTTACTTACGAACAATATATATATGTATGTGTGTGTATATAATAATAATAATAACTAAGGGTTGACCCTATTCATAGAGGTTTCTTAAATATTCCATTCCAAAAGTAACAGGATTTACACATACAAATCAATTATGAGCCTGAGTTCTAAAGATAAAATTGCTTTGTAACTTAAAAGATGGTAGACAAAAAAAAAAATCATCAACTCAGAAAAGTATGTCAATGTGCAAAAAAAAAAAAACACAAGAAAGGTTATTCAAGAAAAGCTGGAATCAGTACTAAGAAATAACATGAAAACAATCATCAACATTTGTTCATTTTCTTTATTTAAAAAGCTAAAGCAATAAGTTTGATAAAGTACCAGGAAGAAGCAATCCATAAAATTATGCTCTCCTAGAATCTAATCTATACTGTAATTTACTATCAATCCATAAAATTACTAACAAAATGAACTGTGTTTCTAAATTCTTCCTTACATATTGGGAATTTCATGATACAAACTCAAGGAGCGTGATTGGCAATGCTGAGAAAAGTACTGATCTCAATCTCTTGAAATTTGAAAATCACTCTATATATATATATATATATCAATGTGTATCTTATCAACTCAACAAGTACTCTAATCCCAACGATGGAAGTGCAATCATGTTGTGTCACTTTTCTATAAGTCATCCAAGAATCATGTGTCTCAAAAAAGAGTTTTTTCTTTTATTTTCATCAATAAAAATATAGTCAATTTTCAATGTAAATTTTGACAATTGTTTAAACACATTTGAAATTCTTATCCTAATCATCAGTATAAGACTTCACACCCTTTTTGTTTTTGTTATACACAATGCTGTTTGGGTCCATTTCAGGTAAATAATATCTCTAAAGTTAGGTAGTTTATATCCTCTACAGATGACCATACTATAGCCACCTTAACATTTCTCATGAAAGAAAAATATAAAACCAAATCTATCTTTCAAAATTGTCATTCTATGATCCAAACTTACCACAAAAAAATCCATGTCCTTAGAATTGATAATAACAAAAAATATTTTTATTTCATCATTGAAGATTTAGTTCAAGTAAAGTACATTAAGAATGAAAATCATAAAATATTTTTTCTAGAAGAAGAAATTGAACATAGGTGGATGAAATATTTTGATAAACTTTTCAATAAAAGCTGTTAGAGTACGATTAACTTTAGTGAACATAGTATTTTAAATGAAAATAGAGAATTTTATTTTTATCATCGTATTAATAAAATTAAAGTTGATGAAATTTCAAAGAAAATGAAGTGTGAAAAAGCAATAAGACCTGATGATACTCCAATTGAAATGTGAAAATGCTTAGGTGAACAAGGAATTTCTTGACTTACTAATCTTTTTTAAATGATTTTAAAGACTAAACAGATGTCTGATGAGTGGAGAAAGAGTTTGTTGATTCATATTTTTACGAATAAAGGTGATGCACAAAAGAGTGTAAATATAGAGGAATTAAGTTAATGTGTCATACATTAAAATTATGGGAGAGAGTGATTGAACATAGGTTAAGATGAAATACAAAAGTTCCTCAAAATTAGTTTTGTTTCATGCTGGATAGGTCTATCATGGATGCTATATATTTATTAAGAGGTTTGACGGAGAAGTATAAAGAAAGGAAGAAGGATCTACATATGATATCTGTTGATTTAAAAAAAAGCATATGATAAAGTTCCAAGATAAGTGCTTCGAAAAATTCTAGAAAAGAAAGGAGTTAATATTGCTTATATTCGAGTCATTAAGGATATATATGCTGAAGCTATTACTTGTGCACAAACACAAGAAAAATTGACCAAGTATTTTCTTATTTCAATTGGATTACATCAAGGATCGACTTTAAGCCATATCCTTTCGCTTAAGTTATGGATGTTCTTACTAGACATTTATAGGAGGATGTACCTTGGTGTACGCTTTTTGCTGATGATATTCTTCTTGTTGATAAGACTAGAGAGGGAGTTCAAAAAAAACGTAAATTATGGAGGTCAACCATAGAATATAAAGGCTTTCATTTAAGTATATCTAAAATAGAATATATGGAGTGTAATTTTAGTTGTAAAAGATCTAGTGGTTTGATTGTAACATTGGGTGATCAAGTGATTAAAAAGAGTGAAATTTTAGATATCTAAAGTTGATTGATCAAAATGACGGTGAAATAGATGTGGATGTTATTAGTAGAATTCAAGTTTCGATGGTTGAACTAGAGAAATGCATATGGTATGTTGTGTGATAGAAAAGTATCGCTTAGACTTAAGAAATTTTATAAGATGGTGTAACCTGCAATGATTTATAGAGCAAAATATTGGTCAATGAAAGAGAAGCGTAAAATTAAGTGTTGCAAAGATGAGGATGCTCAGGTGGATGAGTGGCTTTACACTCAGAGACAAAATGTAAATGAATATATATGTGTAAAAGTTAGAGTAGCTCCATTGATAGATAAGATTCAAGAGAGTCACTTACATAAAACGTCGACCATCTAATAACTCAGTTAAAAGAGCGGATGTTTAGATTTGACCAATGTTAAGAAACTTAGAGGTAGACCTAAGAAACTTGGTTAGGTAGTATAAAAAATGATCATATTTTATTACAATTAAATGAGAATTTGACACTTAATAGGACACAATGGAGAAGGATTCAAACTTAGAGGTAGACCTAAGAAACTTGTTGTTGTATTGAAGATTTGAAGGAATTTATTGGCTTACTAATCTTTTCAATATGTTTTTCAAACTAAAAAAATGTCTGATGAAAAGAGAAAGAGTTTATTAGTTCAGATTTTTAAAAATAAAGATGCCGTACAAGAGTGTGCAAATTATAAAGGAATTAAACTAATGTGCCAGACATTAAAGAGAATTATTGAGCATAGGTTACGATGTGATACAAATGCTTCTCAAAATCAATTTACTTTCATGCCAAAGAGGTCTACTACGGATGTTATACGTTTGTTGAGAGATTTGATGGAGAAGTATAGAAAAAATAAGGAGGATCTTCATATGATATTTATTGATTTAAAAAAAAAAACATATGATAAACTTCCAAGAGAAGTTCTTTGGAGAATTCTAAAAAAGAAATGAGCTAATATTACTTATATTCAAGTCATTAACGATACGTAATAATGGAAAACTCAAGGAGGATTGACCAAATATTTTCCTATTTCAATTGGATTACATCAAGGATCGGCTTTAATTCCATATCATTTTGCTTTAGTTATGGATATCCTTACCAAACATTTATAGAAAGATGTACCTTAGTGTATGTTTTTTGAAGATGATATTCTTCTTGTTGAAAAGAATGGAGAGAGTTAAAAAGAAACTAGAATTATGGAGGTCAACCTTAAAGTCTAAAGGCTTTCATTTGACCAAATCTAGAAATCAAATAGATTGAGTGTAATTTTAATTGCGGAATACCTAGTTATCGGGTTGTGATAATGGGTGATCAAGTCATTAAAAAGAGTGAATGTTTTAGATATCTAGGGTCTCTTGGTCAAAGTGATGGTGAAATAGATGGGGATGTTATTAAAAAAATTCATGTTGGATGGTAGAAGTGAAAGAATACATCATGCTGTGACAAAATAGTACAACTTAGACTTAAAGAAAAATTTTATAAGATGACAATGAGATACTTTTATGCGGAATCGAAAGTAAAGAGAAGCATATAATCAAGCTAAGTGTTACAAAGATGAGAATACTCAGGTGGATGAGTGGCTTTACACTTAGAGACAAAATGTGAAACAAATATATACGTAAAAAGATTGGAGTTGCTCCAGTGGCAAACAAGATGAGAGAAAGTCGCCTTAGATAATTTTGTCACGTAAAGCATCGATCATCCAATGACTGAATTAGGAGAGCAGATGTAACATATTCAACCTATGTTAAGAAAAGTAGAGGTAGGCTTAAAAAGACTTACTTAGGAAGTATAAATAATGACCTAATTTTATTAAAATTAAATGAGAATGTGACACTTTGTGGAACACAATGGCGAAGAAAGATTCATATTTATGAAGAAAGGGATTGTCCACTAGATCTTTTGCATCAATACTCATCTTCAAAATGAAAAGGCAAGAAAGAAAATTAAGCATCTCCTGGAAACTGCTCAATCAATCATGATAACAAGTAATGTTCCATCAATTTTTGGATTACGCCCTTATCACTGTATATATCATTAATCACATAGCATTAAAAATTTTAAAATTTTAAAATTTAAAATTCCTTACCAAATTCTCGCAAAAGTCTATCCTATATCTAGACAGCCTTCAACTATAACACTCAAAGGTCACTGATTGTTCTACGTTTATTCACATTCCTCTACATCAAAGAGCAAACTTGATTTTAAGGCTATTGTTCTCACTAATATGGATAAAAATGTTATTCTCACACTTTTTATAACATCATTGAATGCAATTTTATTTAAAAATCAAACTTTTTTACCACAAAATTCATATAGAGAGGGAGAAGTTCAATGAATTCTATGAATATTTTAACTTTGTAGTAATGAGGCATCGGTCCTTACAACAAGTCATACCACATTCCCATATAAGCCTTCATCTATACCTAACCTACTTTAGTCCACTACGCCATTTACCTCTAATCATACTGAATCTTTGGTATTGTATTAATTTTTTATTTAACAAATAATTTGCATGAAATTTTACTTTATTTATTGTTCAAAGGATTATTTCAATTATTTTTTCTATTTACACTTTTTATCTTAAGAAGTGACTACTATAAATGCACCCCCTCCCTCTTGCATTGGAATAGAATTGGTTTTTATTCGAGTGAAAAGCATTTTTCATTTTTATTCTTGTTCTTACTTCTCTATTTTCAAATTCTTGAAGAGATGATCTTTCGATTCAACCTTACAAACCAGATCAAATCAATATTCAATTCACCAAGGTGCCTTATGATTTCCTTAAGGATTTCTCTCTACATTTAGCAACTTTATGTAGAGAGTTACTCATAGGTGGATCTCAATTCAAGGAAAGCATCATTCAACATCCAAGAACTCAAGAGGGATTTGAATGTGAACACATTAACATGGTGGTGTCACTTATAAGATTAAGTGGAAATAGAAAGAAAAAGAGGTGATGGTGGCCGAGATTAAGTTAAAAAATTCATTAATCTCAATCATTTCATCCTTTGGTGGCTGAAGTTGAACATACTTCTTGTGCACCAAGGCCAGATGCAGCTCTATAGGAGAAGGAAATCCAAAAAATAGAAGAAAAATTGCATAAATAGGTGTTAAATAAAGCTCGCGGAATAATTCTACTAGGCTTTGGAGATGAGATGCTTCAGGTGGTCATGAATGAAATAAGAGCCATTGACATATGGAGGTCAAAATCTTTAAATCTAGAAAGTTTTTTAGTTATCATGTTTGTATCTTAAGAAGAAATAATAAACATTACAAATGAAGAACTCAAAACATTTGAATAAGCATGTAAATGACAAGCATATCAATTGAATAATTCTTCATTTGAAAAGCATATATGCAAGAGTAGATGAAAAAGATCAAGTCATTATTCGCCTATGTTTATTACTAAGTAGATATGAATACTTTATTAACATTATGCTCCATGGAAAAGATTTCTTGGCCATGTCAAAAGTCGATACAACAACAACAAGCCTTTATCCCACTAAGTGGGGTCGGCCAAAAGTCGATGTTGCGCTAAATTTAAAAGAAATACAAAAAAAAAAAAATGATGAATGCAATCAAGAAAGTGGAGTTGAAGAGCTAGTTGTGCATGGGAAAAAAAAAGATGAAGAATCAGAAGTAAAGAACTAATCAAAATCCAAGTTAAAGTAGAGAAGTTTTTGTCATAAAGAAAGGTCATTTCAAGAAACTATGCCAAGAGAGGATGAACAAGAATCAATAAGAAAGTGTAACAAATGGAGGAGATGTTGTAACATTGTAGGATGACTAGATGACTATGATAGTTTCAAGATAATATTAATCTCATGTTTCGATCAAGTAAAGAATGAATCCTAGACTCTAGATGCTCTTATCACATGTGTCTCAACAATAGTTAATCTCAATCTCAATGACAAAAAAAAAGGTTATATACCTGAAAAGATTGCTCAAGAAAATAAGAAAAGTTACTAAAAGAAATTTGATTTCTCATGATAAATTAGATCAAAATGAAAACAGTTTAAAATGTGAAGAAAACTTGAAAATGTGCAAATACTCTTTGATTATTATGAAAAGCATTTGAATAAATGAGGTGCATACACAATAAGGTAAAATTTTTTATTGGGGTTGTATGAACATGTCATGTAAATTTGATAATGAAATTAAAAAAATGATATAAAACAATAAGATTTGCAAGTCTAAGAGGGCTAGAAAATTGTACAAACAAAAATCTCTACAAACCAAAAGCCTAATTTTCATTTTGTAAACATTATGCAATAGGAAAGTCGAAGATGTGAAATTTGCTACTTCAAAACATAATTCTAAATAAATTTTAGATTATGTCCATAGATATCTATAAGATCCTACAAAAAGCGAGTCACACAATAGAACAAGGTATTTTATGTCTTCAGGTGATATTTTTTTCAAGATAATTATGAATATTTTTCTCATTTAAAAAAGGCATTCAATGTGCACGTCTCAAGACACACCTCGAATTAAGATGCACAAAAAACACCTTAAGGTTTAAGCCTCATTGTCACTAGTAAGGTTTACGCATTTTTTCTTGGAGGCAAACACTTCAAAGCTTTATGCCTCAAGGTGTTTAAAGCAACACTGCAATTAGATTATATAAAAAAATATATATAGTATATTATAATATTGATATATATTATATTACACTTATATTTCATACACCTAATGCAACAACTTGAAAAATTCAAAAGGTGATTTAAGTATAATGAATTACTTAGCTATATTATTAATTTATTATTTAATTTTATAACACTAAATTCAATGTTAACTGCTATAGGAAGTAAACAGAAAAATATAATGATTGAAGAAAATTTGTAAGATGTTGATAAAACAAAAGCCATAACTAATAGAAGATTAATAGAATTATTACATATGATGGCTCTTTCGATGTTTAATTTCGTATAAAAAATTAACTCCTAATTTTCATGTCTTCACTACAAATCTTTCTAGCATTAAAATTACAAATAACATTCACGAAGCACCAAAAAAACTACCCAAATAAAGGGAAGCCATTCATGATGAAATCCAAACTCTTGAAAGAAATTATGACTAAAAACTATCAAATCTACCCAAAGGGTAAAAATTTATCATATGTATATAGATTTTAAATGACAAACATAAGCCAAATTAATGATGTAAGGCTAAGTTAGTTGCAATAGTATTCAATCAAACATATGAAATTGATTATCAAAAGACTTTTATTCCTATTATTAAGCTTATTATTGTTCAAGTTAAATTTTCTCTAGTTGCAAATTTGGATTGGCCACTTCATCAACTAAATGTGAAAAATGTCTTTCTAAATGGAGACTTGAAGATGAAGTCTACATGTTGATCTCCTCTAGATTTGAAAGCACTAAATACAAATCAAGTGTGCAAACTCAAAAAATTATTATATGACTTCAAAAAATCACTAAGCGAATGATTCAATAAATTCACCATGGTGGTTAAGAGGCATATAAATACTCTCAAGGACAAAACACTAAGAGAATGATTCAATAAATTTACCATGGTGGTTAAGAGGTATATATACTCTCAAGGACAATACCAAGATATCCTATGAAGGAAAAAATTATTATCTATAGTGTATATGTTGATGACATCATCATGAAAAACAACTTTGAAAAAAAAATAAATGAGTTGGAAGGTATTCTAGCCAAAGAATCTGAAATCAGGTATCTCGGTTTATAAAATATTTCTTTGGCATGGAAATAGTAAGATTAAGCACAATATTATCCCACAAAAAATATACCCCGCTTACCAAAAAAACCAATATTTTTGAGTGAAAACCTAATAACAAAATTCAATCTAAAGAGGATACAACATCTATTAACAAAGGTACCAACAATTAGTAGGGAGCTTATCTATCTCACTAGATCCAATATCAACTTCCCTGTTAATGTAGTTAGTCAATTCATCAATAATCATACAAAGGAATATCTTCAAGTGGCATGTAGGACACTAAGGTATCTAACAATAACATCTAAAAAAAGTTATTCTTTAATAAGAGGATAATAAGAGTAGACATATTCATTGATGCTAATTGGATGGGATCTATAACTGATCAAAAAATACACATCTAGTTATTCTTATTTGGTTTAGAGAATTTTGTTCACATGACCAAATAAAAAATAGCCAGTTGTTGCTCATAGATGTGCAGAAACAAAATTCAAACCTATGGCCCATGAAATTTGTGAAGGGATGGCTTAAAAGATTTCATGAAGAGCTATGGATTTCTATAGATTTCTACTAAATAACAGATGATGCATTATGATTATTAAGCTACCATTAGCATTGCAAAGAACCCAATCCATTATTAAGATTCATACATTTTATTCAAGAAAAGGAATAAAAATAATGAATTCGCAAGGTAGCTTACATTCCAACAAAATGACAAAATGTTATATCTGATCAAAGCTCTTCATAAAGATCAATTTGACAATTTGATTTCTCAGCTAGAAATGATTAAACATGCATTCTCAACTTGAGGAGAAGTGTGGAAATCCAAGGATTTATTGGATTCACCATAACTTATTTCTGCCTTCCAATTATGCTCCCGCACACAACATACGCAATTCTCCTTAATAGCATTTGATAGCTCCCAGGTTCCATATCTGCTTTTTTCATCTTAAGTTTTGCAATATTTCCACGCTTATTTCTGGTTTCCTGTTTTTCTCTAGCTGGGTGCATTGTTTTTTTCTGTTCTCTAAGGAATCATGGAATCTCACTGTTTTTCTGGCAGTTTGTTTCCATATGCAAGAGAAAATCAAAATGAATTCCTATTCAGGATCTCTTGTATTATTATTTAATGTTTCCTTCCTTTTCTGTATGGTTGATCCTCCCTAATTTCACTATACTAGTTTAGGATTGTTTGTATTCATTTTACATGGTGTTTTCTTCCTACTCATGATATCAAGAAAAAAGGTATCCCTTCCTATGTTTTTCTTCAAGACACTTTATAAAATTAATTTTAAGTTGCCATGATACGTTCTCATCAAAGAATACTCTTGAGACATTTCATTTTAACCATCCAATTTTAATTATAGATGCTATATCGTCTTTTATACCCAAATATTTTTATAAAAAATCCAAGATATTGAAATCATCATACATAGATATCACTTAACATTTCTGACATATTAAATCTTACAATCACTAAACTTCATATCATGTATTTAGATTTTGTTTCACTAATCTTAATAAGCCCTCATTGTCCCAAAACTTTTCACCATTATTTTAAATTTTTCTAGATTTCAATTAATGCTATGACAATTAAGCTATATCTCAAGCAAATACTGAATCATCACTAGGAATAAATGATGAAGGATTATGGAACGCAGTTACAACAAGAGGCGGTTCTAATATATTTTACCATATGTAAGTGCCAAAACCTCACTAACTTGAAATTTTACTTGTCATAAGAACTACAAAAGAAATCGCTATTTTCTCAGACAAAAAACTACATTAGTCTTCTTCCACTAAGCTAACATTGAAAAAAAAAACATGTTCTAGGGCTGGAACATGAAGTCAAAGCGATGAAGTGAAAAGTGATGTTCACATAATTTAAAAAAAAAAATTAAAAATCAACTCTTACAAATTTATGAACCTATCATGCATTTTGGCCTTCATTGGTCCATTATAATATTTACAGTTTGTATTGAAAGAAAGATAACCGGAAGGATAGAAAATCAATCTTATGCTGACTAGTGCATGCAATGTATGGTATGACATGAACACAACAACATATATTTAAGTTGATCAATCTTGACACTGAATATCTACCTCCTGAAGTTTCTTCATTACAAATGCCTCATAATCTTGAAAACCAGCTCCCACAACATTATTAAATTCAGGACCCATGCTCTCGCTCTGATTTGTAGATGAGGTACTTGAAAAACTAGGTGCTATGGGTTCCAGAGGAAGAACAAGCAACGGATTTGTTATGTCACCACTCATACTTTGCATTGCTCTTACCTGATGATCAAATGAACGAGTAAAAGTAAGCTCCAATCTTAACCACCAAACTACATATTAACATGTAAAGATGCAAATAACAAGTTTCTTTCACAGAATTGCTAATAATTCTAATGAGAGAAAAAAAAAACCAGACAATGTCGGATAATAACTTGTGAAATTTATCTCACATTATATTTCAGAATAAATACACAACACATTTTAATGTTATATATATATAGACACACATGCTCGCAGGTAACAAGAATTAATCTCATTAAAATATGAAAACAAAAAATAATATAGAACATAAGAGAATATAAAGCTTTTAAAATTAGGTGACTCTTATAACAATTGTATGGACAATGAGAAAAAAGGGGGAAGGAAAAAGTTTTAGAATATTAAGATGATTTATTGATTCACATTGAACAAATATATCCAACATGAAACACCTATAAGACTGTCATCTTTTATTTTAAAACTTCTAAAACACACCAATAAAGGTGCACAAAATCATTCTGACAAAGTTCAAAGAAAAATAGGCAGCTAAAAGCCTAAAACTAATAGCCAGAAAAGGCGCATAAAAAAGGCTTAACAATAGAAGAACTAAACATAATTCAAATGTACTTATCACTAGTCTATAACATCTCATGAAAATCAAATTACTGCTAAAGTATATGAATAGAAAACTAATTGCAAAACTGAACAAGAAAAATACAAAGACAAAGATAAATTTTTCCTATAGAACAATACAACGAACAAAATGTAAAATAACATGAAACAGAAGGTATTATCAAAAAATAACTATCAAATCTGCCGCCAAAAATTTATAAATAAAGCAGATAGAAGTGATCAACAAGATTAATAAAGAATAAGTGAAACTCGCGTAACCATAATAATAAGTTTTAAGTCATCTATCCAACCAGCAATTTTAGACAATGCAAGAGGCTTAAGTTGAACAGATGCCTTAAAAAAATTTTCAAATGCTACTATGTTTGAATATCAAGATGCATTCTCAATGAATAAGAAGAAAATGTTAAAAATATGCTTCTTTAACAAATTAAAAGGACCGGATGTATCATTTTTTTATTTTAAAATTGGGCATATCATGGCTTCAGTACTTGATCACTCAGTTAAATTTAAAGGTTAAAACCAATAAAAAAATTCTTTTGATTTTGGGAAATTAGTATCAGAACAATGACACGTGATCTTGAAAAATTATTTAAATTTAGCCAGTTAACAAATTTTATAATTTATAATAAATATGCCAAAAGTAGCATTTCAACTAGCAATATAAACTCTTAAGATCCAAATATAATAGTACGAATAATTGGAAATACAAAGAATTATTAAAGTTTAGCAAACTTAAGAAGGGAAAACAACCACCCAAAAAGAGACATTCAACAACTTTAATCACCATTATAGAAAGTCAAGAGAATCTTCTACTTAACAGGAGAGAGATGAATTAACTGCTACATGCATAGAGCACGATGCATTGCTATCAAGAGGTCTAGAAATAAATAAACGATGATGTGTTCCTCTTTATCTTTCCCCATCAATTACAAAAACCAAAAAATTATGCAAGATCTTAATACATTTAACTTCAAAAGGTCCAATCAAATTTTAGGCACCTTGTAAATCATTCCTTCTACATACTTGCTCATACTCAAGAAACACATTTAGTGCATTTCAAAAAGCACAATTTGTAGTTGGCGTGTCTTCTTTCAAAATTTCAATTTAAGTCAACCATGGGCATTTGATTAGATATGTCAAAAATCAATAAAAAAATACTCATTGGGATCACATGAACAATGAAACAACAGTTGTTGGCATCCACCCAGAGACACCCCTGTCAAATCCCTTCAACGACATCCCATGTGGAATCTAATCAATAGGATGCTACTCGCTAGAATCCCACCCATAAAAATCCTTTCAGATGATAGGTTCCCACCAATCCTGAGTTGATAAGGCATTGGTGTTGACAAATATGATTAAACACAAAGAAACTCATAATTCAATGAAGAATAATTTAAGAAGAAAGACTAAAAGAAAATTAATTATTCAATAAAGTTATTAAGTATTTTGTTTATTAAAAGTTGAAAACTTAGAGACTACTTTAAAAATCTTAGAAATTGCATCCTCCATAAAAAAGGATAAAGTACAAAATCTATTAAACAAAATCCCTAAAAATCATAAATTTAGCACCGCATATGATCAGACCCAACTAAATCTGTTGCTGTGTTAGAGCTTGAGTAAAAAAAAGTTAAATATTGTAAGAACATGTGAAGATTGAGCAAGATGAGTGTTGAAACAACTGACTAAAAATGCCTTGGACAATTCAATCCAACCCTTTAACAGATAAGCCAAGCCCAGGTGATGCATTAAGGGCACAAGAATTCTCTCTCAATTTTTTCTTAAATAGTATTCCTAAATAATAGAAATAAAAAGTGAGCTACTATATTTTAACAATAAAACGTCATTTTCCTATATCAATTTTGAAGTTAAAAAAAAAAATCGGATATGCCAACACAAGAAAATATCTGCAGACCAAGCAATTGTTGCTAAAATGCCAAAATCAATGCAAACAATAACAGCATCTCTATTTTTATTTCAGGGACCATAAGGTGGGTTGAAGCTTTTAGCATCAATAGATAATTTGGTCAAAAAATGAAGGAAAAAAATAGAGGTACACCATTACCAAATAAAGCGTAACTTAGCCTAGTCAAAGGTTATGGGTTGTTACATTCATCTCTAAATACTGCATGCACTATTATGTGACAATAAGTAAATAACTCCAAGCTATCCTCTTACTATCATGATTTTCTTGCTTCTTTATTAAATTACCATTGATAACGCCATAATGCATCCACTTTAAAAAAATAAATAAATCTACCGTTATGATAGTCATTCATTTATGCAATTAAAAAGAATTATATAACCTATCGAGACATGATTAAAACATAGGAGAAATATATCAAAGAGTTGAAATGCACCTCATGTAACAAAATTGTTCTATAAAAGCAACTTGAGCTAAAGAAGATTTTGTCAAGAAGACTTAAACTCATATTCAAGATTGAAATTGTTGATTTTTCATTTCTAAATGTTGGGTTAAAATTTTTTTATCAAATAAAAATGTTCTTAATTTATCAAAAATGGATGTGCTATAGGGTCATGAAGCTATAGAGGGGATGTATGAGTAGGGTAGTGCTTCGTTATACATTTTCAAGAAAAAAAAATAAAATTTGGTGTCACAATTTTTTGAAAAGAAAGCAGAGATAGGCTTATTGCCAAAAGAAGCCTAAGGCATGGTTTTACTTGATTTTTTTTTTTTTTTTTGTTTATTAAGCTTGGAAATTTTCCAAAGATAACCAGAAAATACTAACCTATCTATTTAACTAATTTTGAGATGAAAGGTTGAACCAGTTTTATAGCTGGTAACAGTAAAAAATGGCTTAAGTACAACTCAAACCAACTCCCTATTTTTATGAAGGGAGTGGACTTTACAACCTTATAAGACCTTGATAAAATACCAAGCAAATTCTTTGGTCATCCAGTTCATCACATTAACTATTTGAGACAATCATTTTAACATCCTTATAATCAATGAGTCTGAACACAAATTTAAGAGGTTTGGGGGATATGACAGCTATTGAGGTGATATTTACTATCATCAAAGTTCTTGATATTATTGATATTTGGTAGAGGTCATCTCATGAAACTTTTCCTTAACATCCATGTTAATACCATAATATCTCGCGAAATAATCCCAAACAGACAATATATCCCCCCAACATGCAAACAACAAGAAACTTATGACAAATTGCATCGGAAGCTGATCAGTGCCCATCCTCACTTGTTCAAAGAAGGGGAAACTTTAGTGGGTGCAAAAATGCTAACCCAAGGCCACAAAGAGAAAAATGACCAGTGATGCCAACCAACTTTGGTCCCCACAAGAGCATCTTAGGCAATAGTAGAGGGAAATGAAACTCAATGAAATGATTATGCATTTAGTGAAGAACTTCGCTTGGTGGAAAATAGTTGTAGATGGGATATTAAATAATCTTAAAATAAACTTATCATGTAAATATTGTTTCTTAACCTTTAAAACATTTCAAAATAAAAATAATAACCTTTAAAAAACTTCATATTCACACCAGTATTACATACAATAATTAAAACTTTATAGGATACTTTTTTTGAATAACCTCAATACCAGACCTCTCCTTTGGAGATAAATGGTAACACCACTAGGCTAAAGCTTTATAAGATAAAATTAGGTAAAACAAAAGCTATAATTATATCAGGCTTTCATTTACAAGTGATTGAAATAAATTAGAATTTCTTCAATTATTTCGAACTAACTTCTAAAAAGTGTCACCTGACAAAACAACATCGCAAGCTATATGGATGTTCAGTGCATCCTATAAGGGATCATGAACCTCAGAATGAGTCACCCAGATGTGGATTCTGATACATACACACAAAAATATGCATGGATGCATACCAATAAAGTTCTGTTTATCCAAAGCAATGATGAGATGAATGTAGGACCATTTTAAGCACAAAAATAAGAAAAAAGGGCTCACCATAGCATCTCTGGAAGTCATTACAACAATAGCTGAAGCTTTCTTCTTTGAACTCTTTGATCTGATCACAACATCCTCGACAATGCCAAAACGCTCAAAGATTTCCCGTAGCTTGGCAGCACCATAATTTCCACCACTTGTCTCCCAAGAGACCTTCAGCATCCTCCCTTTGTCCAAACTCGGACTTACTTTCTCTCCACCTACCTTCTTTTCCCCATTCTGTTGCCCATAAACCTGGCACACATTGAACAAATAAAACTAAATCCAATTTAGTAACAAAAAGGGGTAGATTTATGATATACATCATTGCTCATCTGGAAAAAAATAAGTAACTCGAGAGAACACCCTAAATGATATCTGATTAAGCAACGATAGAGTAATTAGCAAACGAAATGGATCTCAAGATGCTCCGATCTAAATTTTCTAACAAAAATATTGATTGTTTAAAGAAGATTAGGAATAAATGAAAATGGCGTTCTTTTTTCAGTATAAATATACAAAAGAATTGCAGCACAATATAAGAAATGTTTACTGTAATTTAAATATCTCTTTAATAAAAAATAAAAGAAGAAGCAGACTCGGCATGCCCAGTCGATTTGATGAACAAAACTACCACTAAAAGGACAGCAAGTCGAACGGTCTCCACCCTATTAACTTAGCAGAAAGTTCTACCCATTCTTACCGATTCAGAGGCCCTCTTCGCGCGTCTTGCTTTGAACTCCGCAATCTCCCTTTTCAGCTCATCCGCCTTCATCTTCTCCTTCCGCAGGACCTCCTCAGCCGGATCGACAGCCGCCGCTGCAGATCGTTCCCTTTCCTCAAGATCAGTGGCCATTTTCCGGCGCTTTGCATCCTGGAATGAATCGCGGAGGACCCTTTCACGTCGAGATCGGAGTTTCGCATCAAAACAAGAGCGCGCCACCTCGTCACGGAGAACCTCATAGGAGGAGGTCAGAAGCTGGAAATCTGCGGTGGCGTTAGGATCATCGGGGCGCTTGTCCGGGTGGCGGATGCGAGATTGATTCCGATACGCTTTCTCAATTTCTTTGAGCGATAGATTTGATCCTTCCTCGCCGGACGGTAGACCGAGAACGGCGTAGTGGTCCACATCATCTTCCGATATGGATCGACCTCGACCATCGCCGCCGGCCATCGGAAATTGCCGCGACGGTACAGATGACGATCTCCAAAGGGATGGAGAAATTTTATGGTGATACGAAAGACAGATCCAAACTGGTATTTGGAAGCGAGAGAGAGAGAAGAAATCCGTGCGGCCGCAGCTTTTGCAGGGAGGTGGATGAAGTTAAAAGGCGAAGAAGGCGCTGCAGCGTTTGCAGGGAGGGCAAGCCGGCGATTACGGCATACACTGGAGTAACTGGTCGAGGGCAACGGGATTGAGAGTGGTCGGTTCTATGGGATCGCAATGGCTGCGTAAGCAACAGTGTTTCTTTAGGTGTTTTTACATAAATACAACTTAATAATTTTATATTTGCATAGAACAAATCTGAATTTTTTATTTATTTATTTATAAGGGGCTTTACATAATTATCACACAATTCTTATGTATTTATATATCTAATACCTAAATTTTAATTTATATATATAGCACCCCAATCTTCAATATTATCACTCACTTTTTAAAAATAAAATATATATTTTTAAATATAATATAGTATTATATAAGTAAATATTTAACTTTAAATATTATATATCTAAATGTATAAGAATTGTATAGTATGTGTATAAATCTTCCTTATTTATAAAACATATTAACTCCCCTTCATCCATGCCATCCAGGCAAACTCTGATGGATTCGACGAAGGATCATTAGATTTTAAGGAAAACACCACATTTTTCTTCGAGATTTTCACAGGATTTACAATTATAATATGCAATCTCATGGCATTGAATTGGAGGATAAGAGAAAAATAGGAAGATGGCTATACCTTCCTCGTGTTGGACTTTTTTATGCATTTGTGTGACAAGTTTTTCTTGATCTCATAGTTGTTTCCATGGCTTATGATAAATGAGATAGAAGATCAGATCTATGAGGCAAAATATATTTTTTTGCTTCTAGTTTTATTTTATTTTATTTGAGGCTTTGATTGTTCATAGCATGATTTATGTTCTTTCTTATATAAAATTTGGGGCTTTTCTCCATTTGGAGGATATTTGGAGAATTTATTGTATTTATGATTTTATGTTTTGATTGTTATTGTAAAGTTGCTATTGGAGGAGACAATAGAGTTACAATATTGACAAAGGGGATTATGTCGGTTTAAGGATATTAATGGAAATGATATTTTTGAGCTATTAAAGAGTTTTAGGTGTTATGAAAATAAAGAAGTTTTAGGGTAATAATATGAGAGAGTGAAAAAATAAATAAATAAAGGCTTGAGGAAGAAGGGCAACAATGGCGGTGGCTTCCATGTCTTATCTTATCATCTACAAATATGAGAGTGGAGTGGGGTGAGAACAACAATGATAAATGACATCATTGGAGAATGTTTATAGGTGTTAATATTTATAAGGGTGGACATATTAAGAACCATGGGGATGAACGATTTCTCAAGCTCTTAGAGGATGTACATGTTTGATGTTTCGAGCATAATGTTAGAGGTCGTATAGCCACCACCCACCATAGATCCTTCAAGAATAAGATTTGAATTCAGTGTCGAGCATAAAAAAAGAGGTCGACTTGGATCAAGTAGAGCTAGACATGAAAAAAAAATGGTTTTTATAGTGAAAGAAAAGAGCCAAGACTTCTCACAAGATTTATAAAAAGGGCAAAATGAGGGAGCCTATTTAAGAGATTTTGATGTATGGCAATAGGAAGTTCCAACAACTAGAGCAACGGAGTTGAGTTGATAAAATAACACTCATATAAGGCAATTCTAATAACAAGATGACCAAACAACTCCTCATTGAGGATGAATGGAACTTAAATGACTATAATGTATATGTTATGCATGAGATGAGTGAAATTGATCTGCTATAGATGTGGCTCCATATAACTTATGAACAACTAAAAAAAATGGTGAAAGAGGTGAAGGATGAGCCTTTTGCGTGACATACTTCTCAACTTGTGAAAAAGAAGTATGTTTTCCTGAAGTTTAGTGTGTAGTAGCATGAGGAGTGTGAGTAACTCGATGATAAAAATTGATTAGGTAAAAATAAAAGATAAATTGTAGAAACTAAACCTACATGATGTGGAGATGGAATACATATAGATGGCATTAAGATATAGGTCTAAAAGATTGGTCAATCATGGAAAAGACTTGTGAAGAGTTCATTAAGATTGCCAACCAAATAATAAAGAGATGGATGCATAAATGTTGGAGGAGCCCAGTGTTGATTAACAATAAAAAAGGAGATGCCTTCGTTAGAAAGTTCTTGGTAAGAGTCCTTTAAATTAATAAGGAGCATTCTATCATGGATTGTTAAGCTAAAGATGGTATGCAATATATATATATATATATATATATATATATATATATATATATATATATATATATATATATATATATATATATATATATATATATATATATATATATATATATATATATATATATATATATATATATATATATATATATATATTAACCTCCGATAAAAGAGTGGTTTTAAAATTTTGGTAATTAATTTTGAGATGGAATAGTAGATAAGACACTATCCGGAGATTTTGCCCTCATTTGGTGAGAACTTTAGATCTAGTTTCAAGTTTCCTATGGACTCAAGCCCCTAGAGTTAATTACCTCCCAATAAGTGAGAGAACTTTCGATTAAGGCTAGTCGATTGCAAAATGCGCATATAAGCGACATAGAGTTTCAAAATTTAGATTATGAAATTTATCATTTCAACTTAAACTGATGGTTGGGGAATGATGGCGTGCGATCTAGATGGCATGGTTCCATCATCCCGTTAATGGTCTCTAGTCTACTTAGTGAGGAGGTAATCGACCCAACGACGAAAAAATCTCATCAATAATATGGGTTCAAGAAATCCTTGTAGACCTGGGGTAGTGTTTGTCTAAGGAGATAATTTTAAGTCCACCTTAGCTAACAAAGAGTTGTTTGCCCTATCAATTATACCATGATTCACTCAAAGGGGAGTCATCGGGAGCATACCTGATGGTGATGGTATATAATAAAGGGCCAAACCACCCGTCAGGACTCGGTCATAAGCCTTCATCTGGAGCCTCTTAGTAAACCACGCTGCAGGGACACGCCCATCGGTGTGAGATTGATTGAGTGAGTAGTAGAACACTTGATTTGACATTGGCTCCTTTGTGAGCTATAATTTTCTTAATTTGTCACCCCCGACAAACAGTTGCGGAAGGTGGATATATTGATTTTGATTTAAGTTTTTAATGATAGAGTTTCATTTGAATAGCTTTGGATTGATATTTGAAAATTGATTTGGTTTGATTTGAAAATTTTGATTAATTTGAGTATGTAGCTTTAGATCTATCTCTGTTAGCATAATAGATTAGATATACTTTTGAAACTCTTATTATATATTTTTTTGGGTTTTGTTAACTGACTAGTCTAAGACTAAACGGAACAACTGCAAGATTCTCAAACACTGAATTTAAGCATTCAAAGATGTAGGGGCCCATCGTGTATAGTAATTTTAGGTAATTTTATGTTTAAATAATTTGAATATGTTTAAAAACTTTAGATCTTGTCAACTCTGTTTATGCTAACATGATTAGATCTACTTTTGAAAATTATAGGTTTTAGATTTTGTTAACCGCATCAGACTAAACAAAAAGCGACAACATCCTGCAGACACTTGAATTTAGGCATTCAGCATAGTGTCGGGGACCATGCGGGAATTTATAGTTTAGCTAATTTCACCTAATTAGTGATTTTGTTGATTTTAAATATCGTAATTAGAATGAAATTCCATAATTTCTGATTAAAAGAAGCCTCCATGATTTCTATAAATTTTGATGTAATATCGTCTTCTATCTACTTATACAAAGGGTTGCAGATCCGGTGGCGAAGAAGGCGTTTTGATTTAGATTGTAGTTTAGCACACTATTGGCACTTAGTTTATTTGTTTGAGTTTTTGTAATTCTCTCAATTTGATTATGCTCAATTTTCATCAATTTTGATAAGTTATGTCGATTTCAGTATTTATTATTTTAGCCCTACTTATGCTTATTAATTAGCATGGTAATCACCTCCACATTAATATAAGAGTTATTAAACTCAATTTGAATTTATCCTTAGATTTTGAGTTTATTGCGAGGTTGTTATGAGTTTAGTATTAGTCTCCCCTCAATTCTAATTAAAGCTTGCTTAATTTTAGAATTTGTAAGAAAAGAGAACTCACTTCTTGATTTAAGTTAAGGAATTGCAATTGAGCTTGTGAATTTAATATTAGCCTCCCCAAAGTTTATGAGTTCAATATTGACCTCCCCCAAATTTCACTCAAATTTTAAATGAATATTCTATTTTTCTAAAATTTGCTTTAAAGGCTCCCCCTTTTTTCATTTAACTATAAAATTAATTGCAGTGTTCTTACTTGCGTTAAGTTAGCTCATTTCATTCTCCCATTTTTCTAAGTAAAAGATTTGTGAAATTTGACATCTCTGGCGTCATCCCCGTATAGAGTCATCGAGTGTTTTGGTTTTCTACATGCCTCGAGCACAATAAGTTCTTCAAATCTGTAAGAATGCATACAATGTAATATATAATTATCTCCTCTCTTTTTTTCTAAGTCTAGAATTTAGACAAAATTTCAGCAGCATTTCGTTTAGGGGAGCAACATCTAACAACTAGTTTGGCTTACTGATGCCTACTAGCGTGGCATGATGTCTTACACCCACAACTCTTTTCGTCTCGTCAGCCTCGAGCAGAGGTCTTCAAACAAAAAAGAAACACACACACACACACACACACATATATATATATATATTCACATTCACAAAATCACCACATGTTCTGAAATATTTTACGCCGGTCTTTGAGCAAAGAACGAGGTTTTGGTATGTGATTGGGAATAGGAAAGGGTGAGGCGTTGAAAATCGAAGGAAGAATTACTCGGATTCTTATTCTGGCCTTGAACGGATGCTAAAGCAATCGATCTTGAAAGTTGAAGGAAGAATTTGCCTACTAACAACATTCTTTCTTGATTTGCGAGCAATAGTGGGGCAAAAGAGGGAAGCGCCAATCAAAGAAGAATTCTATTGATAATTTTTTTCGACGAGGCGGAGTGACTAAAAGCGAATTCAATCGAAATTGAAGAATTCCCTCTTCGACATTCATTTCTTATTATTTGGAGAGCGGTTTGAAATCAAGAAAGAATTCGCCTCGACGATTTTCTTCCCGATTCACGTAAAGGAAAGGATTTGCGGGCTGGATTATGCAGAACAGGCTAAAATAGTGGGCTGTATTGTGCAGAACGGGCCAGAACAGTGGGCTGTAGGCTTAATTGCAGTGGGTTGGGCCAGGAGTTTGAAGTGCTGGTGGGCCAGTGGGTTGTAGGCTTAGTTGCAGTGGGCCTTGGACTAGAGGGAAGGATGCTGGCGGGCTAGAACAGCAGCTCAGAACAGTTTCGGGCTGGAATAGAACGGGTCAGAGGCCAAATTGTGCGGGTCAAACGGGCTGTGGAGCGCAGGTTTGCGCGGGTCGGCAGTAGCGGGTCTTGGCTGCGGGTCAGAGCGCTGGTTTGCGCTGGTCGAAGCGCCGTTTTCGCACGGAGTGTGCGGCGCAGCGGGTCGGCGGGCTTTGGTTCGGCGGGTTGCGGGATCAGCGGGCTAGGGTCGCGGGTAGCGGAGCGGGCCGACGGGTTGGTGGGACAGCGCGGTGGTGATGCGGGCCGCGGGAAGGTGCGAGTTTGACCGGAGCGGGAATGGGTCACGGCGGATGCGGGACGCGGCAGCATGGAGGCGGAGCGGCTTGCGGGTCGATTTCACGGGCCGCGGGTCGGAGGGATCGCACGAGTGCAGCACGCGTGGGTGCCAGAGCGGCTGCTGGGAGCGGAAGATCGGGCCACGGAACGGTAGATCAGGTCGTAGCGACAGATCGGGCCACGGGATTTCATGCTGGCGGAGGCTTCGCGGGAACAATTGCACGGCAGAAATTGTATTCTCTTTTTTTTGTTCTGCCAATGGGAGAGAGAGGCAGGAGAGAGAGATGTGAATTGAATAGTGAGAGAGAGAATGAGAGAGTGGGGGAGAGAATGAGGAGGAAGTTGAGGGAAATTGGTGGAGTAGTTTTTTTTTTTTTTTTTTTCAGAAAATTGAAAATGGGGGGGAACAGTTGAGCAAAGGGTAATTTGGGGATTTTTAATTTTTTTTTAATTTATTAAATATTTTTTATGTGGGTTTTGCACCTACAAATACACACAGTCAATATATATATCAATTTAGGATAATTCCATCGTTCTGAACGTAATGGCATGGTGTTTTGATCGCCGTTTGGTTCAGTCGATGCATGATTCAATTTTTTCAAATGCGCATCACCTTTTGCTCTTGATTTTCACGACATCTGAGTGTGATAGTCTTTTTGATAGATTTGATTTTGAAACGATGTTGTGATAAATTTTATGAGCGGAGGTTGTTTCGCCGTCTCCCGACCTTCATATATGTGCGTGCGTTGGCGACTCGGCTTTTCAATTGCTCATCAAGTCATTCAATAATTATATCTGGCCAATTTGACATTCACCGATGGAGAAGTCTCGTCATCGGAGGTCATTCAGTTGATTTTGACGGCAAAGCATTGATCGATTTTGCGTCGTCACTTCAAATCACTGACATTTTTGCAATGAGAATTGTGGGTAGTCTCATTTGATAGATTTCAATATTTTGAGTCTAACGATGTAATCAATTTCATGAATTGAGATTGTTCGGACATCGTCGTAGCTTCTCAACTCTGATATACGTGTTGACGCATTGTTAGCTCGAGCGCTTAATCGATTGATCGTTAGATTTTATAATATCTATATTCTGATCATTTTCGACATTCTGAACGCGACGGTGAAGTCTGTTTGTCGATTAGAGGTCATTTCGACCATTTTCTGTGACGTCCAATGCATTTTGAACCCCGATTTGTGCACTGTCGCTTCCGAAGTCCGTCGAATTTGATTTGTAAGCTTGTTTGGACTTGTGCACATATGTGGAGGTCAACAAATGCCCCCCAACAAATGTGATTCACGCATGAACTGAGTCACGTTTGTTGAAAACTGGTTGATCATTTGGGTTGGCCATAGAATTCAGATCGTTTTAGCTTTGATTGCAATAGCTTAGGGAGCTTTTTGATAGGATTTATCATTGGTATGCTGCCATATTACAGACATGCTAACTGACGGACTTGATCGATTTATCAAAATTGACTTATCGGATTGATAAGAGCTCTTACACTATCTACTATCTACTTTAATGGCTTTGTTGAAGATCTCTTTCTTTTATGTCATTACAGATTTGAGCTTCCTCGAACCCCAGCTTCATGCTTGGTTGAGTTTGATGGAGGAATTGATCTGCTTATTTTGATGAAGGACCCCACTGGGGAATCAGTTTATCCGTGCTTGATGGTTGAAATTCTTCCCAGCCTTAAGCGATGGATGAAGGATTGACCTGATTTGTCAACATTGACTTGTCAGGAAGTGTCTGTATGCCATGAACCCTATGCTTACTACTTTGACGGATTCATTGAAGGATACATACAAATGATCCAGCTTTTCAGCTTATATGGGGTCAATGTTGAGTTATTAGCCTAGCAACGTGTGCTTTAATAGATTGAATAACCATAGAATTCTATTAGTTCGACCATCGGCTTTGTATGAACTATGGAATAACTTCCTCAGTCCTTTGAATTTTGCTTTGATGGACTTGATGAGAAGGTAGGCTTTGATCTGTGCTTTAAGCTTGATCAGATCATTTGAGAATAGATTGGGATATCACCTTACAGGTAATATGAAGATTGATTTGAGGCAGCCCTGAATTGAGCGTTTTCTCATATTATCTTGATCTATTAATCTAGTAGAGAGATTTCTTAGATCCCAATTGCTTGTAATAACAAAGCTGGATCTAGTTTGAGATTGAACAACTATCTCCATTGGACTGACGAGCAGAGACTCTTTCACTACGACCTTTTCTTGCGGCTTGTTGAGTGAGGAGAGCATTAGCAACTCGACCATATCTGGGCTTGTTGAGTTCAACCTTTAGAACCTACTCGAATCTTCGACTTAAGCTGTAGTGGGTTTGTGATTTTGTCATCGATAACGAGCAGCTCTTTCACTCACCTTTTCTCGGTTGTTAAGTGAGGAGGCGTCAGCAACTCGACCATATGTTGGCTTATTGAGTTCGACCTTTGTAACTCATCTGTGTCCTAGACTTTAGGATGTAGAGGTTGATGTTTCTCCAACTTAATTGATTGGAGCTTCCGAAATTGAGAGTTCTTCTAACTTGATCTCCAAAATTTGGCAAATCTGAGAGATAAATTTCTTGACATTTAAAGCTATCTTTTCATGCATAGAAATAGATTCTTTTTGTTCCTGTAAGACTCTGCAACTTGACAGTAATAATTATAGATATATCCAGGGATTTCGGCATAAAGCTCAATGTCAACATGAATAATAATATATTTGAGGATCTCGTCTTTTTGCACGATGTTAACTCAAATAAATTTAATATAAACTAAAAAAAATATCTCATATCTTGCAGGGGGAATTCTAAAGTACATTCAGGAGAATTTTTAAAATGAAAGTATACAAATATATCTATATTTGAATTGTTGTACTCTAAAGAAGATTTTAATATACAACATTGATTTCATCTGTATATAAAAATCTAAAATGCCCCCTGTGTAACAGGGGGAATTTTCATGGTAAAGTTCTCTATCTTGAGTAGGTTTATTTAGGGATCTTGACATGAAACACGATGTCAACCTAAATGGATATACTAAAAAATGCCCCCTGTCTTACAGGGGGATTTTTATTGTACCTTGATAATGTGGTCGTCAAGTATAGTACTTTTTTAAGTATCGACCATTAATTGGCGACATTGATCTTTCACCCTTTATGTTGATGAGTTGGTATGCCCCTCATTGATATATTTTTTCAATGACAAAAGGGCCTTCCCAGTTAGGCTCAAATTTGCCACCAAATTTTCTATTAGGAATAATTGGTCTTCTCAGCACCAAGATCAGTTCCCCTTTTTGAAATGTTCGAGGCCGCACCGTATGGTCAAAAGCGCTATACATCTTAGCTCAATAGACTTCTAAATTTTGATGAGCTTGTAATCTAACTTCATCAAGTGTGTCGAGTTCCTCCATTCTTAGACAAGCATTTTGATCTTCGGTTGTATCGATGGCTACTCAAGTGAAGGCAACTCAACTTGAAGCCTCAGGTTCAAATACCAATGAATAGGGAGTGTCTTTAGTTAGCATCTTGTAGGTAGTTCGATATGCCCATAGAGCCTCTATTAGCTTAATATGTCATTCTCTTTTATTTTTAGTGAGAATCTTCTTAAGTAGCTTGACTAATATCTTGTTGAAGGCCTCTGCCAAACCATCTGCTCTTGGATCATATATTGAAGAATATCACTAATCAAGTTTGTGTCGATCGATGAATCTACAAATCTTTGCACTTTTAAAAGTTGTGCCATTATCAGAAATTATTCAGCGTAGCACTCCAAATCTATAAACCACATTATGTGTGAAGAAGTTGATCACTCGGTCGACAGTAAATTATTTAAATGGGGTAGCTTCAGCTCACTTAGAGAAATAATCAGTCGCTGCTAGGATGAAGTGATGTCCAACTAACGACGGTGGATCAATTAGTCCAATTGCATCCATATCCCAACATTCGAATGGCCAGGATGCTATTGTTGGGTGTAAGAGATTTAGAGGTTGATGAATGATTAATGTACTCTCTGATTCTTAGCGTGATTAATCTCTCTCACCATAGGGAATAATAACTTATCATTTTGATTTTTCCCATCTTGGGACTATGATGTACGATAAATGCCTTCATGGGCTTCTATCATTACTTTGCTAGCTTCATCTACATTTAGACATCATAGCCACATTTATTTAAAGGATCTACGATATAAAGTATTACTAACAATAGCATAGCGTAGCATTCTTTTTTCGATTTGAGCTACTAGTGATTTATTACTCGGTAATCTGCCTTCTTTAAAGTATTCGATAAAGGGTTGCCCTAATCACATGACTTTTCTGCAACAAAGGTTTCACACTGCTTTTCTGAGGCAATGTTATTATTGGCTCTTCTTAATACAACTTCTTACTGATTTTGGGGAGTATGAAGAGTAACCTGAGTCGCATCCTGCTGGATTAAATCTGGTAATCCCTCTACCCGCGGGAATTAATACTTTATCGATTCTAGAACTCGTCGAGTAAATATGTCAATCATGAGTAATCACCATTCATACTTGTCATTTTCTTAGCTAATTTTGCTAAGCAGTCAGCTTTGCTATTCTCGGATCGAGAGACTCAAGTTAGTGTGATATTTGGTATCTGCTTTATAAGCTCAAGAACTCGCTTGCGATAGAAAGCTAACTCAAGCTTGTTGATCCTATAGATGCCAAGTACTTGCTTTATGATAAGCTGAGAATCGCCAAAGATGTGCAGGTTTTGAATGCCTATGAAAATGACTTCTTCCATATCTGCCACTAATGCTTCATATTCAGCTTCATTATTAGTTCTTGGCTTGATCAATCCATATGATCGTCTCATTATCCCTCCTTCTGGTGTTATGAAGATGATGTCAATCCTTGCTCTTGCTCTTGGAAAATTTAGAGACTAGACTTGTTTGATCGATGAGGCTCCATCGAAGTACATTTCCCAAATTTGTGATTTTTCTCTTTCATTAATGAGTATAATTTGCTCATAAAGTAAATCGTCATTAAGAGAAGAGTCCGCAGGGATAGGATGTGCAGCTAAAAAATCTGTTATGATTTGTCCTTTCACTGCTTTCTGTGGAACATATGTGATATTGAATTATAAAAACAATACTGCCCATCTTGCCAAGCGGCCTGTCAACGCTGATCTTGTCATCAAGTACTTCAGCAAATCAATCCTTGAGATGAGTGTAATCTTGTGGGATAACACATAATGGTAAAGTTTTTGGACTGCAAAGATCAATGCTAAACAGGGCTTCTCTATCGGAGAGTATCTCATTTCTGCTCCAATTAGCCTCCGACTGATATAATAAAGAGCATTTTCTTTGCCTTTTTTATTGTGTTGTGACAATAATGCTTCAAAGGACTCTTCTAATGCAGCTGTGTATAGAATGAGAAGCTTCCCAGGAGTAGACATTGTAAGGATCGGTGGACTTAACAAGTAAGTTTTAAAGCTATTGAAGTCTTCTTGACACTCCTTGTCTCATTTGAATGGAGCATCCTTCTTCATCAATCTTGTAAATGGTTGACAGCGTCCTCATAGATTTGATATAAATCAACGGATAAATGCGAGCTGTCCTTGTAAAGAACGGAGCTGACGCAAACTCTTCGATTGAGGCATCTCCATAATTGCCTTGATTTTAGCAGGATCAACTTCAATACCTCTATGTTGTACAATGTACCCCAAAAATTTTTTGGAAGATACCCCAAATGCCCATTTTAGAGGGTTCATTAAATCCATGAACTATCAATTTATCTCTCCCAAGATGTTGGATATCGAATGATAATCCTCTCAATACTTTTAGACTCATAAGATTGATAGAAGAACCTGGGTCAATCAATATTTATCTAATCGAGATGTCATCACTCTCTACAGTAACATAAAGAGGACGATTATGATCTACTGTTCTCAGCATAAGGTCTTCCTCAGAAAATATGATTACTGGGAGATCTTGAGTTTACAATACTTCAATCATGCATTTATTAGCAAAGTAAGCTTCATAACTTTTTAGATCTTTGAGAACCTGTATCAAAGTTTCTCGGAGGTCTTTTGACATCAAGAGAGCCTCGTACACACTTAGTTGTGCAGGGATCTTTCTCAGATGTGATAGAATATTATAATCTATCATCTCACTTAATTTAGGCTTTGTTCTAGAATTTCTAGGAATAATATCCTCGTTGACTTCAATTTGCTTGCCTTTTATCTTTATTTATATTTTCCTTCTTTGATGAAGGTGGTAAGATTTTATCACTTCTCAACTGAACTTGAATAACTTTGTCTCGCTCAGATTCTTCTAAAGAGGTAGTTCCTTCAAGTTCCCTTCTTATCTTGGAAGATTGACCGAAAGGGTTTGACTCATTTTTCAATGTCACACGTTTCATACGTGATGATATCGACGAGTCTGACTCTTCTCCATCAGGAAAACATAGATCTTCATATGAACTATTATTATCTTGTTGAGTCATTAAACATAATTCAGACACTAGCATCAGACTCTTTTTGCTTTCCTAATAAAAATTTTGATGGGTTGGTCGAGTTTGTCTGACTACCCTTGACATCTCGGAGTAACCGATGTTGAAGAATATCTTACCTCACACAGATGATTCAACATGTCTCTACTGGTTAAGACTCACCCTTATCTTTTTCATCTGATTCAATAATGCGAAGTTTAGGCATGAAGTCTGTAAGCCTAAATGGCTTTCTTGCTAGTTGGTGATACTCCTTTAGAGTGTTAATGATCTTTTGAGTTATAATTTTTTTCTTAATCTTCTTTTTCTTAGCCAACTTCTTTGATTTATTAGGTTTGCATTTGGTAGACTGCTTCTCATGTTGTAACAAAGTAGCTTTATCAGAATACCACTGAGAAGCCCAAATACTTGGTTTAGGCATATATCTTAAGTCCAACATAGGTTCAAGCGGTGATTTTCACTTAACACTAGGGATGTCTTTTAGCTATTTTAGCATCTTCACGCTCTTTTTGGAGACTACTTTTTGTCATTCTTCAGTTTGAACTACTTTTTCCTTCTATTTGTCTTTGCTGAATGATACAGAAGAGGACATAATCATCCTCGTAGACTCTCTTTTAGGATTGACTAGAACACTATCGGACAGTGTAAATTCAACTCGCTGATATTTCCTTTCTAGCCAATCTTTAAGTCTTCAATAGGGTGACTGATCATTCGATGATAGGGACAATAGTTTGGATTATTGACTTGATCAGCTTCTTCAGGCCTTTTGATTTTTGGTAACTGTAAACTAGCTTCTGCTTACCGAAATAATTTAGCCACACTGTCCCTTCTAAAGGGATATTCTTTGTTCATTCTTTCTTTAAGAGATGGTCGCATTCGCTCATCATCTCTTGTGGCTTGTTTTGGAAGCTCCCTACCACTTGGAAAAGTCTGAGGTTTGTCATTACCTCCTAATACCAATTTTGGTTGTGGATTAGAATAACCAGGTTTTTTACCCTTCTCATCATTGTACATTGGCTGCTTTCCTTTGTCCATATTGTATATTGCCCGCTTTTCATCATTTGAGCTATAGGAAGCAGCATGACTTTCATTTCTTCTTGAGTCTGAAGGTTTATTTCTCTTTTCTTTGTCTGCATAGACTTCAGACTTAGGAAAATTCAACTTTTTGAATTTAGCCACCCTATTGAGCAAGTCCTGAAATGTTGCAATCGATGCCATACAGAGAAATGATGCCATTTTATCATCCATATTGCTCATTAGCAATTGGATTGCATGTTCTTCTTCCAATTTTTGCTTGCATTTCATACTTAGGTTGTGCCAACGACTTATAAATTTCGTCACTAACTCATCTTTCCTTCTTTTCAACAAGGCGAGGTCAGCGATTGTGATTTTCTCAGTTGCACTAGCGAACATCTTCATAAATATAGTTTCTAATTCAGCAAAGGTTTTAATTGAATCATTTGGCAATTTTGTGTACCATTCAAAAGCAGTTGAGGTCAAGTTACTAACAAATTGATGAAATAATAATGCATCATTCCCTCCTGCGTTACCACGAGTAGCTTTAAATTAGGCTAGATGTTGCCTTGGATTGCCAAGTATTGAATTTTGGCACGAGTAACCTTTTGGTATGGAACTTAGTCATATTCGGTGGGTAAGGCGACCACCCTCACCGACTTTTGCTTAAGGCTATGACCGCCTATTTTTTTATTGATTATTATTTCTAATTGGAGATATTACAGTTCTAAGCTTGCGATTTTGAATTGTCTGGAGAGGTGTTTGATTAACTTCATCACTTCACTTATGCTTGTGCTAGAGCTTGAGGTACCACAGTTATTGGTGGTATAGAAGTTGTATTGATTATTAGACAAAATAGGTGATGCACTTGATATAGTACTCTTCTGCAACATCTCCATCATGATGTTCATTTGTAACTTCATATCATTCATTTTGGTACCAAGCTATACAATTTCCTTATCTTTGACCTCCATTTGACGCTGCATTTCTCTTTGCTCTTTAGCTAGTGCCATGACGTCAATCAGTATAGGCTCTTCTTCTTCTATTTCTTGTAGTTGTTCTGCTCTTTGTTCATTTTCAGGAAGAGAACTTGACTGTCCTTCTCCTTGTGCATTTGCAGAGACAACAATTGTTGGGGTTGTACGACGACGGTGATTATAGAAGCGTGTACCAGGCTGATCATTTCCTAGTTCAACCATATAGACAGCCTCAAAATCCATAATCTCTTTCTCATTCTGATCTTCTTCTTCTTCATTTTCAGTAAAGATCAAAGATCTATCTTCTATTTGCTTCTTTGAAGACTCTTCTTCATAAGCGTCAAATTCAGATTCAGGTTCCCTGAGTTCGTGTTGATGCTGATGGTGCTGAGCATAGAGTTCATCTATATCTCCGACCATATAGATGACTTCTATTTTCATAGAATCTTCTTCATTATTTTCTTCCTGCACATGAATTTCTGATCGACATTTCTAGTGGATCTCTGGTTCAATGTACGGAATTACCACCTCTTCTATTAAAAGACCACGATCAACATCAACCTTCTTTTGCAGGGGTGAAACTGATTGGCGATGGGATCCCCTAGAGGATTTTTCAAGGTGTCGACCATCATATCTTTCATCATTGATATCCCTTCTTTTGGGTATCCATTTCTGATGAGTTGATTTTGAGGCGGATTTTTGAGTATATGTATCAGATATCACACCCCTTCTATTACTCAAAATTTCATTATGGAATCTTGGCCTCCATATCTGTTTACCCTTTTGCTAGGATCTTTCAACAACGGATTATTAGACACGAGGTCCAAGTGTCATGCTCCAATGCTCACCATGCAAAGTGTATTGGAATCGCTGGCCAGTTACTAGAAGAGATGACAACTTTCTTGGTGGAGCTTCAGTATTTTCCCTCACCACAGGCTTTTGAAATCTTCTTTTCATTAGACCTCTATCCTTGGCTACTTTGAGAACTTTATGTATCCTAGTAGATAATGTTTCAGGCTGTCTCCTTGGTGGTGGTGAAGCTTGACGTGGTTGGTTCCAAAAGGACTGCTTTATTTTGCTAGTAGAGCTATTCCATTTTACCCATTTTAGGTTGTCAAAGTTGTTGTGGATAGGAATACTCACTTCTGGCTGCAGTATCGCTTGCTCATTAGGTCGTTCAAAGGGGATCTGCTGAGCCCTCATCTCAGTGTTTCTCCTTCTTCTCTGTCTTCTGGTTAATTTGCTTCCTGATGAGGAAGCTTCATGATCATGCTTTCCAAGTACCAGAGGTTCAGTCAGCACAGCAGTTGCACCTCGAGGAATTAGAGACATAGTTTGTCCCTTGACGACTCTTTTCGTCATAGGAGTTTCAGATGGACCTAGCCTCTTAAAAACTAAAGTTCTCTGTTGAGAGAACTCCTTAACAATAGTTGGCCGTTGAATTGGTGGACACACATGGCTAGTAGGAGTTTCAGTAACTTGAGGCCTTCCAGCATGGCCTCAGATGAATGTACCACAGGTGGGTACTTTAGGAGTTACAGCTACGATAGCCAGGAAATTTAAGCTACCAAATTAGATGGTAGCCCCGACATCTCCAGTGTTGATGATAGTGCTAGCTAGGCAGATGTTCGCACCACGTCCTAGCTGAATGGTGAAAGGAGTGCTTTGTAGATCCATTTTTGTAAAAGTGAAAGATGAGAATTAGTAATTAACAATTATTATTTCACCCCATACTTTCAAGATACATAAGTACTAAGGAACCAATAATGGTGTAATAAAGATACACTCTACGGAATGATTCATTCTACATAGAGGCTCATATTGAATTTGTTACACACTTAAAATCATCATTTTGCTATTTTGAATTTTCAAAAAATTTTATTGCTCCTATAGTACATATATGACTAGCCAAAGATGGAAAGAGAATTTTGTCCCTAGTGGAGTCGCCAAAAATCTGTGGGCTCCAAAAATTTGCCACCGACCTCTTCGATAAAAAGAGTGGTTTTAAAGTGTCAGTGTAATTTTCAGAAGGTAGATGGAATAGTAGATAAGACACTACTTAGAGATTTCATCCTCATTTGGTGAGGACTTTATATTTGGTTCCAGGTTTCCTATAGGCGTAAGCCCCTATAGTTAATTACCTCCCAATAAGTGAGAGAGAACTTTCGATTAAGGCTAGTCGTTATATTGCAAAATGCATAGTATAGTAATAGCATGTAGAGTTTCAAAATTTAGGTTATGAAATTTATCATTTCAACTTAAACTAGATGATTGGGGGAATGATGATGTGCTCGATCTAGATCCCATGATTCCGTCATTCTGGGCAGTCGTGGTCCCTAGTCTACTTAGTCAGAGGAGGTAGTCGACCCAACCTGACAGAAGGATCCTCATTAGCAACACATGGGTTACGTCGTCCAAGAAATCTTTATAGACCTGGGGTGGTGTTTATTTAAGGAGATAATTTTAAGTCCACCTTAGCTGATAGAGGGTTGTTTGCCCTATCAAGTATACCCTATGATTCACAACTCAAAGGGTGCCATTTATGCATATAATCTGATCGTGATCATATATAATGGAGGTGCCAAACCACCCGTCGAGGACTCGGTCATAGCCTTCATCACGTAGCTATTGTAGCCAGCGCTTGAAGGAGCACGCCCTACTAGTGTGAGATTGATTGAGAGTGAACATAGCAGAATACTTGATTTGACATTGGCTCCTTTGTGAGCTAGAATTTTCTTAATTTGTCACCCCTGACAAACAGTTGCGGAAGGTGGATAGATTAATTTTGATTTAAGTTTTTAATGATAGAGTTTCATTTGAATAATTTTGGATTGATATTTGAAAATTGATTTGATTGATTTGAAAATTTTGATTAATTTGAGTATGTAGCTTTAGATCCTGTCAACTATGTTTAGCTGCTAATAGAGGATTAGATCTACTTTTGAAACTCTTATTATATATTTTAAGATTTTGTTAACTACCTGGTCAAGACTAAGCGGAAGCAACACGATCCTCGACACTCAATTTAAGCATTCATAGTGTGAGGGTGCGGTGTATAATAATTTTAGGTCATTTTATGTTTAAATAATTTGAATATGTTTAAAAACTTTAGATCTTATTAACTCTGTTTAGCTGCTAACAGAGGATTATATCTACTTTTGAAACCATTATTATAGATTTTTAAGTTTTGTTAATCCACCCATGAGACTAAAGCAACCGCAACATCCTGCACTTGAATTTAGGCATTCAACATAGTGTTGATTTATCGCTTATAGTTTAGCTAATTTTACCTAATTAGTGAATTCGTTGATTTTAAATATTGTAATTAGAATGAGATTCCATAATTTCTGATTAAAAGAAGCCTTCATGATTTTTATAAATTTTAATTTAGTATCGTCTTCTGTCTGCTTGTACAAAGGGTTGCAGATCCAGTGGCGAAGAAGACGTTTTGATTTAGATTGTAGCTTAGCACACTACTGACACTTAGTTTATTTGTTTGAGTTTTTTTGTAATTCTCTCAACTTGATTATGCTCAATTTTCATCAATTTTGATAAATTATGCCGATTTCAGTGTTTATTGTTTTAGCCCTACTTATGCTTATTAATTAGCATAATAATCACATCCACATTAATATAAGAGTTATTAAACTCAATTTGAATTTATCCTTAGATGTTGAGTTTATTGCGAGGTTGTTATGAGTTTAGAATGAGTCCCCCCTCAATTCTAATTAAAGCTTGCTTAATTTGAGAAATTTGTAAGAAAAGAGAACTCACTTTGCCACTTCAATTTAAGCCATAAGGAATTTCAATTAGAGCTTGTAAATTTAATATTAGCCTCCCCTAAAGTTTATGAGTTCAATATTGACCTCCCTCAAATTTCACTTAAATTTTAAATGAATATTCTATTTTTCCAAAATTTACTTTAAAGGCTCCCCCTTTTTTTCATTTAACGTTATAAAATTAATTGCAGGTGTTCTTACTTAGCGTTCCTAAGTTAGCTCATTTCATTCTCTCATTTTTCTAAGTCAAAGATTTGGCAATTTAGCCTCCGTCATCCCCATATAGAGGTCGAGTGTTTTGGCTTACTCGATTACGCTTCTTGGCGTGGCAGTGGTGTCTTTGCGACACCACGACTTACTCTTTTCATCTCGTGTCACTCTTGAGCACAAAGGTCTTCAATTTGAATGCATACAATGCAATATATAATTATCTTCTTTTTTTTCTAAGTATGAAATTTAGACAAAATTTGTGATTTCGTCCCAAGGGAGACATCCCAACTGGTTTGCTTACTGCATACCCAGCATAGTAAGAAGCGGTGTCTTTGCGACTGCTTTTTTTCATCTCGTGCCTCTTGAGCAAACGAGGTCTTCAAATCTGCAAAAAAACACAAGCATATATATATATATATATATATATATTCAAAATCACAAAATAAGCACATGTTCTGAAATATTTTGCGGCGCGCTGCAGCGCTGGACAAAGGAACGGTTGGTATGTGATTGGGAATGTAAGGAAAGGGATGCGACGCCGAAAATCGAAGGAAAAATTCGCCTATTGATGACATTCTTTCCCGATTTGCAGCGCAACTGAAATGGGATGGCTAAAGCAAAGAATACAACGCTGGAAGTCGAAGGAAGAATTCACTTACTAACGACATTCTTTCTCGATTCTTGTGGCGAAGTGGCTAAAAGCGAGGGAAGCCGGAAGTGAAGAATTCACCCGACAATTTTCTTCTCTCGATTCGGCATTTGAAGTGGGATAATAAAGCAAAAGAACGTGGAGGAAGTAGAAGGAAGAATTTAGGGTGGGATAAATTTAAAAGCAAAGAATCCTCGACGATATTGTTTCCGATTCGCTAGCGAAATGGGGTTAAGCGAAGGAAGCGATCTTTGGAAATCAAAAGAAGAATTGATCTTCGATTTTCTTCCGATTTGGCCGAAAGGAAAGATTTGTGGGCTGGATTATGCAGAACGTGCTAAGACAGTGGGCTGTATTATGCAGAACGGGCCAGAACAGCGGGCTATAGGCTTAATTGCAGTGGGTTGGGCCAGGAGTTTGAAGTGCGGGTGGGCTAGTGGGCTGTAGGCCTGGGCCTTGGGCTAGAGGGAAGAATGCTGGCGGGCTAGAACAGCAGGTCAGAACAGTTTCGGGCCGGAATAGAACGGGCCAGAGGCCAAATCGCGCGGGTCGGAGCGCTGGTTTGCGCGGGTCGAACGGCGGTTTCGCGCGGATTGTGCGGCGTAGCGGGCCGGCGGGCTGTGGTTCGGCGGGTTTCGGGATCAGCGGGCTCGGGTCGGTGCGGCGACGGGCTTGGGTCTCGGGTAGCGGAGCGGGCCGACGGGTTGGTGGGACAGCGCGGTGGTGATGCGGGCCGCGGGAAGGCGCGGGTTTACCGGAGCGGGAACGGGTCACGGCAGACGCGGGACGCGGCAGCGTGGAGGCGGAGCGGCTTGCGGTCGATTTCACGGGCCGCGGGTCGGAGGGATCGCGCAGGTGCGGCTTGCGCGTGAATTTGGCCGGAGCGGAAGATCGGGCCACGGAGCTGTAGATCGGGTCGTATCGACAGATCGGGCCACGGGATTTCACGCTGGCGGCGGGATATTGCGCCGGCGGAGGCTTCGCGGGAACAATTGCACGGCGGAAAATGTATTCTTTTTTTTGTTCTGCCGACGGAAGAGAGAGATGTGAATTGAAAAGTGAGAGAGAGAATGAGAGAGTGGGCTAGAGAATGAGGAGGAAGTTGAGAGAAATGAGGAGAGTAGTTATCCTTCTTCTTATTATTTATTTTTTCAGAAAATTAAAAATGGGGTAACGGTTGAACAGAGGGTAATTTAGGGATTTTTAAATTTTTTTGAATTTATTAAATTTTTTTTATGTAGATTTTATGCCGACAAATAAACATAGTCAATATATATCGATTTGGGATAATTTTATCGCTTCGAGCATGATGGCGTGGTCCATTTCATGATCGAGAGGCCGTTTGAATCAGTTATCAGTGATTTTTCAATCACCTTTTCTTTGCTCGATTTTCGCGCAGACTTGTCCGAATTGAGTGTGAATAGTCTTTTTTGATATATTTCGGCATTTCGAAGCCAATGCCACGATCAATTTCATGAACGGAGGTTGTTTGACTTACGTCGGCGTCACGATATGTGTTGACGTGTTGGGCGCCTTTCTCTTGCTCTTTGCCATTCAATAATTATATCCTGATCAATTTCAACCTTTTGAACACGATGGAGAAGTCCGTTCGTCAATCGGAGGTCATTCGAGTTGATTTCGGCGACGTCCAGTGCATTTCAGCCTCGATTTGCGTGCTGTCACTTCAAATCACTCGACATTTGCACAAACTTGTCTGAATTGAGTGCGGGTAGTCTCATTTGATAGATTTCAATATTTTGAGTCTAACGACGCAATCAATTTCATGAACCGAGGTTGTTCGGACATCGTCGCAGCTTCTCGACTCTGATATGCGTGTCGATGCATTGTTAGCTCGAGCGCTTAATCGATTGATCGTTAGATTTTGCAATATCTATATTCTGATCAATTTCGACATTCTGAACGCGACGGCGAAGTCCGTTTGTCGATCAGAGGTCATTTTGACCATTTTCGGTGATGTACAGTGCATTTTGAACTTCGATTTGCTCACTGTCGCTTCCGAAGTCCGTCAAACTAGATTTGTAGGCTTGTTTCGACTTGTGGCACTTATGTGGAGGTCAACATATATATATATGATTTAGCTCTTTGGCCACATCATTTATGGAGTAGTGAGGGAGATAATTTGATAAAATAAAAAATATATTGAGAAGATCCACTTTTTTGCCAACTAGCACTATCATGGATGGATGGACAAAAGAAAAACTAAAATGAGATGTGATATCCCTCTCTTAATTGCAAGGAAGTTCATGTTTAATGGTCATTCCTCAACAAAGAGGTAAGAGGGATATAAATAAATCATGTTGGCCTCCATTTAGAGTATGCCAAAACATTAGAAATAGATCCAAGACTATTGCCACACAAATGTTAATTGAGAAAAATAAAATTTATAATCATAAAAAATAGGTTATTATCATATTGTCAAGTCCTATTTGACCTAATCCCTAGATGTACCATTTGGACATGCCATTACTTTGAGTCGGCCTTATCTTATGCCAAGGATTTTATTTTCATGGCTTTAGAATAGATTTCTCCTAATTTTAATGTCAACTTAATTATGAAGGTGGGAGTTCAAGTTTTATGGTTTTAACTTTTTTGTCCTTTAGGTATTAAAAACTTTTAGCATACTCCTTGATTTATGGGAAATTAAGAAATAATAATAATTTATTTGAGTGCTTATAATTTAAAATATTTAGTTTTGCATGATATTTTTATCTTTTTATGTTTTTAAACTTAAATCATTGTATGTGATAGGCCTCATATATCATTAAAACATTTATTTTAGTGGAGATAATCATCTTAACTTGCTAATTAAATGGGATCACTTGATCTTTGTCAATGTAAATCTTATCTTAAAAGGGAGAGTCTAAGTTCAATGGTTAAACTTTATGACCAAAAGATGATAAGAAACTTAAGATAATGTTAAGTAATTTTAGAAGAAACAAGGCATTTATATTATAGATCTTTGTAATTAGGTGACTTTAAGTGTGACCTTAAAATAATAATTTTTGATTTTAATAACTACTAAAAAAATAACTTAAAAAATACATATTTTTAACTTGTAAAAAATGATAGTTAGGGAGATATATACTATTATATTCTTAAGCATATTAGATTTTTTTTCTTAAGATACAATTTATACTTTAAATTAAGTATAAAAGATGACTTTTTAGGTGTAAACTATCTTTCTTCAAGTGGTACCTTTCCAATAAGGAGTAGTCTCAGAGGTCAAACTATTAGCCTTTATCCCAAATCTATATCACTAATTCTAGGCTTTAGTTAGCCAACTTTTTTCTTAACTAGTGGAGTTTCACTTAGAAAATAAGTTTCTATAAGTTTGCCAATGTATAAACTTCCGAGCTTAGAGTTTGTTAGTTTTTAGTTTGAAAGTTAATTGATGAGTATTTAAATCTACTTTTTTTGTTAATTTTTTTCTATCTCATTGAATCTAAAATTATTTGTGGACAACACGTAAATCTTATTGATAAAGAGAGCTAAAACAAAAAGAATAAAAGAAATAAATGGTGAGAGAATATGAAGGGAAGCACAATGTTTTCTTATTGCTTGAAAACTTAAAGGTTGATGCAATGATCTATATCTTACACTTGCATTTTGGCCCTTTTTTTATAAGTAGAGGAAAACATAGCTTTATAAGAAAGTAAATAAATTACATAATAAGATATAATGAATCCTTGTAAATAATGAGCATGATAGATTGTGGCTTCTTTATTTACATTAGATAACCATTAAGCCTTTTCAAATATAAGGTGTCCAACATCACCTAAGTTGGCCTAATCCTCCAAGTACATAGATTTAGATATTTATGTGATTTAAATTCTTTGTGAGCTTAATAAATGAGTTAGACTCATCTTTGGATGTATTTAAGTATTAAACATGAGAACTCTCCCTTGGATGACTTTAATTCCTAGATGAGTTGAACTCTTTTTTTTTCTTTTTGTAGAACTTCAGTTCCTGGATGAGTTAAATTGTCCTCAAGATGAATTTTAATCTTAGAAAAGGTGAATTTTCTATTGGATCAATTTAGCTCTTAGATGAGTTAAACTCTTCTTTGGATGACTTTAGTTTTCAGGCAAGTTGAAGTCTATCTTGGATGACTTCTATTTTTGGACAAGTTAAACCCTCAATTGGTTAATTTCAATTCTTTGCTTAGTCGAACGATCATTTAAATGATTTTGAATCTTGGACAAATTTAACTCTCCTTTAGGTGACTTTAAATTATGAAAAAAATTCAAACTCTCCATTAGATAACTTCAGTCCTATGACAATTAAAATTTTTCTCTTAGATGATTTCAATTCATGAATGAGTTGGGCACTCTTTTGAACTACTTTAATTTATAAATAAGTCAAATTATTTCTTGAATGACTTCAATTATTAGAGAAATTATACTTTCTCTATGAAGACTGTATTTTTTTGGATGAATTGAGTTCTTTATTCGATGAGTTGAGCTCTCTTTATCTCCCTTGAATAAATTCAAACTTTAGATGAGTTGAACTCTCACTTAGATTATTTTAGTTCTTAGATGAGATGAAATATCTCTTGAATGACTTTAATTCTTAGATGAGTTGAGCTCTTCCTTGGATAACTATAGATTTACAATGAGTTTAGCTCTCTCTTTATCAACTCGTTATGAATGAATTAAACTCTTCTTTTGATGATTTCTATTCTTTAAGAAGTTGAACTCTCTTTTGAAGTTAAACTCTTCTTTGAATGACCTGATCAGTTTATAGACAAGTGTTGACTCTTTAACAACTTCAAGTTTGGAGTAGGTTTGAATTCTCTAATAACATCAAGCCTAATCTCAACCACTCAAAAGACTTCAAGCTTACTATGAATTCAAGATTACATTTTGACCTAATTAATCTAATCCATTTGATCACGTGTATATAGTTATGCCCCCTTCAATCATTTATCTAAAGAATGGACTTCTTAGTTATGATTGATACTTCTCAATACTATCTCTTTAACAACTTCAAGTTTGAAGCAGGTTTGAAGTCTTTGATAACATCAAGCCTAACAAAATCTCCAGCTCTCAAAAGACTTCAAGTTTACTATGAGCTCAAGATTACATTTTGTCCTAATTAATTTGATCCAATTGATTATATAGTTATGCCTCTTTCTATCATTTATTCAAAGAATGGAGTTCTTAGTTATGATTGATACTTCTCTAAAGTAGATTATATCATTTTGGTGAGTATCTCATCCATTTGGTTGAGGCTTCAGCAATGAAATGTCTCACTTTTTTATTTGAATTGTTTTCCTCTATTATTCTTTATTTTATAGCTCTAATGCTCGAATCATAGTCTTTGACATTAGTACATGCTTAGTGCTCATAAAAAATATTAAATCCAAACTAGTTAAAGATTAATCCAAAACTCTATTCCCAATGTTGGCTAAGTAATGAAAGAGAAAAAGAAGAAGAAAAATATAGATCTAAGATTTATCTATACTATCTTTTAGTATAAGACTAGATTAAATAATTCAATCTTATAGGCTTGGCCTCTAGTCTCTTTTCTATAGGTGAGACATTAAGTTGTGTTTGGAGTAACTTTCTGCATATAGTGCGATTCGAACCACACCGCATGTGACGTTTGAGAAACTGCATTTTGAAAAAGTTGCAATGATAAAGTTGTGTTTTCCAACCCAATCTTGTAGAGTACAGTGGCTACCTTAAAGCTATGCTCTAACCTTTAAAAAAAATAAATATAAAATATAATACTTATTGTAGCTTCTTAGACATCAATCTTTTCTGAAGCAGCTCCGCTACTATATTTTCATATCACTACAGTTGTTCCAAACAAATCCTAAAGCTTTATAAAAAACATTACATTTAAGAAAATGAGTAAATTATGTGGTAAGACTTAACAAGCACTTAATATAAAATGAATATTTGACATTTGTGGTTTTGATTATATTAAATTCATATGAAATGTTTTCCATTAAGAAGTGAGTTTATATGAAATATTTGGTCAACTTCAAAAGATTTAGCCCTATACATATGATTATGTGTAATGATCGACTAAAGATGACTACATCACTTTTACATCTTAAAATTGATTTTTGGTGTCAAGGGCTATAATGAAATTGCACTTAACCCACTCGATAATCTCAAAGAATGTTTGTTTTGATCATGCACACCTTGGCTATATGCAGGGGCGGATCCAAAATTTTTTTTCAGAGGGGGCACAATAAAATAATGAATAATTTACTTTTATATAAAATTAAAAATCAAAGCATCTCATATAACAAAATAAAGAAATCAAACCTTGTAATAACATAAATTTTTGAACATATCTAATTAAAAGAACAGATTAAAATGCTGATGTAAAGTCTTAAAGATTAATATGCATAAAAAATGAGAAGACATGCTTTTGAACATATTTCAAAAAACAAAATAAAGGCACACTTTCGGCCTTTTCTAAAAAAATAATTTCTCAAAATAAAGGCACACTGGCCCAGACTTAAAAAATAAATCAATAGATTTTTTTAATAAAGACACACCGTCGGCCTTTATTAAGAAATAATAAATCAATAAATTTTCAAAAAGGCACACTTTCGGCCTTTATTAAATAAAAAATATTCACATACCTTAATTAATTGTGAAGACCGTTTCACAGAGAAATATTTCTGAATGTTCTGTTCTTCTAAAATCATAAAACATAAAGCATATAAGTAATGATTAAAATAGGAATTGCATTCAAAGGAAAGAATAAAACAATTTTCACGAACAAGGGTTCAACTCGCTCAAGCTCGGCTCATTTACACCCCTATTCATTGAAGATCCTCAACCTATACTAACAACAATAAGGTGTTATATGAATTTTGGACAAAAGGGCATATAAAGAGACCCTAAAACTAGCTAGTAAAGCAATTAAGTGAATTGTCGAAAAGGACAAGAATAATAAAGTGATACATGATGAAACTTATATTGTAGACCATCACATGACAATAGATCCTTAAAGAAGCTTTTCTTACCACCCATTGACTGAGCCAAAAATATGCGAACAAAGATTGAAGTTACATCTCATATTCGAGTTCAACACTTAAAAAGTTGATATTCATGTTCAAGATTATTTTAACCATTGTTCTAAAAGCTACCGACCAATTTCAACTGCTCAAATTTGATCGTAAACCAATTCCATTCAAACCACATCGATACCGAGGAAACATACAATTCCTTAATCAATTAGAGGAAAATGCTGAAAATAGACTCAAAAAACCCAGAAAAAGATATCAACCTTGATATAGATGAGAAAGCAAGACTCAACATCGATCAAGTGATTAATTGAGTCAGGTGAGACTTATTCTTCTACCTGCTGAGAAGAATACAAGACTAATAACACAATCATGACATCTTGAAGTATTCTAATAGGTCTTGCTTTCTGTAGATGATGAATGCCTCTCGATTCTACAAACATGAGATTTAAAATCATAATACAAGAATATACACACGATAAAGCAAGAAGGAAGTATCAAAATTGCAATATAATTATGGCCAATAGTTTGATGTGCATCTTTATATATAACGATGCAATGATATAATGTCCAACCAAATAGATGTTCATTTTATACTTTATAGGCATTTAAAATTAATCGAAATAATCAAAATAGGATCTTCAAAATGTAGCGTATGGGTTTACCAAAAATCGTGGGGAGGAAGAAAAATAGAAAATGAAAACTATATATATCAAAATTTGAAATAAAAACAGGAAGAAAAAAAGAAAAAAGATGAGCAGAAGGAACCGTTATAACTCACCAAATGTAACCCTTAGATAGCTAAAACTTTCACCGGCGGCGACGACGGTAGCACGACGGCAAATTCGACATAACAAAAGGCGGAACCGGCAATGGCGTAGTAATCTTCAGCTAATTTCAAACTCCTTCAATCACAGTCCTCACGGATTGAGAAGCATAATAGAAAAAAAAAAAAAACGCAGAGAACGAATGGGCAGTGACGGAGGGAGGAAAGACGTGGTCCTTTTGTGGCTTAAAATGAAAAGTATCATCAAGGTAGAGATCGTGGTGTGGACACGAGGTCTGGGAGTATACCAGAGGCCGTGTTGAGGAGCACTGAGTGAAAGAGCGAAAGCCAGAAAAGACATCACAGTGAGATGTAGATAAGGGCATTGTGAAGAGGTTGGAAGAAGACCGGACTTGAAAGAGAGTGAGCGCCACGGGAAAGCTTAAAGGAGGAGGCGGTTTGAAGTAGGAGACTGACGGAGAAGAGCAGGGCTGCGACCGCGAGGTTTGGAAATAGGTTCGCGATGGTGGGGGCACGCGTCCCCAGTCCCCACAATTCTACCGGCTATATGCTTCTATCCTTAGTTTCTTTGTTTTGATCAGTTTGAGTCATCAATTTTTCATTTGTTTTGATCTTTTCCTTTCTATATTGGATTTTGTTTGAGCTATACAATTGAAGTAATATTTTTATTAGTTTTGTTTGCTAATCCCAATATCTAATTTTTTTTTTCTTTTAATATAATTTGATCCCGGGCTCTAATCATTTTCAAAAAAAAAGGTGTTGCATTAAATGCAAAGTTACATCTTCGTGTTTTGACTTACTCAAATAAAAAAAATTATGATGATTGTAGGTAGAAAGTAACGTAAAGCAATAATATAATATTTATTTACATCTTCATCGTTTGGACATATACAAATGATGATTGTATGAAGAAAGTAATATAAATCATTAATATAATATTTATTTAAGATAATTTCATCTTCAATTTGACTAACATTTGAATTAAATGATTTTATATTTATTTTAAAATAATTTATTTTTAAGGCATTTTAATATAAATTTAAATACATTTTTTTATATGAACTTTAATAATCACAAACCAATAAAATATGCATCACAGAATAGCAATATATTTATTGTTATAGTGCTGAATTTTTATATCTCAAAAACATTTATTTTCTTGAAGTTAAGATCTTAATTTTCTCCAGCCATCTAAAAAAATATATCATCTATGTAAGAAGATAGCAATAAAAGTCATTAATATAATACTTTGAAACATAAACATTTTATAAATAAATATTCGATGCAGGCTTAATAGTGAAATGGATGATTGAATCCACAGATATGTTTATAAATATATATCTATATATGATTGATTTAGAGAAATCATAAATAAAATATTACTAAACAATTGATGATCTGGGGATTATCTCCGCAATTGCCAAGTGGAACAAATGAGCTAGCACCTCACTAATTCCTTTTCAGGCTTTAAGCTGTCTTCAGATGATGCCATTTCTCTTCTTCCAATCCTACATATCTTCTGTTGTTTTTTCCGTTCGAGTTTCCGCCTTAACTGTATTTTATTGAACAACCTTAGGTGCATTTGATATATATATTTTCTGCTCTTAACGTCTCTCTCTCTCTCTCTCTCTCTCTCTCTCTGGGTTTCAAGGATTGCTCAAAACTTATAACAGCGACTGTGATTTGCTTAATCATCTTGTTATCCTCTCATAACATAGGTGCTGATTGTTCTTCTTCCTCTTCTTCTTCATCTTCCTCTTTTTCTTTGTCTGCTGCTTACTAACTTTGTTTTTTTCTTCTTCGGATGAAGCTGTCATCGAAGGTCATTTGGCTCTTCCTCGAAGGTATTTGGGTTCCAGAAAAGACGTGCACATCTTAATCCCTCCCTCTTCAAATGAGCATCCGGGCATACGGACCGGGCTACCATCAACGTTTTTTCCTTGAAACCAATATTTGGTCATCTTTAATTAGACATTTGTTTTTCGATAAAATGTTGAAAAAAATAATTTATAAAAACAGTTTTTGAGTTTCGTTAATTTGTTGTATTATCACATGTACATAGATTTGGATGTTTAGGTGATTTTAATTCTTAATGAGTTTGATATATGAGTTAAACCCTTCTTTGAATAGATGTCGTTAAGTATTAAACATGTGAACTCTCCCTTGGTTGACTTAAATTCCTACATGGTTGAACTCTTCCTCGGAGAACTTCTGTTCTTGAGCAAGTCAAACTCTCCCTAGGTTGATTTTAACCCTTAGACAAAGTGAATTTACTATTGGATGAATTTAGCTCTTAGAAGAGCTAAATTATTCTTGCGATGACTTTAGTTCTCACACAAGTTGAAGTCTTCATTGGATGATTTCTATCTTAGATAAGTTAAACTCTCATTTGGATAACTTCAATTCTTGGATGAGTTGAACTCTCATTTAAATGATTTCAAGAGTGCTCGGCAAGTTGCACTCTCCCTAAACGACTTTAATTTGCGGATGAGTTGAACCTTCTCATAAATGAGTTCAATTCTCGGACAAGTTATACTCTCTCTTAGATAATTTCATTTCGTAAATGAGATGGAATGTTATTTTGATGACTTTAACTTTTATAAATGAGATGGAATGTCTATTTGGCACGACTATATTTTTTGGTTGAATGGAGCTCTTCTTTTGATGAATTTGGTTTTTTTGGATGAAGTAGGTTTGAAGTATCCAATAACATTAAGCCTAACACAATCTCAAGCTCTCAAAGACTTCAAGCTTACTATGACTTCAAGATTATACTTTGATCTAATTTGATCTAATTGATAATGTGTTTATAGTTATGCCTCCTACATATCTCTAAATAATGGACTTCCACGTTTTGACTGATGCTTCCCAATCCTTCGAGAAATAGTGGCCTCAACACTTCTCCTTAGATAGATAGTACATCTTATAGGTTATTGAAATCAAAGTCAATGGATGTAAATTGATTAATGGTTGTCAATAAATAGAAAAATATGAAGATCTATCATTAAAAATTTCGATCAAGAGGGTGACCTTAAGAAGATGCTCCAAAGTATGAAGCATCATTTCGGTGACTATCTCTTCCTTTTAGTTGAGGCTTCTATCATGACAAAGTTTTGATTTTTTTTGTTTGATTTTATCTCTCCTTTTATTTTATAGCTTTAATGTTTGGCTTATGGTTTCTAGCATTAGAATACCCTCATTGCACATAAAAGAATATTGAATTCGAATTTATCAATAGTTAATCCAAAACCCTACTTCCATTAATGGCTAAGAGAAAGAAAATAAAAATAAAAATAAAGCTTTCTCTATATTGTCATAAAGTATAAGGCTTGTTGCGTGCTAGAAAACTAGTTGCGGTAGAGTAAAAGTTTTTGCCTTAGCTTCGTTGTGAAATCCAGCACACACACAGGTATAAAAAGTGTGAACAATAAAACTCCAGAATTTTTATGTGAAAAACCTCAAAAAGAGGGAAAAACCATGGGGCCTAGCCCAGTAAAAAGCTTCCACTATGTATCTATTTCAGAGTACAAGATCTTCCCGATACCGGGATTACAGAATTGTATATGAGAAAGGGACAACAGTTGCTAGTAATAGACGATGTTGACGACGATGTTGACGATGATGTTGACGATGATGTTGATGACGATGTTGATGATGATGTTGACGACGATGACCAACAACAGTGGTCGACAACGACGAGAATCAGCGGTGGCGACGGCGGCGCAGGTTGATGACCGGTGAGGAAAGACGTACTTTGGAGGATCTTTATAGCTCTCTCCTCTCTCTTGCTTGGGCCCCCTTCATATGAGGAATGATGGACTATTTATAGATTGGAGGAGTGGCGTTTCTGTAAATACATGCAAAACCCGTACCACTCCACTTCATCGGACGTCACACAATGATCCCTTTGCTTATTTGATGTATTTTAAATATTTGAATGCTCAAATGAAGTCAGAATTGTAAGATCTTTGGCTTGTTGGAACCGGCTCATCGAGACGCTCGATTTGACTATAAACACTCCATATTTGAGAGCTTTTAAGGAATTTAACTGATGTCTCAAAGTTTCCAATGATATTTTAAGTGCTTGATCTCGACTAGTTTCAATTTCTGATCAGCTTGCTTTCGGCATCAAGATTCATGCTTCGACTAGAGAAATTTTCAGGGTCATATCAGTTGTCCCCTTATTTTTGGATGATATTATCTCAATCATCAAAAAATATATGTGCCAAGTACTTCAAAATAGCAAATTCTTCAATGAAATCTGCAGGTCCATTAACCACACATTTTGAGAGAACAGATCTTCATGTAAGCACAAGATTACACACAAGCGATGGATGTACCACAATGCATGTATAGCACCAAATTTTGAGGTTACTGGACCCATCCGTCAACGGTGCAGCCCTTGCAAGGTACAAGCGCCAGCGTGTATGGGTATACAAGGGCGTGTAGTAGATCTATCAAGGGAGGATGTCCAAAGCATTTGATCATACGGTACGTCATCGAGCTTTTTAAGAAGAGGAATTGGTCATGGTGCTGAGAAGAACAATTATTCCTCACCATAAAATTGATGATAAATTTGAGCCTAACTAGGAAAGACCCTTTGTCATTGAGAAAGTATATCAGGGAGGAGCCTACCACCTTGTTGATTTCAAATTTGAAAGACCAATGATGCCAATCAATAGTCGATATCTAAAAAACTAGTATACATGAAAGTATAATCAAATGAATATTACACTTAAAACTTTCATAAGTTTTACATGAAAATTTTCTTGTGATACAAGAATCTATTTTGAAATAAAACAGAAATCCCCCTATTAGACATGGAGCATTTTTAAAATTTTATAACAAAATGTTAGGCTTTCCCATGTAAGATAGGGGGCCTCCTTTTGTATTTGGGTTGACATCGCACCTAAGGCGATATCTCTATATACATATTCAAATTATGTATTCAAATTCACAAGTTTCAAAGTCTTATTGACGAAAAAGAGAAATTTTCAAGTTTACAAACTTTAACAAATCAAGTTGGAGGCACATCTTCCATCCCGCTGGTGTTTATTTTTAGATTTTATGCGTATATGGGGATTGGGGGGGGGGGACACCACGTAGATTTGAGAAGATACTTATTGAGGTGATCAGGTATAACATTAAGGAATAGTGTAATATCATGAAAGATAGAGATCACTATCATACAATGGACCTAATCACCTAATAAGGACTCCTAAGGCATGATGGGTCTTCAAATATACTAGAGATTTTTTTTCTTACTTTACATGGATGAAAAAGTAGGGTTTATTTAAACCGGGTTCTAATGTTCCCTATGGGGGCAAGCCCCATAGTTAATTACATCCTAAGAAAGGTGAGTTCCTCAAGAATACTCTTGATTAAAGTTGGCAATTATTATCTCAAAATATTTCAAAGATAAAACTATTAATAAATTGGCTATGTTTGGAAAATCAAGTGGGATAGATTAAAAGGAGAGACTTATTATCGAAGCCAAAAGGAGATGAGTAGGGGATGCTCATGATACTAGGAAGCCTAGCAAGCATCCCAAACTATCATATGGATGTGCTTTATATATTTAAAATTAAAGAGAATTATGTATTTGAGTTGAAATTTTATTAAAAAACTAAGACTTATAATCCCATAATACAAGATTGTGAAAATGCCTAAGAGATGAGGATTTATGCTTGTAGCCCAAGGAGAAACAACAACCTCGGATTCTGAATCTAGGGAGCCTTAGCGAGGGCCAATGCATGTCCTAAAGCTAAGGCAAAAAATGGTTATATTGTTTACCTCCATAAGAGAGGGTAAACCACCTGACTGTTGGACTTATAACCACCTAGAGTGGCGGCCAGCTAACTCATCCTATATTTTAAAACCATGTGGTCAAGTCATATGTTTTGCAAGATGGTCAGGTTATTATTTTTTTGAAAGAAATTAAAGTCTTTAAACCCACTCCATAAGATACTAGAGCATGAGTGGAATGAATAATGACTTAATCTAATGCAAAATTTATCAATTTTTATTTGATTTTGGACTTTCATTTTGACATATGTCTTAAGATTTTGTATGCCTAAATGCACGGTGAAATGAGTTATGGGCCAAATCAATAGAGAAGAGGGTGAATCCCTGTCAGTAGGAGTTGCTCTCATAGGTTAAGTGGTTCCTATGTGCAAGAACGGGGGCCCTCATTTTACAAGAGTGGTAGAAGATGCATGCATGATATTAGACATAGAACATTCAACTAAGGGGTTGTTAAATCTTTTAATTATCTTGATTTAATACCTAGGCTTTAAATGAGGTTATGAGTTATTTAGAAAATTAGTTATGAGGTGTGATTGGGGTAAAAATTTTATTTTTTCTTAAGAGTCTAAGAGGATCTAGGACATCATCATACATGAACAAACTAGGAAAATACATGCCATTTCTATTACACAGTATAAACAAATCATCAAATAATTTATAAACTCAACGTAAAAGAATAATAGGCCAGTGCGATTAGTACCGCTGTACAACCCGAAAAGAAATGGGTAGTCGAGCTTTACCCATATACATCCCTGTATATGAAAGAATAATTATAACTTATAAATGATAAGTGTTATGGGGGGTCTTCATATCTTCATGCTTCCTTCATTTCCTTATTTGATTTACTTCACTTGATTTGGTAGGCTTTTAGGAATCACATGGCACCTCAGGATTAAACTTTCTGGCCAATGTTCATCATTAACCCCCATAACACTTAACCAAATCTCTAATGCAAAATTACATTAAATAAGAAAAATAAATCTAATTACACCTAAAATAAGTGTTAGTTAAACACACCATACAAATTATATGCATAGTTTGAACTTAACACCCTGCACATGGGTAACCAAGCCCACATGTCTTAATTTAGATTTTGCTTAGGTGTTAAGCAGCCTGCAAAAGAAAGTATTTATTTTTATTTTAAGCACCCTTAAGCATAATCTCTTGTAAGATAGAATTTAGCTAATCATGGCCAAACATCCAGTCTATGAGGTATACACCCTAACAACTAGTCTACAACAGTACATCACAAAATAAACATACATCAAATCATACACCGCCTTAACATAAAGCTAGAAGTGGTGACTTAATCTAATGTGTGTATATTAAGGCTTGTGTGGTATGTTCTAACTAGGCTTTAGAGTTATCATTCTCTAAGTATGAAGGACATTTAATTATAAAGGATGGTTACACTTTAAGTGGCTTAATTGATTTGTAAATTTTACTTAGTATTTTCTTTTGTTTTATTTGACATATACTTAACAACTAAGTATTATAAAGAGAAGAAAAGAGATGAACACCCTCTTTTATCCCTACCTTATAAACTTGATTAATTAGTTCTCTTTAATGACCCCTAAGTTTAAGTTCACTTTTAATAATCTCATTTAATAAAGACATCTTAAGATTAATTATAATTAATTACTATCACATAACATATGTTTGTTCATTTCTTTCCATCATATATAGCATGCATATGATTAAGTCCCAAACATACATATACATGCAATTTGTATCTTAACATACTTAAATGATGAATGTAAGTACATATACTTGGAATTGATGTTTCATTTGGTTGAATTATTTTATCATATTAATTTGAAGCTCTATCTAAATTCTTATATAAAAGCATAAGAAAAGAACTCTAAATCATATGACCAATTAACCCAACCACTTGAAAAAAATATGAATGCATATCTTTTTTAAAAAAAGAGTGCGGGGTCATTTATTAGCTAAATACACATTCAAATGTATGAAAGTTTTAAGAAAGTACGCCATTATTCTACTGTGAGTGAGGAAACCTCCTTGGGGCTACTTAACGTCATGCATCCCCGGAATATCCAGACTAATATACTCGCTATTCTTAAATACATATGGATGTATAAACAACTATAATAATATAAAACCATGTAAAAATAGAGTTTTGATTTATTTAATTTATTTGTGTAATTGAATTAAACTCTATCTAAATTCTAATGTCAAAGTACATAAGAATGAAACCAAATAGGTACGTCACCATTATTCTGCACCATGGGAGTGAGGTAGCATCCTCTTCGGGGCTACATAAAGTTACGCATCCCGGGATGTGTAGACTAATATAGCCATTAACATTTAAACTTATGCAAATCAACATATGAATATAAGGAAGAGACTTCACTTCATACACTAAGCTTATATTCACATGCATCTCCTATGTATGTATAACTAAAGTCACTATATATATATATATATATATGTATGTATGTATATATATATCATTATTCATTAATAAGCTTTTGAAAATACATTTGTAATTTAATAGTGATAATTTCCACACATATTTTTTAATTAAGCCAACACATGCAAATTGATATAAAGGAAATTACCATCATTTATTAATTTGGAATAAGTGAATGCATGAATACAAGTGGCATACAACATTTTAACATGATTGGAAAGAAACAAAGCAGCATAAGCATGTAATTTCATTCAATCCAACAAATTTCTAAGGACAATCACATTAAATAAACTTATTTAAAATAAATCAAAATTTCTTAAAGCCATTTTAATTTCATGTTTGATTTGATTTAAGGGATGTGAAAGAGGTTTGCTAATCCTAATCCCATTCCCTATATGTGAGAGTTAATTTGATTTAATGAAAAGCAATTAGGTTAATTTTATGAATTAATTAAGTTAAGCATGGATTAAGTGAATTAATTAACCCTTACCTATGTCACCTTAAGATAATTAATTAAACAATTATGAGCTAATATGATGTGCAACCACATAAAAAGTAAATTAGCAATGCTCCTATGAAATGAAAGGGCCTAATGCAATTAGTTCATAATTATTAATTAATTAAGCTTAAGGGACTCACTTAATTATTTTTATGGTTTTCTCACATATATGAGCTAACCATAATTTTATTAGCTCTCTCTTTAGGTTATTGAATACCCAAAGAGCTACCCAAGAATTAATTAAAAAAATTTAATTTAATCAAGTTAATTAAATTCATTAATTATCTAATTAATCCTAATTATTTTTAATCAATAATATGAAATGGACTTAGGGAAAGAGACAAAGAAGGATGCCTAAGTCTCAATCCCTAAATCTTTTCAAATAGTTGATTAAATTTTAGATATAATTTGGGTTTTGGTTAATTTAATTAATTAATTTTAAAGAGGGAATGAAGAAAACTTAAGAAAAGATTGGAAGAGGGGCCCTAATCCATTTCCCCAAGTTTCTCCACTATTAAGAGAGGCTAATGAACTTAACTAATGGATTAATTCACTATTCATTTGATTAATTATCATTAATTAAGATAAAAGTGTAATTAAGGCTTAATCAATCAATTTCTCTAACTAACTATCCAATAAATTCCAAAAAAAATAAGGGAGGCAGAGGTCATCCCCCTAAACATCTATAGAAAGTTTGAAATCAATTGTATAATTAATTAGATGTAATTAGGCTAATTAAAATTTTATTTAAACCTTAATTAATGAAAATTACTATTCAAAATTAATTAAAAATAATTTTCTTGGATTCCCCTTTGAAATATCTTTAAAATGAGCCATCATTTATATTTTTTTTGATTTTTCTAGGATTAGTTATGAATTTGAGAAGTTTTAGCCTTTAAAGAAGGATTAATTAAGCCTGATTAACTCAATAATCCCGTCAGCATCACTTGGCTGCTAACGTGACATGCTGATGCGGCGCGATTTTCATGTAGCATGATATGATAAGCTATTTAAGTTATCAAATCAAGATGCTAACACGGATTGACAAGCGCTTTTTCCCGTGGATCGTTTGATCTAAGATTGGACGACCATGATCAAATCTCGTGGTTAAGGAGGAAATCGATGGATCTAAGCATGATCAGATTAGGACCATCCATTCCGATCATGCAGAACAGATGATCCGTGATTTGTCTCCTTCACGAATGGAGAAAAGAGATACTTTCCATCTTTCTCCATTCAATCCAAGTTCACCAGAGCTCGAATTGAGATCAAATTGATCCCACATCATCAGGTGGAGGAGACGAACACATCCAATGGTCAAGATCGACCCACATGAAAGTTTTCTTCCCAAAGGCCCACAAATATTCACTTAAATTACTATTTTGAGAAATTACCTCATCGGAGTTAATGTCCGGGTGGGATAGCTTTTCCTAATTGAGGCAAAGCTCTATCGAGAAGATTGGGCCTCAATTTGAAGTGAGTCACTCAGACGACCAATCCACACATGTAAGAGCTGAGCTTCGATCGAACTTGAACCTCCGGTGGCTTGGAAGCGGGAAATGACTTGATATTGCTTGACAAGGTGTGATAATGGTGTGTGCAAGGTTGATTGAGGTTTGGAGGAGGATTGAGCAAATAGGGTTTCAGATTGGCCTCCCATATTTTGGCTACACACGGGGGAAGGAAATGCAAGCTCGAGAGGCTTTGGAACGCTCTAAGGAAGGTAGTGGGATTTCGATTTCTCACTTGGGGGCTCAGTGTGTTCGAATGGTTCCAAATCCCATTTGAATTGAGGGGGGTATACCCCTCAATTGGTGGAAGGACGGACTGGATGGGCTTGTTCCTTTCGGTCGGTAGGCTGCCGTCAGGGCACCGAAGAGGTCATACTCACGTCCACAAGGCTTGATGTGAGTGTAGGAGGAAATGGGAGGTTGCCCAAGGGCAAGTGTGCAATGGCTTCTTGGATTGAATCTAATGGGTGCTTGGTTTAAATGGGAGGTGAGTTAACTAACTTCCCATTGGTCCATGGACAATCTAGGGTAGATTAGGTGAGCTAGGTGGGTTTGGTAGCCTCACTTGAGTGTTTTGAGGACTTCCATGGTGATGGGGGAGTTGACTTGCTTCTTAAAGGGAGAATCCAATGGATAATCCCCTTGGGTGGGTCCACTTTGCTTTAGGCTGATTTGGGAGTGATTTAGGATTGGCTTGGGTCGGGTTTGGCTAGCTCATAGGGTCCCATGGGTTGGTTTGGGGTGGTTTGGTTTCATTTGATCAAATGGGTTCATGTTCGGTTGGGTTGACCAATTGTTCAAATTGGGTCAAATCAAGGCTTAGGTTAGGTTCAAATGATCATTTGGAGTGTTTTGTTCAAGTGGTTTTGATTAGTTTGGCTTAGGTTTGGTTTTGGTTCATTTGAATTCAAATAGGTCAAATGGGTTAAGTTGATCAATTTGACCAAATTGGGTTGTGTTAGGTGTTGGTTCATGTTCAATTTGTTAATTGAAAATGATCATAGGCTTTGTTTTGATTTAATTTAAAATTAATTTGAATTTTGGCCAATTTAACCTTTAGGTCAATTTGGGTCAAGTTGACCAATTAAACTAGGCTCAATTATGGCTTTAGTCATGTTCAATAAATGATTTAGAATGAACTTGAGCTATTGGTTGCAATCAATTTATTGTTAAATCATGATTTAACCCATTTTAGCTAGTTAGGCTAATTTAGGTCAACTTAGGTCAAATGATCAATTGGATTTGGTTTGGCTCAATTAAGGGTTTGGTCATGTTCAATCATTGATTATGAAATGGTTTGAATAAATGGTTTCAATTAATTTGGTATATGGTGGATTTTGGCTAATTTGGGTTTCATTTGGGCTAAAGGTTGACTTGGTCAAAGGACCAAGTTGACTTGGTTTGACCCAATTCAAGGTAGTTGATCACCCTAGGATGATTGTTGATCATGGTATGAGGTTTGGATGGGTTTGGTTCAATCCAATTTGGGTTGGATTAGAACTTGGCTCAAAAATGGTCTTTAGGTCATTTTGGGTCAAGTGGACCTAAATGGGTCAATTGGGTTGCTTTTAGCTTGGTTCAAGTTTAGTTGAACTCATACATAGATTTAGGATGAAAATATAAATCCAATTGCAATTAGTTTGGAGTCAAATGGATTTTGGTTCATATAATTTCAAGTCAAAAGGGGTTAACATGGGCTTGACTTAAGTTGACTTGGATTTGGTATGATAATTGTAGTTTATGTTTATAATTGGATGAGTGATTGAAGGAATGATTGATTCATGAAGAAATTCGTAGGTTTTGAGTTGATTTGGGTATCATTTAGCCAAGTTCAAGAAATTAGCTAAAAAGTCTAAAATTGGAGAGTTGATTTGATTTGAGTTTGATTTTGGCTATTTGGATTTATATTTCATTTATATTTGTGAATATAAATGAAGGTTTAAATGATTCATGAGAAAATCACTTGAGTTTGGAGTGAGTTGGAAGAAAATTTGACCAAGCTTAAGGATGTAGGTCAAAAGTGTTAAGTAGGAAATTGATTTAGTTTTATTTATTTTTGGTCAATGAAGGGTGGGTTTCATTTATATTTATGAATATAAATGAAGGAATAATTGATTTATAAAGAAATCAATTGAGTTCGGGTTGCAATTTGATTAAGTTTATGAAGGTAGATCTATATGGCTTAAGAAAAGTCTTGATTTGGTTTGATTTAGTTTGATTTGATTCGACTTATTTGAATTTGGATTATATATATTTATGAATATAAATAAATAAATGATTGATTTATAAAGAAATAAGCCAAGTTTGATTTAGTTTAAAGGGGGTTTTGGCTAAGCATATGAATATGGTTCATATGGCTTAGGAAGGATCTTGGAATTTGAATTTGATTTTGGGTTCTAGTCATTTGATTTGGAATTTAGGTTGGAATTTAATTTGAGATTGAATTTGATATTTGAGAAAATCAATTAAATTAGGGTTGATTTGAATTTGGTTAAGGCTAAGTTCATAAGATAAAATCAAAGGGCTTAGGAAGGGTTTTGGGATTTAAATTTGATCATGTGTTTCAATCATTTGATTTGAAATTGATTTATAATTTGGATTTGAATTTGAGGTTTGGTTTGAGGAAGGAAGCATGTATTGGGTTTAAGACTATAGGGTAAGCAAGTTTTCCTAAATCCCTAAGGCATAACCTTTTCCTATGGCTAACTCTTCTAAGTCTCTAGGCTTAAGTTAAGTGTTCACCTAATCACTAGAAGTGTCTTAAGACCAGAAAGCTCTTAGTGTCTATAAGAGTCTAGTCTATGATGAGGAAGTTGAGAGCTCACTAAAGTGAGGTCAATAAATGAGTGCCCAATAGGTGTGGTGTAACTAACGAGGAGCACCACACATTTTGGTGTTGACCGAGATGATCAAAAACTTTCAAAGGATCACAAGCACTAATAGAAATGTTCTACTCCTAAACCCAAGATGTAGAAGGAATTAAGATCTTAGTACAATGCAACCCAACTTATGCCAAGGGCATAAGAGAGGAAGAAAGGATCCATTGAGGGACTAAGCTTGTGAACCTTCCACTAGGGAAGCAGTCCATGTTATCCATTAGGGATAAGAATTTGATTTGGTTTGATCTTATGGGGGCTCCACTAGAGAGAGGATATGATTTATACCTTGCTGGGAAGAAATTTGATTTGATTTGGGGAGAAAAGATCCACTGGGGATTAGGATTCACAACCCACCGGGATGAGTGCGTGAACTTTCCACTTGGGAAGTAAGTTCAAATTATCCACTAGGGATGAGAATTTGATTTGTTTATGATTTGGGACTCCACTAGAGAGAGGATGTGATTTTGATTCTGAGGGCACATATACTAGAGATATGAGCTCAATCCGCTGAGGATAAGATGGGTTCAATATATGGATTTCTTTGGAGAAGGATGGTGGGTTTAATAAAATGGACTCTATCGGTATGCGATGGAATCCACTAAGAAGGGGCTATATCAGCCTTGGTCTATCTTAGATTTACAAATCCAAAGGGATAGTCTATCGGCCATCAGGTAGGACTATCCAACCTAAGGGGTATCTTTCAGCGTGCAATGGTTAAGTCAAAAGAAAGCTTGTAGACTTACAACTTCTTGAACAAGGAACCACAAGGATGATCGATTAATAGTACAATAAATCGAATCCGACCTAAGGTGACTATTGAGCAAATGTCGCTGTGGACTCATATCAACTCAAGAATAGTCAAAATTAATTTCATTTTAGATGGACCTTGTCAGTGTGCGATGGATCCACTAAGGAGGGGCTAATATCAGCCTAATCCTACCTTAGATTTATAAATTCAAAGGGATAGTCTACCGACCGTGAGGTAGAGCTAACCAACCTAAGGGGTGTCTTTCGGTGTGCAGTGGTCGTCAGAAGAAAGCTTGTAGACTCACATCCTCTTAAACAAAGAACCACTAGGGTGATCGATTGATTGCACAATAAATCAAACCCGACCTAAGGCTGCCCGCCAGTGTGCAACTATCATGCTGGAGAGAATACGTAATAGACTTATATCTCCCAAAGCAAGGATGACTGCTGGGGTGACTTGTTGGTGGAATAATAAGTCTAACTCAACCTAAGGGTGACTACTGAGAGAGTGTCGACTCGGGGACTTATCTCAACTCAAAAGTAGCCAGGAGATTCCTATAGGGAATTTTGCTAACACTGCCCTAAAGATAGGATGCTTGCTTGAAGAAAATGTACACTGGGGGGTTTTCCTCCTAATCCACAAATAAATATATATATATATATATATATATATATATATATAATTTTTTTACATGTTTGCGTGAACCTTATTGGTGTCCGAGGGATCATGCTAAGAAGGAGCTTATATCAGCATAGTCCTATCTCAGACTTACTAAACCAAGGGAGAATCTGCATATCCATAAGACAAATTCTCCAATCACAGGGGTGACTACTACGAAAGAGGGACTACTCAATCCAAGAGTAACTGAGGTAGTGTCTAAATGGGGTTGATAAAGACATGATCAAAATAGAGTGCCTACAAAGGAGGTGCCATTATGGGCTTTATCCAGGACCCTTAAAAGAAAGCCTATAGGTATACGATGGCCAACTCTGGGAGAATGCTTGTAGACTTACATCTGCTATGAGTGGTGTATCCACCGGATGGGTCACCATCAGCATAGCGATAACCAACCAACCTAAGATGGCCATCAATTTGCGATGATCAATCTGAGAAAAATGCTTGTAGACTTACATCCTCACAGATAGAAATGATCATCGGGATAGTCTATCATCGGTGAGACATATGTTATCCGACCTAGGGTGACTAAGTAGGGAGTCCTGTGTAAGGACTAGACCCAGACTTAAAGTAGTTAGGAGGAAAGGAGCTAATGGGGGACTTATCCTAAGCATCAAACATACTCGACCCAGTTAGTGCATGATGGCTAGTTCAAGAAAAAAGTGTATATGCTTACATCCTCTTAAACTAAGTTAACATGGGGTAGCTTACTGGCTGCATAGTATGGCCTACCAAACTAACGAGGTGCTCGTGGTTGCAATGGTCAAGTTATGAAGAAAACTTGTAGACTTACATCCTCGACAAGTAACAAATGGGGTGACACACTAGTAAGGTAGCATGTTAGCCCAACCTAGAGCAGCTAATGAGTGAGTGCCATTGGGGTTTATCCTACATCAAAATAGCTTGAGATAAAAGATATGTGTTTATTTTATATGCGGTTGTGTGTAGTTTGTGTTGGTGTTGTGTTATTAAAGGATATGATGCTGCTTGGGTTCCTTACACTACCCTAAACACATCATGGCGGATTCACAAGCAAAGATATTTCTAATCAATATGAAGAGGTGGAGTTTGAGATGAAAAAAATTTTATTGATAATTATTTTCAAATAAGATTTATAGATAATATTTCTTTAGGTAGAGCCTATTGATTGGAAGCATGAGATGCTCTCCCTTACAATTTATAAGCTAATAAGATTCTCCTTGATAGGCATTTTCTATGGCGAAAGGGCCTTCCCAAGAAACTTGCATCCCATCTTTCACGCAACAATTGGTCTCCTTAGAACTAAAATAAGCTCTCATACTTGAAAAGCTCTAGGGCAGACCAACTTATTATGAGATTAAATCATTTTGGCTTTATACAACTTGAAGTTTTGGCATGCCCGAGGTATCTCTCCTCCAAACCTTCGAGCTCCTCTAACTGCAAGTTGGTGTTCTACTCCATTCTGATTTGACTACCCACAGCTATCCATAATGATTGGAGTTAGACTTCTAATGGTAGAACTATACACTAAGGAAAATGGGGTAGATTGAGTTGGAGTTCTAGTATGTGGTGAGGTAAGCCCATAAAGCTTCAACTAACTGCTCATACCACTACCGCTTATTATCATCGAGTGTCTTTTTTAATATATGGATGAGAGTTTTATTGAAGGCTTCTAAAGCCATTTGTCCTTAGTAGTAGATGGCTGAATATCTCCAATTTATGCCATGTCTCTAGGCAAAGCTATTAATTTTATTGCTCTTGAATGCAGTACCATCATTGATATAACTCATTGAGGCACCCTGAACCTATATATGATATGATTCTTGAAAAACTGGAGCACATGCTGAGCTGTGACCTCTCTGAGTGGGAATGCATCTGCCCACTTGGAAAAGTAGTCAGTGGAAGCAAGAATGAACCGATGACCCTTAAAAAAAGGAGGATCGATTGAACTCACTATGACGGTACCCCAACACTCAAATGGTCGTGAGGATAATGTAGAATGTAGAATATTGGGTGGTTGGTGTTAGATCACAACGTGCACCTAACATTGGTGGCATCTCGTAGTCATGTCCATGATCATGATCCTAGTATCTTAATTTTAGCTTAGATTGACATAAACTTGAGTGTACATCATTTCATGTGTTTTATTCAAACAACGTACATATGATGAATAAAGTGTCATCCATGAGAGCATGAGATTTCTTGATGGGCTAATGACTTCTCTTAAGGTCATTTGCCCATATTTAAATAATCCATGAATGGTTGCCTCCAATCTAACTCATCATCCTTTTTGGCAATGACAACATTCCCTTTAGGAGAGAATCTCTCGATGAGTTAAGCATCAATAAGGGATAAGTCTCATATATTTTGGACCCTTATTTATATGGACTTATCTTCGGACATGTCAACTCCTTGGCAAGCTTGGCTAATGCATCTGCTACATTCTCTCCTCGAGGAATCTTATAAATGATAACCTATGAGATTTGGGCCAACAACTCCATGGTGTACATATGGTAGTGATGGAGCTTAGGCCTTAAAACTTTGTAAAACCCAGCGATTTGGTTGATAACTAATTTAGAATATCTCTAAAGATGTTGATACTATGGATGCATAGTAATGGAGAACTCCAGACCGATAATCAGAGCCTCATATTAGGCTTCGTTGTTGGTGCATGGATTAGACAAATGATATGAGAATCTCATCATATCACGGTCTAGAGTTAGAGAACTATTCCTACCTCTGCTTTTATGGAAGAGTTGATCGTGGTTCTTCTCATTTTGAAAGGAAGCCACACCATTAAAATACATCTCCCAATGGTGAATGCTAGTGTCTCATAAGTTCATGATTTGTTCATCAGGGAGGTTCTTTTGCTAGTGCTTGTCCTTTCACCGCATGGGGATGCAAAAAAGTGATGTCTAAAAAGTATGTAATGTCAGAAGCTTTTGGGATGCAAAGATTAAAGCAGTAGGTTTTTCAATAGGTGGGTAGTTTGCATCAGTAGGGATTATAGGGATTACATGACGATTGAAATAGTAGAGCACATTCTCTTTCCCTTCATCATTGGTTTGGGCCAAAAAGCACGAGGGAGTTGTCTAATGCAGTAGTGTAGAGGATGAGTGGCTTGCCCAAGATAGGAGCTGCTAGAACGCATCATATGGTAGTGCTTGATGTCTTCAAAAGTATGCTATCATTTGTCATCCCACTTTAACTTGACATCCTTTTTGACAAGTGCTGAGAATAGCTGACATCTCCTAATAGATTTGAAATGAAGCATCTTAGATACACTAACTGCCATTAGAATGATCTGAGTTGAGTTAGACTTTTAGAGGGTGACATTTCTAAGATAACCTCGATCTTTTGGATCGATTTCTATTCCACAGTTGGACAATGAACCTAAGGAATTTCCCTAATGCTACTCTGAATGCCCACTTCACGGGATTCATTTTAAGGTTAAATTACTTAATCATTCAAAAACTACTCTTAAGTAGAAGAGGTGGTCTTCACTTTCATTACTTTTGACTGCAAGATCATCAACATAACATTCAACCTGATGATGAATGAGTTCGTTGAAGATCCGAGACATGGCCTAGTGGTATATAACACTAGCATTCTTAAGGCTAAAGGGCATGACCTTATAACAATAGATTCCTACCGGGGTTCAAAAATAGTATTTTTCACATCCTCAGGGGCCATCTTAATTTGGTTGTAGCCAGATGACCCATCAATGAAAAAGAATACTGTATGAGATGAGGCAATGTCCACCATCAGCTCTAGAATTGGTAGTGAAAATTCATCTTTTGGACATGCCTTATTTAGATCCTTAAAGTCGAGGAATATACTAATTTGGCCATTCTTCTTCTTAACTGGAACGACACTGGCCAACCAAGTAGAATATTTTTCTTCCCTGATAAAGCCAACATCGATTAGTTTCTTGACTTCAGAAATGACCTATTGCTCAATGTCTAATCATGCATTTAGGAGCTTGCTTGGTAGGGTTAGCATTAGGATCTATTACTAGTTTGTGGACTTCTATGTCGAGATAAACCAGACATTTCTTTATAACTCCATGCAAAATAGTACTTAAACTTAGTCAAAACCCTAACTAAGTCATTGATTTCTTCTTCATTCAATAATGAACTAATGTATGTTGGGCATGTATCTTCTTTTATTCCTAAGTTGATTTCTTGAGTTTGTCGATGGTTAATCTGATATCTTCTTCAAACTATGGCAGTGCATCTTTGACTTCAAAGTTATTTGGATCATCTCAAGTTTCTAAACACACCTCCTTATATGTGTTAGCATGATTTGAAAAGAACTTATTAGACTCCAAATGATTGATGATGACTAAGCAATGATTATTATCATGGATTGAACCCACTATGTTAAATCCTAGTCCTAGTCTTGATTGAGGATGTCTGCTTTGGTTGTCCCATAACCTTTCAAAGTAATCTGACCTATGTTTTGATCAAGTATGTGGGATTAATCCCTTCTTTGCTAAATTAAGAACACAAGAAGAATACAAATCAAAAGGTAATTGTATTAAAATCTTATATGAATCATCCTCAAGTTCTACATTAGCTTTTTGACATGAGGATAATGCTCCCAAAAGAACCTCTGAGTTTTCCCATTTGTGGATGACTTAGGGCTTTGTTAACTACCAAACTCAACTTCTAGGAAGGGAGTGGGGTTAGAGCTAAGGTTCCCAACTGACTCATGACTGTCTCATATGCAAACTTTGATATATTTATGCTTTGCTTTGGAACCTGATTTTCATCACTATTATGCTTGAATGTCACCTTGAAAGGGATTTGTTGTTGAGAAGAGCTGGCTGGTGTGCTAACCACATGGAACTCATCCTCTAAACTAGATTCTAAGTCTATGTGGATAGTAGGTGTACTCCTGGTGGCTGAGACATACCATATATTGGGTGGCCAATACGGAGGCTTTCCACCTTGGGGGTTGCCTTTGAATTATCCTCGCCTCTGCCTAGTGGAGGTCAGGTCATCCTACCCATGTGTTCGAATGGAGTAACGAACTATGGGTAGAATCTAATGTCAGGCTCTATGTCTCCCCCCTGAATCCATGTCTCACTCTCTTTTATTTTCTTTTTCTTTTTCTATTTATTTTCCTTTTCTATTTCTTTTTCTTTTTCTTTTCTTTCTTTTTGTCCCTCTTGGGGATCTTGACTAGATTTATGAGAATGGACTTGTTGATTTTGGGAAAGAAAATAGGCTGCATCCTCATATATCTTGACCTCATAAACTGTGAAGGGTTTGAGATCTCCTTTGACGCAATATGTAATTACATCTTATGGTGTTTGGGTGCTTTGTGTGTATATGTGAGAGGACACCACATAGATTTGCAAATGTACTTATTAGGGTGATTGGGTATGACATTAAAGAATGTATACTATCTCAAGAGATAGAAGGCACTACCTTATAAGGGACCTAATTCACCTAATAAGGACTCCTAAGGCATGACGGGTCTCGAATATACCAAAGATTTTTCCCATACTTTATAGGAAAAAGTAAACTAGGGTTTATTTAAACCAGGTTCATTAAGTTCTTATAGGCAAGCCTCCATAGTTAATTACATCTTAAGGAAAGTGAATCCCTTAAGAATACTCTTGATTAAAGTAGGTGATTATTATCTCCAAAGAATTCAAAGATAAGACTATCAAAGGATTGGTTGTAATTTTTTTGGAAATCGAGTGAGAGAGATCAAAAGGGAAGAGTTCTTATCAAAACTAAAGGAGATGAGTAGGGAGTGCTTATGATACTAGGAAACATAGTGATCACCCAATCTATCCTATGGTTGGGCTTTATATATTTAAATTTGAAGAGATTTATTTATTTGAGTTGAAAGTTTATTAAAAATCTAGGACTTATAATTCAATAATACAAGATTGTGAAAAGACCTAAGAGGTGAAGATTTATGCTTATAGTTCACAAAGGGAAACAACAACCTCAGATCCTAAATATAGAAAGCTTTAGCGAGGGCCAAAGCATGACCTAAATCTAAAGCAAAAATGGGTATATGGTTTACCTCCATAAGATAAAATAAACCACCAGACTGCTAGACTTATTACTGCCTGGAGTGGTAGCCAACTAACTCTTCCAATGCTTTAAATATATGTAGAAAAGTCATATACTTTACAAGATGGTTAGGCCATTATTTATTTAGAAGAGAAACTAAGTCCTTACACTCACTTCCTAAGAGACTATAGCATGTGTGGTATAAATTCATGATTTAATCTAATGCAAATTTTGTCAAATTTATTTGATTCTTTTGGACTCTTTATTTTGACACAGGTTATAAGATTTTGTATGCCTAAATGTATGAGAACTTGATTATGGGCCAAATCAAGAGAGAAATAAGCGTTCATCCATTGAAGGCTCTCACAGGTTAAGCCTTTATTCTCTAGCATAGATGAAAGCCCCCTTTTAATAAGAGTGAAAGAATATGACATGCATGATGTTATACATACAATCATTCAGCTAAGGTGTTGCTAAATATTTTGTTATCTTGATTTAATTTTTAGGCTTTTATGTGAGGTTATTAATTATTTAAAAAATTTAATTATGAGTTATTAATTGGGGTAGAAAAACTACTTTCATCGTAAGAGCCTACCGTATCCAGGTCACACATTCAAACATCAAACATGAAAAAACTAGGAAAAAACATACAATTCTAGTGCGCAATCTAAACACAACATCAAACAATTTTATAGACTTCTGCAAAAAAAAAATAAAAGGCTTGAGGTCGGATTTCAGCCGTGCACCTCGAAAAGGAAAAAAAAGATGGGTAGCTGAGCTCTACCCTTATACAACTCGGATTATAAATAATACATACTATGTGGGTCTTCATTTCTTCATTTCTTCATTCTCATTCTTTTGATTTGATTTGCTCTAAAGGCATCACAGGGCACCTTAGGGACTAAGCCTTCTGGCCATTGCTCATCCTAATCCCTCATAACACTGATCCTAATTCTTAATACAAAATTACATTAAAAATAGGAAAAGTAAATCTAACTATACATGCAAAATAAATGTTAGCTAAATACACCATACAACCCAAGCAGTTATATGAATAATTTGGACTTAGCACTCCACACATGGGTAACAGAGCCCACCTGTCCTACATGGGTTATGCTTAGGGGCTAAGCAACCTGCACTCCAAAAGCATTTATATTTTTATTACAACAATCCCTTAAGCACAACCCCCTGCAGAAAATATGATTCGACTAATAATGGACTAACATCCAGTCTACGAAACATACACCCTAACATCCAGCCTAAAACATTACATCAAAAAATAAAATACAATATCATACATACAATCAATACATCGACCTAGCCTAATTCTAGGATCTAACTAGTATTCTAGTGAAGACTTATGTAGCAAGACTTTACTAAGCTTTTTTAGTTTAAGTTTCAATTTGAAGTTTGATTTTATTTAAATTTTATCTTTGGGTGATTTCAATTTAAATGATTTAATGATTTATTTTTCATTTTATTTCACTTTTATTTGGTTAAAGTGATATTTAGGTTTTCAAGAATGAAAAGAAGAATGAATTCCATTTGTAGATGAAACTAACCTTATTCTACATCCTAACTCCTAAAGAGTATAACTAAGGCCCTTAAGTATCTTAATTAGACCATTTGAATTTGTGTAATTTATTTGATTTGATTAATATTTGTTTGATTTGATGTAGATTTTAGAATTTGAGTTTGTTTGATCCTTATGCATTTTGATTAATTTTAGATGAGATGTTTTGATTTAATTAAATATTGATAAATCAATATATTTAATTTCTAATGAAGTTTAAGTTTGTTTAATTTCATGTATCTTTGATTGATTAGGTGTTTTGATTTAACTAAATTTTAATAATTCAATATCCTTTAAATTATTATCTGATTTCTTTTCTTTTAGATTTTAATTTAAGATTTTAATTTCATATGATTAATATCATTTCGATGTTGTTTATATTCATTGATTTTATTATTTCATTTAAGTTTGGTTTAGATTAGTGAATATATTCCAATTAACTTATGATTTATTTGAAGTCTAGTATTATGCTTTTATTCGAATTCCAATTAAGGGTTTGATTTATAGAATTTTGCTGTTTAGTTTATGTATAGATTATCTCTTTAGTTTGATGATTAATCTCTTATCTTAGTTAACTTATTTTGATATTGATTAGAATTTGGGTCGGTTTGATGACTTTAGAGTTTAGATTTAATTTGATTATGGTTTATTTATTTATAGTTCGATTGGATAAAATGAATATAAAGTTTGCTTTGACTTTAATTGAGTTTGATTATTTATGATTAGAATTTTGTTTTAATTTCATTAATTTATCATGTTTATTAGATTTTAGTTTATGTTTTGATTTTATACATTTTAATAGTTAATTAGTTTATCTTATTTAAGTGAGTTGAATTAGATTTAACTTGATTATTTATTAAATTGATGGGAGTCTTTCTTAATTTAATTTAATTTGATCTCATTTAGGTTATTTGTTTGAGTTTTATTTTTTTTACTTATTTTGACATTGTTTGAAATTAAGAGTAACTGGATATGATTTAATAACTTTAGAGTTTACATGTAATTTTATGTTTATTTGATTTGATTATGATATTTAGAATATAAATTATACAAGTTTGTTCTTAATTTTACTTGACTTCAATTGTCTATGTCTTAAGAGAGATATATATATATATATATATATATGATTTAAATTAGTTATGAATTCCTCCAAAATTTTATATGAATAATTGATCAAATAAAACTTAGCCAATTGTAATAATTAAATTAATTATAATTAAGGATATGCCACATAACAAAATTTTCTTTTTGATTTTAAAGTCAATATACAATAATTAGGGATTAAATTGATTTTATAATTGGCTTTCATAAATTATAGTCAAACCACTTTTTATATTTGATCCTAAAAGTCACCTGAATCACCTCGTTGCTGGGATGCTTGGGAATGATCCTAAAAAGTCACCTGAATCATGTGAGTCACTTTAGTTTTGAGATTAATCCTAAAAATTTGTTAGGCGCCTGGTACATGGAGATGGATGCTTGGGATTGCTGGAGTTCTAGCATTGTTGCAATTCATTTTGATGGCATACCTTCCTGAATTACCTCGTTGGCTTTACAGAAAGGTTATTATATAGAATTTTGCAATGCACTCTCTTTTAGTTCATTTGAGTAACTTATAACCTGGGGTGTAAATGAGTTGAGATTAAATGAGGGCATGTGTTCATTGTAGGGAGTAAGGAGCACCTTCTGTGGCATACATATGTTGATGACATTTATCATGTTCATAGGTATGACTTTAATATCCTTCTTTTGTACATAATTGTTTCTAGTGTGTTAAGCAAATCTAACTAATTGTAGGTACTGAATGGCATACGAAGGAGCAATATCAACTCTTTTAGGGAAAGATCAATGGAAGACTTTGGATAGTGAATATTATATTCAGACTCCCAAAACTTTGAGGCCACGCGGGAGACCGAAGTCACATAGCTTTTGTTCCTGGCATTTCCATTTTATTTAAACTTTTATATTATCCATGATTACTATGACAAGAATGTCTTTTTCAGGTGAAGTTGCAAATTAATTGATGGTTGTAATTTTTGGGGATTCAGAGCTGAATGGATGTATTGACATCCTTTTCTTAACTATGATGCATTTAATCCACTGTTTGAATCTTTGGCTGCCTTGAAGTTGCATTTTATTAAGTATATGTTAATTTGAATCATTTGATAGAATATGAATCCTTCAATTCTCCCAGAAATAAAGCTGCTTGTTCATTTAGTTGGATATTTGGCTTCTTATAAATAATATGCTTGTTGTTATGTTGATCGGACATCAAATTTGATAGCCGACTTAAGGTGTCACCTAACAACTTCTTCTTTGATTCTTTTTGTTTTAGTCTGAACTTGCTGTTAAAGAGTATTTTCTCATTTGAAAGAGTATTTTCTCATTTGATTCTCTGCTTTATTCCAGGAGGACAGATTGGCAAAGCTCGTGATCGGGACCGACATTTTCTTTGAAGCAGACAAGCATTCATTACTTGCATTGTTTCAATCGAATATTGGTGTAATATTTTCTTTTTGTAAATTCATATATGACGTGTGGTGGAATTACAACCTTTCCCTGTGTGTATATACATACATACATATATATATATATATATATATATATATATATATATATATATATATATATATATATATATATATATATATATACACACACACAAGAAATATTGAAGATAAATGGAAAAATGTAAAATTTTATTGTTATTATTTTTGAGAAATGTCTTGCTTATTTGATTGTACTCTCTTGGTTAGATCTAATTTTGAGGATATTGTAGTAAGTTTGCAATCTTTTTTTATTTTCTTGTCATCATCATGGACATTAAAGTTTTGTTTGAATTCAAGGAAAGCAAAGTAAATGAAATGAAATTCAAATGGTTTGTCATCTGAGATTTTGGATTTAGTCTTATAGTTGAAAATTATCTTATTATATATATTAAGTGACTAAATAAATTTTCATTAGGTCATTTGCCTGATATGGTTGCTTAAATTTTCTGTAATATCACTATTGCTTTAATTATTGTCTCTTAACACTTGCATTCAGGAAAATTATAGAGGTAAATATATATGTGAGCTATGTCAGAAGCATGGCAATGTAGAGAAGCAAGTTCCTCCTGTTCAAAACAACAAATTGCATGAGGAACTAAGAATCCTTAAATACCACAGGAAGCTAAGAAACGAATGCTTACCTATTAGGCACGTCGTGGAAAAATTCAAAAAGCAGGGCAACAGAGAACTATTAGGCGCAGGCGCGATGGAGAGAGCTCTCATCGAGCAATGGCTCGAAATAGAGGCTCAAAAATTCGATCCACCGAGCTCGGAGCTCGTCTTCTACCTCTCCATCGCCCCAACCCTCCCTCAACAATCGATGGATGGAGAGCTCTCATCGAGCAATGGCTCAAAGAGGCGAGTGATCCATCAGCTGAGCTGCCTTCTACCTCCATCGCCCCAACCCTCCCGAACAACCTGGACGGTGGAAACCCGCCATTAGACGAGAGTTGTTACGGGAGAGACGACGTAATATTATTGTGTTAGAATGTTTTAGGTGTTAAATTTGTAAAATAGTAAGTTTAGGTGTTAAATATGTAAATAATGATGTTTAATGTGGTATGTATGTAAATCTCCTTTTTATTTTTTGTTTTATATGTCCTGTAGAGAGAGAGAGACGCCAGCTTTTTCCTACCTCTCTCCCCCCAACTACTCTAACGTTCCCCCTTTTTTATTATTATTATTATTTTCTTTTGCATTTTTTTATTTTATGTTATCATGACCACATTAATTAAGTAGGTATTTTTAATAAATTTTTCTTTTTCACTTTTTTTTTTTTACTTGATGAAACCTGATTTTTATTTATTATTATGATTTTTAAATATTTACATAATTTTAATGACTTTAATTGAATGAAATTTTATAAGTTATATACATAAGATAATTTTAACTATGATTAATAATTATTGATTATAACATAAATTTATAATTTAATAAATTAATTATTTTGATTTAAGTTTGTCCAAAATTTATTTGATGTTTAGAATTGGTTTAATTTCTCTCTCTCTCTCTCTTTTTTTTTGTAGTTCATTTTAGATTTCAAATAGATTGTGTATATTAAATTAAAATTTGTTATTATATATATATATATATATATATATATAGTGAATTAACATTCAAATCATAATTTGATTTAATTTAGATTTAAATTTTCACTAAAATTGCATTCGATTCATATAATTTATTAAAGTTGTGAATAATCTTTTGAGGAAACTTGAACTTTAATTTTCATGCATTACAACTTGAGTTAAATTATCTCATGATTTGTTAGCATCGATCAATGAATTAATTTTAATTTCCATTTGATTTTGAATGATTTACTTGATGGTTTTGATTATGATTTTAGGTAGAACTTGGAATGATGATTAAAGGATTGATTGATTCTGAGAAAATCAACCAAGTTAGGTTTGATTTGGATGAGATTTGGCTAAGTCCATGAAATTGGCTTAAAGGTTTGTATCATGATTTAAAGTTGAGTTTGAGTTTAAATATGATAAATTGATCAAAGGGTTGAATTGATCTTTGAGAAAATCAATTGAATTTGGATTGATTTGGATTTGGCTAAGGCTAAATTCATAAGATAAATCATAGGGCTTAGAAAGGATTTTGATTTGACTTGATTTTGGGTTTCAATCATTTGGAGTTGAATTTAAATTTGGATTTGGATTTGAAATTGAGTTTGATTATAGGTTTGATAGGGTGAATCTGGATTGGATTTGGGTTGTAAGGTAGGAGGGTTATCTTATTCTCTAAGGCATAGCCTAATCCTATGATTAACCCTTCTAAGTCTCTATGCTTAGTTAAGTGTTCACCTAATCACTAGAAGTGTCTTATAACTAAGGAGCTCTTAGTGTCTAGAAGAGACTTAGATCTAAGATGAGGAGATTAAGACTCACTCCAAAAGTGAGGTTAACAAAAGGACCCCCAATAGGTGTGGTGTAACTAACTAGGCACAGCGCACGTATTGGCGTAGACCAAAATGATCCACAACATCCAGAAGATTGCAAACACTAATGGAAACAATCTATACCTAGACCCGAGAGGTAGATAGAATCATGAGCTTAGTGCAATGCGGCTTTCTTTATGCCAAGGGCATAAGAGGGCTAAAAGGAATCCGCTAGGAATCGAGTACATGAACCTTCCACTAGGGAAGCATATTCAAGCTATCCACTTGAGATATGAATCTGAGTTTGATTATGAGTATGATTTGTTTAGATGTGTATTCATTGGGGAGAAGAACTTATAATCCGCCGGTGATCAAGATCAAACTAACTTAAATCGATGTCGAGGCATATCCGCTAGAGACATGAGTTGGAGTCCACTGGGGATTGGGAATAAGAACCTTCCACTAAGGAAGCAGGTTCGGGCTACCCAGTGGATTTTTTTGATTTATTTGATTAGAATCCACTAAGGAGATATATTTAATTTATTATGGCTCCATTAGGGAGAAGGGTTTTGGATTGAGAGCATATCTGCTGGGGATGTCCCCTCAATTGAATTTGTTTGATTTAGATTTGGGTTCCACTAGAGAGGCTAATTTGTTTTGTGCATTGTTGGGGAGAAGTTTGGTTCATCTGATATGTTTAATTTGACTTCACTAGGGAGGTTGGTTTTGAATTTAGTTTATTATGGACTCTGTTGGTGTGCGATGGACCACACTAAAAAGGAGGTACAGGGACCTTGTCCTATCTTAGATTTATAAGTCCAAACAGGTAGTCTTCCTTCCATAAGGTAGGAATATCCGACGTAAGGGGTTCCCTTTCAATGTACAATGACTATGCTAGGAAGAAGGCATATCAGTCTTACATCTTCCAAAGGAGGGAAAAGTTACAGAGGTGATTTATTGGATGGACAATACATCGAGCCCTACCTAAGGCGACTACTGAGTGAGCGCCATTTGGAGTCTTACCTCAACTCAAGAGTAGTTCTGGTGATTAATTTGGTTTTAATTTTATTTTACTTGATGTGATTTGATTTAATTTAATTTGGTGTGTTATGGTGTGGACCCTATTGGTGTGCAATGGACCGCACTAAGAAGGGGCTATATTGGCCTTGGCCTATCTCAGATTTAAAAATCCAAATGGGTAGTCTACCAACCACATGATAGGACTATCCAACCTAAGGGGTTGCCTTTCAGTGTTCAACGACTATACTAGGAAGAAATCATAGCAGACTTACATCTTCCAAAGTAGGGATGAGCCGCTGGGGTGATCTGTTGATGGCATAATAAATCGAACCAGACCTAGGGCAATTATTTGAGCTAATGCCACTGTGGACTCATATCGACTCAAGAATAGTCAGAATTAATTTAATTTTAGATGGACCTTATCAGTGTGCGATGGATTTACTAAGAAGGAGCTAATATCAGTTTAGACCTATCCTTAATTTACAAATCTAAAGGGATAGTCTACTGGCTGTGAGGTATAACTAACCAACCAAGGGGGTGCCTTTTGGTGTGCAATGGTCAAGTTAGGAAGAAAGCGTGTAGACTTATAACTTCCTAAATAAGGAACCATTGGGGCGATCGGTTGCTTGTGCAACAAATCGAACCTGACCTAAGGCTGCCCACCGGTGTGCGATGCTCATGTTGGAAAGAATGTGTAATAGACTTATATATTTCAAAGCAAACATGACCGATGGGGTGACTCATTGATGGCACAACGAGTTGAACCCGACCTAAGGGCGACTACTAAGAGAGCGCCAACACAGAGACTTATCTCAACTCAAGGTAGTTAGACAATTCCTATAGGGAGTTTTACTGACACTGCCTTAAAGATAGGATGTCTGCTTGGGAAAGGGGCCACTGGGGGCATGAATTCCTAATTCACAAGCAAAGACATATTTTTCTTATTTTATGTTATCGTGGACCCTGTTGGTTTATGAGGGATCACACTGAGAAGAAGCTCATATCAGCCTAGTCTTATCTCAGGCTTACTGAACCAATGGAGAATCTACATATTTGCAAGATAAATTCTCTAATCACAGGGGTGGCTACTAGAAAAGGGGAACTACCTAATCTAAAAGTAACCCGGGTAGTGTCTAAATGGGGTCGCTAAGGATGTGATCTAAATAGAGTGCCCACAGGGCAGGTGTCACTAGTGGCTTTATCCAGGACCTTGTAAAAGAAAGCCTATAGGTATATAGTGGCCAACTCTGAAAGAAAGCTTGTAGACTTACATCCATTAGGTGGGTCACCGTCAGCATGGCGATAACCAACCAACCTGAGGTGCCCGTCGATTTACGATGATCAACCTGAGAAGAAGGCTTGTAGACTTACATCTTCACAGACCTAAATGATTATCGGGATAGTCTATCATCGGTGGGATAGATACTATCTAACCTAGGGTGACTACTAAGTGGGGAGTCCCGTGTAAGAACTAAACCCAGGCTTGAAGTAGTTAGGAGGAAAGGAGCCACTAGGGGATTTATCCTAAACCTCAAATATACTCGACCTAGTCAATGTATGATGGATAGTTCAAGAAGAAAGTGTGAAGGCTTACATCCTCTTAAACAAAGTCAACATGGGGTAGTTTACCGGCTGCGCAGTAAAGCCTACCAAAATAATAAGGCACTCGTCAGTTTGCAATGGTTAAGTTCAGAAGAAAGCTTGTAGACTTACATCCGTTAGACAAGTAACTACTAGGGTGGCACACTTGCAAGGTAGCACGTCAGCCCGACCTAGAGTAGCTAATGAGTGAGTGTCATAAGGGGGCTTTATCCCACATCAAAATAGCTCGAGATAAAAGATATATATTTGTTTTATATGTGGATGTGTGTAGTTTATGTTGGTGTTTCTAAGGATAAGATTCCACTTGGGTTCCTTACACCTACCCTATTCATATCATGGAGGATTCACAAGCAAAGATATGTCTCAACATAGAAGAGATAAAATTTGAGATGAAAAGAAGTTTTATTGATAATCATTTCAGAACGTAGTTTATGGATAGTATTTCTTTAGGTAGAGCCCATTGATTGGAAGCATTGGGCACTCTCTCTTACAATTTATAAGTTGATAAGATCCTCCTTGGTAGGCCTTCTCTATGTCATAAGGGACTTCCCAAGAGGGTTCAAACTTGCCTCCCATCTTTCGATGGGCAATAATTAGTCTCCTTAGAATTAAAACAAGTTCTCTTACTTGAAAAGCTATAGGACAGACTAACTTGTTATGAGATTGAATCATATTGGCTTTATATAACTTGAGGTCCTGGCATGCTCGTATGCATTTTCCTCCAAAACTTTGAGGTCTTCTAATCGCAACTTGGCATTCTGTTCTATCATGATCCTATCAGTCACAGCTATCCTTAGTGATGAGAGTTGGACCTCTAATGGTAGGACGGTTTTGGATCCATACACTAAGGAGAAAGAGGTAGATTGAGTTGGAGTTTTGTATGTGGTACGGTAGGCCCACAAGGCTTCAACTAACTACTCATGCCACTGTCTCTTGTTATCATTGAGTGTCTTATTTAATATTTGAATGAGAGTTTTGTTGAATGCTTCTGCTAGAATGTTTTCCCTCAGGTGGTAGATGGTAGAATATCTCCAATCTATGATGTGTCTATGAGCAAAGCTGTTGATTTTAGTGCTCTTGAATGTAATACCATTATCAGATATAATTCATCGAGGTACCCTAAACTTATATATGATATGGTTCTAAAATTATACATCTGAGCACAATTCTAAAGGATTGCCTCCGCTCACTTGAAAAGTAATAGGTGGCAGCTAGAATGAACCGGTTACCCTTGGAAGAAGGAGAATCAATCAGACCCACTATGTTGGTACCCCAACATTCAAATGGTCATAAAGCCAATGTAGGATGTAGAATATTAGGTGGTTGATGTAGGACCACGGTACGACATTGGTGGCATTGCTTCGTTCAGTTGTATTGCTTCACATTTGAAGGTAATATCTTAGTCTCTTGATTTTAGCTTTCATCTTCAGACCAGATTGATGCGCTCCACATATACCTGAGTGTACCTTTGTCCCGATCCTATGGGCTTCATGTTTGTCCAGACAAAATAACCACATATGATCGAAGGACCATTGGTACAAGGTGTCATCCACGAGAGCGTAAGAAAGGGCTCTCTGCTTCACCTGGTGTGCTAGTGATTTCTCTTGAGGTCGTTAGCCTCTATTTAAATAATCCAAGAATGGTTGCCTCCAATTTAACTCCTCATCCTTTTTGGCAATGGAAAACTCTCCTTCAAGAGAGAATCTCTCAATGAGTTCAAGATCAATAAGGGATAAGACTTGTCTATTTTAGACCCTTATTGGAATGGACTCATCTTCCGAATATGCCAACTCTTTGACAAGCTTGGCTAATATGTTTGTTACTGTGTTATCTCATCAAGGAATCTTGTAGATGGTAACCTCTGGGATTTGGGCCAACAACTACATGGTGTACTTATGGTAATGATGGAGCTTAGGCTTTAGAATTTTGTAGGACCCAACGATTTGGTTGATGATGAGCTGAGAATCTCCGAAGATGTTGATACTCTAGACGCATAGTATAATGACTAACTCTAGACCAACAATCAGAGCCTCATATTTTGCTTCATTGTTTGTGCATGGATTGGAAAGATGGTATGAGAATATCATCATACTACAATCCATAGTTAGGAGAACTATTCCTACTCACCTTCTCTGGAAGAGTAGATTGTGGTTCTTCTCCCCTTTGAGAAGAAGCACCATCAAAGTACATCTCCCAGTGGTGAGCACTAGTATCCCATAAGTTTATGATTTATTCATCGAGGATATCATCATTAAGTGGAGAATCAGTAGGGAGTGGATGCGTTGCTAAAAAATTTGCAAGTGCTTGTCCTTTCACGGCATGAGGGGTATGAATGTTATGTCAAACTGAGATAAAATCACGGACCAACGTGCCAACCGCCTGGATAAGGTCAGCTGTGTCATGAGATATAGCAGTGGATTAAGTCTAGAGATCAAGTTCACCTTATGAGAGAGCATGTAGTGTCGTAGCTTTTGGGATGCAAAGATTAAAGCTAGGCAATACTTCTCAATAGGTGGATAGTTGGCTTCAGCAGGTATTAGACGATGATTGATATAGTAGAGTGCATTCTCCTTCCCTTCGTCAGTCTTTAAACTCAGTGAATAACTTCACTAAATTATTGGTTTCTTTTTCATTCAACAGAGAACTGATGTATGTTGGGCGTGGATCTTCTTCAGTTCTTAGGTTGATTTCTTTGAGCTCATCGATGGTTGATCTGATTTTCTCTTCAAACTCTGGTGGTGCATCTTTGACTTCAAAGTCATTTGGATCATCTAAAGTTTTTAAACACACCTCCTCATATGAGTTAGCATGATTTGAAAAGAACCAATCAGATTCCAAATGATTGGTGATGACTAAGTAGTAATCATTATCATCAATTGAACCCACTGTACTGAAACCTAGTACCGATCTTGATTGTGAATATTTGCATTTGTTGTCCCATAACCTTTCAAAGTAATCCGACCTGTGTTTAGACCAAGCATGTGGAATTAATCCTTTCTTTGCTAAATTAAGAACACAAGGCGAGTACCAATCAAAAGATAATTCTATTAAATCTTTGTATGAATCATCCTCAAGTTTTACATTAGCCTCTTGACTTGAGGATGATGCTCCAAGAAAGAACTTCTGCACCTTTACATTTATGGAAGACTTAGGGGCTTCCTTAACTACCAACATCTCAACTTTTATGAGGAAAGTGGGGGGTTAGAGCTAAAGTTCTCAACTGATGCCTGACTATTTTACATATAGGCTTAGATACACTTACACTTTGCTCAGGAGCCCATTCTTCATCATTGTCTGGCTTAGCTATCACTTGCATTGGGATTTGTTGTCTAGAAGTGCTAGCTGACATAGTAATCATATATGACTCATCCTCTGAACTAGATTCTAAGTCTATATAGATAGTAGGTGTACTCCTGGTAACAAGGACATAACTCCTATTGGGTGGCCAATAAGGAGGTCTTTCATCCCTAGGCGTGTCTCTGGATCTAGCTCTTCCTCTACTTGGTGAAGGTTGAGTCATCCTACTCATATGTTTTAACGGAGTAACGAACTATGGGTGGAATCTAATGTCAGGCTCTACTTTCTCCTCCAAGTGTATTTCTTGCTCCCTTTTATTTTCTTTCTCATTTTCTTTTTTCTTTTCTTTTTATTTTTCTTTTTATTTTTATTTGTCTTATTTCTTTTCTTTTTATTTAATCTTTGAACTTTGGCTAAGTTCATGAGAATAGACTTGTTGATTTTGAGAGAGATAGTAGGCCACATACTCATATATATCGACCTCATGAACTGTGAATGGCTTAAGATCTCCTTTAACACAGTATTCAATCCCACCCCTCATGAACTTCATGCGCTGATGTAGAGAGTATAGAACCACATTGTTCTCATGTATGCACGGTCTCCCAAGCAAAGCAATGAAAGATGAATATGAGTTTATAATATGAAACTTGATGGTAGTCTTCCAATCATCTACTTATAATGACAACACTACAGAGCCTAAGACCCTCTCACCTTGTTCATTGAATCCTCTCAACATCATCCTCTCTTTTGAAAGTTTGGAGATGTCAATTGTTAAGTAGACGAGAGTTTTTAGACTCATAATGTTCATGTTGATCTCATTTTTAGAATGAGCTCTCAACCCCTCTATCTAAGACATATGATTTCTCTTAGGTTTTAAGAGTTTCTTAGTCTTAAGACACATCTAGTGATTAGGTGGACACTTAACCTAGCACTAGAGACTTAGAAGAGTTAGCCATAGGAAATAAGTCATGCCTTAGGGGTGTTAGGAAAATTTTCCTACCCTTAGCTTGAACAATTCCTCGCCTTCCTTCCTTCAAGTCAAACTCCAAATCAATCTGATTTGATTTTCTCCAAACTCAAATCTACTCCATGTGATTGAAATCCATGAATCAAATCCAAAAATTAAATTCCAAATTTAAAATCCTTCGTAAGTCCTTAATTTCCCCCTAAAGGACTTAGCCTAAATCATGATCAAATCTATTCAAATTCATAGGATTTTCTCATAAATCATTTATATTCTCATTTATATTCACATATATAAATGAAATATAAATATAAATCAATCAAACCAAACTCCAAATTCAAATCCCTACTCCAAAATTTCATAAGTCCTTTAAATTCCTTTTAATGGACTTAGCCTAAATCATGATCAAATCACTTCAAATCCTTGAAATTTTCTCATGAATTATTTATATTTTCATTTATATTCATATATATAAATGATATATAAATTTAAACAATCAAAACCAATTCCAAAAATCAAACTCAAATTTACTCAAAATCCAACCTTTTAAGTCAAAATCTTGAACTTAGCCAAATCAACTTCAAATCAAGCCAAACTCTTGAATTTTCTTTCATGATTCAATCAACTCTACATTCATGAATTCAAATATAAATAAAAACTTCAATCACTAAATCAAAATCCAATTCAAAAATCAAACCCCAAATCCTTTCATATTCTTCCTTTGAATATGAAATTGTCAAATGAATCAAAACCTATTTGACTTCAAACCACTTGCAAAAGGATTTATATTTCAATCATAAGTCCATATACAAGTTCAATAAAACTAAAATCAAGCTTTGACCAAGCCATTTGACCCACTTAGGTTCACTTGACCCAAAGTGACCTAAAGTACCCTTTTGAGCCAAATTATAATCCTAACCAAATTGGATTGAATCAAACTCACCTATGCCTCTCATCATGATCAACAATCATCATGGGATGATCAATCAACCAAATTGGGTCAAACCAAGTCAAACCTAAGGGTTGACCAAGTTAACACTTAGCCAAATGATAGGACAAATTGATTGAAACCATTGATCTAAGTTCTTTCATGAACTATATTTGAACTTGACCAAGTTAACATTTGAGCCTAACCTAGCCCAATTGGCCACTTGACCCAAGTTGACCCAACTTGACCTAAAAAGTCAAAATGTGTCAAAACTTGATCTAAGCCAAATTGATTGAAACTAATGGGCCAAGTTCATTTCCAAATCACTTGTTGAACTTGACCAAAGCCTCAATTGGCCAACTAAACCTAACCTAGCCCAATTGGCCTTAAACTCAACTTGACCTAAAGGGGTCATGTTGAGCCAAATTCAAACTTAACCAATATTGATTGGAAACAAAGATACCAATCCACTTCATATGATCAACCAAACCCAAACCTACCCATGACCTAGCTCAAATAGGTCTAATGGGTCAAATTGGTCAACTTGACCCATTTGACCTAAATGAAGTCATATGAGCCAAATTGGAAACTAAACTAAATTGAATCAACCAAACCACCAAAATATTTCAAATGGTCATTTGAACTTGACCCAATACTTGGTTTGACCCAATTTGACCAATTGGTCAACTTGACCCAAGTTGACCCATTTTGACCTAAATGGGTCAACATGAGCCAAACCATATCAAATGAACTCCAAATCCAATGAAACTTGGCCAAACATATTTTATCCACATACCCAACATATTCAAATTTAAAAATTGGCCAAATGACCATTCTACCCCTAGGCCATAGAACAAATTTTGGTCTAATCCATGGGGAATTTGGTCAAGCCCTCTTCATATCAACTTGATACCTTCCTAATAGGTCAAGTGAACCATATGGAGGGTGGTGCATCCAACCCAATGGGTTTGGGTCAGCCCAATTGGACCCAAGGACAAAACTGACCCCCTAGCTCAAATTGGCCAATTTGAAAACCTCTCTCCACTCAATTTGAAGCACATGGGAGGTTACTAATCCACTCCTTGGCTCAAACTGACCATGTGCCAACTTCAAACAACCCAAAAAACCCTTTCCATTTGGTCAATTGGATCAAAATGACAACCTTAGGTTCGGTCGTCTGATTGCCATAAGGGGAGATATACTCCCCCTAATTCAATTCAATTTACACATCCTCATTTTGGATTGAGTGCTAGAGAGTGTTAGGAGCCATCAGAGAGCAATCCTAAGCTTTCTAGGAGGGAATTGAAATCAACATTCTCGATTTTCATCCTTTGAAAGTAAAGGAGCTCCACTCAATTCCTAACTTCCTCCACAGTACAATCCAACTCAATTGCCTTTGCACACTTCATCGGGGGACCAAATCAAGCTTGCCTAAGCTCTCATTCATGTTCCCAAAGCTAGGAGAAGTTCAATTTGATCAAAGCTGCAAAGGGGAGCAAGGGGAGTTTTTCCATAGAGCAATCTACCCAACCTCAAGAGCTAATTCTCTCACCACAGCTTCGTCTCAACCAGATGAAGCTCCTCCAAGGGAATCGAGCGCCGGTGAGGTATGAAATTTTTTGACCATTAGACTTAGGAGGTGTTGATCTTTTGTAGAAGAAAGGGTCATGGCATGAGAATTCCATCATTGGATGTGATCTTCTATGCTTTGTGATGGTGTGTGCAAAATTTTATCCTTATCTGAGCTCAATCGAGCTCGAATCAAGGCTTGGATCATGGACGGTCTCCATTGATCCTCAGGGAAGAACAAAGATAATCTTGGCCATCCATCCGCGTGTTTTGGATGGACGGCCAAGATTAAATGCACGTTTTATAAATCCTTTTATCCTTTTAAAACTATGTTCATTTGTTTGTTCCATGATCGGCGGGTATCAAACCATCATCCCACGCCGCTCGGTGATGGGATGTTTAAGTGACCCTCACGATGAAGCATGTAAAGCGTCGACCACCGTCGCATCGTCATCATGGGCTAAGGAGATTAATTAGGTTTTAATTAATTCTAATTAATCCTCTCAGCTTTAAAAATGTATATCTCCAAAAAAAAAAAAAAAATATGAGGTAAATTTCTATTGAAAGATAATTCAATCTAGAATATTCTAAAAATAGTTTTAATGGATTTTGAATTATATCTTTCTCTGATTTTGCCTTTAATGGAAATCTTTATTTTTTAATTACTCTTTAATTAATCCTCTAATTAATCTCAAACTTCTTGGGTATGTTTTGGGGGATGACTTCTACCCCTCCTAATTCTCTTAGGATTTATTGAAGGCTTAATTGGGAGAATTGCAAATGTATTTCCTAATTACTCCCTTAATGTAATTAAGGATAATTAAGAGTTTGATTAGCATCTTAGTCCCTTATTGGAGTTGATTAAGGTTTGATCCAGTGAATAAGATGCTTAGGGAATAATTTTGGGGTATTTCCCCTAAGCTATTCTCTAAACCCCCTTTTCTTTCCTTAATCCTCTCTTAATTAAGGGCTAATTCACTAATTACTCTCTTAATTAGTTTTCTAAAATTTCTAAAACTTTCCAAAACTTAATTAATCTACTTTAGGTAAATGCTCAGGTGTTCAAGAGCCTAAGTTCAATTAAGGAAATCAAAACCCAACTCATATGTGTGAGGGGTGTTTTGAAATTACTTAAGTTAAACCCTTTATCTTAATTAACCATTAATCATGAGCCAAATTGAATTAGACCATTTTTTTCCTAGTTGCATTGCAAATTTAAATTCTTTGTGAGATTTTATGTCATCTCATTGGCTCATAATTATTTGGTTAACTATGCTAAGGTGGTATAGATAAGGGTTAATTAACATGTTTAATTCATACCTTACCCTAATCAAAATATAAAATGAATCTAATCTTCTAAAAATTAAACAAAATGTCAAACACATGTGAGAATGGGTTAGGAACAGCAAACTCAACTCACATTTTTAAAATTAGATCAAATTCTAAATCTAACAAAAATCATATTAAATGAACTTTGGTTTACTTTAAGCTTTCTTATTTCATATCTTTAGGATTTAATTAAAGTAAATGTATTTACATGCTTTCATTACTTTAGTTCTTTCCCTAATGTGTTAAATATGTGTGTCATGTGGTTTCATACATCCATACTTTTCAAAATTCAAATTTAAAATGAAAATATTTACTTTATGTAAAATTTGCATGTGTTGGCTAAAGTAAGAATTTGAGTGGCTATTATCACATTTAAATTCAAATTATTTTTAAAATATATGAATCAATTATCAAAAATGAAAGTGTGTTGCTTATATTTTAATTATATGCTTGCATGTGAGTAAGATATAAGGATGTGCTTAGTATAGGTTTTCCTTCTCATCTCTTTTAGTAGAGTTTTGAATAGGATTTGGTAAGATGTATGGTTCATTTGAAAAGAACCTAACAATTGCCTAATTCCATATCCTATTCATTCCTATACTATCACTTAAGAAGAGTACCTATACTTGAACATATAAATTGCATAAAGAAAATGAATCAACTAACACAAATTTCTACATTCTTTCTTTTCCATTCATTTCTTTTGTACACATGTTTGTATTTAAGAAAAGTGGTATATTAATCTAGACAACCCTGATGTTATGAGACTTTAAGTAGCCATAAGTAAGTCTTGTACCTTACACCTCTGGTTAATAATGGAGCTGTACTCACTTATGCCTTTCTTACTTTCATGTGTGCATGTGAAAATTGGATAAGAAATCCCTTTTCTACTTAATGAAAATCATGCATCATAAACTTCCAATTTCCTTAACTGAATTACTTAACATGCATCATAAAGTGTGTTAGATATTCTCATTTGTGTGTATAGATATGCTTAAGAACTTTTCATATGCATGTTATATATGTTGGGAAAGAAATGAAGTGATGTATGCTTTGTCAATTTGGTTCATTTTATTTAATCTTAAAATGCCTTTCTTTTTGAATAGGTTCGTTTAAAAGTCATCTAAACTTAAGATTAATTAAAACACTTAATCAAAATATTCACAAAAAAAACTAAAAACATGAATCTAGTTTAGAAATTACTTAAGTTAGGGAAGGAAAGAGAGTTCCCTTTTCTTTCCCTCTCTTTATAACTTAGTGATTAATTGTAGGATTCACTTGAACCTAATCAAAACTTGAAATAAAATCAACCCAAATTTACTAAATCACTTAAATGAAACCCTCCTCTAAGTTGAACATGCTTCACACTTAGAAAATTCTAATTTAAAGCCATAGCTAAGAATATCACACAAACCTCCAAAGCACACACATTAGGCTAAGTCACCACTTCTAGCTTTAGGTTAGGGCGGTGCATGGTTTGATGCTTGCTTTTATTTTATGTTATATGTTTTAGACTGGATGTTAGGATGAATGTGCATAGAATGAATGGTAGGACGATTTTAATCTAACTATTATCTTCTGTAGTGGATTGTGCTTAAGGGGCGCTGTAATAAATAAAAATATAAATGCTTTTGCTATGCAGGTGCTTATACCCCTAAGCATAATCCAATAGGCCAGGTGGACTTAGTCATCCATGTTTGGGGTGATAAGTCTAATATACATGCTTGGGGTTTGGTGGTTTGTTTTGCTAACCTTTATTTTGCAGGTGTTAGCTAGATTTACTTTTTCTTTTCAAGTAAATTTTGTAATTAGGATTTTGGCATGATTGTTATGAGGATTATGATGAACATTGGTTATAAGATCTCATCTTATTCACCATGTGAAGCCTTTGGAGCATCCACCTTCCAACTATCCAAAAGAAGGAACCAAAGAAGAAAGAAGAAAAGAAGAATGAAGAAATGAAGCTTGAAGACTCCCATAACAATGAATTCCTTGCTTAATTGTATGTAATTCATTTGTAATCTAGGTTGTATAAGGGTACCAATTTATTTATTCTTTTGAGTTTGTGCATGCACTGACTTCTTATTCTTTTTACGATTAGCTTTATAAATTGATTGATGATTTGTTCAGCTTGTGCATTAAGTGACATCTTTTTCTTAGTTTCTTCCTTGCTTTATGTATGGCCTGGATGTGGATTAGGCTCTTAGGAAAAAATAAATCTTTTACCAAATCTAACAACTCAAAATTAAAAATAAAGAACTCATAATCTCACCTAAAACTTAGGGTTAAAATCAAGATAAAAGAATTAACAACCCCTTAACTGGATGAGTATTTCTTTTATAATATCATGCACAAATGCATCTTGCTTCACTCTTGATTAGAGGCCTTCCACCTTTTCTAGAGAAACTTATCTTGACCTTTGAGAGCTATGATGGAAACACACTTCCTCCCTTCTTGCTAATTTTAGCCAATAACTTTATTTCTCATGCATTAGGCATATGAATCGAATTAGTCTGAGTCAAAAATGATTGTCCAAAAATGAAAATAAAATGAAATCTAAATTACATTAGATTTAGGTCATTTGAAGCATTCCCTTACATGATCTAGTCCCTTTAGAGAGTGAGTTTAAGGACTTAGTCTCTTTCTAAATAAATTACAACCTAACTATCTTGCGTAAAGCATAAGACTTGCCTACGTGAATTTAAAATTGTAGGAGGAGTTAGTTGGCAGCCACCCCCAGGCGGTTGTAAGTCTAAGCAGTCGGGTGGTTTATCCTCTTTTATGGAGGTATACCAAACACCCATTTTTTACTTTAGATTTCGGTTGTGCTTATGGACCTCGCCAAAGCTCCCTAGATTTAGGTTCTAAGGTTGCTTTTCCTCTTTGTGGGCCATAAGCATAAATTCTCACCTCTCAGGAATTTTCATAATCTTGTATTATGGAATCATAAGTCCTAAATTTCTAAAAAAAATGCAACTCAAACAAATTCAATCAATTTCAAAAATGTAAAACCCAACCATAAGATAGGTTAAGATGCTCGCTAGGTTTCCTAGCATCGCAGGCATCTCCTACTTATCTTTCTTTTGGCTTTGATAATAACTTCCTCTCTTTGATCAATCCCATTTGATCTTTAAAAATGAACTAATCGATTGGTAGTCCTTTCCTATTGAAATCTTTGAAGACAATGTTAATTTACCTTAATCAAGAGTATTCCTAAGAGATCCCGTCCCTTAGGATGTAATTAACTATGGTGGCTTGCCCCTGTATGAAACTTAACAAACCCGATTTAAAATAAACCCTACTTTACTTTTCCATGTAAAGTAAGGGAAGAATCTCTAGTACATATTTAGACTTATTGTCCTTAGGAGTCCTTATTGAGGTGATTAGGTCCATTAAAGGGTAGTGGCTTCTATCTCCTGAGATAGTACACTATTCCTTGATGACATACCTGATCACCTGAATAAGCACATCTACGGATCTACGTGGCATCCCAAAAAGATGAATTTTTATATTCTTGCCTTTCACCCACAGATTGAAAGCGACCATATATAGAAATTTTTCTCCACAGATTTTTTTGGCGACTCCGCTGGGGATGGTTTCTCTCTCCATCTTTTGCAAATGATCATTGTCTTCAAGTATCGATAGTGGGCTTGTACTTTGGTATGAATCCAAGACTATCTTTCTTTCCGATGGCACTTAGTTTATTTCATTCTTAAGTTGAGTTAGCCAACATCTTTAGGTTTTACGACCTCACTCCGCGTTGGTCTTAAAACCCCTGTTTGACTCTCCAATGAGTAAAAAATAAAAGGATCTAAATAAAAAGAAAACATTTAAAGACTTCCTCTTTATCATTTTTATGATAGGAAAAGGTTCATTCTAAAATAAAAAAAATAAAATAAATTTTTCATAAGAATTTTGCTTTTTAAAAAGCACTCTTTCAAAAATGCACATAATAAAATATTTTCCACAAAAGTTTTCTTGAATCACCCTCATTTAACAATTCTCATAATTATTACATGTAGGAATTTTCAAAAATAAAATTAACAATCTTTTTCAAAGGCACAAATGAACATCTTCCTTCAGTCCTTTTTGATGAAGATTTCATTTTCAAAATAAAATGAACAATCATCTTTCCAAAAATCAAAATTAAAAATAAAACTTTCAAAAAACACACATGAACCTTCCCATTCAATACACTCACACCTATTGAATGAAAGTTTTATTTTCAAATAATACTAAAATTTTCAAAAACACATATGATCATATCTATTAAATATATCCAAATTTATTGGATGAAGATTTCATTCCAAAATAAAAAATGATATCATTTGGAAAACCCACTTAAACATATCCCACATATGATTAAGTTCGAATTCCCTCTTTCGAAAAGCAATAATCACACACTAAACAAAATTTTTACATTTTGAAAACAAGATTGACCTCCATTCCTACATATCCAAATTCGTTGAATGGAAGTCCTCTTTTCAAAAATCAAAACTTAATAATCACATTATCAAAATTTTTTAAAAACAGTTGGAACTTCATTTAGCATAATCAAATTTGCTAAGTGAAGTCTCCAAACTCCAAAATAAAAAATTTTCAAACATTTTTGGAACTTCATTTAGCTTAATCAAATTTGCTAAGTGAAGTCTCAAAATTCCAAAATAAAAATTTTCAAACACATTTGGAACTTCATTTAGCATAATCAAATTTGCTAAGTGAAGTCTCCAAATTCCAAAATAAAAAATTTTCAAACACATTTGGAACTTCATTTAGCATACCCAAATTTGCTAAGTGAAGTCTCCAAATCCAAAATAAAAAATATTCAAACACATTTTGGAACTTCATTTAGCATACAAATTTGCTAAGTGAAGTCTCCAAATCCAAAATAAAAAATTTCCAAATACATTTGGAACTTCATTTAGCATACTTAAATTTGCTAAGTGAAGTCTCCAAATTCAAAATAAAAAATTTTCAAATACATTTGGAACTTTATTTAGCATTCTCAAATTTGCTAAGTGAAGTCTCCAAATTCCAAAATCAAAAATTTTCAAACCCCTTTGGAACTTCATTTAGCAAAATCAAATTTGCTAAGTGAAGTCTCCAAATTCCAAATTCAAAAATTTTCAAACACATTTCGAACTTCATTAAGCATACCCAAATTTGCTAAGTGAAGTCTCCGAATCTAAAATAAAAAATTTTCAAACATATTTGGAACTTCATTTAACATACTCAAATTTGTTAAGTGAAGTCTCCTAATCAAAAATCAAAAATTTTCAAAACACATTTTTGGAACTTCATTTAGCATACTCAAATTTGCTAAGTGAAGTCTCCAAATCCAAAATCAAAAATTTTCAAGCACATCTTGGAACTTCATTTAGCATACTCAAATTTGATAAGTGAAGTCTCCGAATCTAAAAGTTAAAAATTTCCAAACATATTTGAAACTTCATTTAACATACTCAAATTTGTTAAGTGAAGTCTCCAAATTAAAAATAAAAAATTTTCAAAACACATTTTTGGAACTTCATTTAGCATAATCAAATTTGCTAAGTGAAGTCTCCAAATTCAAAAATCAAAAATTTTCCAAACACATTTGGAACTTCATTTAGCATATCCAAATTTGCTAAGTGAAGCCTCCGAATCCAAAATAAAAAATTTTCAAACATATTTGAAACTTCATTTAGCATACTCAAATTTGTTAAGTGAAGTCTCCAAATCAAAAATGAAAAATTTTCAAAGCACATTTTTGAAACTTCATTTAGCATACTCAAATTTGCTAAGTGAAGTCTCTAAACCCAAAATCAAAAGTTTTCAAACACATTTGGAACTTCATCCTTAGCATACCAAATTTGCTAAGTGAAGTCCCCAAACTCAAAAAAAAAAAAAAAAAAAATGCTTCAAGCACCTTTTGGAACTTCATTCTTTAGCATACCAAATTTGCTAAGGAGAAGTTTCCATTTTCAAAACCAAAACACAACAAAATTTTGAACACATCATTTGGAATTTCATTTAGTATACTCAAATTTGCTAAGTGAAATTTTCATTTCACAAAATTAAGTGGGACTTCATCCTTAGCATACCATATTTGCTAAAGTAAAGTCTTCACTTTCAAATAAATTAAAACAAAAATGAAACACATTAGGATTTCCTTAGCATACCAAATTTTCTAAGGATCTTACTCTTTCAAAAATCAAAACAAACAAATAAAACACTTAGGATCTTCTTAAAAAACTTAAATTTGCTAAGAATCCTATTTTCAAAAAAAAAAACTGAACAAAACTTGGGTTCTTCACTTAGCATACCTAAATTTGCTAAGTGAGAATTCCAATTTTCAAAAATTAAAACAACAATTCACCAAAAAAGAAAAAAATATTTTCAAAGCACGTTACTTAGCATACTCAAATTTGCTAAATAAGTAAAATTTGAAAATCATCAATCAAAAACAAAATCAATTGACCCTTACTTTAACATACCCAAATTTGGTAAAGGGAAGGGTCCTCAAATCAAAAATATAAAATCAAACAAACATGAACCTATGGAAGCATCCTTCTCAAAATATTTGAATCCATCTTTCAACATACCCAAATTTGTTGAAGTTGGATTCATATTCAAAAATTCCTCTTTCAATCAATTTCAAAATCTTCTCAAATCTATTTGAACCCCACTTAACACTTCCAAGTTGTTAGATGTGGGTTCAAATTTTCAATTAAAATTTTAAAAATCAGCAAAGATAGAAATCTGATCCAAGCTCATTTCCTATTACAGATTATTACCATCAGTTATAGTACGATGACTATTCAATTTTTCAGTCTTTATAGTTGATTTGAGATGGAAGGCTCATGAAGTTTGTTTTCACCTTCCTTCATGGCATGGATTTGGCTTTGGACCATTCCAACTTTCCTTGATTGGATCATACACATCTTATTCACTTCTGTAGGGGATTTGAGGGAGCTAGGATTACATGTGAGGGCACTCCTCTCATGACAGTCAGTAGGACCATGGTGACTGGACAGAAGCCGGCTATCCGGATTGATCTACCTTCCAATTTTGACATCTCCTTATTGAAGGAAGCTGGCAGTCCCACTTTCGATAGTAGTACCAGTGGTACCAGTTTCAATGCCCCATGGTTTCTCGTCAGTGAGGCAGCACCTCTCATCTATACCCTCTAAGGGTAAGGCTCCCTTGATCTCAAGGATTTCCTCCCCTACTTTTGAGTATGGGTCTAGCTCTCACTCCTCCCATCCTACCAGGACACAACATAGGAACAAGAACCATTTGATCAAGCAGTATGACATTAGGATTGCTAGGGAGATAGAGGGATAGCCCCCTGTTTGGCTATTGAGGAGTTCCTTGTTCTTATTTCACCACTGGTTATAGAAAACCAGTTCCATTCTCTCTCTAAGTTAGACAGAGAGGATGTTAGTAGAATTCCCACATCACCTCCACCAATGGTACAACATCCGGCCTTAGTAAGGGTCACATACCTCAGTTAGTGTGGTGCGAGCTAGGATGTTGAGTCGATCGAGATCCATCATCCCCTGGTGTGGGAAAACATATCCATCGGAGGGGCAGAGGCCCATACATCTACCACATTACTAGTAGGGGAGAGGCGGAGGTTAGGTTCCGGTAGACTTTTCATTGATTTCTAGCTTGGCATTGCCCGACCATCTGGCAGATCTTTAGGACTAGTCATCACAGGAGGGCAGCTCCTGTTCATAGAGAGTCAGTGGTGTCTCCACCACACTCTCTACCCCCATCCACCATCACCAGTCCAGGTCACAACATCTCCAGTTCCATCAAAGGCCATGAAGGCCATATGGAGGCGCCCGTTGGTGATCGAGCTAGGCGGATCTCAATCCACCACCTATGGCAAGGTTGAGCTCTCCTGCTCGACCTTCTACCCCAGTGGTGGTGCGGAAGGAGTGGCGACCCCAAAGCATAGTAGTCGTCCCTTGACCAACTCTGCTAGTTCAGCAGGACATGGAGATGGTGGCAATTATTTCAGAGGTTGCAGATGATAGCCCAGCTACACTAAGGATAGTGGAACTTCCTAGGATTGTCACCCCTATCATACCTAGGTATAGTTAGGAGTGTCTCTCATCTAGTGAGTACAATCTACATAGGATTGACTCTCTAGTGGTAGGTGAGTTGCCTCTCGGTGCATATGATCACATTAGTCAAGATATTTATACCACTCAGATCGATCTTTGAGATAGTGGAACATTATTTCATGGAAAAGAAGGAGATTTTGGGGTATGATTGGTCCGATGAGGAGAAAGTTAGCTTCAATCCCAATGAAGATGACTTATTGGGAGACTCGGCTGGAGTCTGCATGATAGACACTAGAGGATCTCTTCTGAGGGAGCATCAGGCCATGGAAGGTGATGAGGTTGATTAGGAAGACACCACACAATTAGCCCAGCACCTCCAACATTAGTTGAGGTAGAAAGATGACCAGATAGATAGGATGACACTGTAGTTAGAGGACTTGTTAGCAGCAGTTTTAATACTCTAGAAATAAGCCCCATCAGTTCATCCTATTATAGCCAATATCAGTCAAAGTTAGTGCATGTCTTGGACCTTGCCAAGACCTTACCTCCTATTGAGCAAGGTAGCACTAGCATGTATAGGAAGGTAGTGGAAAGTGCCTCCATACAAGAAAAAAACATAAAATCCATGGTTGAGCAAGTGAAGGAAGTGTTGGCTCAAGCGTGGGGAGAATCATCAGTTCCAAAGGGTAGACCTTACTCGAAGAAATTTGATGCTATCCAATATCCCATGGGTTTCGTGTCACCTTCCTTCAAAAGCTTTGATGATAGTGGAAACCCAAGGTAGCACATAACACACTTCAGGGCAAGTTGTTGCATTGCCGGTGGCAGTGATGCTTTGCTTTTCCACCTCTTCTTTAGTAGTCTAGCAGAGACTTCTTTCAATTGGTATGTTGAACTACCCAATAGTTCAGTAAGACACTTACTAAGTTATAGAAACTCTTCATCAAGAGGTTTGCTGGAGCTCATCAAAGGGTTATTATAGGTGATCTCATTGTAGCACAACAATACCCAGGTGAGTCCCTTATTGATTATATTCTCCGATGACATAACCTCAGTATGAAGTGTGAGCCACAGCTGTCTGAACAACATGCTATTGAGATTCTTTTAAAGAATATCCATGGCCCCATCACCTTCATGCTTAAGGGCTTCACTATCAAGACATTTGAGAAGCTAATCAACAAGGTGACTAGTCTACAAGGAGAGGCCAAATAATTTCCTTTTCAAGATCAGTTGTCTCAAGTAAAGCCACAAAATGTCTATGAGAAGAAGCTAGGAGCAGTCACAGTGGTAGATAAGGGGAAGAAACCAGCTAGAATTCAGTCTGAGAGACCACGACCTCAGTAGCCTCCACCTCCTTTGCCACCACCAAGGTAGCCCTATCGGCCTCCACAGTAGCCTCCATGGCCAGCATCGCCATCTCCTCAGCCATACCACCAACAGTACTGACACACATTCTCACCACTAGGTAGCTATGGTCCACCTACTATTTCAGATAAGCTTAACAAGCCTTATTCATTTAAGAGTAAGGTAATCAAAAAAATCTTTAAAAATCTCTTAAAGAGGCCTGATTTTTAGCTACCCAAGCCTAGAAGACCTGAGGAAGTATGCAAAAGTTATGATCTAAACTTTTGCCCCTATCATTGTATGCTAGGCCATGTTTTAGAGGATTACTTTACATTCAAGGACTGGCTTGAACATAGTTTCTAGACCGGTGCTATAATTATCCCAAAGGAATACTTTGTGGAACAACCATCTAGTTCCATTAGGATAATCCTTGGGGATACATGTGATCCTACCAAAACTAAAGAATGTTGGGATATTTCTTTATCTAAAACCTCTAAGAAGATCATCCAAAAGATCAAGATGCTTTCCTTGTAGGTGTTTGAGTCAGCTCAAACATCCAATATCAAGGAAGGTTTGCAAGTTGCCAGTGCCAACTCAAGGAAAAGTGGAGCTCAGCAGTAGCAGCATGTGTCAGCCTGGGATAGCCCATTAGCCCAACCACCGACCAAGTCCAACCTCCAGCCTACAGTTGTAGCTTCCACACTGGCAACTTCTTCCACTTCAGCTAGCTCTACTTCTTCTACTAGTAGAACTTTTGTATCGATGGATAAGGGTATCAAATCTCTTACCCACTCACTTTACTTGATTTCTACTGTACCAATTCCAAGAAATTAAAGAATAATACTAGTTTGAATTACATCTGCATCACTTCTGATAGGTTGTCTTCTTATTCCTAATGATAACTCTTCAAGTCAAAATAACTATAACAATTTGATCTTTCTCTTTTTCGAGTTGGACTTTACTCATCGTGGGTTCACCTCTTGAGATAGACTTAGAATCATCCGATTCTGAGGGTCCCATAGGAGAAGCTGTAGGTGAGCCTGAAGTGTAGGTAGAACCTTCCATTACCTTGCCACAAGAGATCACCAAAGTCAACCTCCGTAGTGGCAAGGTTCTACCTCCTAGGGCAGCACCTCAAGATAGAGGGAAACAATTCATTGGTACAGAAGATCGAGAAGCTCTTTCACAGGATGCTCCACCCTTGGATATGCTTGTGGAGGATTAGCCCAAGGTTGACTACAATGTACATTCTCATCTAAGAAAGTAGTCATCTAAGCTAAGCATATACGATGCCATTGTCTTATCTAAAGAGATGAGGGAATCACTAATCAAGGCTCTCCTTGATCATGAAATATGCTTAGCTTAGCGGCTTCGGTGAGGAGGCACATTATAAAGAAGCTCAAGGGATCACATTCATAGATGAAGACCTTCTTGGGGCTTGGAGCAGTCCCTACATCAGTTGACATGGATAGGTTTAGACTTAATGAGTTCTCGTTGATCTAGGTGTATCAATGAATATTATGAGTCTAAAGACCCTTGCCTATTTGAGGATTGACATCTCTACACTCTGAGGAGATGGGATGATGTTGAGAGTATTCAATGAATAAGGTGAGCGGGCTTTAGGTTCTATAGTGTTACCTTTGGAGATAGGTCACTGGAAGACTGAAGCTATGTTTTACATCATTGATTCGAAAACTTCATTCATGGCTTTGCTCGGTAGGCCTTGGATACATCAGACCAAGATCATGCCATCCTCCCTCCATCCAGTGTCAAGTTAAAAGATGGGATTGAATTCCATATCAATGGAGATGAAAAGCCATTCTCGTTAGAGGTTGAGATTTATGAGGATATGACCTACTATCTTTCTCAAAATACCCTTTCTCATAAACTTAGACAAAATTCAAACTCAAAATCAAAAGAAAAAGAAAATGAAGAAAAAGAAAAGATAAAAGAAAAAGAAAAGAAAAATGAAATCCAAGTGAACAAGATAGAGGAATTGAGAAAAAAAATAGATTCGCATATTACATTCTACACACAGTTCATTCCATCATATGGACATATGGGTAGGATGGCCCAACCTCCACCAGGAAGAGGCAGAGGTAAAAATAGAGGTAGTTCCAGAGGTAGAAGACCCCCTAGTTGGCTATCAGCCAACAGGAGTCATGTTCCAGTTCATAGAGTACCTACTATTCACATAGACTTGGAATCCGGCTCAGAGGATGAGTCTAATGTGATTAGTATACTAGCCAACCCCTCTTAGTGGGTTTTATTGGAGGTGACTTTCAATTAAGATAAAGATGAAGACCAGGCCTCCAGATAAAGCAAAGTATTCGAATTAGGTTTATGTGAAACTATTAGGCAATAGTTGGGAACCTTAGCTTTGACCTCACTTACATCTCAGAAAGTTGAAGGTTTAGTAGTTAAGGAAGTCCCTAAGTCTTCCAGTGACATGAAGCAGAGTCTTTTTGGGATCATCATCCTTAAGTCCTAAAGTTGATGTAGAATTTGAGGAGGATTCATTTAAAGAATTAATGGAATTATCATTTGACTTTTACTCGCATTGTGTTCATAATCTTCTATAGAAAGATTTAGTTACTCATACATGGCCTAAGCACAGGTGAATGTATTTTAAAAAAGCTATGGAATAATACAAGCAGGGAGGTACAATCAAGAGCAGGACTAAGATTCAATATAATGGCTCCAGTCGATGACGATGATTACTGCTTAGTTGTTATCAATCATTTAGAGTCTGATAGGTTCTTCACACACAACACCAACTCTTATGAGAATGTGTATTAGAAATCTCAGATGATCTAGATGATCTCCAAATCAAAGAGGCACTGTTAGAGTTTGAAGGGAAGATTCATTCAATAATTGACATGCTTAAAGAAATCAACCTTGGGACAGAAAAAAATCCACGCCTGACATACATCAGTTCATTACTGAATGAAGAAGAAATCAATGACTTAGTTAAGCTATTTACAGAGTTTAAAGATTACTTTGCATGAAGTTATGAAGAGATGCCCAAATTATCTCTTGACTTAGTAGTCCATAAGCTAGCAATAGATCTAACGCTACCCCTATTAAGCAAGCTCCTAGATGCATGCGATTAGAAATTGAATATGTCATTTTAAATCAAGAAATTGATCTTTGGTTTCATTAGGGAGAGAAATATCCTACTTAGTTAGCTAGTGTCATCCGGTTAAGAAGAAGAATGCCCAAATTCGCATTTGCGTCGATTTTAGGGACTTAAATAAGGCATGTCCTAAGGATGAGTTTCCTCTTCCTATACCAGAATTAATGGTGGACATTGCCTCATCTCATGCAATTTTCTCTTTCATTGATGGGTCATCTAGTTATAACCAAATCAAGATGTCTCCTGAAGATGAAAGAAACACTGCTTTATGAACCCCAATCGAATCTTTCGTTATAGGTCATGCCTTTCACCTTGAAAATGCTAGTGTTACATACCATAGGTGACTTAGATCTTCAATGAACTCATCCATCATCAGGTTGAGTGCTATGTTGATGATCTAGTAGTTAAGAGCAAAGAAAAGAAATGCCACCTCTTTAACTTGAGAGTAGTTTTTGAACGGTTAAGACAATATAAGTTCAAAATGAATCCCCTGAAGTGTGCGTTCAGAGTAGCTTCAGGAAAATTCCTTGTGTTTGTTATTTGACAGTAGGGAATAGAAATAGATCCAGAAAAGATCAAAGTTATCTTAGAAATGCCACATCCTAAGAATTTAACTCAACTCAGATCCTTTCAAGGACGGTTGAAGTATTTAAGATGCTTTATCTCCAACCTATCAGGGAGATGCAAGCTATTTTCAGCACTTTTCAAAAAGGATGCCAAGTTTAAGTGGGATGATAAGTGTCAGCATGTCTTCAAAGACATCAAACAGTATTTGGTGAAGCCGTCAGTTCTAGCAGCCCTTATCCTGGGCAGGCCACTCATCCTCTGCACTACTACATTGGATGACTCTCTCAGCGCTCTGTTGGCCTAAGGCAACAAGGAAGGGAAGGAGAATGCTCTCTACTACCTCAGCCATCATTTGATTCTTGTTGAAGCAAACTATCCACCTATTGAGAAACATTGCCCAGTTTTGATCTTTGCCTCTCAGAAGCTACGAAATTATGCTTTCTCATAAGATGAACTTGATCTCTTGAACAAATCCACTACAATATCTCATGACATAGCCAATGCTATCTGGACGTTTGGCATGCTGGTCCATGATTCTCTTGCAGTTTGATATCATATTCGTACCCCTCTGTGCGGTAAAAGGATAGACACCAGAAGATTTCTTAGCAGCACATCCACTTCCTGCTGATTCTCCACTTAGTGACGATCTCTCGGATGAACAAATCATGAATTTAGGGGAGGTTGACAATCATCGATGGGAGATATGTTTTGATGGTGCAACTTCTTTTCACAAAGGGGAAGCACCATCTATTCTCGAGGAAAGGTAGGGTAGAATAGTTCTCCTAACTCCACCATGATGTGATGAGATTTTCATACTATCTCCAACCCCACACCAACAATGAAGCGAGTATGAGGCTTTTTGTGATGCAGTTAGCCATCACTATCAGTGTCAAAAGCATCAACATCTTTGGGGATTATCAGTTGATCATTAACCAGATTACCGGGTCCTACCAGGTCCTCAAACCCAAGCTTCATCATTACTACGAGTATACCATGAAGCTGTTAGCCTAAATTCCTGAAGTTAACATTTACAAGGTTCCCCGAGTAGAGAACACAATAGCAGATGCTTTGACCAAACTTGACAAAGAATTGACATGTCCGAAAGATGAGTCCATTTCAATAAGGGTCCAAAATAGATAAATCCTACCCTTGTTGATGTTGAACTCATCGAGAGACTTTCTCTTGAAGGGGAGGTTGGCATTGCCAAAATGGACAAGGAGCTGGATTGGAGAAAATCGTTCATAGATTACTTGAACACCGATAAACTACCTAGAAAAGTCACAAGCATCAGTGAAACAAAGAGCTCTCTCCTACAATCTTGTTGATGGTACCCTGTACCGACGATCATTTGACCAAATGTCATTACGTTGTTTTGACAAACATGAATCTTGTGGCATTATAACCGAGGTACATTTAGGTCTATGCAGAGTACATCAATTTGGTCTGAAGATGAAGATGAAGATCAAGAGACTAGAATACTACTGGCCTTTGATGTTTACAGACTGCATGGATGTAGCTAGGAGATGCCATTAGTGTTAGGTGCACATTGTGGTCCTCCACCAACCACTCAACCTTCTACACCCTGCATTGGCTTCATGGCCATTCGAGTGTTGGGGCACCAACATTGTGGATTGACCCTTCTTCTTCCAAGGGGCATTGATTCATCTTAGTTGCCATCGACTACTTTTTTAAGTGGGCGGAAGTGATCCCACTCAGAGAGGTCATAGCTTAACATGTGCTTCAATTTTTTAGGAACCATATCATATATAGGTTCGGGGTGCCTCGATGAATTATATCTGATAAAGATCAATAGCTTTGCCAGAAAACACGGTATAGATTAGAGATACTCCACCATCTACTACCCTGATGCAAATGGCTTAGTGGAAGCATTCAACAAAACTCTCATCCAAAATCTGAAGAAGACTCTTGATGACAAGCGATAGTGAAATGAGGTTAGTTGAAGCCTTGTATGCACCACATATCAACTCCAACTAAGTCTACCCCATTTTCCTTAGTGTATGCAAGTCATTCTATTTAAAAGTTCAACTCCCATTACTAAGGATTGCATTGGGTGGCATGATCACTATAGAATAGAATGCAAATTTTTGGTTTAGAAGAGCTTGAAGGTTTGGAGGAGAGTCAGCTTGCAGCCTCAAGTTGTGTAAGGACAAAATGATTAAAGCTCACAACAAGTTGGTAGGTATTTCCAGGAGAACTTGTGTGGAAAAACCCACCCAGAAAAGGCATATGTCATAGAAGGCCTACCAAGGAGAATCTTATCAACTTAATAGGGAACATTGCATCTAATTAATGGGCTCTATCTAAAGAAATATTATGAAACAAATCATGTTTGAAAATAATTATTAATAAAAAATTTGATTCAATTTCATCAAATCCTCTCTTCTTTTGAAGCGTTATTTGCTTGTCTTGAGAATCTACCATGTCATGTCTAGGGTAGGTGTAAGAGTCCCCAATGGCATCCTCTCTTTCACAACACACAATCTACATTATAGGTGTAAGAGAACCAGAGAGGCATCCTATTTTGATTAGCATAACTAAGATAGATGTAAGAGAACCCAAGCGACATCCTTTCTTAGTGAGAATCCTTTTTGCCAGCCATGGCACCATTTCATCAAATCCTCTAGTCTGTTTAAGGTAGGTGTAAGAGTCCCCCAGAGGCATCCTTTTCCTTTTAACACATGCATAAAAACAAACTCAAATCTTCTATCTTGAGCTATTTGATGTGGGAGCAAGCCCCCTGTGGCACTCACTCATTAGTCGCTCTAGGTTGGGTTGACATGCTACTTTGCTAGTTTGTCACCCCAGTGGTCATTAGTTGGCAGATATGAGTCCCCGAGCTTTCTCCTTGAGATGGACTCTGATTACCTATTGAATATATGACTAGTGTCTTCTCTCAAGGTTTTGGATTAAGCCCTTAGCGGTCCCATCCCTGGGCACCCTATTTGGATCACGTCCTTTCATTTAGTCACTACACGAGTTACTTTTTTATTGTGGTTCCCTTTTCTTAGTAGCCACCCCTGTGGTTGGAGAATTTGTTCAGCGGATACATAGATTCTCCTTTGGTTCAAGAATAGGTCTAGGCGATATAAGCTCCTTCTCGGTTTGATCCCTTACTAACGGTCCACAATAAAATAAATAAACAAACAAAAAATTAACTTGTGGATTAAGAATTCCAAAGGGTCTCTTTTCCTAAGCATGCATCATATCTTTCGGGCAGTGTCAATAGAACTCCCTATAGGAATTGCTTGACTACCTGAGTTGAGATAAGTCCCCGGGTCGACACTCACTCCGTAGTTACCCTTAGGTCGGGTTAATCTATTTTACCATAAGCAGGTTACCCCGATAATAATTCCACTTTGGAAGATGCAAGATTATGACAGATTCTTTCTAGAATGATTATCGCAAATCAATGGGCATTCCTAAGTTAGGTTTGATTTGTTGCCCAAAGCAACTGATCATCCTAATGGTCTTTCATAGTGGAAGATGTGAGTCCTCGAGCTTTTTTTCCTTCAATTGATCATTCCAAACTGAAAGGCACTCCTTTGGTATTCTCCCATTGGTCAGGAAGCTACTCCCTTTGGTTCAGTAAATCTGAGATAGGTCTAGGATGATATGAGCTCCTTCTCAATATGATCCATCGCAAATTAACAGAATCCATCAAAATAAATAAATCTAAAAAAATGAAATAAATCTTGAATATCTTTGAGCTGTTCTAAGTCCCCCAGTGGCATTCACTCAATAGTTAGCCCTAGGTTGGGTTCAATCTATTATCTTGCTAATAGATTACCCCAGCAACTGGTCCCTACTTTGGAGGATGTAAGTCTACACTTTCTTAGTACAATGCATAGAAAGGCATCCCTTTGGTTGGCTAATCCTACTATGTGTTTAGTAGATGACCCTTTGGATTGGTAAATTTGAGTTAGGTCTTGACCTCTGTGGCTCCTACTTAGTGCAGTCCATTACAAACCAATAGGGTCCATCTCAAAAAATCCAAACCTAACAAAATTGAAATAAATTCAACCCTCTTTAAAATTTCTCCTCTGAGACCTAAATCAAATCAAACCTCTCATCATGTGGATGAATTGAACTTCCCAGTGGAGGTTCACACACTCCATCCTTTAGTGGATTCATTCTCTCTCTCTTATGTCTTGGACATAAGTAGAGCCACATTACTAAGCTCAGATTCTTTTCACACCTTGGGTTAGGGGTAGATTATTTTTGTTAGTGCTTGTGATCTTTCGGTGTTGTTGATCATTTTGATCAACACCAATACGTGCGGTGTTTCATGTCAGTCACACCACACCTATTGGGCACTCTTTGTTGACCTCATTTTTAGAATGAGCTCTCAACCCCTCTATTTTAGACGTATGATTTCTCTTATGATTTAAGAGTTCCTTAGTCTTAAGATACATTTAGTGATTAGGTAGACACTCAACCTAGCCCTAGAGACATAGAAGAGTTAGCCATAGGAATAGGTCATACCTTAATGGTGTCAGAGAAATTTTCCTTCCCTTAGCTTGAACCATTCCCCACCTTCATTCCTTCAAGTCAAACTCCAAATCATTCTTATTTGATTTTCTCCTAACTCAAATCAACTCATGTGATTGAAATCCATAATTGAAATCCATCAATAAAATCCAAAAATTAAATTCCAAATTTAAAATCCTTCTTAAGTTCTTAATTTCCCTCTTAAGGACTTAGCTTAAATCATGATCAAATCAATTAAAATTCATGAGTTTTCTCATAACTCATTTGTATTCTTATTTATATTCATATATATAAATGAAATATAAATTTAAATCAATCAAACTCCAAATTCAAAGCCCTACTCCAAAATTTCCTAAGTCCTTTAAATTCCTTTTAATGGACTTAGCTTCATCATGATCAAATCACTTCAAATCCTTGAAATTTTCTCATGACTCATTTATATTCTCATTTATATTCACATATATAAATGAAATATAAATTCAAACAATCAAAACCAATTCCAAAATCAAACTCAAATTTACTCAAACCAACCCTAAGCCTTTCAAGCAAAAATCTTTAACTTAGCCAAATCAACTTCAAATCAAGCCAAACTCTTGATTTTCCTTCATGATTCAATCAACCCTACAATCATGAATCCAAATATAAATAGAAACTTCAACCACTAAACCAAAATCCAATTCAAAAATCAAACCCCAAATCCTTTCATATTCTTCCTTTGAATATGAAATTATCAAATGAATCAAAACTCGTTTGACTTCAAACCACATGCAAAGGGATTTATATTTCAATTGTAAGTCCATATACAAGTTCAATCAAACTCAAATCAAGCCTTAATGGGAGAATTGCAAATGTATTTCCAAATTACTCCCTTAATGTAATTAAGGATAATTAAGGGTTTGATTAGTGTTTTAATCCCTTATTGGAGTTGATTAAGGTTTGATCCAGTGAATGGGAGGCTCAGGGAATAATTTTGGCATATTTTCCTTATGCTAATCTCAAAACTCCAATTTTCTTTTCTTAATCCTCTCTTAATTAAGGGCTAATTCACTAATTACTCTCTTAATTAGTTTTCTAAAATTTCTAAAACTTTCCAGAACTTAATTAATCTACTTTGAGTAGATGCTTAGGTGTTGAAGAGCCTAAGTTCAATTAAGAAAATCTAAACCCAACTCATATGTGTGGGGGGTGTTTTGAAATTACTTAAGTTAAAATTCCTTAACTTAGTTAACCATTAATCATGAGAAAAAAGCATTAGGCCCTTTTCTTCCTAGGTTCATTACAATTTAAATTTCTGTGAGGTTTTATATCATCTCATTGGCTCATAATTATATGGCTAACTATGCTAAGGTGGTATAGGTAAGGGTTAATTAACATGTTTAATTCATACCTTAACCTAATAAAAATCTAAAATCAATCTAATCATCTAAAAATTTAAAAAAAATGTCAAACACATGTGGGAATTGGTTAGGAACAGCAAACTCAACCCAAAATTGTAAAATTAAATCAAATTCTAAATCAAACAAAAATCATATTAAATGAACTTTGGTTTACTTTAAGTTTTCTTATTTCCTAAGACTATCTTTAGGATTTAATTAAAGTGAATGTGTTTATATGCTTTCATTGCTTTAGTTCTTTCCCTAACATATTAAATATGTGTGTCATGTGGTTTCATGCATCCATACTTTAAAAAAAAATCAAATTTAAAATTAAAATGTTTACTTTATGTCAAATTTGCATGTGTTGGCTAAAGTAAGAATATGAGTGGCTATTATCACTATTAAATTCAAATTATTTTCAAAATATATGAATCAATTATCAAAACAGAAAGTGTGTTACTTATATTTTAGTTATAAGCTTGCATGTTAGTAAGATATAAGGATGTGCTTAGTATAGGGTTTCCTTCTCTTCTCTTTTAGTATAATTTTGAATAAGATTTGGTAAGATGTGTGGTTCATTTGAAAAGAACCTAACACTTGCCTAATTCCATATACTATTCATTCTTATACTATCACTTAATAAGGGTACCTATGCTTGCTCATATAAATTGCATAAACAAAATGAATCAACCAACATAAATTTTTGCATTCTTTCTTTTCCATTCATTTATTTTGTACACATGTTTGTATTTAAGGAAAGTTGTATATTAGTTTGGAAAACCCTGAGATTGTGAGGCTTTAAGTAGCCTTAAGTAGGTCTTATACCTTATACCTCTGGTTAACAATGGTGCTGTACTCACTGATGCCTTTCTTACTTTCGTGTGTGCATGTGAAAATTGGATAAGAAATTTTTTTTCTACTTAATGAAAATCATGCATCATAAACTTCCAAATTTTCTTACATGAATTACTTAGCATGCATCATAAAGTGTGTTAAATATTCTCATTTGTGTGTATAGATGTGCTTAAGACTCATTCATATGCATGTTATACATGTTGGGAAAGAAATAAAGTGATGTATGTTTTGTGAATTTGGTTCATTTTATTTAATCATAAAATGCTTTTTTTTGAATAGGTTTGCTTAGAATTCATCTAAACTTAGGATTAATTAAAACACTTAATCAAAATATTCACTAAATAGAACTAAAAATATGAATCTACTTTAGAAACTACTTAGGTTAGGGAAGGAAAGATAAGTTCTCTTCTCTTTCCCTCTCTTTATAACTTAGTAATTAATTGTAGGATTCACTTGAACCTAATCAACATGAAATAAAATCAACCTAAATCAACTAAATCACTTAAATGAAACTCTCTTCTAAGTTGAATATGCTTCACACTTAGAAAATTCTAACTTAAAGCCATAGCTAAGCATACCACACAAACCTCTAAATCACACACATTAGGCTAAGTCACCACTTCTAGCTTTAGGTTAGGACGGTGCATGGTTTGATGCTTACTTTTATTTTGTGATATATGTTTTAGACTAGATGTTAGGATTTATGTATAGAGAATGAATGGTTGGGTGATTTTAGTCTAACCATTGTCTTCTACAGGGGATTGTGCTTAAGGGGCACTGTAATAAATAAAATAAAAATATAAATGCTTTTGATATGGAGGTGCTTATACTCCTAAGCATAATCCAATAGGCCAAGTGGACTTAGTCATCTATATGTGGGGTGATAAGTCTAATATACATGCTTGAGATTTGGTGGTTTGTTTAGCTAACCTTTGTTTTGTAGGTGTTAGCTAGATTTACTTTTTTTTTCATGTAAATTTTATAATTAGGATTTTGGAATGATTATTATGAGGATTAGAATGAACATTGGTCATAAGATCTCATCTTATGCACCATGTGAAGCATTTGGAGCATCCACCTTCCAACCATCCAAAAGAAGGAACCAAAGAAAGAAGAAAAGAAGAAGAAAGAAGAAAAGAAGAATGAAGAAGTGAAGCTTGAAGACCCCATAACAATGAATTCCTTGCTTAATTGTATTTAATTCATTTGTAATCTAGGTTGTATAAGGGTAGAGCTCAGCTACCCAATTTGTTCTTTTCAGGTTTCTATGGTGGTGCCTAACCACAACAACCTCTTATTCTTTTTCTGATTAGCTTTATAAATTGATTGATGATTTATTTAGCTTGTGCATTAAGTGACATCTTTTTCCTAGTTTCATCCTTACTTTATGTATGGCCTGGATGTGGATTAGGCTCTTAGAAAAAAATAAATATTTTTCCAAATCTAATAACTTAAAATTAAAAATAAAGAACTCATAACCTCACTTAAAACTTAATGTTAAAATTAAGATAAAATAATTAGCAACCTCTTAGCTGGATGAGTATTTCTTTTATAACATCATGCACAAATGCATCTTGCTTCACTCTTGATTGGAGAGCTTTCATCTTTGTTAGAGAAACTTGGTTTGACCTTTGAGTGTGATGGTGGAAACACACCTCCTCCCTTCTCGCTAGTTTTGGCCAATAACTTTATTTCTGATGCATTGGGCATATGAATCTTATTAGCTTGAGTAAAAAAAATGATGTCCAAAATAAAAATAAAATGAAATATAAATTGCATTAGATTTAGGTCATTTGAAGCCTGTCCTTACATGATCTAGTCTCTTTAGGGAGTGAGTTTAAGGACTTAGTCTCTTTCTAAATAAATAATAGCCTAACTATCTTTTATAGAATATAAGACTTGCCTACATAAATTTAAAATCATAGGAGGAGTTAGTTGGCAGCCACCCCCAGGCGGTTGTAAGTCCAAGCAGTTGGGTGATTTTTTCTCTCTTCTAGAGGTAAACCAAACACTCATTTTTGCCTTAGATTTAGGTCATGCTTTCAGCCCTCGCCAAAGCTCTCAAGATTTAGGTTCTAAGGTTCCTTCTGCCATTTCTGGGCCATCATTAAAAATCCTTACCTCTTAGGCATTTCCATAATCTTGTATTATGGAATCATAAGTCCTAAATTTATAAATAAAAAAATGCAACTCAAATAAATTAAATCAATTAAAAAATGTAAAGCCCAACCATGGGATAGTTTGAGATGATCGCTAGGTTTACTAGCATCATGGTCATCTCCTACTTATCTTTCTTTTGGCTTGATTATAACTCCCTCTCTTCGATGAATCCCATTTGATCTTCAAAAGTTAACTAATTGATTGGTAGTCATTTCATATTGAAATATTTGAAGACAATGATCATTTACTTTAATTGAGAGTATTTCTAAGGGATCCCATCCCTTAGGATGTAATTAACTATGGGGGCTTGCCCCTATAGGGAACTTAATGAACCCAGTTTAAAATAAACTTTGCTTTACTTTTCCATGTAAAGTAGGAGAAGAATCTCTAGTATATATGTAGACCCATTGTCCTTAGGAGTCCTTATTGAGGTGATTAGGTCCATTAAAGGGTAGTGACTTCTATCTACTAAGATAGTACACTATTCCTTGTTAATGTACCTGATCACCTGAATAAGCACATCTATGAATCTACGTGGCATCCCAAAAAGATAAATTTTAATATTCTTGCCTTTCACCCACAATTGAAGGCGATATAGAAAATCTTCTCCCAGTTCCATGCACTCGTCAACAAGAACTCGGATCCTCTGTATCTTCCAATATCCACTGTAATATAAAAAGGGTGGTTATGCTTGGTCATTCCTAGAAGCAAGTCTTCATCACTGAATATAGCTCTTAGAGTGTCCTCTAAAATGCGAGCCTCCTCCTCAGTAGTGGACAACTGGGCTAAGCATATCTCCATCAAGAGCCTTGATTAGAGATTCCCTCATCTCTGATAAGATAAGGGCATCATATATGCTTTCTAGATATTCTAAGATGTGCTAAGTGACTTGATCCTCATAAGTATATCCATGTGAAGCATCTTGTGGAGGGGTTATCTACTCTTTAGAATTAATGATTTGCTTATCCTTATCGTGAGGTGCCACCCTAAGAGATAGAACTTTGCCATTATGAAGGTTAACTTCAGTGACCTCTTGGAATGATGAATTTGCAGAAAGTTCTACCTTATCATGGGTATACCTACCACTTCTCTTAAGGGATCATCGGAGTCGGATGACTCCAAATCAATCTCAAGAGGTGAACCCATGTGATTTAGAAATGGGAAATCCATTTCTAAATCAGAAGAGGAATGATCAAAACTAGAGTTATTATTATTTAAACTTGGAGAGTTATCTAAAGAAATAAAATCAAGAGTATAAGAAGTGACACAAATGTAAGTGAAATTAGATTTCTTCTTTGATTTCTTTTATTTAGATGGAAGTACAAAATATAAATCATGTAGAGTAAGAAGAGTGAGGGGTTTAGCTCCCCCTCTATGGATACAATATGGTTGTTGGAAGAAGAGCTGGATGAAGTGGCTATAGCTACAACTGTGGAAGGAATACTGGACTCAGACGGTGGTTGTGCTACTATGCTATCCCAGGCAAGTAAGGTAAGCTACTGTTGCTGCTGTTGAGCCGACACCTTCTTCAAGTTATCTTTGGAAACTTGCAACCCTTCATTGATGTTAGAGGTTTGAGTTACTTTAAGCATCTATAAAGAAAGCTTCTTGATCTTAGAGACCACTTTTTTGGAGGTTTGGGATAAGGCACTATCCTAACCTTATTTCATCTTATGAGGATCACAAGTATTCCCAAGAATTACTCTAATGGAATTGAGGGTTGTTCTAACAAGTATTCATTGGGGATAACAATAGCTTCCGACTTGTAGCTGCCCTCTAGCTAATCCTTAAAGGTGATACAATCCTCCAAGACATGACTAACCATGTGGTGGTAGGTGCAATAGTTAGGATCATTACTCTTGTCCACATCTTCCGGCCTCTTGGGCTTAGATAATTGAAAGTCAGATTTCTTTAAGAGATTTTTAAAGATCTTCTTAACTACCTCCCTCTTGAATGAATATGGCTTATTCAATCTATTTGTAAGAGTAGGTGGGTAATAGCTACCTGGTGGTGGATATGAGCACCTATGTATGATGTGGAGGAGGGTGGCCCTGTGGACTGTGTGGCATATGCCGAGGTGGTGGTAGAGGAGGTGGCAATGGAGGCTGTTAAGCATGGGGTCTCTTACACCGGCTTCCCTTTGTCTATTGACACTGCTACCCTTGGCTTCTTTTTGAATGCTTTCTATGGCTTGGGCTTGAATGATTAGTCTTGAAAAGGTAACTATTTGGGTTCCCCCTTACAGGCTAACCTCCTTGTGATTAGTTTCTCAATGGTATTGATTATAAATCCCTTGAGTATGAAAGCAACCGGGCCATGAATATTCCTGAGAAGAATTTATATTGCATGTTGTTCAAACAGCTATGGTTCATATTTCATACTCAAGTTTTTCCACTTGAGAATATAATCAACAAGAGACTCATTGGTATTTTGTTGTGCTACAATAAGGTCACCCACAGTTACCCTTTGCTGGGCTCTAGCAAATCTTTTGATGAAGTGGTGCTCCAACTCAGTAAAAGTCTTCATTGAATCATTAGGTAGTTCAGTATACCAATCAAATATAATCTCTGATGGATTGTTAATGAAGAGTCAAAAGAGAAGTGCATCACTACCTCTGACATTGCAATAGCCAGCTCTAAAGTGCTATATCGAGGGTTTCCCGCCATCAAAGATCTTGAAGGATGGTGGCACAAAACCCTTGGGATATTGAACGAATTCCTCACGGGTAAGGTGTATCCTCACGGATGAGCCACCTCAAGCTTATTAATGCTTCTCTTCTTGTTCCACCATCTACTTTATATCTCTTTCAGGCACATAGGTACTATCTGTGACCTTCTTATGCAGACTTTCACTATCTTGGTCCATGAGAGATGTATTCTTGGGCTGATCTAGAAAATGTAATAACCCAAGTTGGTCAGCCTCAAAGGGAGTAGGATGTACTGATGGAGCCTGGCCTGGAAGTGCAAGGACTGCTACAAGTCTTCAACTCTTTTCTCCATTTTACTGATATGTTCATCTCTCTATGTCAGTTGCTGATGAAGGTGTTGGGTTGAATGAGCAGTATCATCTTCCTCAACTATAACACCCTCCTAGCTATGTTGATCCCTAAGGAGGGAACCCCTAGTGTCGACCATATGGACTTCCGCTGAGTCCTCCAAGAGATCAACCTCATTTAGATCAAAACTGACCCTAACAGCCTCCTCATCAGAGCGACCCCCCCTGAGGAGTTCCCTCTTCTTAGTGAAGTACTGAGTGAGGATCTCATCTAAAGAGCAGTCTAATCGTGCAGGGATAAACACTTAGTACTGACTGGTAGTGGGGCTATGCTCACTGATAGAAATACATTGGGCATTGCTTACTACTGTAGTAGTATTTCTAGAAGGAATGTGCTCACTAACAGGTATATGCTGATCACTGACCACTGGTTGAACATTGATTATGAAAGGATCCACTGCCATGGGCACTACATCTGTATCCTCTGCCCCTTTTTCCATTGCTGCTGCTGTAGGTGGAGACTACAAGGGCTGCTATAACTGTAACTGCTATGACTACGATGGTGACAAGACCACGACGGCCTTGGGTCGCCATTCTTTCTTCACCATAATTGAGGCGGGAGGTCAAATAGGAGAACTTGACCTCACCTCAATGAGTGGAGTAGATGGAATGGGATCCTGGGATGTAGTTGGATCACCAATGATGTCTTTCTCTCCCGGATGGGGGCTTCTAGATCTTGATTAGAATGGGGGATGCCATGAGTGAGATAGGAGATGGTGGGCAGTGAGTGGAGTGATGCGGAGGTAGCTGGCCTTGCCTTACTGTAGGCCTACTCTCTTGGTGTGTTAAGTAGCTGCCAATTATGTTTGATATGATTTTTATTTGAAAGTTGTTCACATCATTTTTAGAATGGGCGCTCAACCTCTCCATCTTAGACATAAGACTCTTCTTAAAAACTAAGAGTTCCTTTGTCTTAAGATACTTCTAGTGATTAGGTGAATACTCAACCTAACCCTAAAGACTTAGAAGAGTTAGCTATAGGAATAGGTCATGCCTTTGGAGTGTTAAGAAAACTTGTCTACCTATAACTCGAACCAAATCCTCACTTCCTTCTTTCAAGTCAAATTTCAAAACTCAAATCAACTTCAAATTTCAAAACTTAAATCAATTTAAAACTTAATTGATTTTCTCAAATTCAAATCAAATTTCAAAATTCAAATCAACACCAAAATTCAAATCAACTCCAAATTAAATCTCAAATCAATTCCAACTTAATTGATTTTCTCAAATTCAAATCAACACCAAAATCCAAATCAACTTCAAACTCAAATCAATTCCAACTTTGATTTTTTCAAATCAAATCAACTTCAAATTATAAATCCAAATCAACTTCAAACCAATTCAATTCCAACTTAATTGATTTTCCAATCAAATCAACTTCCAATTCCAAATTTAAATCAACTTCACTTGAAATAAAACTCGAATCAATCCCAACTTGATTTTCTTAAACCTTAAATCAATTCTAATTGATTTTCTCAAATCATGAATCAATTCCAAATGATTGACATCCATGATCACTTCAAATCAAAAAAAGTCATTTTGATTTCATCTTATGGACTTAGCTCAAATCAAATTTAAATCAATTTAAATTCAAAATATTTTCTCATAACCCATTTATATTCTCATTTATATTCACAAATCTAAATGAAATATAAACTCAAATACCCAAAATTAAATTGAAAACTCAAATCAAAATCTAATCAAAATCCAATCTACACCCTTCAAGTTAAATTCTTGAACTTGGTCAAATCAACCTCAAATCAAATCAAACCCTTGGATTTTCTTCTTGATTCAATCAATCCTTCAATCATAAATCTAAATATAAACATAGGCTTCAATCATAAAATCAAAACTAAATTCAAAAATCAAACCCAAATCAAACTCATGTTCACCCTTTGAACTTGAAATTATCAAATGAATCAAAACCCATTTGACTCCAAATCACTTGTAAATGAATTTTTATTTCAATCATAAGTCCATATGTGAGTTTAACTAATCTTGATTCAAGCCTTGATCAAGTCAATTGACCAACTTAGACTCACTTGACCCAAAGTGAACTAAAGAACCTTTTTGAGTCAAATTCTAATCCTACCTAAACAATCATCATAAGATGATCAATCACTCAAATTGGGTCAAACCAAGTCAAACCTAGCCTTTGATCAAGTCAACATTTGACCCAAATGAAACCTAAACTAGCCAAAATCCACCATTGGCCAAATTGATTGAAACCATTAATCAAAACTAGTTTATGATCAATGTTTGAACTTGACCAAGTCATCATTTGAGCAACCTAGCCCAATTGGTCACTTGACCTAAGTTGACCAAACTTGATCAAAAAATTCAAAATATGTCAAATCTTGATCTAAGCTAAATTGATTGTAACCAATGAGTCAAGTTCATTCTAAATCACTTGTTGAAAAAGCCTCAATTGGCCAACTAGACTCAACTAAATTGACCATAAATCTAACTTGACCTAAAAGGTCAAATCAAGACAAAATCAAACCAAACCAAAAATTGAAACAAAGCTACCAAAATATTTAAAATGACCAATCAAACCTAAACCAACCCATGACCTAATCCAATTGGGTTAAATGGGTCAAATTGGTCAACTTGATCCATTTGATCTAAATGAATTCAAATGAACCAAAACCAAATACAAATCAAATTGAACCAAACCAATGATACCAAAATAGTTCAAATGGTAATATGAACTTGACCCAACCCTTGGTTTGACCCAATTTGACCAATTGGTCAACTTGAAGTTGACCCATTTTTTCTAAATGGGTCAACATGAGCCAAATGATATCAAATCAAATCCAAATTGAAATTTGGACCAACCCAATTTCAAACTATTCCAAATCTTCCCAAATTGAAATCAAAGCTAAATGACCATGCTACCCCTAGGTCAAGGGGTAACCTATGGCCAATTTTACTTGGAATTTGGTCATATCCTTTTCATGGACACTTGACACCCTCTTAGTGGACCAAATAGACACTAATAAGAGTGGTGCACATGACCCAATGAGTTTGTTGACCCAAAAGGCCAAAACTAACCACCCCACTCAAAATGAGCACATGGGATCACCTCCCACACCTCATTTAATACATGGAAACTCCTCCACTCCCTTACTTTGCCAAAATTGAACCATGTGGAGCTTAAAATGGCCTAACAAACCCACTCAATAGGATCAATTTAATCAAAATGGAAGGGAGGCTCATGGTCGTCTGATCCTTGTAGGGGGAGATATACTCCCCCTAATTTCACTTCATTCCACATCACTTACTGTCGACTGAACTCTAGGAACTCAGAGGAAGCATTGCCAAGCTCTCCCAAGGTTTTTCAAGATCTTCTCAATTCTCCATTTCTTGGTTTGCTTAAATTGAAAATAGGGGAGGTGAGTGAGAGTGTCAACTTGCTTAATTCTCCATAGAAGTTCAATTACTCCTTCAAGTACCATTAGAGGATCCAATTGAGCTCACCCAAGTCAAGTTTCAAGCACCTAAGCCATGGGAAGGAAGAGTTCAACCAAAGCTGCAAGCACTTAAAGCTCATCTTGGCCAATAGAAGGATCCACTTGATCTTAACCCTTCAAACCCTTAATAGGGCTTCATCTCCACTAGATGAAGCTTCCTTGATGGTTGGGAGCACCAGTGAGGAATGCTTCAAAACCAAGCATAGTGTAGAAATTCTTTGGTCCTTTATGAAGGGAAGTGTCATCCCAATTGAAATTAACCGTTGGATCTTCTTATACTTACTTCTTGATGGTGTGGGTTGATCTTAGCTCAATGAGCTCAATTGAGATGGATCAAGCCTTAAGGGATCATGATCTCGTCGAGGGCGGATGAATCATGGACCATCCATTCCGCATATTTTGGATGGACGATCCTGATTAATTTACATCAGATCCATTGATTAACCCTTTAAAACTACGGGTTTAATCTGGACCATCCAATCTTTGATCAGATGGTCCAAGGGACCACTGATTAACCCTTTCTTATTATTTTTTATTTGATCACATATTATTTATTTATTTATTTTATTTTTGGAATTCTAAATATTGATTAAATCCTTTTTTAACAAATAAAATAATGTGGATTAATCATGATCATTCGATCAAAAATTGAAATGGCCCATGAGTTAATCATGGTTTGATAAGTGGAATCAAATCACTATGCTATTCTACCTAATCAAAATTATTCATTTCAAACACATGAAATAAATAGTTTTGCTTTTATCTCTAAACTCTCGCTAAAAGGATTAAAAAGTAAAGTGCATGGGTTCAGGTTGGCTGATGATATGCATTCAATACATCAACCATAAGATTCTTAAAGCTTTTTAAGTATTTAAGAATTGTACCTCACTGGAGCTAATGTCGGATGAATTCAATCAAGAGGTGACTTTATTTGGAAGAATCAAAGCACTATTGAGATTCTTGTTGGGTACCACCTAGCCAAACACCCCAAAGATCGAGTCACCATTATGATTCATCAAATTTGATCGAACTCCATATTTGAGAACTTGAGAAGAGATAAGAGTGGTCCTTCTCAACTCCTAAAACTCTTGGGACAAAGGAAAGTGAGAATGAATGAATTAAAGGCTTCATTATGGATTTATCATCATGGAAACTCAAGGTGGCTACTATTAGGAGTTTGGATTAGCTTGTAAGGGATTCTAAGTGGTCGGTTCAGTTAGTTGTATCCACCACAAGGCAAGGATCTAATTTTTCAAAGTAGCCAACCTTTTCTCTACAGGTTGGGAAGTAGTGATTCTTGTGCCAGAGGTAGTCCATGGAAGGGAAAAGAAATCACACTTCTAGTATAAATGTTACCATGCAACCCACAAGAGCAACTAGGCTTGGCTTAGATTTGATGGTGGTAAAACCAGATGATCCACAATAAATGCACTCAAAAGAGGGTGGGGGTATCCTGGAACATCGTCTGCTAGAGCGGGATGCCCTTTGGATCTCCAAAAATTGCATTTGGCAGAATCATGCCAGCTTGATGCAGGTGTTAAGTCACGTATGGGATGGGGCCGTCATGCATGCAGAAGAAAGAAGTCTTCAGCAATGCAGTATGAAACTTACATGGAGGAGCCATGACTCTTGTGATGGTCGATCAATGGAAATTTCATGGAATGTCTTATGTGCTTTCATGGTGCTGGATCTATGGCTAGTTGGGATCAAGGAAGTCTTGATCAGCTATCTTGTGCATGCTGTTGTGTGTCTTAGTTTTGGAGAGAGCGAGGGAAGGGAGGTCACCTACTGGAGGAAGAGAGAGAGGGAGCTTGTCAGCTGAAGTGGGGAGTTAGCTTTGGCTTCCAGAGGATAGGTGAGAGATTTTTTATTTAGTGCTAGAATGGGAGAGCTGCTCTCAAGTGAAGGGGAAAATGAGAGAAAAGGAATAGCCTCAACATTTTGTTTGTTTTATGTGTGTTTTATGATGGCAGAGAGAGAGAGAGAGAGAGAGAGAGAGAGAGAGAGAGATGCCTTTTCCCACCCTCACGCTCCCCTTATTATTATTATTATTATTATTATTATTATTATTATTATTATTATTATTATTATTATTATTATTATTATTATTATTATTATTATTATTATTATTATTTTCTTTTGCATTATTTTATTTTGTGTTATCATAGCTTTTATTCACTTTTTTTTACTTGGTGAAACCTAATTTTATTTATTATTATGATTTAAAAATTTTGGCATAATTTTAATGACTTTAGCAAATAATTGAATGAAATTTTATAAGTTATGTGCATATGATAATTTTTATTATGTTTAATAATTATTGATTATAACATAGATTCATAATTTAATAAATTAATTATTTTAATTTAAGTTTGACCAAAATTTATTTGATGTTTAGAATTGGTTTAATTTCTCTCTCTCTCTCTCTCTCTCTCTTTCTTTTGTAGTTCATTTTAGATTTCAAATGGATTGTGTATATTAAATTAAAATTTGTTGTATATATATATATATATTGAATTAACATTCAAATCATGATTTGATTTAATTTAGGCTTAAATTTGACTAAAATTTCATTTGATTCAAATAATTTATTAAAAGTGCAAAATCTTTTGAGCAAACTTGAACTTTAATTTTCATGTATTTTAACTTGAGTTAAATTATCTCATGATTTGATAGCATCGATCAATTAATTAATTTTAATTTCCATTTGATTTTGAATGATTTACTTGATGGTTTTGATTATGATTTTAGGTAGAACTTGGAATGATGTTTAAAGGATTGATTTATTTTAAGTAAATCAACTATTTAGGTTTGATTTGGATGAGATTTGGCTAAGTCCATGAAAAGGGTTTGGATTTAGGTTTGGGTCATGGTTTGAAGTTGAGTTTGAGTTTGAATTTGATAAATTGATCAAAGGCTTGAATTGATCTTTGAGAAAATCAATTGAATTTGGATTGATTTGGATTTAGCTAAGTCTAAATCTATAAGATAAATCATAGGGCTTAGAAAGGATTTTGATTTGACTTGATTTTGGATTTTAATCATTTGGAGTTGAATTTGAATTTGGATTTGGATCTGAAATTGAGTTTAATTATAGGTTTGATAGGGTGAACCTGGATTGGATTTGGGTTGTAAGGTAGGAGGGTTATCCTAATCCCTAAGCCATAGCCTAATCCTATGATTAACCATTCTAAGTCTCTAGGCTTAGATTAAGTGTTCACCTAATCACTAGAAGTATCTTATGATTAAGGAGATCTTAGTTTCTAGAAGAGTCTTAGATCTAAGATGAGGAGATTAAGAACTCACTCCAAAGTGAGGTAAACACACCTCTAATGAACTTCATGCACTGATATGGAGAGGATGGAACTGTGTTTTTCTCATGTATCCACGGTCTCCCAAGCAAAGCATTGAAATATGTATCCAAGTCTATGATATGAAACTTGTCTTTAGTCTTCCAAACATCTATCTTTAATAAAAACAGTATGGAGCCTAAAGCCTTCTCACCTTGCTCAATGAAACCTCTCAACATCATCCGATCTCCTCAGAGTTCAGAGATCTCAATTCTCAGGTAGGCAAGGGTCTTTAGACTCATAATGTTCACTGATGCACCTGGATCAACTAATATCCTGGAGAGTCGATCGCCATATCCCTTTGATGGAGGGGACGGTTATGTTCGATTATCCCAAAGAAGGTCTTCATCAGAATGTAACTCCACGGGCTTCTCTTGAATAACATGCCTCCTCTCCAATAGCGGTCAGCTGAGCTAAGCATATTTTTGGATCAAGAAGGGCCTTGATCAATGACTCCCTTATATCTTTGGATAGGACAAGGCCATCATATATGCTTAGCTTAGCTGGCAACTTTCTCATGTGAGTGAGGACATTGTAGTCAACTTTGGGCTAGTCCTCCACAAGCATATCCATAGGTGGAGCATCTTATGAAGAGGCTATCTATTTGCTTGAACCGATGGCTTTCTTATCCTTATACTGAGGTTCCACCCTAGGAGGTAGAACTTTAGTACTATAGAGGTTGACTTGAGTGACTTCATGAGATGGTTTAGTGAAAGTTCTACCTATTCATTAGGTTCACCTACAGCTTCTCCTAAGAGATCATCAGAGTTAGATGACTCTAAATCAATCTTAATGAGCAAACCCACATTCAAAATGGGTAATCCATTTTTAAACTAGAAGAGGAATGATTAGAACTAGAGTTATTATTAATTAGACTCAAAGAGCTTTCTATAGAAATAAGCTCAGGCATATCATCAGAAGTGACACAAATATAAGTGGAATTAGCTTTCTTCATTGACTTCTTAGATTTGGATGGAGGTACAAAATAGAAATCAAGTAAAATAAGCGGAATAAGGGGTTTGGCATCCCCCTCCGTTGATACAATATGAATACTAGAAGAAGAGCTGACTAGAGAAACTATAGCTGTAATTATGAAAAGAGTGCTGGAACTGGTTGGTGGTTGTGCTACTTGACTATCCTATGAAAGTGAAGGTTGTCGTTGCTACTGCTGTGCTCCTACCTTCCTCAAGTTGTCCTTAGCAACTTGCAAACCTTCCTTGGAGTTGGAGGTTTGAGCTTCCTCAAGCATCTGTAAGGGTAGTTTCTTTATCTTAGAAAGGATTGCATGTATCCACAAGAATTACTCTAACAGAACTAGAATATTGTTCTAATAGATATTCCTTGGGGATGACGATGGCACTCGACTTGTAGCTATGCTCAAGCCAGTCCTTGAAGGTAATGTAATCTTCTAATACATGACCTAACATGTGGTGGTAGGGTCAATAGTTTGGATCATGATTGTTGCCCACTTCCTTTGGCCTCTTAGGCTATAGTAGCTAGAAATCAAGCTTCTTTAAGAGATTCTTAAAGATCTTTTTGACTACCTCCCTCTTGAATGAATAAAACTTATTCAATCTATCAATAAGAGTAGATAAGTAATAGCTACCTAGTGGTAGGTAGGAATACTATTACTGAGGATGCTGATGAGGAGGTGGCTATGGTGCTTGTAGAAACTAAGGTATTGTGGTATGGCCAGGGTGGTGGCAGAGGAGGTGGCTGAGGAGGATGCTGAGCTCGAGGCCTATCTGATTGAACCCTAGCTGCTTCCCCTAATCAACTGTTGTCACTACCCATGGCTTCATCTCAAGCACCCTCTGAGGTTTGGGCTTGTGGCCCGTCTGAAAAGGCAATTGTTTGGCTTCCTCTGTAGGCTAGTCACCTTGTTAATTTCTCAAATGTCAATATGGTAAAGCCTGAGACCTCACTTTTGGAGTGAGCTTTAACTTCTCCATCTTAGACATGGGACTCCTCTAGACACTAAGAGTTTCTTAGTCTTAAGACACTTCTAGTGATTAGGTGAACACTTAACCTAACCCTAGAGACTTAGAAGAGTTAGCCATAGGAATGAGTTATGCCTTAGGGGTTTAGGAATACTTGCCTACCCTATAGCTTGAACCCAATCCTTGCTTCCCTCTTTCAAACCAACCCAACCCAAATCTTAAATCAATTCCAACTCAATTGATTTTCTCAAATCATAAATCATTTCCAAAACCCAAATCTTAAATCAATTCCAACTCAATTGATTTTCTCAAATCATAAATCATTTCCAAAACCCAAATCTTAAATCAATTTCAACTCAATTGATTTTCTCAAATCATAAATCATTTCCAAAAACCCAAATCTCAAATTAATTCCAACTCAATTGATTTTCATAAATCATAAATCAATTCTAAAAGCTAAATCATAAATCAATTCCAAATCAAATGATTGAAACCCATGATTGAATTCAAATCCCAAAATCTTTCCTAATCCCTTTGATTTCATCCTATGGACTTAGCTCAAATCAAATTCAAATCACTCCAAACTAAAAATATTTTCTCATAACCCATTTATATATATTCACAAATATAAATAAAATATAAATTCAAATTATCAAAACTAAATTCAATACTCAAATCCAAATCCAACTTATATCATTTAAGCCAATTTCTTGAATTTAGCCAAATCATTCTGAAATCAATCCAAACCCTTGAATTTTCTCTTCAAACAATCACTTATTCAATCATATTCCCAAATATAAACATAAACTTCAATCATCAAACCAAAATCAAACCAACCCAAATCAAACCCATGTTCACCCTTTTGACTTGAAATTGTCAAATGAACCAAAACCCATTTGACTCCAAATCACTTATAATTGGATTTATATTTCCATCATAAGTCCATAAGTGAGTTCAAGCCTTGACCAAGTCAATTGACCCAATTAAGCTCACTTAACCCAAAATAACCTAAAGGACCTTTTTGATCCAAATTCTAATCCAACCCAAATTGGATTGAACTAAGCCCATCCAAACCTCACATCATGAGCAACAATCATCCTAGGATGATCAATCACTCAAATTTGGTTAGGCCAAATTGGACCTAGTCTTTGAGTCAACACTTAGCCCAAATGAAACCTAAATAAGCCAAAATTCACTATAGCATAAATTGATTGAAATCATTGATCTAAACCAATCCATAATCAATGATTGAACTTGACCAAGTCATTAATTGAGCCAAACCTAGCCTAATTGGCCACTTGACCTAAGTTGACCCAAATTGACCTAAAAGCTAAAATGGGTCAAATCTTGATCTAAGCCATATTGATTGCAACCAATGGATCAAATTCATTTTAAATTGATTGTTGAACTTTACCAAAGCTTCAATTGACCAATTAGACTCAACCTAGCCCAATTGACCATGAACCAACTTGACAAAGTCAAATCAACTTGAAATTAGACTAAATCAAAATTGATTAAAACCAAAGCTTATAATGCATTTCAAATGATCAACCAAGCCTAAACCAACCAATGACCTAACCCAATTGGTTCAAATGGGTCAAATTGGTCAACTCGACCCATTTGACGTAAATGAACCTAAATGAACAAAAACCAAATCTAAACTAAATTGAACCAAATCAATGATACCTATAGGATCCAAATGTTCATTTGAACTTGACCCATGGTTTGATCCAATTTGACCAATTGGTCAACCCAATTTGACCCAACTTGACCTAAATGGGTCAAATTGAATTCAAATCAAATGAACTCCAAATCACTTGAAGTTTGAGCCAACCCATTTTTGAATCATTTCAAATTTGCCCAAATCAAAATCATGGACAAATGACCATTTTTCCCTTAGGTCAAAGGGTATCCTATGACCTAATTTACTTGGGATTTAGTCATTTCTTTCTCAAGGCCACTTGACATCCTTCTAGTGGTCCACATGGACACGAAGGAAGTGCTGAACATGACCCAATGAGCTTGGGTTAGCCATGAACCAAGCCAAGGCCAAATTGACCTCTCCAATGGAAGTTGAACACTTAGATCACCAAATGCACTCACTTAGCACATGGGCATGCAGTCTCCTTCCCTCCACTACCCTAAATGACTCACATGGGTGTTTGGTTGCTCAAACCGTGCCTCTAATCCTTGCCATTGATAAAAAATGGCAATTCATCCCATCACCATCCAATCAGGAGATATACTCTCATCAAACCACATGCACTCATTTTCATAGAGCTAAGGAGATTCAATAAGCCTCCCAAGCTTTTTTAAGCCTTCCCAAGCTCCATTGATTTCCCATTCTTGATTTCACTTAAAGCCAAAATAGGGAGATCAATCCCAATCTTAACTCATCCAATTCTCCATCAAAACCAAATTAATCTTGCACACACCATCAGTGGACTTCATCAGGCTCAACCAAGTTATTTCCTTAGTCTCCAAGCCACAGAAAGCATCACTTCGAGCAAAGCCGATCCATTGAAAGGGAGCTTGGTCAACCGAACCATCCACTACAAATCAAGACCTAATTCCTTCAATAGGGCTTCATCTCTACATGACGAAGCTACCTCATCCATTATAAGTGTCAGTGATAACCTCTAGTGAGGTAATTGCTCAAAATCGTAGCCATTGGAAAATGTGGTTGGTCCTTTTTGAAGGAAATTATCACCTTTTGAGATCTTCACCGTTGGATGTGCATCCTCCCTCCTTCCGGAGGTGTGGGATCATTTTGATCCCAATATGAGCTCGGGTGAGCTCGAATTGAATGAAGAGAGATGAATGATGTTAGTCTCATCACTCGTAAGGAGAAGGATCTGCCATCCATTCCACATGATTGGAACGGATGGCTATGATTAGATCACGCTAGATCCCCTGTAATTTATGCCTAAATGATAGGATTAATCCCAACTATCCGATCTTAGATTGGATGACCCGTAGAGAAGATGCATTTATCGCTAGCTGACTCAGCTGCTGGATGTGATAACTTAAATAATCAATCCCATCACGCCATATGGTAAGCACGCCACATCAGCCGCCACATGGCCCGATGGGATCAGGGGGTTAATTAGGCTTAATTAATCTAATTTTAATGCTAAAATTTTCTAAAATCACAACTAGTTGTAGAAAAAAAATGCGAACTTAGGCTCATTTTAAAGATCATTTAGAGGAGAATAATAAAAAATTAAAATTAATTAATTTTTAATAGTGATTTTAATTCAATTTGAATTTTATTAGAAATATATTTAAGCTAATTACTCCCTAATTAAACTAGCAGTTAATCCCAAACATTCTGAGGTTAATTAGTGAGATGACCTTTACCTCCCATGATATTCTTGGAATTTATTGCTTGACTAATTAGGAGAATTGCTTATTTCATCCTTAATCACTTTCTGAATTAATTAAATGATTAATTAATATGTTAGATAATGATAAATTCATTAATTAAGCTTGCTAATCATCATAAAATAGTGAATGGACTTAGAAAATGAGAGAATGTAATCTTTTCCCTTAAGTTTCATTTCATTTGGATAAACATTTGTTAATTAATTAGTGACTCAATTACCTCATTAAATAATATTAATCAAATTCAAAACCAAATCATTTCAGAACCTAATCATTCAATTCTTGGACAAATTCTTAGGTGTTTAATAACCTAAGAGAACTCCAAAGAAAATTATAATCAAACTAAATGTGTAGGATGGTTATGAAAGTACTTAATTAAGCCCTTTAGTTTAATTATTCAATATAATTGAGCCAACGAATTAGGCTCCTTTATTTCTTAGGTGCACTTCTGATTTAATTTACATGTGGTTGCATATCAGGTTGGCTCATAATTGGTTGGTTAATTATGTTAAAGTGGTATAGGTAGGGATTATTATTGGATTTAATTCATACCTTAACCTAATCAATATATAAAATAAACCTAATTACTTTAAATTAAACCAAATCAATTCACACATGGGGGAATGGGTTAGGATTAACAAATATTTCTCACTTTTCCTAAGTCAAATCAAATTCAAAAATAAAAATCTTCTTAAAGAATTTTGATTCATTTTAAATAATCCTATTTTATATGGTTTTCCTTAGAAATTAAGTAGGGTGAATGAAGTCATGGGCTTACATCCCTTTATTTCTTTCTAAGCATGCTAAATATTGTTTGCCATATGAAATCATGCATTCATTTCTTTTAAAAAATCAATTAAAAATGTTTACTTTTATGTCAAATTGCACGTGTTGTCTAAATTAAGAATATGTGTGGCTATTATCACTTTTAAAACCAAAAATTATTTTCAAAATCTATAAATCAAAGATTATGAATGAAGTGATGCTACTTATAAATAATTATAACCTTGTATGTGATTATAGCATAAGATGTGTATTATGAAGTTCTCTTTTCTTCTCTTAACATGGATTTACATAAGATTTGTAAGTGTATAGTTCATTTAAAAAGAACACAACACTTGCTTAAATCTATTCCTATGCATTTTTATGTTAGGACTTAAGAAGGATCTTCAAATTACACATGTAAATTACAATCAAATCAAATACAATCTTTTGCAAGATTCTTTATCCATTTGGTTCTTTTTGTACATCTTCATGTATTTAAGAAAAGTGGTATATTAGCTTGGACATCCCTGCAAGGCTTTAAGTAGCCCTAAGTTGGTCTTGTACCTTATGCTCCTGGTATAGAAAATAATGGTGCCATACTCACTTATAACTTTTATACATGTGAATGTGTATTTTGTTAATGGATGAGAAATCCCCCTTTTCTACATAATAAAGACTTACATAAATGGAATATCTAAATTTTCAAATCATATCTCTTAGGATTCATCATCAAAGTGTGCTAAAAATTTGCATTGCATGTATATGTATGCTTAGGATTATTCATATGCATGGTATATATGGTGAAAAGAAATAAATGGGTGTGTGTTATGTGGTAGTAATCCACTTTAACTATCCTAAGTTGCCTTTCTTATTAAATAAGGATATTTAGAACAAATTTAAATTTAGGGTTAATTAAAATACATAATAAAATATTCACTAAAGGAAATTCACCAATCAATCTATCTCAAAAATATTTTAAGGTAGGGATGACAGAGAAGTTCTCTTCTCTTTTCTTCTCTTCACAATGTTTAGTAACTAAGTGTAGGTTCATTCAAACCAAATCAAATCAACTAAAATTGATAAATAAACTAAATCACTTAAAATAAAACCACCATCTAAATGAATCTTTCACACTTAGAAAATTTCAACCTCAAAGCCTAGCTAATAAGACATGCCACAAGCCGTAAATGACACACATTGGATTAAGTCATTTCTAGTCTAGATCTATGTTGGTGCATCATGGATGTTTTTTGTTATGTATTATTTTTGTCTGGATGTTAGGGTGCATGTGCGTAGATTGGATGATAGGGCGATTTTAGCCTAATCTTATTTTCTGTAGGGGGTTATGATAAAGGGGTGTTGCAATAAAATTATAAATACTTTTACTGTGCAGGTTGCTTAAACTCCTAAAGATAACTCAAATTAGGATAGGTGGACTTGGTTACCCATGTGTGGGGTGCTGAGTCTAACTTATTCATATGACTAGTTGGGTTGTGTGGTATGTTTAGCTAATCTCTATTTTGTAGGTATAGTTAGATTTATCTTTCACATTTTGATGTAAATTTTGCAATTAAGATTTAGATGAATGTTATGGGGGATAAGAATGAACATTGGTCATAAAACCAAATCTTATGTACCATGTGAAGCCTTTGGGCAAATTACATCCCAAGTCAAACTGAAAGAAAGAAAGAAATTAAGAAAGAAAAAAAATGAAGAAAGAATGAAATGAAGAAAGGAAGAAATGAAGAATTGAAGAATGAAGACCTACATAACATAAATTCCTTCTAAATTGTAATTATCATTTGTAATTCGAGTTGTATAAGGGTAGAGCTTGGTTACCCACATTTCTTTTCGGATTGCATTGTGGAACCCGACCATCATCATTCTTATTCTTTGCTAATTTTATAAATTGATTGATGTTATGTTTATGATTGCAATTAGGATGACATGATTTTCCTAATTTCTTAAGTATTTGATGGTTATTGAATGGCCTGGATGCGATTAGGCTCTTAGAAAATTTTTTTCTATCCAATTAAACAACTCAAAATTAAACTAAATAATTCATAACATCACTTAAATCCTAGGATATAAATCAAGATAATAAAATATTTAGTAACCCCTTAGCCAGATGTTGTATGTTTCATATCATGCATAAATCATATTGTCTCACTCTTGCCAATGGAGGGCTTCCACTTTTGATAGAGAAAATGGCTTGAGACCATGGTGGAACACACCTCATTCTTTTTTTGATTTTGGCCCACAACTAATTTCTCATGTATTAGGCATATGAAATCTCATAACCCATGTCAAATAAAAATGTCCAAAAATCAAAATATAATTTAACAAAATTTACATTAGATTAAGTCATGAGTTCATTCCTTAATCTTATCTTTTAGGGATTGAGTTTAAGGACTTAGTTTCCTTTAAATAAACAATAACTTAGCCATCTTGTAAAGCATAAGACTTTTACATGTATTTAAAATTGTAAGAGAGTTAGTTGGCCACTCCAATTGTAAGTCCAACATTCGGTGGTTTATTCTCTCTTTATGGAGATAAAATATATACCCATTTTATAGATTTAGGTCATGTTTTTT